>CM041786.1:119145491-120345491 GCA_023375725.1 Nephotettix cincticeps | reverse complement strand
CCTTGATATTGATTTTGTACCTTCACACAAGTTCTCTTATTGAACTTAACTGAACACTTTATTGGCATAATGCGTTAAAATGTAAACTCCAAAAGCGATTAAGATGTTTTAAACGATAAAATACATTAACCACAGACATTTACTATTTCGTTATGATATTTTTTTATTTGCGGTGGAACCCAAAAAAATGGTTTTCGATGTTTGTGTGTGTGCATGGGCATGTGTGTGTGCGAGTGTGTGTGTGTGTGTGTGTGTGTGTGTGTGTGTGTGTGTGTGTGTGTGTGTAAATGTGTTTTTCGGAGATTGGGCTATATCCAATAAAACCAGCCCAAAACGCTAAAGCTAAAAACAGATTAGTATTTAAAATCATTAATCTATGACTATACACAGTAAAGTTAAATTTGCTGTCCGCAAAGCAGAACGTTGTCTGAGAGTGACCAATGCCAATCTCATAGGAAGTATTTATAAATCATTTTCTTTCTTATTTCTCAAAAGTTTCTCATGTAACCTTTCTCTGGAACCGAGAGACAGATTAATGATTTTAAATACAGGTCTACTTTAACTTTAGCTTTTTAAACCAGTTTTAATAGTGATAGTTCAATTACGACAGTTGACATTACCGTTATCAAAGAACACTGTAGTAATACCTGGGGTGAGTAATATCTCAAAACATTCTAACATAAAATTTATAATTCTTTTAATATGTAGGAAGGGAATGGGTGAAAGAAATTGGGCAATTATTTTTGATGATTATTATTTATAATTAATTTATAATCATTTATATTATATATTATATTTATTAGAAAGCAATGTAACAAGTTGATTCACATATTCTAACCAGAGGCGAACACTCATGAGTTGCCCGCTGGTCCAGTTCGCTGGCCATTTTGTATGTTATACAAAAACCGTTATATATCAAGAACTATTTAAGATATAGAAACCAAACTTTGCGACAAAGAGAGAAATATTTAAAGTATCATTTAGTTTGCTTTTATAATTTCAAAATACCGGTGGTTAAAAATCTTTTGATTTAAATAACGAAATAACGATTAACTTTATAACACTTTTACAGGATATAAAAAAGATTGAAATTTTAATTTCAAATCAAACAGTACTTTAGTGAACGACATCCGTCCACAGATAAGCGAGAAAATGCACTTTTAATGTTAGATTACAGGGCCCATTCGCCACCGCGGCGTGGCCGTGGTGATGAGAAGATTTTAACCACCGCCATTTTTAAAATATAAAAGCAAACTAAATGATACTTTGAGAATATTTTTCTCTTTCGCCCATACATACGTGTGCAAAGTTTGGTTTCTGTATCTTAAATAGTTCTTGATATATAACGGTTTTTGTATAACATACAAAATGGCGGCTAGTGGCTAAACGAAGGATTTTTCGACATATGTTTGTAGAAAATTCTTTGTTTATTTTGATGAGTACTATCACCCCTCATAACCCCTCTAAGTTTGTCCCCGAGTGTAATGAACACCCTGTACAGTTACAGGAGTACTAGGTGAGTAGTAGTTAATACCCAATTATTAAGGTTAGTTTCCTAACCGTTGCTGAATTATTAACGTTAACATAATACTTAATAACCTAGTATTAACTCCTGGTGCGGTTAAAATTATGAAATTCCAACATGGCCGTGCCTGCGAAATGGACCTGTCTCCCGCCACAGTTTCAGATCCAGGAACGCTTGACTGACTGACTGTGATAGTCAGGCTATCGTTGTCAATGCAGTTGGTATTACAGAAAAACAACAAAGAAAAATTAGTGGTATTGCAACTTATAGTGTTGGTATACAAATTTGAATAGGATTTCAAACAATATTTGAATCATAGGAAGAAGATTTACTACTAGTATGTTATTTTTCCATATTATGGACGGTACTTATGGTAACCTACTATCTAAAGAGTTTTAGAGTGGATCTGGACTATTTAGTTGTGCATGCTAGTTACCAATAGTCCCCTGTACCGTGTACCGTGTACCGTGTCCCGTGAACTGTCTACCAATACCGGTACTACAGTAGTAGTCGCGCGATGTCGCCGGTAGGTAGCGCCCCTGCGGCGATATGTCGGCACACCGCTGCGACCCATTGTTCTCATTCTTTTATAGCAGCGAAGCACTGCTTCCACACATTCCCTTGTCCTTCATGGCTGTCTGCTTGAAGGCTGTGGGAAGTACATCAAACTTTCGTCCAAGATATCTTAGACAGTTGTATTATCCGTTGAAATCCTTTACTTACAATAGTATATGGAATTTTTAGATTAACGAAATATTGGGAAACGGTTTAAATCGTATGCTTTGATGATGAATAATTCGTATTCAGTAGGAATAAAAAGTATATTTTTAGTTACTTTTCTCGCCCTATGAAGAATAAAGGTTTTTAAGTATAAGAGGAGCCAAACTTATGATTGCAGTGCTTCCGCCATCTTATATTTTCACTTCAGTAAGATTAATGTTAAAATGTTTAAACATTCCTTCCCGCTTTAAACACGACTTAACATCACGACACGCAGGATAATGAGCGATCTTACGGTTGAAATGCTATAAACCACTGCTGAATGGGTCAATAATATTTTGTAGAGCTAATTTTTAGATATATTTTATCATGTAATCACTGGTAAAATGATAAAATTGAAATTAAAACTTTATAGGGCACTATACATTGTAATATCATTTAAAATCACTTCAAGTACTGTACAAGGTTCTCTGGTGCAAATCAACATTATGACAACTTTTTCTTATTTCCACAACCCCTAATGGGAATTTTGTGAAAAAAGGTGTAGGTACTGCGAACACGTAATGGTAGTGGGTATTTTTACAAAAAAGAATTATTTACTTCTTTATTTCCTGTGGGAAATAGGTTAGATCATGGATATGTCTAAGGAGAAGTTTTGAAGTTCATCTAAACAGCTGTTCTTATTCTTTTATACTTAAAATTCAATACAATTGTTCTGGTAGTTTCTATAGAAACCTGTTACATGTTTTCCATCTTAAAAATCACCTACACCCCCTCCCAGAGCTAAGACATATCCATGTCAAAAAATGTACACAGTATACATTTTACGTTTTAAATATTTTTAGCATGTGATTCATAGTTTTTAAGTAGCTTACAAAGTAAGTAAACTTCATTAAGTAACTTATACATGCTTCTTTTGTAACTTATAAAGTAAGTAAACTTCATAAAGTAACTTATACATGCTTTTTTACGTCATTCAGCAAAACCGTCCGACAGTTTGAAATATAGTTGTTTTCATTCATCATGTACCTGTGTACCATCGTGTACCTGACGATTGTTACTATGATTGACGGCTACTCATATTTATTGAAAACAAAATCCTCTTTGTTCATGGAAATGTATACTTTTATTTAAAAAAATAATGAAATGAAAATGAATTATTCAAGAAGTAAAGTCACCAAAAGGGTCAAATTATGCTAAATTTTAAATAGTTCTGTATTGATTTTTGTAAGTATCAATTTAAAAAACACTGCGTTCAAAAAGATTATTTAGTTAAAACTAGAGCAATTGAGGCTGGTGCGACAAAGCTGAACTATAAATCAAGAAAGTTTTGTTCCGTCGGAAACGGTTGGCGCCTGGCGTCTTTCTCTCCACTTACAACAATAAACGACTGCGTCTAATAGACTTTACACAGAAAATGAAGACCTAAACTTTACTATTTTTTCACTTTTGCTTATTTTAACCAAATGTTGGTTAAAAACCTACGTGAGTACAAACTAAAATCTTTGTGGTGAATCAAAAAGTGAGCTTACGAAACGATTTAGAGACAGAGAAGGCACAGGAAGGAATGCAGCAAGCTGTTGTATGGATAAACTCAGTGTTTGTGTATCGAGGGAGAGTATTCCTCGAGAGTGACTCTGACTCGATTTCCCTCTTTATTCTCTCTCGCTCCATTACATTCCCACAAAAGACTGGGGAAATCACTTTTACTCAGCCACTTTGACTATTCTAAACAAGTTAATGATACATTTTCACTTTAATTTTCCTTAACAATTAGTACTTCAATCAACTTTCACGATACGAGTATTTTCACTGTACAATTTAGTCGTTTAATAAATATATCGCATTTTTCGACAAAAGCTTATTTTAAATGTGCTTAATCGAATTTATGGTTGTTACTAGCACTGCATCATTAATATGGGTGACATTGCACTTATGTAGTGTTATGAGGATAAATAAACTGTTGACCACAGACTCATAAAAAACACTAGTTTATCCATAATTTCTAGTACTAAAACGATATTTTCAAAGCGATCTTGCATAAGACGAATAAGAACTTTCATGATAAGTTTCAAAGAATACAACTACAGTAAGACACCGTTTAACCGATTCTTTGTTAACCAAGATTCCGTGTTATCCGAGGGTTTTATCCGTGTTATCCGAGGGTTTTATCCGTGTTATCCGAGGGTTTTATCCGTGTTATCCGAGGGTTTTATCCGTGTTATCCGAGGGTTTTATCCGTGTTATCCGAGGGTTTTATCCGTGTTATCCGAGGGTTTTATGCGTGTTATCCGAGGGTTTTATCCGTGTTATCCGAGGGCTTTATCCATGTTATCCGAGGTTTTATCCGTGTTATCCGAGGATATGAATTTCGGATGTTATCCGAGGGCTTTATCCGTGTTATCCGAGGGTATTATCCGTGGTATTTGGGTATTTGAAGTTTCGTGAATCGTATTTAAAGTTTTCCTAACTACTTATAGACAGTGCCATTAGTCTGTGCGCGCGCCTCTGACGCTACTAGCTGTTCTATAACGGTTGGGCTTGCTTCCTCCATTATGCTCGTCTACAAGATTTTCAGTTGAAATAAATAATTTAAGTTACCTGACTGGAAAAGTAAATACTTATATTCCCTAAAAGTTATAACGTTAAAAGTTATAAATAACACGAGCACAGACTAATGACACCATCTGTACCATAGATTCAATGATTATTATGTTACCTTAATTGTATCCATTAACCATAAAAGTATTTCGTCCGTACAAAAAAAAATACTCGTGAATTTTGTATTTGATCACTTTTATTCCTTTTGATAGTTAAGTGCTATGCTAACCGAGTTTTTGGGTCTCTGAGGTTGTTACGGTTCACAAAATCTCGGTTATACGGGATTCTACTGAATAGATATTTCATTCCCTACGCTGGGAAACATGAGCTGGTAGTTAGTTCATATGGACTGCAAACTGTGAATTATCTCAGCTAAACTAAATATATAATATCAGATATTAAAATAGCAAATAGTTGACCATTATATATCTTTAAAGAAATAGATCAAGTATAAATTTAAAAGAGATATTCGTAAAGTGATTTTATCTTAGCTACGATTTACATACTACAAGTATCGAGATAACTCAATGGTACACCGCACAATTGAATTGGTATTACACAGCTGATAGGAGTTTAGCAGCGGCGAACAATGAGAGGTCAACAATAGTGTGTAGGTTGGTCATGTGTAACAAGAACGTTGGCTCTACAGTCTACACTACAGCTGACTGCGTTGTCCACCTCAGCCAGCTGGTGTTCTACAGCCTACACCAGCGCTGCTGTGGTTCTTGGGGGAACATTGTTGTGCACTGAGGTTTTACTGGTAAAGGATTATTACATGTTAACTGATTATAGAGAAATTAAATTATTGTACTTAAAAATCGATTAGGAAAAGGTTCTCTAGCTATAACGTTATAGCCACACTGAATAATAAAACTGTTGTTACTTTGATATATAATATTAAGAGTCAGGTTATTATAATTGATTAAATGAGTATATTTGTAAATAAAACATAACTCTATTCCAACTTTGAGCATCCTGTGCAGTCAAAGTTTAGTTAGCATAAAACTGTTGATAACAAACGTTTCAATGTTTTAACGGAAGGGCATCCAAAAAATATTCGTGCAAATTGTACAAAACACAAAAATATAAAATGATTATAAAATATACTGTGAGAATTTCGAAGATTTATGTATGTTTAATGTCAATTCTAGTATCTCGTATATATTTGAAAACATTTATTTGAACAGTTGCTTTTTTATTTCCAAAAATGTTTAACATTATTCTTAATCCCTGTTTGTTTTTACAGAAGGGTGAGATTGATAGATACCTTATTGAAACGGTGTTAAAAAAATAAAATAATTTAAAGGAATATTACATATAACAGAACTTAATAGCCTATTGTCTCAATTTTACCTGAGGCGTGTACAGTAATCTCAAATGAGTGCTGTTAAACACAACTTTATTGTTGAGATGTTCAACGACACAGGTTTATGTTGCCGTTTCATTTCATGGGTTTCAAACCCTCAAACATACATTACATCGGCTGTAAACATAACGACATAAAGTAAATTTGTCGGATAGTTCCCTAATGCAGCATCAGCGACTATGACCTCTCGACTATGTGAGTGAGGTGTGGAGGGGGATCAGAGGTCTATTCTCAGGCGATGATAAACGATGTGAGGAAGTGTGTATCAGCCGGAGCTCTGCGCGACGAATGGGTAATATGGGCGTTCGTTAGGTCTCTCTTTTGTGGGGAAAGGCTGCAGGAGGCACTGAATCCCAGTATCCAGGAGCTGCGCTAGTTTGAGACTGTGAGACTTTACTTACTCACTTACTCACTCATTACTTACACACTTACTTATCACCTACTTACTTACGCACTTACTTACGAACTTACTTACTCATCACTTACTCACTTACACTCACTTACTCACTTACTTATCACTTACTCACTTACGCACTTACTTACGTACTTACTTACTCATAACTTACCAACTTACTTACTTACGCATTTACTTATCACTTACTCTCTTACAACCTACTCACTTACGCACTTACGTACTTACTTACTTATCACTTACTAAAAAAACTCACTTACTAACTTACTCACTTACGCACTTACTTACTCATCACCTACTCACTTACTCATCCTCACTTACTGCTCTGTGATTATTTTCACACATCGTACGACTTTTAATTTATACTAATAAATTAAAATTTCTAAACGCTTACACCACCGTATTGGAGATTTAAAATTATTTGTTTTAGCTAGTTCTATCATAAATAATAATAATAATATTTTCTTTAAATAATTATACTTTATAACTTGGATTATGCAGGATGCTGAGGCCTCATCAAAGCCAGCTAGACGCGTCTTTCTACAAAATTTTGTACAACCACCGGAAGAAAAGGATTTATAAGCATGAAAAACGTTCTGGGTTCCACTTTCCTCTACTGTACCTAATTCTGTATTTTGTATTATGATTACCAAATTCTCAGAAAAACCAATCCAAATCCGAGCTGAACACTAGAGGATTCACACTCCAACTCTGTATATGCGTAGGTATCTCATGATAAACGTATTTATATTTTTTCATAGCCTCTACAAATAATAATACAACATTTTAATAGTTCTGTAAATTAAACTTTTATTAGTTTTGTGTACATACACAACATTTAGAACAGATTTAGAAGCTGTGTCTTCAATTACATTTATTTGTAATTAATATTGTTAATGACAATGTTTTCAACTTTCTAGAGCATGCGGTATCACCTTGTGACAACATACCATGTTGCCCCCCTTGTAATCTTTACCCAGAGGTAGGATAACACGTTGCATGATTATCCTCCGGTAAGTTTGATGAAAATCTTTAATATGCGTACAACTACAGTGATGAAACTTTACTTTAAGTAATATTACCAACTAAGGATATTATCGTCTTCTGGACTATTATAAAGATTACATATAATGGATATGAACAAATTTATAAGTATTTTAAAATCGTTTTAGTATACAATCCTTAGAAATTATTTTAATTTCGCTTCCGTTATTGATACATGTTTGTAATCATGTTATCTTACAAGTTTGAATATGAGTTTGATTTTTACTCACCACTAACATACTCAACCTTGATACAATTTATTTTGATAGTTACCTGGAACAAAATACACATACACATGAATAAATGAAAGTAAAAGCTATATCATATATGTTAGTAATGAAAGTTTTTACAACTATTATTTTGACTACTCAATAGTGTAGTATATTGAAAGACACTCAAGGAAAATAAGCCTATATTTCTTCTATAATATATGTATTGTTTATGTTAACAACCTCTCCAACCTCTCTATAAGGACACAATTTGAAACTGCACGACTAATCTGAGAACCAGTCAGGAATTGAGTAAACAGAAAACTGTACCTTTTATGCACATTTAGTCGTTAAGATTTAATTAAATTACATGGTAGGAAGGCCGAGGACCTGTTGCACCAATTAGGAGCCTCACCGGAGGTCCCAGGACGCGACGGAGCGCATGATGGATGGGCCCATTAATCTGGCCTTCTGTCTTTCAGATTTTTGAATGATTGGAAGTGAAGATAAAATAAAGTGAATAAGCCATTAAGGAAGCCGCTATTGTAATTAGTTTTTCTTATAATTGGTTTAGCAGCATCCGTTCTTGAGCGGCAACAATACTTTAAGGACCGTGTGCAAATTATAAGGAAATCGGTTTAGGTTCCTAGAGATCATAATGCTTTATAGAAAAATGAGATTTGCACATATAAAGGGAACTTCACATTTGGTATTTGTTTCTTAACTTGTCTTTCTTGTATATCTTGTTCTCACTTTAATTAGAAATAATTCCAATATCCTCCTAAGTGGCTGGTGGGACGGCGTCACTGTCCTGCATCTCAGATAAAGTCAGAGGACGTCTATACGCTATACGCTCAGGTATTAGGTAGGCCTACTCGTTCATCCTCGAACACCCACTACATTTTATGGTTTACAGCTGTAATATTTTCATAGTTAATTTTTTTACGTTACTTAGATAACAAAGGGTTTTGTACATTTTACCACTATAACTAGGTATAATTTGTACCTTTTGATAAAAAACGTCATACGTTTGATAAAGCCAAATCACTCAACATGATAGTATATTGTTCACGAATTGAATAAAAAAATGTTTTTCTTGGTAGCTCGTAACTTTTTAAAAATTACGTTTGAACTCTATTAAGGTAGAAATACAAATTAAATGCTAGTACCCTACTTCATGCCAATTTACATTTCCTATTTAGTCTTTACTAAACTATATTTAAACTAACTTTACAAGTACCATGAATAAAGTTTAATTCAAACGAGTGACACCTTTTGAAGTAAAAACAAAACAATGAACATCAGTGCTAAAAAAGGTTATCTAAAACACAAGAAAATTGGTAATCGATTACTTCAACGTGTTACCCATCGAGTTGCAATATTTAATAAATTAAAGAACTTGTTAAGCGTGCCATAATTAATTGGTGATTATAGTTGAGTTAGCGCAGGACACAGCTAATGGGTCGTTTATTCACACAACGGACGGTTTATAAATATGTAAACAGGTCATCCGGCCGCCCTGTAATAGCCCGCGAATAAAACACTGTTGGTATTTTAATGCGCGTAGTTATCCCTTTCCCATAGCCGCGGTCCGTTGACTTTCATTTGTTTTTGTTAGAGGAAATTAGAAAAAGCAGCCTTAAGTTTAACCGTTACGGTTCAGCTAACAATGAGCACTCTTGTTTTACACACGGGTTTGCTACTCTTTCGCCATGATAGTTAATTACTCATATATTCAGCCGCATTTTGATTCTGCAGATGATGTGGTTACCTTTATTGCCTACAATATTACACTTCCCGCAACTCATATCCAGCTACAATCAAGTCAGCAGATCGTAAGGTTCTGTGGTAGGGAGGGAGGGGGTAATTTTCTTAAAACATTTTTGCCTATAGTTTACATTTAAAGATATAACAACAATGAAAAGACCATTTTAGCAACCTTCATACAGTATGACTCGTCAAACTATACTTCATTTACTCGGTGTAAGAATTGAAACCCAGACCCAAATTAACGGATGTCGTAAGAAATAAACAATCAACAATGAGTTACCTCATTTGTTCGTTGGCATGTATGCATTTTTACAGAAGAGCTTTACCTGAAACATTCAGATAGTGAGGCACTATAATGATGTATCGTAAATCCATTAGGTTCATATAAAATAATTATTATAAACTGTACTGCTATCCATGCTTTAATTATTTATCCTATTTACACTATAGTAAGTATCTTCATATTTACTACATCTATTATAGTATAAATAATGTTGAGAATACCAGTAACGTTGCTGGAAATTATGTTTTAATTAAAACTGTAAAATGATAGGCTATACGGGTAAAATGATTTTAAACGCGTAGCCTACGGTTATTACATGCGGCTCTACGATATTAGTTATTATCGGAGATGACAACGTTGCTCACTGAATCGTTCACGCTGGTAATATTTACGATCACTCATTTTATAATCAGTATTTTTATTTATAGGTTGATAGCACATAAACTTTAAGAGATGAGTTTTATTTTATTTTAAATTTAAACAAACACCTAGAATAATTTTTTTTAAATGTTCTGCTATAAAATTAATTTTCAGTGTTTTGATTTGTATAAGCATCACATAGACTTATGCCAGTATTATACATTATTGGTTTTTTATCTTAGTTGACTGAGTGATCAGAACTGAACTTCATACAAGAAAAAAAGCTATGTAAATTCACTGTGATTTGTCAACAGTTAACCAGCTTTACTAATTTAGTCTTCCCAAGTTTCACAATTAACGGTGGTTTTTAGAAACCGACACCAGTCAAAATAAACGTAAAAATAACATAATATGAGATTAATGTTCCCTATTCCAGGTTTTTGGTCAAATGTCTAGCATATAAGTCCTCAATGGCCAAAATTATCTAACAACAAACTGAAATGTAGCTGGCCTCTTTGTGACCCGTACACCATTAAATAGGTTATATTCAAAATGACTAGTGTTGGTATTATTAAAAATATATTTTCTAGCCAAAGCAACAAAAAAAGAGTATTCCATCAAAAATTAAATTGACCACCATATTAAAAAATGGCCCCCATTTTCAAAAATTCTGATTTAATATGTTTAACCTTTTAAAAACATGGGAATATGTCACCCTTTAAATTTTTTCTCTCGCCTCGAGGAAGAAAATATTACTGTAAGTATACTACATAACAGTCGTACAACATTTACAACATTTACAAACATTTACAACTACTATAATAAATCATAATTCATATTTATTTCAATTATAACTATTATTTAACAGCTTCTTAGTCAATATGAAAATAGTTCAGAAATAATAGACTTGAAACGGGTGTTTTTAGCAAAAGCAATATCCATTTAGATTACGTGTTTGTAATAAAATTAAATGAAACATTCAGCTATGCAGTTTACAATCCCATTTCGTTCAGAAGCGTGCCCGGGTTCAATTATGCCTTTTAATTATTTTCACTTAAATCGGATTCATTCATTTTCAATTTATTTTGTTAGTTATTCGTTTCAGTTAAAGATGTATACTAGTATAGAGAAAACATTTATATTTTAAACAGTAAATACAAATAACCTTGTATTTTGTATACATATTTTTTTAAATACACAGTGATCAAAACATAATAATTAGGCTTACTGTATGCAAAAGTATTTAAGAAGTACAGTATTAGTATTAAAAAATTAATCTCTAAAGCATCTAATTAGAAGTTATAAGTAACAAGAACTGCCCGACACGGCTTCGCTTGTGTTTAATTATAATCAATTAAGATGTGATATTATTTTATCTTGAATCTTTCACAAGAAGCAAAATGTTAGTAACTGCTTAGGTGACGTAAATACCAGACCAGTTCCAACTATAGAAAAATATATTATATATAGATATATCATCATATAGTATAGTTATATAGTATATCATATAGTATCATATATGTAGTTGTATGTATACATTGTGCAGAAAAATAATGATTTATTTAATTATATTTAGTACAGTACTTATTTGAGTGTTTTAAAAAAGAATATAAACCCCTATCTTAGTACGCATCTAGAGCCTATAAAGAATATTTTCACCAAGTTTAATGGTCCATGGTCCAAATCCCATTAGTTTTTTTCAGAAACTCCAGCTCGTCAGCTTTACCTTTGGTAGCTAAACGAACGAGCTCTTCGTGCACTTTAAATTATATTTTTAAATTGATCGGCAATACTTTTTCTAACTGAATGGTACCATTGGTTATGAAGTAGCTATCCAATTGGCCAGATTTAGATATAGGCCTGTTGAGAATTTAAAACGTTTTCAATGTTTATCTTTATAAATAAATATACTACAATATGTCTGAATACAATCTCACTTTACTTCTGCAGTTTCCAAATCATTCAGAGTAATTAATGTAGTACAAAAATGTAAGAGTAAATCTATTCGCCCATTTACAACGCACATTTATTTTAGAATAATATTCAGTAATTCTTCGTGACTCCAATGGTGAACAAAAAACGTCTATAACAATGGAAAATTACGTGAGATTTAAAAAAATAATACATCACATATAGTTAAAAAAGATGAAATGCGTAAGAAACCATCGACAAGGCATTAACATTGAACACAATAATTGTGCTGCAAGTCTGTCAACTGGTGATCCCATGGCAGTCGTCCACGATTGTCAGACAGTTGTCAGCTAGAGGCTCATTAGACCAAACATGGCTGCGGCAGTGCTGCTATCTGGCGGTGGTGCGCAGCGATGCCATCTGCTCCCTTGTCCTATACACTGTACACTGTACACTGTATACTATACGTACACCTGTCGCCAGGGCTGAGTAACGTGCGGGGAACGGGCGATGAATGGGAGACTCTCAGTATGGCTCAGTAGTCAGTAGTAAGTTGTGAGTAGAGGCGTTAGTATGGTAATATACAGTTCCGCTGTAGCCGTTTACTGTACTGCTGCGTTGTCTTTAGGCGCTAACGGTCAATATAATCGTAGAAAATCTAAAGACTAAAAAATATGCTATATTTTGAATACTCCCTATCATTTCAATTGATCCTAAACGGCGGAAAAATAGAGTTGACATATGATTGAATGAAATCTGATAACTTTGTAAACCAATTAACTATTTTGTATAAAATAAGAAAACAAATTATAAAACATGGCAGGTATTCAACCCAGTGAGAAAAACTGAGAAATATTGTTTCAACATTTTACACAAATGTTGGCGTTGTTTTAGTGTAAAACGTAAAAACGGCATCCTCAAGTGGCGAAACAGAAACATTTTATTAAGGATTTTTTTGGTCAAATTTTGAAACAAAAACACGAAAACCATTTTATGTTTATGTGTTTTTAACGCATTCGAAAGCAGCACTAACACCACTCGTCACTTGAGAATACCATTTTAGGCAAAACATGTAATGGATAAAAAATCCTTTTGAACTGTGAAGGCGTAGGCAAATAGTTAAAGTTAAAATGATAATACCTTATTAAAAGCTTTTGGGAACGTTGAGTTATTTCCATGAATTTCTTCAAATCGAATGTAGAGGTGAAACAACGCACCCGCACGTGAATGGGAGTGTCAAAACATGCAACTAATTTCATTGTGAGGCAGGTCAAGGGGCGAAGCAAGCGTTGCAACAATACGCCATAAATCAGCTTGTAGAATCCTGGCCTTTGGCCTCTCAGAGGCCGTGAATGGCCACCAGGCCATTATGACTAATGGATATACAGTAATATGTTCACTACACGCATATCGGTTCGTTAGGGTTAATTTCCTCTTGCTCCAAACATTAAATTTCCATCTCCTGTAAAACATATGATTGGTAGCAAAATTTAAAGTAGGCATTATTCATTTTCGAAGTTCTAAAAATTCAAATAACGACTATTACAAATGGATAAATTAGGATATTAAATAGTTAACTTTATGTGTTTTTGAAATTAACAATGTTGTAGTTGTTCGAATGAATTTCACAAACATGAGGATGACCCGCCACTTCAGAGAGATGGACTGACTACACGTTGTCGGTCCTGCACTCCTGACGTCTTATTAGGGACAACAGATGGCCTTGTAGCGTTAGCTAGATGCATCAGAGATAACATTCGACCCATGTCGCCGTCGCCCCCCTTCAGGTGCACTTTAGCAAGAACAGCTCGACCTCTGACCTGATGTAGGGACTACTTCAGTTGACGGTCCTATAATCTTGTTAGTGGAAACGGATAGCCTTGTAGCAACCTAGTGGCATCAAAGACGCCGAAAGACCTATGTCGCCTCCTCTTGTCTACAGGTGTCGGAGACTAGATAGGTGCTGCACTTCAGCAAGAACAGCTCGACCTCTGACCTGATGTAGGGACTACTTCAGTTGACGGTCCTATAATCTTGTTAGTGGAAACGGATAGCCTTGTAGCAACCTAGTGGCATCAAAGACGCCGAAAGACCTATGTCGCCTCCTCTTGTCTACAGGTGTCGGAGACTAGATAGGTGCTGCACTTCAGCAAGAACAGCTCGATCTCTGACCTGATGTAGGGACTACTTCAGTTGACGGTCCTATAATCTTGTTTGTGGAGACGGATAGCCGTAGCAAGCTAGTGGCATCAAAGACGCCGAAAGACCTATGTCGCCTCCTCTTGTCTACAGGTGTCGGAGACTAGATAGGTGCTGCACTTCAGCAAGAACAGCTCGATCTCTGACCTGATGTAGGGACTACTTTAGTTGACGGTCCTATGATCTTGTTAGTGGAAACAGATAGCCTTGTAGCAACCTAGTGGCATCAAAGACGCCGAAAGACCTATGTCGCCTCCTCTTGTCTACAGGTGTCGGAGACTAGATAGGTGCTGCACTTCAGCAAGAACAGCTCGATCTCTGACCTGATGTAGGGACTACTTCAGTTGACGGTCCTATAATCTTGTCAGTGGAAACGGATAGCACTGTAGCAAGCTAGTGGCATCAAAGACGCCGAAAGACCTATGTCGCCTCCTCTTGTCTACAGGTGTCGGAGACTAGATAGGTGCTGCACTTCAGCAAGAACAGCTCGATCTCTGACCTGATGTAGGGACTACTTTAGTTGACGGTCCTATGATCTTGTTAGTGGAAACTAGCAGTAGCAACCTAGTGGCATCAAAGACGCCGAAAGACCTATGTCGCCTCCTCTTGTCTACAGGTGTCGGAGACTAGATAGGTGCTGCACTTCAGCAAGAACAGCTCGATCTCTGACCTGATGTAGGGACTACTTCTGTTGACGGTCCTATAATCTTGTTAGTGGAAACAATAGCCTTGCAAGCTAGTGGCATCAAAGACGCCGAAAGACCTATGTCGCCTCCTCTTGTCTACAGGTGTCGGAGACTAGATAGGTGCTGCACTTCAGCAAGAACAGCTCGATCTCTGACCTGATGTAGGGACTACTTTAGTTGACGGTCCTATGATCTTGTTAGTGGAAACAGATAGCCTTGTAGCAACCTAGTGGCATCAAAGACGCCGAAAGACCTATGTCGCCTCCTCTTGTCTACAGGTGTCGGAGACTAGATAGGTGCTGCACTTCAGCAAGAACAGCTCGATCTCTGACCTGATGTAGGGACTACTTCAGTTGAGGGTCCTATAATCTTGTTAGTGGAAACGGATAGCACTGTAGTAATCTAGTGGCATCAAAGACGCCGAAAGACCTATGTCGCCTCCTCTTGTCTACAGGTGTCGGAGACTAGATAGGTGCTGCACTTCAGCAAGAACAGCTCGATCTCTGACCTGATGTAGGGACTACTTTAGTTGACGGTCCTATGATCTTGTTAGTGGAAACAGATAGCACTGTAGTAATCATTACCTAGAGATACGACGACAGTCCTAAGTCGCCCTTTCTTCATCAGGTGTCGGAGGCAAGAATGTTGCCATTTAGCAGGTTCTGCAGGATATCTGATCCTCTGATCACTGACGTGAGAAGTTGTTGATAATTTAAAAACTTTGTTTGAAAAAGGAAATAGTTTAGGTTTTCTATAATAGACGCTTCAAATTGTTATGGCTGCCCTCGAGAACTTACGATAGGTTGTACGGGATTTTTTAGGGTTTCTCGTATGTGACTATACTTTTTAATCAGTTTACTGTATATAATTTGTATATGCAACTCTTTAATTACCATATTTTATAGCAAATTATAAAGCCTAAATGTTTTGTTATTTTTACTCCATATTTTTTTTCAGAATTTTTCACAATTTAAGAATTTTGAAGGTAAAAGAGTTATGCACCGAGTTGGGCTGATGTGAAAGCTTCATAGGTTCTGTTCTATTCTACTCAAGAGCAACAATTTAAGTACTACCTAGAATTAAAATTAACACAATAAACAGTTGTCTAGAAATAGTCGCTAGCTACATTAGGAAATGATGAGATCACGTACGCCATAAACAACGTAATTGATTAATATAAGCAACCGGTTACGCCAGTGACTTGAACGCTGTAATTGAAAGGCGTCGAACTGTTATTTTCCTTAACAGGTATCATTTACCGTGATTGCCAATAAAATTACCTTTGCAAGGTATTCATCAATGTTTGTTTAAATACTAATTGTATAAAATTCTACACTTTAGTATCAAATAATATCCTGTAAATAATTGAAACTGAACTAAATAAATTACATTATGCGGAGTGTAACACTCTAAAAGTGTGTATAATTCTTTTAGTGAAAATTATAAAATTCAGAATTTCATCATGAATCCATTATTTCAGTATCTTTTAGTAATAATATTGTGTATTTTACAAAAACTAGAAAGTTCTCAATGATTTATTTTACCGATCGTTTTGTGTCTAAGAGTATTTTCAGAGCAATATCGGTATCAAAGGCCAATTTCCATATGAAGAATATAAAATGGTTGTGAACCACAGCACTCAATTAATTGCTGTAATTAGCTCTTAATTTGTCAAATTAATTATTTTCAATTCAAAACAATTTCACTCTATCTTGAACTTCTTTTTTAACGTTATTCTTTGATTTGTGGGGAAAATATTCAAAACAGGCCATAAATGCATGGATACATGCGTCCTCGGTGTATCGTGATTGCGACGCTTCTAATCGGTCCATAACCAAGAATGATGATGATGGTGATTTCACCTTGACGGTCATCCCGTCATCAGATCACGTGTGACAGTTATGATCCGCACCAGTATACATACTAGTAAGGTTAAGCTACATGATATGTTTACATAACCTACTTCAGGTATTCAAAAATACGTACCTGTAAATACGTAAATGTACAGAGTTTTAAGCTGAAAACTCTGGGTTCTATTTGAATATATTTGAAAAGTATAATGTAAGTATTTAGTAGTAGTATTGTAAAATCATTTAATAATAGTCAAAACATTAATAATAAAAACGCTACCTAATAAAGAATTGAAATAATTTAAAAGTAAGGGGTTATGGTAATTTTATTCTAAAAAGTTAGACTAAAGTCACGAAGATCGCCTCCGACCAAAGATTAATAGAGTATTTGGAGTCAATTTATTGCTTCTTCTCAGTATCTGGTAGATCTATGGGAAACGAATTGTCTTCTGATTCTTTGGACTTTGTGATAAAGTAGTTTTACCAAATATTCTTTTGCATTTCTGTTTCTAGAGAAACTGAAACCTATTGTCTTCTGATTCTTCCAACATTTTTATAAATATTGAGCTTTTTATCTGTAACATTACGTACGAGACAGTGTAACTATATTTCTTCCTATTAAACTACGCTCTTTGGCGGCTAATTAGAGACAATTGTAAAGAAGAACAAATTTATGCAAGTTTGGATGCAGAGAAGTAAAAAAAGAAACGATTGTATTCGCGCAGTAAATCATTCTGTTACATATTCATACCTAACTCTCGTCAGTGCCCCCGGCTGCCCAAAATGAAAGGAAAAACATAAGTGGCCCAATCACGTTAACGAGGCTCCTAAGACTCAAGTCGATAGCCATCTGGTCTCGCAGTCATCGGTTTGATAAATATTTATTATACTTTTAAATGATTTCACTTCCTAGTTACAGATAGGTGTCATTCCCCCTTTGGAGCTACTTCGTTTGCTGCTTAGAAATGAAACTAAGCATCAATGAGTCTATTATTATCTGGCCAAAGCATTGAATTTAGACAATATGTTGTACAGCCTTCCATCAAAATGATAAATGGGAAATCGGGTACACTTAAGAGATCCCAAAACAAACCTTACTACTACTACGAATACCGACACAAAAATCAGCTGGGCGGGAGCTACTACTAGCAGGGACCTGTTATTATCTATATGTCTGTGAAATCTCAACGGAAACACCAAGGCGATCCATCATTCCCGCGAAATTGAAACATGACCTTTCCTGCCGCGATCCTAGAGACAGATTAGGGCAGATAAAAACCGTGATGTATCGCTTGGAGTTTCATTAAAATAATATCCATCCAATACACGTGTCCTAGCTTAGGATCAAATCTTAATACCATTTGCATATATCAAATTAAATATCACTCAAAAGAAATGTATGCTATTTTATCTTTTTCGTAATCAATCTGTTCTTGCCATTATGTTTTTGTGATTAAATAGGGTTTAAAGGAAACTTTTTTAACCAAAAAATATAGGAGATTAACTTAATGTTACGACAGTTTACAATGAGAATATTGTATCATTAGTTATACTTAATACTCTATAATACATGAATTATAGAGCTAATCTTTACCTTTACCTTACATCTTGAACAGGTAATCCTAGATTTATTATGCCAATTTATGTATAAAAAATAAAATACTTGAAGTTAAAAATTTATCAAACTAGAATTTAGTTCGCACGGGCAGTCAAGAGGGAGATGAGTGGCTTAGAGAGAAACTCGTCAACAGAATAAAAGGCCATTTCCTTCAGCCACCGAGTAAAAACACGCTCAAAACGGGTCTCCTCTAACACCTTCACTTTGTCAGGAAGTCTGTCAAACATCCTGATCCTGTCAGGGAATCGTTTGGATGTAAACATCAACTTTTATCTCGGGATATCAAGGCAAGACTTGCTCCTTAGATCATGGTTGTGTAGGAAGTTTCTAGTAGTAAAAGAGCTCTCGTTAGTTTTCACAAACCTCAAAGAATCCGAGATGTAGTATGAAGGGGACGGTAAGCATTCTCAACACAAGGGACGATAGTGATCATAGAAACCACTGGATGAGATGGTTTTCACGGCTCCCTTCTGAAGGAGAAGAATCTGATGGCAATCCGAAGCATACCCCACAGTTTAAGTCCATAACTAATGTGGGTATGGAAGAGGGCATGATAGACTATAGTTCAATAATGGGAAATGAGAATACCCTAAAGCTTCCCCAGCATATGCAGAACCTCGACTGTTTCCTAGAGAGCAAGTAAATTTGGCTATCCCAAGACAATCCATAATCCGGCGATGAATCCGACAGCCTAACGGGATAATCCATGAAATATTCTCCTGAAAATAGCACAAGAAAAAAATAGCAATAAAAATGAAACGTGTAAAAACTAGTTTATTAGTGCAGAAATCTGAAGATGGCCCTGTGTGGATGAAACGCGTGACGGAATACAGGAGATGAGAAGATTCCGAAGGTAGTTTTAATTTTTGTTATTATTAATTAAATGGTTATTCGAAGACTGAATGATTTTCATATGATGAATAGTTTATGAGTGTAGTTTGGGAAAGTCAATACTGTACCTATATTTCTAGGTATATCAGTTGAAGTGAACATATTATAGTACATATTGAAGATAAGAAGGCATGGGGTCGAGTAGTTTACTTGGACTGGTTTCATTACTCGCTCGTCCCATTGCCTTTTACTGGAGGTTTGATGGAGTGAAAGGAAGAAGCCAGCCGGGAGTGCGACAGGTCAAGAGAGGAGGGAAAAACAAAACAGGTTGAAGAGAAAAAGACGCCCACGGAGCAGAAGAGAATGTCGTCCTGCGGCGCGCCGCCACAGCCCGCGAGAGCGCGCGAGGGTAGGCGTCACAGTAGGGATACGTCACGGAGTGATGCATTACCGGTCATAACTCCGCTCCTTGCAATACCGTCCCTCCCGACAACACTCGTATAGCTTGGTGGCGGCCTAGAATAATATTGAGGTTAACTACGTTTGAATGTAACCATAGTGAAGTACAGTATTGTCCGTGAAATATAAATGAGTGATACGTATTAAATTGTAAATTACAATGTTCACTAGTACATGAGTACAATCAAAAAGTAAGTGATACAATTTCTATAATATAATTTTTTAAGTACTGATTAGTTTTAAGAGGTTTTTTACAAGTTTATGGACAGTTTGTATCCGGAATATTAATTATAACATACACATTTATGAGGTACTGAAGATACTCAGATAGAGTTAAAAGATATATAGGATGTATTGAAGATAATAAGCTTTAATATCGTATTTTCGATTACAAAAACAAAGATTATTTAAATCTATTGAGTTAATATGTATATTTATTGAATGACTGAATCATGTAGTTAATTAAATGGTTGGTAATCATATGAAATAATTTGCTTTACAAAAATTTGTACGTTTACAGACGTACAATTTTTAACAGCTGTAGGCGTTAGTTCAACTATCGATAAAGTATTCCAACCTTGAAACAGCCTTCAGCCAGTAACCGTGTAATTTGATTAAAGGCTAAAAATTAGAAAACAAAAATTGTTAATTAAATTTAGATATCTGATGCGAGGCTGGTGATTGTGTTTGCTCAAGGACCGGTAAGCGCGGGACTAGCCTGGCGGGCCATCGCTCAGGGGGCGTGGGGGACCAACAGCCTGTGATTATCTCAAATGTGGGCAAAGCCACGTGGAAACGCCGACCATTTCTCGGGAATTAATAACATCATCTGAGGCCACGTCTTCAATCAGGCTAGCCGATCTCAGTGCGGCGGCGGGGGTGTCTACCTCACGAGGTGGTTGCAGGCTGGCCGCGTTGAAAACGCTCACCATTCAATTTTTAAAAGTTAAATTATCCTTCTATTAAAGATTTACCAGAACGAAGCATTAATAAAAAACTGTCATTTTAAAATTTTTAGGTCTTCAATTCATTTTGATTATTGGTTGTTCTATTCTAACAATTACCTTTTTTCTCCAAATTTAAAGAATTTTGACAACTTTACGTTACCTTTTGTGGAAAACGTCTTGTGTTGTCAAATTGGCGCGCTAAACCAGTAATTTACATCAATGTTCCGGACAGACAGAGCATCTTATTGCCGGCTATATGTCCTTAGTATATAGCATTGACGCGTGTGGACCTTTATCGCCATTAGCTTTTGAATGGAAGCGTTCCAAACCTAATCCTAGTCTTGTTAATACCTAAAGTTTTGTTTTATAGGCAGTTAATTATTAGGTCAGTCACAAATGGTGATTAGATACGAATACTCAATGCTGAGTCAGTCAAACTTAGAAGGCTGGTCTGGTCAGGCAGGCTACCGGTTTCGAGTGAAAAATGATCATAGGGGTATTATCCCACCCTTAATTATTTGTATAGTGAATCTTTTGAAGTAACTAAAAATTATTATATTATTTAAGAATAATAACACTGTTGCCTCTAGTAAAACTGACAGATGGTCCAAATACGATTCTCGTGGCTAAACTTCTATATTTCGTGTTCAGTGCAATTGATCGGCCTGGACTTAAGTAATTTCTTACAATCCTCCAAGACTAATGGCCACTCATTGCATGTACCAGTCTCCCCGTCCGCCGTCCCAGCCGCACGCGGCGAGTCCCCCTGATTTAGCGATTCCATTAGCTTTTTGCGCGTCACTCTGGTCGGTGCGGCCAACCGTCCTACTGCACGAGACCAGTTTTTGCGCGACTCCTCGCTGTGTCACATCCTCCGTGTATGTGCTGCACTCTATCGACTTTACGTTCAAATATAACTTACCAGATGGCCTATAATGTATTTTCCGTACAGAATTCTTCATATTTGTTTTAATTTTTATTGTTATCCTTCAATGGACGATTAAAAGCCGTCTGGTATAAAGCGCTCACTTACTGAACTCGATTTAGTTTCAGGCATTCGACGTTTTTATACTGTCAGTATGGTGGCATAATCCTGTAATCCAAGCTGCTTGTAGGTCACGAATTGTGGATAGTTATGAGCGATGGTGGGTGGGTCTAGTGTTCTCTTGTGTGGATTAACGTCCGCACTATTGAATACTCCGTTAATCCGCAAATACCATCCTCATAATTAGACCAGTTAGTAATTCCGAGGCAGTGGTTCGTATTCCACGTTAAACTGTAGGTCTATTAATTGCCATCGGCTATTGGGCTATTAATTAACAGTCCTGTCTATGGAACATGTCAGCCTTAGTCAGTAACAAGACTACGAGATCGCGCCACATTCATCTTACACTCAATTCTCATTCATGCTTGGCTTAAAATACCTTGTAGTATGGTCGCCATTTCAAATAATTTAATCTAATCTTAAGGAACCAGTTTTACTCATGGTCTCAATTTCTAAAGACTTTAGATTCACTCATTTTTCATGTACTACAAACTTCGTTTCAACTAGAGTTCGTCAAACCCCTCAAGCTAACTTTAAGGTTGAGACTTTTTAGAGACGAGGAAAGAACGAAATTTAAAATAGTAAAATAAAAATTGTTCTAAGGTTTACTTTTGTCGTCTTTATAGTGGCCATTCAATGCACAAACAGTTTTTTTTCAGTGATCATTATTATATAAATAAGTGGCTGAATATCATTTTCACACTGAAAGCAAAAATGTATTCCACCATTTTGCTAATCTGTCTAGGTAAATGGCGAGAGAGTACGTAAGTTCACGATTGAGGGATTTAGTACATCTATAGTTTATGAAAAATTAACATTAGAGAAAGGTGTTAATGATTAATGTGCAATTACATCGAGTTTATATTAAAGAATACTAAAATACTGTCCCATCCTTTTACAGAACTGCGAGGGAGGATCCTATAGAACTTCAGTGCTGGCCCATGCCGGTCTGTTTGAGGTCTTCCTGGAGATGTTGACCTTGACCCCGACTCTCGTGACCTTCACAACATTTATCACCTGACTGTCGGAAAGCCGACTGACGTGGAAGATCCATTATCGATAATTGCCTACACTGACAGAGACTTCCAAACAAGCTGGAGAAACTAGACACGAGCCGGACTCATGTGGGTGAGGCAACCTCCCCACAAATTATACAGTATGTAGTTTTGTAGCATTATTCAAGAATGGTCCGGATTATAGTGAGGGGTTGGTTATTTTTATTCTAAGTGAGGATATAATTGAACATAACCCAAACATTTTCGACATGCATCACGATGCAGGGTGATGCAATAGTAATATATTGCAAACCTCCCTTATTTTATTTTATTTTGCAGAAAGAGTATATTTGAATCCATATTTTGAACAGACATCCCGTAAATAAGTCCATATGTTTAAAGCGTTTATTTGAAAATGGAGATTCTTTTTATCTACCCAGGTAAAATGAGTGTCCAGTGACTCTTTCTTACACTTAAACTTTTATGATAGTCACATACTAATTTGTACGGTGATTTAAGATATTCTTGGTATAATAACGTGTTTTACCCCAGGATACTGGAACCAATTTGCAATTTTCAAATATTTTATATGTATTATACCAGTATTATAACGATAGAGTATTATCAATGTAATTCATTTGAAATGATTCATGATTCCCTAGGACACGGCATAGACGTAGACGTATAATGAGGTTGAGACTGATAATCATCTTAACTAAGTAGGAATCAGCTGGAAGGCTGGAGAAATCAGCTGGCAATTCTCGCGGACTCACTTCCCACTATCGCCGCCGACACGGCCGGCTTCTTTCATATTACTCCTTCCGCTATTGTCTTCACTGGTTAGAGAGTGAACGCTAGGCATTTAAACTGCTGTTAAACATTCCACAGAATGAAGACTTGTCTTTTGTTTTCATCTTTGGTGTTCAATAGATAGTTTATACTTTATTATTTAAGAGTAATTCTGATTTTCTTGACCTTTGACAGTGTACTTAAACTGTCAAAAGTCAAGAAAATCAGAATTACCACTTTTATTAAGAACCTTTTAATTTAAATCAAATTAAAGAAATTAAATATTCAAAACTAACACACAGAGGTTTTGGAGAGGAACCAGAAATGTAAGTTTTAAGTTCATGAACATGTGTTTTTAATTTCTTTAAATTTTATGTTTGTTTTTAATTATAATTTTATTATGGCTTTGCTATTACAATCAGATATTAAAACCTACGATACTCATATCAGTAACTTGTTTCAACAATTATTTAGGTAAAATAATTATTAATTTTAGAAGTACTGTAATTAAGATTAACTCAAATTCTTTACAGAATAAAATAATTTAATTATTAAAATAAAACAGAAAAAGAGTTGTTTTAAAAAGATAAATCAAAACTATAATGAATGTTAATAAGGGCAACTACATAAACCCAAAAAAGAAAATATATATTGAAGAACATGATTTTTAACTGTAGGATCATTACAATAATCATCAATTTTCGTAAACGTTGAAACGGCTACTCTGTCGCTTCGTTTTACAAATAATACCTCGACAAGACGTACAAAATATTCAAACAATCAGTATTTTCAAACTATTTGTCCAGATAGAACTATTAATTTTTCCCGAAAAGTTTAAGGTTCTGTTTTTTCGTGTATGAGTTTAACCTATAATATGGCACTATTCTTGAAAGTCAAATCTCTTCTGTATAAAGTTGTAAGATATCAAATGAGAATACCAATTCAATGACAGAGGAGGTTTGGATCAAGGATCAGTATTTGATACGTTTTCCATTATTATTTCTTATACAAAGCTAGCCAGTTCTCCTCTCAGTTTAGCTACGCAAGTAGGTCAGATTGGAAGAGTTCCTTCTCTACGACGCACGTCGTAACAGATTGCCTTCTTTGCAATGCAAACTCCTTTCTACTCCTCTTGTAGAACATCGTTCACGAAGTAATCTCCGCTAAGTTTCGAGGCGATTGTCTGAATGAGGGAAGACAATGTGGAGAGTGGAGGCGCTGTGGCGATGCGTGGGACGGCGCCCGGGGCGGAGTGACTTCGTGCGCCTTGGACATAGGAGCAGCAGGGGCGCAATACGAGGAAATATGAACACCGAACCAGAAGTAACAAAATATTCATGTTAATATCTTGTAATATTATAAAGAATGAAGTCTGGGACCGTGGAGTGTCTTGTAATCCAACAACTGTACTTGGAAGTCACGAATTGTGGCTAGTTGTCGGTGGATGTAGTGTTCTCTTGAGTAGATCAACGTCCACACCAATGAATACTACATTAATCCGAAAAGACCATCGTCATAATATTAGACCAGTTAATAATTCATTGGCACTGGTTCGGACTCTACGTTAAACTGTACGTCCCTTAGATATGTCATTGATTGTAGGGCTATTAACAGTTCTGTCTAAGGAACATGTCAGCCTTAGTGAATAACAAGACTACAATATCACGCCACAATCATTTTACACTTATACATATCTGGCTTAAAATACATATCTGGGTAGGTTGACATTTCAGAACTTAACTGATAATTTAGAATAGCCGTATAATATATATAATACGAGATTTGTTTATATATATATATATATTTATATATTTTATATTGCACAATCTGAAAACGGCGCCGAGGATTTTCTTTAAATTTTAAATACTAATTTGATAGAAAATAAGTTCTAGATAGTCTAATGTCCAGGAAAATTCGTGTTTTTTGTAATATTAAGTTTAAATCTAAAAAATTTTATTTACGCTTATGGAGAATCAGTAAACAATGCAAACCACAGTTTATAAACGTTGACAGTTCTTGATTGAAGACGGCAACGAACATATGTGATAATTTTTTCATAAATATTTATTTTATGTATGTAATAAATGTAAAATTATCATTACTAAACAATTTGTAAAAAACTTATGGATACATGCTTTGCGAAATAAAGCAGAAAAAGTATTTCAAAATATTCCGTGTTTTGATAGAAAAACGTATCGTTGTTTTGCTTGAAGCAACTGTAACAAAATGAATTAATTGATGTAAATAATCTCTCTTTTGCTTTTCATTCATTCCTAATAAAAAAAATATGATCACAGGCTAATAATAACTATAATTAAACAGTAAATATCGTTTGGCTTTTGGAAAGACGTTAAACGACATGTTCAATTGCTAACCTGTAGCCGAGCGAGTTGTACATGTCGGCTCAAGAACTAAGGCCGCGATTCCATCAAACATAAATGTTTTCATTGAGTAATAAATGTGTTTTAATTTTTCTAATTAATTTTTATAATAAATGTCTTATTCTAAACGAGCAAAGCTCGGTCACCAGGTACTTTATTCTTATATTTACTCTAATAATTGTGGTTACACCATCATGCATACAATCTCACTCTTCATTGACCGTGATTTTAATATTGATAAAATAATATTATATGAAATATCATATTCCCCATCGATCAATAATTGGAAGACTATTTATTGGACATACTCTCAAAGAAACACACATGGTGTTATCTTAATCCTAATAAACGTTCTTTAGTGTTTAATGTTTTTTCTAATTATTTTTTCTATTTTCCTTGTTTTATGTGGCAGCCTTTTTTCCCACTATACTTAAAGCCCGACCACATAGACTACAGATATGTGCATGTATCAATCAAAATATATATACTATATTTAGTATATACAAAACGATATATTTTTTTAGTCTCTGGGCACCTAAAGAAGAAAAAATAACGTGGTCCCGGGCTTAAGTCTTGCCATGAGACCTACGGTAATAACTTCTTCCCTATGGGAAATTCGCTAATATCAAAACAGAAGCAACGAGCTCAGATAAATAGTTTCAGTCGGATCTTTCAAAGCCTGTAGGTGTCCCAAAGTTTGGATTATCACGTATGCCAACCTGAGACAGATTTTGTTGTGCTATCAAGTCATGCCTATCACAAACAATTTTTCCTAATAATAATAATGTAAAGTGGTTTTAGAAGACTCCGTTTCCAGGATCACGACCCCGGCACGGCGCTAGAGGACGCTCGCTGGTCGCTGGTGGCTCCAGCCCGCCGCAGCGCCGGCCCTGTTATTTGGGGGCGTGGGAAGATCAGGGAACCTGTGATTATCCTAAATGTTGAAAAGCCGCGAGCAAGCTCTTTGTAAATATTTTCATAGAGTATTGAACAATGGCTATATATTTAAGTTCAAATTATTAATCAATCACAATAAAATCGTCAAACATGCGATCAAACTTATGTTTAAATATACACTAATCTATAGTAAAGAAAAAAGCAACTCAATAAAAGGTTTGGCAACAATTTTAAAAGTATATTTATTAGTTTCACGAATCATTTGATGATTCCAAATTAATACCCGCCTACCTTGGGCCGATCGAGCTCAGTGAGCTATCATACTTGTTGGCCATAAGGCCAACAACTTAAATAAACTAAATTTGAATTAATCTTGAATCTTTATTATTCCGTTAATTACATGGTCCATTCATAACATTGGACACAATAATTCTCTGGGTTTCAACAGTATAGTAACTGACTGACTAATCCCATCTTCATTACATACTCATTTTATTTCACTTATATTCCAGAATTAAAATTACAGTATGTGTTGCATTATATTTGCATAATTCACTTAATTCCCCATATACCTCTACCAAACATCTTTATTTGGCATTACCTTATGTTATGTCTTGAGGTATTACGGAAAATTAGTTGTTTACACCAATATTTCACTCAGGGAGTGAAAACTTCAAGAGAGATTTTACAATATTCTGGAAATCAATGGAATGATCATCGTACACTATTGAGTGTCAGGTCCACAAATTGCACTCCCAGTAGCTCACCCTGAGAACTCCCGCATTACCCACACATCCACACGGTTACACGTGCATTAAAAGCAAAAGTGTTCATTCATAAATAATATAAAATAGACCTTAAAAAATCAATTACAGTAATAGTTTACCGTTAAGGTTATTATCAAACTAAAATCTTCCTTGATTAAGCCAAACATATTGTGACAACTCTTCATCAAGATATATAGAAACAGCATAAGGTAAATGCCAAATATATTTAAACACATCTTGAAACTGGATACCCTGCTATTAAAACCAAATACCGTCCCCAGTTAATTGAATCTACTATATATGGTTTTATCATATACTGAACAGTAACTGTATCTTCTTTATATTATTTCATTTATTCTCTGATCCCTAAGGAAAGTAATACTTTTTAAGGCCGAGATGCCATTTAGACCACGACATCTCTTATGACCATAAATATAAAGTAGCTCATTCAAACCAATCCAACGACACACCAAGACGTTCCACGTCATAGAATTGTTAACAATCCATGAACAACAGCAAATTTGTGTTCCGCGTTGTTATTTTCGAACCGTTTCCTACAGGTATTCAATGATAGCTACGCACCACTTGTTCTGAATGGAGCTATGATCCTGTCACAGTTTTGATACACAGTTCGGTTCGGTTCGGTAACGGGACATCTTTTGTATCAGCGCCGTTGTGAGCGGCGGTGGCGACCTATTTATACAGTAACTTAACGGTTGTTGGTGAGCAGCTATGACTGGACCGATCAGCTGTCAGATGATGCGGATCAGCTGGTCATCCTGGTGATGAGAAGTCAATCTGAGCTAGACGTCAGTGTGGCAGCACTGAAGTGAGATATTAGATGTACAACGTCAATAGAGGAAGGCGCCAATGTCTGAAGTTACTCGGCGCCGCCCGTACTGTTTGTAAACAGCGGTGGTTCTTACTTCACTATTCTTTTTTTTAGAAAAAAGGAATGATTGTCTCTATTAACGATACGTACTACTTATCCAACATATAGTTAATTAGTTTACACATCCCAAATAATTAACTAGTTTTAAAACTTCGAATAGGTACGACTATTTCATAAGATATACTATGATTACCTGTAGGTAGTTGTTAGAAACAATATTAAATAGCATAAATTAATTATAATTATGTTATTGTTTACGAGAGCAATGCATATATGAATCACAATTCCGTAACGATCATAGGCCTATATTAAATTTTGTGTTTGATTTTGATGCGTTTTACAGTAAGATAACGTAAGAGATAAACACGATTAGAGAAGAGTAGATTAGAGAATAATGAGGATAACCGAGAGTTAAAATAGAGAGTTAGAACAAAGATAAGGTAAATCTAATTAGTAAATCTTAATCTAATCAAAAGTTTATACTGTATTATCTGTTTATATCAAAGTCCTCACTGACTCACTCGTCACTAACTCTCCCACTTCCCAATTACTTAGGAGGCTGAAATTTGGTATACTGGTTCTTTGGGTCTAAAATAGGAAAGTCTGATAGTTTTTGTGACGATTTTCACATAAATCTCCGCCCTATACGTCTTTAAATTTCCCATGTTCACGTCATACTATGGGGATGTTCATATAATGGGGAAATAATTTGGATTCCAACAATCTTGTCTTAACTTTTAGGTATAAACAGCAGCTGTTTTTGTTTCAATCATCGATCAAGCCAAAGAAGGAAAGTACTCAATGGCATCCAATTACTGTGCAAATAGAATTTTTCTCATTACAGAATTTGGCTATTATGTTTTATGATTAAAAATAAAAAGTTTATACGTTGGCCAAACTAAAAACAATGATTGCAATGTTATAAAGAGTTGTAAAAAAATTAACAGCTGTGAACAAATAATTTTAATGTTTCTCAAACTGTAATTTGTTCAAATAATGTAAATAATTAATTAGCTTTACTATCCAATACCATCTTAATTGATTAATGTAAAACTATGAAGCATATATACTGTACAAAATGAAAAGTTTTAATCACCACTTTAATATTTTACAGATTTTTTGGGAATTTTGTATTATGATTAAAAATCAAATGTTTATACATAGGTATTAGGTTTATTGTAATAATCAGCTGTTGTATGCCTATATTTTTTATATTTTCCTTTTGCTATCTTAAATATATAAATATTTAATACTGTGTATTATTATTGAATATTTGATTTTGTGTGCGCGAGCGAGAGTGTCTTTTTGCGCGTGCGCGTGAGAGTGTGTATTTACCAGGCTGTAAAATGATCAAAGGTGCCCTCGTGTAATATGATAGTCTGTCTCTATTTTTCATATATGTTTTAATGTTTCAAATCCACATTGATACAATCCACTTTTTTACAAATATTTTGGCTTAAAATATCTGGAGAGACTACCGACTCAGAAAGATAATAATAATCATACTATATTTTATATTTCCCAGCGAATCTGAAACTAATGAATCGTTTTGTACATCGCTGCAAGGCGCACCGAGTAACACTAGTCAAAAATAAAACTAAGAATAATCGATGTTCTGGATTACATGTTAATTTTACTAAATTCTTTTCAACACCGATTGCATATGAGAGTCATTTATTACTAGTAGACGTGCAGAGTAGACGTGCAGCGAGCTCTGTCTGCATACGACAGCAGTAGTTTACTACTAGTAGACGTGCAGCGAGCTCCGTCTGCATAAGAGCGCAGTTTACTTCTAGTAGACGTGCAGCGAGCTCCGTCTGCATAAGAGCGCAGTTTACTTCTAGTAGACGTGCAGCGAGCTCCGTCTGCATAAGAGCGCAGTTTACTTCTAGTAGACGTGCAGCGAGCTCCATTTGCATGTGAGAGCAGCCTCTAGTGCAGCGCCTCCCGCCCCTCTCACCCGGTCCAGGATCTGGTTCTGGTTCACAGTTACGGTTTACCAGAACCACCTCATAACTCTTGCTCATCTCACTCTGCCTCTCCGCTGCAGACGCATTCTCCATTACTTTCCTCTAATCTCCTGCTTCTGCTTAGTTTCTTTCCCAATGTTGAATGTCGACTTTCACCATCTTTATCGTTTTCGTTTCTCCTTTTATGAGAGTTTAAACGTTTGTTCTGAATTGCTACGTTTTTGAAAAACCAGTTACGTTAGCTAAAATATTATTCCTCTATCTAGTAACCAGATTTATTACAATATAATTTATGTATTGCTTCCTGAATTGATTTATGAACTATCTTGGTTATATACTTTATTTTCCGTCGACATCATTATTCGAGTCGATGGACTCCGATCGACTCCGATGAGCCAGAGTCCATCGCTGGCCGGCGCAGCAAAAAATAACTTGTACCGATTTCTCTTTTAGGTACCTATATGTGTTGTATCGTTAAGCGTTTGGATGTTAAACTGAATTATTTTATATGCGTAATTTAACGATCAAGATTTGATGATAAAAATCTATTTAAATGACCTGAAGATGAGAAACCATGAGGTTTTGGAGAACGTATAGACGTATAAAATAATTTAACACTCGACCGTAAATAAGGTAATGTAACCAAGATAATTATTTATATGTTTCAAACTTCTAATTTAACCATCCTGATTTTTTCCATAAAATAAAAAAAAACTCTTTCACAAATAAGACATGCCTCACTTCCGTCCGACATCCATTCCTTCTGTCTGTTAAAAGTAAGATAAATCTTATGTTCCTTGAGACTTTTAAGATGAGAAAACATTTTTTCACCTTGTACATAATCATTATGGGTTCTAAGGTTCCTTTTACAATATTTACGTATCCTGATAATATACGACGCAATTGTTACTCACTGGAGTTTATGACAAGGTTAAATCTGTTCAATAATGCATGTTTCATGTATCTATTTTACCCACTTAGAAAATATGACGTGCATTACGGATATAAATGTATCCTGCACACAATAGACTGTTTTACAACTAGCCAGAGCACTGGGGTGGCAGTGCCAAGAATATATACATTACAGTGTCCACTGGTCCGGAACTCCTGTTCTTCGTCCTCAGGACCTCGGTCGCCGCGGGTCACCATAACCATCTCCATCCTCCGGGACCGACTGGGAGCTATAAACCCAGCGGAGGGTGAAACGCTTACGGCACTGTTTTAACGTAATTGGCAACAAATTAGGAGTTTCTTAGAAAAAATAACAACTGTAATTTTTGTTTTTGTGTACTATGAAAATGAAACAGTCTCTCTAAACAGCCAGTCTTCTATTTGGTAGCTAAAGATTTTATTTTTTAACAAACCGCTCTCCTCTCAAACGTTACTTTTGTCTACGTTAAAAGTTCTATGGTTACGTTATATAATAGTTTAAAAATACAATGATAAGCATTGTATTTTTAACACTACAATTCTAGACAGCAACGTTTAAAAATAAAATACACTAAATATTATAAATATTTTAAAGCCAAGACTATTATTATACAATATAATAACTCCAACAAAATTACCATAGTTTTTCAACGACTTAATTTTAAAAAGCTAAAAACGTCATCTTTACTGCTCAGTTACCGAACTAAACGGTTTATTTTTATGCACCAAGATGAAATAATCTCATATCTGAAGGTGTACTGCAATGTATATTTCTAAAGAATTTTTCAGCTTCTATTGTAAAAAATTATTATTATTCAGATTTGTAATTGTGATGGTATCTAAACAATAAACTAAAAACTAAATTCATATGTTAAATTTAGACAAAATAATAGTTTAAGATTTTATTTGTAATATATAGACTGTTGTGTATAGAGTGTATACAGCATTTATTAATGTGAAAATAACAATAGAAATCCCTGTTTGAATATTTTTGCCTTAAGTCACATGTTTCAAGTGCTAAATACTATGAATGCTGCACCAATGTTTCCAAATTAACACTCTGCTGAATTTAATAATTTTTTGACTTAAACTATTTAGAAGTTTTTTTACTGTTAAAAGCGATTTAATGTAGGGGTGGTGTACAAATGACTAACGACTATTCAAGGAGTTATTACACTTAGCCGAGAAAACCAATTAGAGATATTGCGTGATTCAGACTTAGTTTTTGCTCAGAAAGAACCAGTAAATTATGAAAGTGAAGAAGGAGAGTTACGACGTAGCTGCGGCGGCGGCGGCGGCGGCCGAGTAGTTATTTAAACAACAACGATTCATTGCTCTTTGCAAATTGGTTCTGGACGTTGATTTAATTCCCAAGTTTTGTTGCAATTAAAATTCAAACTATCTAGGATTTGTCCTGTTTTTCCTATAATTTACATTCAAAATATGTATCGTTCCATTCCTCACTGCAAATGCATGCTTCTTTACAATAGTGATTCACTACATACGCTATGGCTTTAGCCCTACTTGAGTGACACAAGAACTGTCTGAAGGACCATGAACTGTAAAACAATATTACTGTCGGTTATTACTCAGGGCTGTAATTGTGATAATGAATACTTTTTGTATATTTTTAAAAAGTAAACCAAAATACCAAAACATATGTTGGCCTAGTATATTAAATTTGTTTAAGGAGAACATTAATACTACTGTATTATTGCAGTCCACCGTAATGAGCAAACCGAATGTTAATTTGGTTGGCGTGGCTGTTATCCAGCATACAAAAGTCAGCTGCATTTAGGTTATTTTCGCCTTGTAGGTAGGTGTACAGTATGCTACCAGAGCAGGAGTGACAGAGGGAGTGATCCAACTATGTGCCCAATACACGTAGAGCTCTTGTAAGTGTCCTATATGTAATTGTTTCACTTTAAATGCCATACTACTCAAGCTAAGATCTAAATTTATTAAATTTCCTACTAAATCACATTTGTAGTATTTAAAAGATACACCTTTTTAGTATTCAAGGACATGTTTGTCTTATCAGCAGTCAGAGTCCTCTCATAACAGTGTTTTCAAGCGACAGCGTTTTACTAAGTTTTACAAAACTTAAATCACGTAATAATTAGCAGTAATCTGGGTATTAAAACACCTTTTTTAGAGTGCATTTCTAATTGTTTCTCTGGTTACATTGTTTCTCAAGTGTTGCGCGGGATAAAAATCATCGTGTTGGGATTTGTTGCCAGCCATGTAATTTTGCCTGTAGTCGTTACTCTGTTTTCATTGTTGAGACGATTATTGAGGCACCCAACAGTTTTGTAGTAGACCCCCAATTTCATTGTAGTTTTGATATAGATATGTCTTAGCTCTGGGAGGGGGTGTTAGCAATTTAAGACATAAGAACAGCTATTTAGCCAAAGGTTTTGGCAACATGTTGAGCTCATAAATGTCCCATTATGCAATTTGATGAGATATTGTTTTCTATGTTTTCTTTTAAACATATTATTTTACAACAGCATAAAATCCCGCTAACGCCAAATTGAAGTGTTGAGGCCGCTACTTAAGAAATATAATTTGACTACATCCAATATAACAAAGTACGGAGGAATTCCTTTTAAAATATAAATGCACTTGGTATGGTATGGACGCTACTCAGCTCTTGTCAGAGTAGTAAGTTAATCACTCAAACAGAACTCTCCAGTAACCTATCACGTGCCACAGCCACATCAGCTGGTGACGTAGAGGTAAGCAATCAGCGTTCGCAGCCCATCGATCTGGAGTACTTCAGACCTAGACACTGCGCCGGTGACCTTTGGCCAACAGCTCAATGGAAGGCCTGTTACCTGCGTTAATCAAACTTACAACCTTGGGTCTCAATGCCTTTCCCGCCTCGCCTCTCCTTACAGTGTGGTTCCCCCTTTGTGGCCTACTGCATGTAAAAGTATTACATTTGAATAAAGTGGTAATAATGTTACTATGTCTTAATAATTAAACTCCACCATTATTTGTAGGACGCTAAAAGTGGTAAATTTCTAACTTACGTTCAATTCCTTAAAAATATTTACTTTTGTAAATTCTGTATTCTATAACGTCACACTCTATAAACCTGTCAGGCGCGTAGACTGAACAACACACGTGACATGAAGCCATGAAGTGCTCGATGCGGCTGAGGATACGAATAACAATGTGCATTACAAGCTGATTATTCCACACTGAGGCCAACCGTCAGATTGAGAAATTTTCTCTTGAAACGCTTTTTGAGTTTTTGAGTTTGAATAGAAAGGAGTTTCTCTTTTTGTTAATATTCAATAATATTATTATTATTATTCCGTTAAGTAATTTCACTTATAAGTAGGGGGCCTACGTTTTTGCTAAAAGGTTTCTGATAGTTGGAAGGTTTCCTATATAACTGTTAATTATTCTAAAATACCTTAGGCTACTAAAGCGACAGCTGATTTTTTATTCAATTTTCAACTGATTGAAAATTTAAGTAGTTAGTGTAATCTTATTTAGACTTTATATTGGGACGACCTAAATACTAGTATTATTTGGGTAAACATGAGTTGTTTTCTACGACCTTTCTTTATTTGAAAGTTATACACAAAAAAACTAATAATTTAACTATATTCATAGGGATATTTATACTAAATTTTTACTTCCAACTCAAAAGTATTCATTAGGTTGTAGTTGTGGAGGATGTTTTCAAACACAGTCGGAGGCTGCGTGTATTGAAGTGAGGAGAGATCGAGAACCAGTTGATATACAGTCCGGTGTGAAAGGAACTGGTTGTGATGTGAAGTGAACGGAGCGTCTGGCCAACCAAGATGAGACTCCTTTCAACAGTACAACCGTTTCATATCATATATGTCTAATCATCAGTTATTTGGTACTTAAATTTCCCGTGCTAATATTGATTAGATTTGTCATAACTAGAATAGTTTCATAATCACACGTTATACATCTCATTGTAATTAAGATAGATCTTGATTAGATAAAGAGAATTATTCTCACTTGTGATTTAGAGAGAACAAAACGCAGTTAGAAATTTTACCCTTCACCCAAAGGATGTACTATTCGGATTCAGTAAATAGACCATTGGTTTTTTAGTCCTACAAGTTCAGTTTAAAAGTAGGATAAAACATTATTCCCTTAAATAGCCAGTTTTATGACAACGAAAAATTACCTGAAAGATAATTTTATTGATAAATTTCTATTTTCTATTTGGAAACAAATTAATAGGAAAGTGACGATTTATTATTTCATAGAATGGATTTAAACCTTTCCTTATCAATGCTCCTTTATACTAGCTAGAACAATAGTTCATCAATCATATACCAATGATAAAAAATGTAGCTTTATTATTATAAAATTACATTCTTGATGAGGTTGAACGATACCAACGATGATCATATAAGTTAATTGGGTTAACTTAAAACGTATTTAAGGCACCAATGAGACTTTTGCAATGAGACATGTTAGATGTAATTTCAGTCTAAAATGAGATTCGAATATTTTGATATCGTAACACTTCCAATTATGGAAAATATATTATTTAGATTTAACAGTATTTGGATTTCCCCGAAAACTGACGAGTTTCTGCAGCTATTTCTAGAGAGCAATATGTTAAACCGATTAGGTGTCGTTGGGGGTAGGGCTCGAAGCTTTGGACTCCCACGTAGTCTGTTTCCGTGGTAATTGACGGATCGGTTAGTGTTACATACCACGATATCGCACAGCAGTGTTGTTAACTGTAGTTAGGCGACTCTCTGGTACAGTCCGTTTCTGTGGTGATGGACAGGTCGGTAGGTGTTACATACCACGATATCGCACAGCAGTGTTGTTAACTGTAGTTAGGCGACTCTCTGGTACAGTCCGTTTCTGTGGTGATGGACAGGTCGGTAGGTGTTACATACCACGATATCGCACAGCAGTGTTGTTAACTGTAGTTAGGCGACTCTCTGGTACAGTCCGTTTCTGTGGTGATGGACAGGTCGGTAGGTGTTACATACCACGATGTCGCACAGCAATGTCAGTATCTGTGGTTAGGCGACTCTCTGGTACAGTCCGTTTCCGTGGTGATGGACAGGTCGGTAGGTGTTACATACCACGATATCGCACAGCAGTGTTGTTAACTGTAGTTAGGCGACTCTCTGGTACAGTCCGTTTCTGTGGTGATGGACAGGTCGGTAGGTGTTACATACCACGATGTCGCACAGCAATGTCAGTATCTGTGGTTAGGCGACTCTCTGGTACAGTCCGTTTTTGTGGTGATGGACAGGTCGGTTGGTGTTACATACCACAATATGGCACAGCAATGTCAGTAGCTGTGGTTAGACGACTCTCTGGTACAGTCTGTTTCCGTGGTGATGGACAGGTCGGTTAGTGTTACATACCACGATGTCGCACAGCAGTGTCAGTAGCTGTGGTTAGACGACTCTCTGGTACAGTCTGTTTCCGTGGTGATTGACAGGTCGGTTAGTGTTACATACCACGATGTCGCACAGCAGTGTTGTTAACTGTGGTTAGACGACTCTCTGGTACAGTCCGTTTCCGTGGTGATGGACAGGTCGGTCGGTGTTACATACCACGATGTCGCACAGCAATGTCAGTAGCTGTGGTTAGGCGACTCTCTGGTACAGTCTGTTTCCGTAGTGATGGACAGGTTGGTCGGTGTTACATACCACGATGTCGGCGCAGCAGCGCGTAAACTGTGGTTACACGCTCACTGAATATTGATTGAATTTCCTCTCATCGCGCTCCGACAACCGACTCTGACCGGCGATGGCTGTTTCCTGTTGAGGATCCTCGCGGACGTTCCAGGCTCAGTCTAGTCTCAGTTTAACGGTGGCTAACTTCAGGGTCTAAATAATATGCCTAATTAATAGGTGTTCATTGAATTGGTACAGACATATTTACTTTAGCCTAATAAACTTAAGTGAAGAGGAACACGATAGATTTTCAGTTCTTCTGTGATGCGGTGAAAACTTCAAGGTTACGCCGGCCATCTACAATAACTGAATACAAATTACAAATTTTTGGAATATTATTCAGTTGCAATACTGTGTATTCATACTTAGAAGTGATTATCTCCGCTGTTGTACTTCTGATATACTAAATATTGTAGCAGAGAAAACATTTAAAGATACTACTCTAAACACTCTATTTACTTTAAACATATTTTACTCCAAATACGTATGTATAAATGTAGCCATATACAAAAGTATATGTAGCTGTTATGTATAAATGTATATGTAGCTAACAAATACAAATAAGGGGAACAAAATATGTCAAAATTAGGGGATATCAATGAAATATAAAATCAGGATAATCAACACTCAAATGGAGAGACACGTGGTTTAAAGCTAGTACTGTATAAGAGTCGAGTATCAAAGAATGTGAAAAATCCACTCTCAAAGTCAGTGAGTTAAACTGTAATGGGTTTCAGGAGTAGAGCCCATAAACGAAACAGTGACCAGAGTTATTGGAAGTCATCCAACAACCTGCCGACAACCGGCGGATCAAAAATCCTTGGAACTCAGCTCAAGGATTCCTTCCGTCCTCGCCAACCATCTGTTCCAGCAGCGTCCTGCGCGATCAATTCGTCTCGGGCGTCCTACTCGTCGAGGTAATATTTCTACAGGGTGTGACGGAATATTCTTGCTGAATCACCAATGAATGACCCGTCGTTGGTGTGAACTACTTTTTCTTATGAAATGGAAAAGGGATTGATTCAGTTATGCTTATTTAGACAATGAAAGTGATATTTTCAATATTCCAAGGATGCATTTGAATATGATTTATACAACTCTGGAGGCTAGGGGAGAAAATTAAAACTTATGAATTTGTTTATTCTTGTTATGAACTTGACGATAAATTCAAATTCGAACTCATTTGTAGGTCTACTATGAAGAAGAAAAATATGTACCTACCAAAAAAGAGCTGAGAGTAAAGAGAGTTGAGAGTAAAGAAAGAGTAAGTTTTTTGGTACTAAGGTTTATAATAAATTAATTAATAAATTTTATTGGTTTAGGCCACTTTCTTTTATAAGTGTGTGTGTTCTCGTGTAAATTGTCGTTGTCGTTGACATATCGAAAAAACATTTCGTATATTTTTTTAACAACACGGTAATATGAAGGATTTGTCTCCTAGATCTTAGTTAAAACCCTCTTCTTGATAGTGTAGAAGTATTGTTACAATTAGAATTATCCTTCGCTTAGAAGCGTGGCCATTACCAGCCAGGATACCAGGACTGGTCCAATATTGTGACGGGCGGCGTAAAACACACGCAGACCGGTTCCTGCAGCTCGTTATCCCGCATCTATCATAACTAACTCGCCGCTAACGATGTGGCCCACTGCGTTACAATCGCCGATTGTGGCATCAATATCGGTCGTGAAATGTGGAATTGGGCGGACGTATTTGTATTTTGGATGGCTATGGGTGCGTTGTTCCCCAATCGGGGTTTATGGCCGCCTAGCCACTAACTTAGCACGTGTTCCGCCCGAACGATCACAATGGCCGACCAGTGCACAATGTGTGGAGTCCAACAAGCACTGGTCATTACAGAATTATTATTTTTTAATTGTTTGCGTCTCAATTTCTTTTCCCGGAGACGTTTTGCACATTACTTAGGCTAGAATATACTTGTACGTAGCGAGATAATTACACAACGAAAATCTATTGGTTGTATGAAAGATTTGAAAACGGAAACTATAAAATCGAAGCCTAGCACTCTACTCTATATCAACTTGCTTCCTGAGTTTAAACCCAAACTTGAACAAAGATTATCAACTTTAAGCGTAGGGCCTACGCATCTAAACTAAAGTGTTTACTCTGTTTCGTTACAAAATAATTATTAGATAATTTCGTAAATGTTTTTACAAAACTATTAAACATTTAAACTAGGTGCTGTATATTTCGCATGACGTACGTTTTTATTTGTGTCGTGACACCTTTTCCACGCGTAATACACAAAAATCTTTTCATATTAAACACCGAAGTTTTTTTCAAAATATTGTGTTTAAGAATGACTTAATGAATAAAAGGTAAACAGAATAATATTATATTCAAGTTATCTAGTGTTTTTAAAATTTCTTTAATTTGCATAGTAAGCTAATACTTCTATGAACATTGAAATAGTGTTCATAGAACAACATTTACACTACTTTTATAATAGCGTAAAAGAAGTGTAAATGAGAGTAAATATTTGATTCCCGAAGCACAAGTATCAGAAATGTAATAGCGTGGATAACAATGGCGGCGACGGCGTTATCAGGGTCCAGATCTCAAGGATGATCTCCATGACGCCACTGTCACGGCAGCTGCTGCGGGTCGTGACGTGACGACGGCAGCCCCGTGGGGGGCGCGGCAGGCGCAATCATCTTAATTATTTCTCACAGACTTCTGTGGTCTTCGCCTGAGAATACCCGCAATCATCTTAATACGAGATGGTGTTCAAATTATTGCGCCAGGTATAGTCGTGCCTTACGGTTATTTAGACCTATTTCTTCCCTGTGCAGTAATGACTCTGTAATCACCTCTGTAAGGTAGGATTAAACTATGGATTTACTGATTTCAGATCTTAGAAGGCAATGTTTTGCAGTTATTTTATCAGGTTTTTTGGATTGGTAGGATATTGGCAATTAGTTCAGTTCTTCTAAATAATTTTATAGAGTACATTTTACTGTTCGTATGGGGTTTCAATATTACAAATACTTGTTAAATTTTTAGTTAACTTTAATGAGATTTAAATTCATCATCTATGTCAAATTATTGGAACATCGTTTTTAAGTAAAAAATGTTTACATGTACTTCCTTATGGGAAATAGGTTAGATCATGGATATGTCTCAAGGTAATGTTTTCACTTTATCTAATCAGCTGTTCTTATTCTTTTATATTAAAAATTCAATACAATAGCTCTGGTGATTTCACCCCCTCTGGGGGAGAGCTAAGACATATCCATGTCAAAATAAAAATTCAATTAATATAAATTAAATATCAATCGAATCAAAGAAGTAAAGCAAATTTAATAGCATTGCTTTAAACTAGATTTTTGAAAGATTTTCACTGAATTACTTGGAATGTGGGTCAGTTTAGAGAAAATCCTCTGCTAAAGGGATGGGAAAACTAAAATACATTTTACTAAAGTGGGTGCTCCTGTTGTTAGAGAAAAGCGTTATAGAAATTGTTTAGCGTTACAGTAAGACGGAGGGACAGAAATTGAGGTAAGGACAATTTCGGATTTTCTGGAGTATAAACTTAAAAATAACTAAACATGTTATAATTCCAAACAATGCATAGACTAAACGTCTTTTACATTCTCTTTCTGATATTGCTTTTGATAAAACTTTAATTTTTATACAAAAATTAACTATGTTACGAGCCAAAGCCTTATGGGTTTCAGAAACTTTGATACGTCAGCCAGTTGATGGAGTGACTGATTGGTAGTCCGAATCAGTTGACTGACAAGTAAGTTGATTTTGACCGTAGGGTTCCTTGGCTAAATTAATTTCAGTGTCCACAACTACTGACCCTCACAAGTTTAGAATCCACAAAAGAATCTTTCCTAGCACGACTCATACTTTACCAATCACTGTTCTCAGTTTACTTTTTTTCATTTCATGTTTATGCACTGCAATCAGATAGGATCGATTGGTGTATGGATGGCTCGATGGATGAATTTCCCTCGAAATCGATTATAAAACAGGTTCCCAGCAGACGGCAGACGGCATGATCGCACAGCACCAGCACCAGCACCTCGGCCATGTCCGCCAAGGACGTGCCCCCGCCCTGACCTCACGACGCTCGCCGCCGCCCCCTCTGATGTGGTTGTGGGCGGCTCACCAGCATCGCTGATTGCTCGGGATTACCGACCGTGAAAATACTTTCCTACGCATCTTGCGTTCGCTAACTGCCCTGCTAAGAAAATTCTTTGCGACGAGGAGGATCGTACTATTCAATTTTTTGCGGGAAATTGTAGCTTTAAATTATATCAGTAGACCTACTAGCTATTGTTTTAAAACCAAATGGCTTTTATTAAAATAACTTCAACAGCTTTTTAACATCAAGACAGTGAGGCACAGTTGCGGCGTGAGTCACATTTACTACCCAGAGGTCACACTGGTCATGATCCAACAGAAGTCGCCGGCCACTGGGTCAACCCAACAACCTCTGACTTACTGGGCCGGCGCACTCCTGAGCTACCGTGTCGGTTAGTAATTATTTTTCAGGTAATATGTAGGAGCTCTAATTAAATATACCTGTCAATCAGCTAGACAAAAGGAAAGTTAGCGTTTGCTGGTTTACTGAGTAGGCTCTAAATATTTCTGGAAAACTTCCATTCTTAATCCCACCCTATCGTTTTCTAATAGTAATAATAAGTTGAAATGTTCCATAGGGACTTTTTATAGCATTATGTAAAGTTGTGAATTGATAAAAGTGTGAATATATCCTATAATAAGGGTTGAGATAGTGTACTTTCCAAACGTCAATGGGCTTCATTACATCCCACCGTTTAAGTCACTGACGAAGAAGTCGTTTTCAAGAAGTTGTTCAAAAATATTTTACTTTTAACTGGTACTAATTGTTATTAAAAAAATAGGTTTGAGCTTATAATTTTGTTATTAATGTTTAAAAATGAAAAAAATCATAATTAAATTGGTGTATCGCATTCCAAACAAGTCTATAAGTAAATAATTCATACTTATTTTAACGAAAATATCGTATTTTAAATGTATAGTTTAAGGGTGATCTCTGAAGCCAAAATTTGTATATTTTAAGAATAACTATGTTTTTTAACACACAAGCTTAGACTCGCCATTACATAAAACAGACAATGCTGTACAATTATTAATTAGTATTAATGAATTATTACATTTCTATAAGCACTAATCTTTGGTATAACTTTAATTAAATTATTTCCTCACCTCATTTCTCTTAGCTATTCGCAATAATATCCATCCAGTAAGTACAACATCCGCTCTGTCCCTGGGATTTACGTAACGGCTACAGGATACGACAAGTCTAAACTGCAAATAGCGAAACCTTGAATCCACACACATGTAATTACTGTTTCTTGTATCATTTTATATTTTAAAACATATGTCAAATATTAGGTCCGCAATCACCACGATATTATTGAAATTCACGCAAGAGTTAAAGTAGTTTGACCACTCGGCCACATGTCAGCGAAAGAACATCTTCGTCTCAGTTTTAAGACAGGCAATAAAGGATTTTAATAGAGTGTCCAAATTACAGACATTTTAATCCCTAATAATAACAGCACCTCAACTCCAACCTCTTGCAGTCATGACACGGTTATTATTCAATTTCCAAATATAATAACCCAACTTACTTGCTATCAACAGCTTTGGCCGTAGCAATTTTTATAACATTAAGAGAGCCGGTTTACAATAAAGAATTAATTACCAGAATAAACCCCGGATTCCTCAGCTAAACATGTGTTATTAAAGTGTTTACAGTTGGCGTGAAAGATGTAATTCAGAGTTGTAATTGCAGTGCGAGGGTTTGCCGCTGGAGGCGCCACCGCCACCTACCAACACATGGCGGGTACGCCCTCCATCAATAATGCTAATGCCACAATCTTTCACGTCAGTTATTGTCTGAACCCCAGGAAGACCATTAGCCAACCTTGCGTTTAACGCGATTGTTCTTACGTCTCCATTCACATTTTCCAATACCTATATTGTATTGTTTTATGTTTCCAAATACCTCTTTTTGTTTCATTTCACTCTTCAAAATATTTTATGTCGATTGGATTATAGTATATGGTTATAAGTCTGGGTGAGGTCTATAATTTAAGATGTGACCAGTATCCTCACACGGTAAACCGTCTTGGTATTATAGTCAACATTTTCATTTCAGCTAAATAAATATACAATAAAATATTCTAATGAACCATTATAATCGACAACATAATGTAACACTTTTTATTTTATAAGATTTATATTATTAGATTTTATCTTGTAGCCTAGAGAAAAATGTTTAAAGCAAATCAATGAGTTTTCTGATAAGAACATAAATCTCTATATATAAAATTGAATGTATGTATGTCTGTCTGTATGTCTGTATGTATGTCCTTTATGCGTTGCCAAACTACTCATCCGATCGCCATGAAATTTTAGGAAGTTGCTCTACATGTGTCCGGGAAGGTTTTAGTGAAAAAATATTTTCGAAAACCCCATAAGTTTCCATTTTATGGCGTTTTAAATTTCTAATGTTAACCTTATGGAGAGTAAGTTTGTTTACAAAATGTCTACAATGAAAACATTTGATTTCTTAACTACAGCTGATTGGTTTAATTTCCATTAGCAATGTGCTTTACTATCCAATGCCATCTGAATCATTCATTAATGTTAAACTATGAAGTAAATGTGTACTGTAAAAAATAAACAGATTTATTCACCATGTTAATAGTTTACGGTTTTGGGGGATTATGTATTTATATTTTCATTTTCTGTCTGATTAAAATCACGTGTTTATATGATAATTAAAATGTTTATAATATTACGTTTATTATAATAATCAGCTGTTGTATATCTTTCCTATAAAAGCCGTATTACAGTTAGGTTTGGTTTGGATTTTGGTTCGATTTGAAAATTGTGAATTAATCCACTCAGATTTATTTGTTTTATAGGAATGTTATTAATATGTCTTATCGTTTCAGTATTGTTATTCTCTATGCCGCGACCCAGGCTATATAACCTTTCACAATGAAGCCGTATTGCTATTCGACTTCAGAACATGGCCAAACTTAAAGTTAACATGTATTTACTGTCAGGCGTTACGAAGTTCGCCGGGTCAGCTAGTTATACTATACAGTATTCACAAAATTTTCATCACCTTTAAAGAAATTCTAGTTTGTGACTGCACTACCAATTAATTACAAGTTAATTTAGTATTACCAACTGATATTTTCTTCAACGATCGTTTTCCTCAACAAATTTCACCTCTCGTAAATAGTCTTTTCCTAAATATTTGTTTACTAAAATACAACATCTTCCACTAGAGACGTGTGTATGCCCTGAGCATTGAGCTGAGCATGTTGCACACTTGATACTCCAGTAGTTCACTCCAGCGTTCACTCCGCCGTCAGGGCTGCGTTTCTGTCAAACTTTCCACTCAATCTCCTCCGGAAAGTAACCTGAGATTGTTTATAATCGGATCTCACACACGATTAGGTTTCACTTTTTGTCGCAGTTCCTCGTCTTCCTCTATTGCAGCACTTAAGCTTCCTCTGTTTTTACACAGCATGTGTTACAGCCTAGTAGCCAATAGTGTATTTCATTATAACCTTAACCAAATTCATTTACGGTGTCTGTAAAAATATTGTAAACCAATTTTTGAAATCAAACGTAATTATTCATGTATATATGATTTTAGTTATTTTATTTTTAGTTTATTAAATTGAAGGAATAATACAAGGCTTTAAATGTTTTTGATTTAATTGTAAAAACGATGGCTATACGAAAAGTTATATGGTTAAATATAGTTTATCACATTGAAAGCAATAACAGTAGTGGCGAATTTAAAAAATCTTCTTCAAAACTATTTATTGGAAGAATTATGGATAAATGTTTATTTTAAAAGTTTCCGATTGGCATAATGTAAAAAGTTCTAACTCTAAAAATATATACTATTTTATTATATTTAAAACGTACGCTTTTTGTAGCACGTACAAAATACATACGTTGATATTGTATAGATAGCTATTGGTAAACGTCCTGTATGGTAATGAAATAATTTATCTATAATAATTAACTAGGAAAACCTGTACATCGAATGCCATTTATTTGAGGCTTCTAGCACTTTTAGTGTGGAATTGGCGGACACTTACTAAATTTGAAATAATAAAGTTTAAATAGATAAGTATAATTTAAATTTTCTTCTGCTTATCTTTCAGCTACACTTAAAAACTAAATACGGTTATGCGGTATTAGAGTAAAGAAATCGTATAGGTACTGCTAGTATGCTACTAGCCAAGGGTTGGTGTAATGTAACTCAAGCGGAGAACTGTCGGAGGGCGTCACATCACGCAGACAATGGCGGCAGTGTGAAGGAATGCATCCTCAAGGACTACGACAGAGGTGGCTGACGTCCTTGGCAGGTCTTTCGTCTCTGATTGATAGATATCTGTGTTTCACAAATACATACCACAGACCGAACGATACACCTTAGTTATTTAAATTATAGATAAAAAAATAATTTCCATATCGGTGTCTTGCACTAAAACTTTTGACGTAATTGGCAATGATATATTTTTAGAAATGTTTTTTTTGGCCCAGATTGTTCAAAAAGTTAGCCGTTTCTACTAGAACGTATATCCCGATAATTTTAAGTTAGCTGTACACACACACTCACTGTAAAAGTCTCTACTACAATTAGATAGTTGAAACCTGAAGAGTTCCATTATGATTATAAATTTTTGAAGTAAATTAATTTTTGATATGTCATAGTAACTATATAATATAGGCTACTTATTACCTTATAAATATTTAGGCTATTAAAGCTTAAAATTTCACAATATATCCCATTTTGTTAACGGATTATTACTGTGAATATTTCCACCAAGCTCTCCGTATATTGTTAGGGAGGACATATTCCATTATGTACGGCCTTAGGAGAAGAATACAACTATATTCCTTATATTAGGCCTACGGTGATGACTAGTCTTGACGTGTAATACAGGATGTATTAGCTTAGTATTGTCGACAGCTTGCTACAAAATTTCTACTGCGTCCCCTGCATAACACCAGTTCTATACACTGATTTATAGGTACTGTATATCCTTGGCCCTATGTAATGATCTAAATACTTAAGACTACATTCAAACAAACAAATTTTATATTTTATTGATCATGGGCATCCAGCTGGATATTGATGCAATATTTAAAATTGTTTTCTTCAACCACAGAAATACTATTGAGCTCAATATTGTATTTCAAACAGGCATGGAACAAATTTAGGAAATATGCCGGGGCTCTACAGAATAAGGATTTTAGTTGCGAACTTTTCCTCTTACATCCTACGTCTTATGTGTTTTCAGAATTTGTAAGTCACACTTTTTAAGATACATCTCATAATCATTATATTCAAGTTTTGAAGATACTGTAATACAACAATGTTAGCACCTACTACACTGACTATAGCCTATAGCAACAGGCGGATCGCGACCCACTTCCTTCTCCTCTCACCACCATATGCCGCGGCCGCACTTCCACTTAACCAGATCAATTTACGGCTTCCGGTTGAAGGGAATGTTCGTCTGGAATCTACGTATCAACTCTGTGATAATTTCTTGCGTTGTAATTCCATTACTCCTGGGAACCCGCGGTGGAAGCAGACATCTTGATTAAAAATTAACATTGTTCCATGGGACCCTTTGCGGCGGCGGCGAGGCGGGTAGGTGTATGAATGGTTGGGACCATTCAGATGAATTAATATTCAACTTTAAAACAATAATATATAATTACTCACAATTTCCAAATCAATAATTGAAATATGACAAGTTTAACAAAAAATGTGTGCAAAACATGAGAATATTTTTTCCATAAAAAATATAGGAAAATTAATAGCTGCGTGAGGAACACTGAAAGAAGTCATTTCTACCATGAATAATTTTTATCTTAACATTTATACCAACTTTCATCAACACCTGTCCATAAAAAAAGGAGTTTGCCTATTCCTTATACGATTAATATGGGAAAAGTATGCAGGTTTGCTGCATGATAAACACATAAAATGATTTTTTAAGTAATGGATAGATCTCAAAAAAAGCTAAATATCAAGTTTTTATCCAAAAAATATTGATTGATAAAATATTAATTTTTTTCCTATCCTCCATAAATAAACATGAAGCACAATACAATTAAATTTTTTAATTTGAACTAGATAGAAAAAAAATTAAAAATTAATTTGTTTTATATTCTCGTTGACATATAAAATTAAAAAGATTAAAAATTACATGTGAAAAACGAAAAAATTTTGGGTACAAAACGAAACTATTCCTATTGATTGATATATCTGGTTTACGAACTCGTCCGAGCATTTGTAGGAATACACGTCTCAACCAAATTTGGTCTTGATCGGACCATTTTTACGAGAGTTATCGTGCTAACAGACACATATTTAACGACTATTTTTTTGGACACAACTAAAGACGATAACATCGGGCTTAATCTTACATGAATACGTAATAGAAAGTTATTATTTCCCTATTAATCGCTAAAAGTGTGTTTTACTGACGTTAAAATAACATAGCTTAGTTAAAGTAGTTTTAGATTTTAATTATATTAATGCATAACAAACTGTTTCTGGTTACAATATTCATCATATGAGGTAAAGAAACCTACACCCCTTTTGATCCTGTATATCGTTCAGCTTATTAAAAGGAAGAAAGTTCCTTTAAAAAGGAAGAAAAACTGCATTTAGTTATATTACTGAATGCTAAGTAGAAGAATAAAAGAATAAAGAATAAAAGAGTAAGTTAGGATAATCATTCTTCCTTTTCTATCGTTAACTGCACTATTACGACTACGAATATTTTACCCAAATTTTCGTTATAAGTGGAATATTATATCAGAGATACAACTAAATTCCAAATTATATATACAAGTTTTATAAACATCTGTCCATAAACATGGATTATTTGCTTATATTAAGCTTGCAAAAGTGTGCAGGTTGCTGCTATGAGAACACTAAAATAGGCATTTACACCATAAATAATTTTTATCTAACATTTATACCAACTATAACAACATGTCCATAAATAAAGAGTTTGCCTATCCCTATGATTATTATGGGAAAAGAGTATGCAGGTTTGCTGCCATGATAAACACATAAACTATGATTTTTCATAAATGGATAGATCTCAACACATGAGCTAAATTTCAAGTATTCCAAAAATATTCATTATATGGGAAATATTAATTTTTCCCTATCCTCCATAAGATTAACATTGGAGCCCCACAATACAACGTACTGTGTTTAGATTTTTTAATATCTCGGTAACCGTTGGAGATAGAGAAAAACTTTAGAATTAATTGTAGTTATTAATCTTCAATTTGAAATATAAAATAGAAATTTAAAAATTACATGTGAAAAACGCAAAAAAACCCACTTTTACAAACCCCCCCCAAACTACCCGTTCCACTTGATTGATATAATTTACGCTCGTCCGAGCATTTGTAGGTATACACTCTCTACCAAATTTTCTTGCGGAATTTTTACGAGAGTTATCGTGATAACAGACACATATTTAATCATTGTTTATGGACTCTGGGCCTAAAGACGAAAAAATCATGGTCCCGGACTCTTACCATGAGACCTACGGTAATATTCAACTTTAAAACAATAAAAGGGTGCTTTACTGACGTAAAATATATAACATAGCCTAGTTGAAGTAGTTTTAGATTTTAATTTTATTAATGCTTAACAAACTGTTCCTGGTTACAATATCCAGCATATGAGGTAAACAAAGCTACACCCCTTTCGATCCTGTATATCGTCCAGCATATTCTTAAAACATATTCTTTAAAAAGGAAGAAATGCATTCAGTTATATTACTGACGACCAAAGTGGTCATTTAAAAGAGTAAAATCTGATAATCATTCTTCCTTCTCTATCGTTAACTGCACTATTCAACGGACAACCTATAGTACTTTAAGCCGGAAAACTAGTTTCGTTATAGGTGGATATAAATTAAATATATACCTTTGAAATTAAAATAGTTTTTACCGGTTTAAATCCCAGTTTAGGCCCTCAAAACCAAATAAATGTAACAGAGTAGGAGACTCGCGCTCCACCAAAAGTAAAGTATTCCTTTATTCATATTAGTCATTGTTTATTAAGTAAATAACACGAATAAATAGATAAATGGGGACTAACGTGCCTGATAAATGTCATTTATTATTGAACATAACACATATTCATCTACTAATACCATGAAAAATTAGGGAATTAAAAATTCTGAGTATATACAATAAAGGGTGTTTTCGAAATTTGTACTTCCGAAAATTTTAGGATATCCATATGCAAATGTGATTTAAGTATATTTAGTGGTAACTAATCAGGTGAATTAAGGAAGAAATTGATCCTATGGACATGTAACGTAGATCTGTATACACTATAATATTTGTATGGGACATTTTTTATTTCAACCCAATGAGTAATGTCGAGAATTTTCAGTATTGAGTATACATTTACCACTAAGTTAAAGGAAACACTGTAATATTTACATGACATAGTATAAAACCGGTGGCTGCCAATTGGGCGGCCATTTGACAACTCGAGGTGTTGAGTGAGAATGAGTGTTGGTTGGCTCACCTCCAGAAGTGTGGAGCGTATCCCGGACAGTTCTCGGTGCGGGAGGCCTGTCGTCCACCGCCACTGCCATCTCCATCGCCACTGCCATCGCCGCCGCTGAAACCGACAACGACAAATTCATCCCTCTCGTGTCTAAGAATGATAAATAAATGTTAGAAAGAAACCTGTTGACATCCTTTACGTAAGTCGAATTGATTACGGCTAATAAAAATATAACGTCACACTTTAAAACAACTGAAACAAAACTATATACGATTACATACAAGAGTACAAGGGTTATACGGTGCCAAAACAATTTTACTTATGTAAATGTATTTAAAAAGAGCACCAAGAGTTGTCTTCCAGAGGTCCAAACAGTATTTATCTTCATCCAAAACCATGTGCAAAACATCTCATGTAGCTTTATGAATCCAAGTTCTGATACATTTGGGACCCACGATATTCCAATGTAAACCCTTGTTTTAACATACCCCCAAATAAAGGAGTAAAAACTGGAAAGTCATATTGTTTTGGATCGACTCTTTGAAATCCATTTTCAGCTTAGTATATTCCAAATTAAAACTACAACACCAAAATTGACCAATACTGATTATTAGAAATTCTATGTAATTCCTTATAAGTTGATCCAAAAAGGTTAGTCATCTTGGATGTCTATAAAAATTATAATATTAAAAATAATGATTTAAATGTGTATTAGATGTGAAAGGAACATCAAACCTGCGTAGTTATAGCAATATGTTATACATAGTCGCAGTAATTAAGGGAATATAACAGTGAAGCCCACTTCATTTAGTTTAAGTTAAGATTAAAATGAAAAAGTAATCGATGATTTGTACAGAGCGTTGTAATGCAATCTCGATGTATAAAAAAGCATGACAATTTAGAAATTGTACAGATTTGTTAAATAATATGCCAACAGCAGATGTTACGGAATTGCACGTAATGACACACGTACCTTACCAAATATAGACACATCAGCTTGAGAAAGCTGTAGAAAAGTCTTGACTGATAATGAAACTGTAGGAGACGTTATCATTCAATATCCAGGGTATTAGGAGGTTGTCCGAATGGTATAAAGAGACACGTAATCGGCTTGGGAGTTTTTGTGGCCCGCTCTCACCTGCACTTGTCATTAGTCTTTATTACAGCTCAACAGATTGCTCGTCATCGTCCCTCTGCTGCTGGCTGCTGGACCCGCTTCCAGTCTATTTGGTTCCCAATGGAACGCTAATATCGATTACTATTGAAATTTATCCTCTGACTATCGTACACTTAAAATTGCAACCCAGCTGTCAGCTCTGGCAGATGGATTAATTCTGTTAGAAAATAGTATCTTCCAGTATTTATTGAAGAGAACTTTATACCCATAGAAAGTTCAGATGATGAATACTTTCCTTTACATCTCCTGACAATCTGTTTACGTTAGAAATATTTGGTTTATATATTTAAACTGAATCTTAAAAATAACAATATGAATAAGTTTATATACATTTTTACTTTGCATTATGAAACATACTTGGATATCATTTCTCCAATAAATAATTTAAACATATTTTAGCAAATTTAATAATACTGTACCTTCTATTCATAATTTATTATATTTTAGATATTTATTTTTTTACTATCCGATCTATCAAGGTCATATTATAAAATGTCATGATTAGATTAAAATAAAACATCTCTATCGCCAAGAGTTAAATTATTGGTATAAATTACAAATATAGTATACAGGGTGTAACTGAAATGCACCGAAAACTTTGAGATATTGTTCCTGAGGTCAAAACTAACAAAAAAGACGTGTAACTATATGGCCTATCTCGCTCCGTTTTCCAGGGTATTACGTGTTATGAATTACGTTATTGAATAATTGAGTTTTGAAAAGTTAAAATGGCCGGCATTTTGAAATGGTAAAAAGTATAAATTTGATACTATATCAAAATATTAGTATTCATACATATATTAAGTTTGAAGTTGGTACCTCAAGTTGTTTCAAAAGTTATAGCAAGTTATGTAAAAAACACATAAACTTACACACCAATAGAAGGAAAATGGAGCGAGGTAGTAACGATAGATATATAGTAACGAGATAGATAAATGTTCACAGGATATTTTTTGCTTGTTTTGACCTCAGGAACAATATCCTAAAGTTTTTCGGCATAATTCAATACGCCCTATACAGAGTATCCAAAAACAATTAAAGCCCATGGTAATGTGCGGATGAGATTTTTGAAAATAAAATAAAACACTAAATTGATCGTTCAGGCATACAGTCTATGGTTGATGGAGTGTGGAGCGTACTCTACAAGTACACTTCATTTTTCAAGGTGGGACATCCATAATTTTAAACCTCGGATGAAACAATGTTTTGAAAACAAGTATTTTTGACATCATGGGAGATGACGGCATTCATCTTAAATTCAAATGAGTATCTCAACAATGTAGTGGCTATGTTTTCAATTCCACAGTTTTCCTGTTCTGCGGTGACATCCATTCACATTCAAATGCGCGAGTCGACGGCAGGTTTGGCGGTGCATCGCACTCCCCGCGAGCCGGGTAAACCATCACCAACGCGAGCTGACGGCAGGTTTGGCGGTGCATCGCACTCCCCGCGAGCCGGGTAAACCATCACCAACGCGAGCTGACGGCAGGTTTGGCGTGCATCGCCATGCCCCGCAGCCGGGTAATACCATCACCAACGCGCGGCTGACGGCAGGTTTGGCGGTGCATCGCACTCCCCGCGAGCCGGGTAAACCATCACCAACGCGGAGCTGACGGCAGGTTTGGCGGTGCATCGCACTCCCCGCGAGCCGGGTTAAACCATCACCAACGCGAGCTGACGGCAGGTTTATGCGGTGCATCGCACTCCCGCCCGCCCGCGAGCCGGGTAACCATCTATCCATACGCTGGGCCAGGACGGCAGGTTTGGCGGTGCATCGCACTCCCCGCGAGCCGGGTAAACCATCACCAACGCGGGCTGACGGCAGGTTTGGCGGTGCATCGCACTCCCCGCGAGCCGGGTAAACCATCACCAACGCGAGCTGACGGCAGGTTTGGCGGTGCATCGCACTCCCCGCGAGCCGGGTAAACCATCACCAACGCGGGCTGACGGCAGGTTTGGCGGTGCATCGCACTCCCCGCGAGCCGGGTAAACCATCACCAACGCGGGCTGACGGCAGGTTTGGCGGTGCATCGCACTCCCCGCGAGCCGGGTAAACCATCACCAACGCGAGCTGACGGCAGGTTTGGCGGTGCATCGCACTCCCCGCGAGCCGGGTAAACCATCACCAACGCGGGCTGACGGCTCACGATTTATGGAGGCGATAAACGGGGAACGCCGTTAAACCTGGAAATACGAGTATCTTATGGAAGCCGTGGCCGTTGCATATTTGGGACTGTTGAGGTTGGTTACGTGAACTAATGTGGTAGCTTTATCACATTGATCCGACAAAACGGATCCAGTGCAAGATTGATTAGTTCTAGAACTGTGCAAAAATTAAGAGCTACAGCAGGTCCAAAGCGTGTATTTTACTCTTGAAATTTTCATAGATGGTTTCTATTCACGAGTTAATAAGTGAAATAAGGAATTTTCGTTTTAATGAATAAATATTGAGTTGCCTATAATTTATTTTATTATTAGCTAGCTGACCCGGCGAACTTCGACACTCCTAACAGAAAATATATGTTAACTTTAAGATTGGCCATTTTCTGAAGTCAAATAGCATTGCGGCTTCGTTGTGAAAGCTTTAAATTTAAGATTCAACAGCTGATTATTATAATAAACCTAATATGTTTAAACATTGCAATTATTTTATTTTGCAAACATATAAACACGTTACTTTTAATCATACAGAAAATAAAAAATATATAAATATAGTACATAATTCCCAAAAACTGTAAACTACTAACGTGGCGAATAATGTCCCTTTATTTTGTACAGCCCATATTTACTTCATAGTTTTACATTAATGAATAATTCAGATGGCATCGGATAGTAAAACATTGCTAACGGAGAGTAACCCGACAGCTGTTTTAAGAAATCAAATGTTTTGATTTTACAAAATTTGTAAACAAACTTAGTCCCCATAAGGTTAACATTAGAAATTTAAAAGTCTATAAAATAGAAACTAATTGAATTTATGGAAACTGAATTTGCCTAAATCATGACCGGAGCAGAGACGAATCCGAAAAATCAAAGATCATTAAAATCGGTCCAGCCGTTCTCAAGTTATAATGGGCGTAACTAACACGACTTTGTTTTATATATTTAGATTTTGATGGTTATGTGCAAAACCCGCTACATAATTTGAAGATCTTCGGTTCAATCTCGAGGAATCGGAAACAGTCCTGTGTATGGAACATGACATCCCTAGTCAGTAACAAGACAACTAACTAAATCACGTCACAATCATCTTACACTCAATCTTCATTCATACTTGGCTTAAAAGACCTACTTTGTTGTAGGATCACCATTTCAATAATCTAAACTAATCTTGAACCAACTTTGTGTTGGCTCGATACTGCATTAGTTCCCTTTGATCGTTTTAATCATCCCGGAAAAAGGAAGCTGATCTTTGTGAGTAAAAAGGTACATGATATGGATTACATTCATCAAACGTATTCACCATAAAAACCCACGTAAGTGTGTATCAAGTGTAAAAATAAGAATACGGTTTATGTGTTTCATGAGATTTTAATTCAATTTGTATAAGCTTAATAAGAGTAGGAATTAGCGTGGTAGAAAAGCATTTAAAATCTAAAATTAACGATCCTCTCGTGTAACTGTGTTAACATGTGTGCACTCTCGATACGGAACAGACTGAGCGACCTCGACACTCGCGCCAGCCAGCTGCCTCGTGATGCGGCGTGTTTATTACGCTAGCGTCCAGCGTTACAATGTATGCTAATCAAAGGTAAAACGCAATACGGTGATAAACTTACCATCCAGAGGCCAGGAGAGGAGGACAGGCTTCATGTAATGAGACATGATGTTAGCAATGGTCAAGCTGAAATGTTTTAGACAAGGTACTCAGTCGTGTCCATCCATTCTAATTCTTTTTTATTCAGTGGCATTGAGCCAGATCCTTATATTGGGAAATCTTCTGTCAAGCCTTTAAAAAGAATAGAAACTAATGGGTAATGGTTAACACAATCACATTCGCTAACTTGTCGGCCTTTGAGTTTCACTTCCACTTCCGTGAAATTTACGTTCTCGATTTGTAATGACCTAATGGCAAAACAAAGCCTATGAAACAGAATATCCATAAGAAAACAGACTAATGAAGGAGATGCTTATTATTTAGAATGTCTAGCTAAATGGTCTAGACATATTTCATAAATGTTTGTATAAACAAAAATATAAATATATCTGCATAAAATACTCCTCGTGAAAGCACACATGGACGAAACCATCAGTTTTGCTGACGATACATGGGTAGCGAGGAGGTCAAGGTTCATATAATGGGTGGCACATAAATGTTAGCAGTGGGTGGTGAAAGTGGGACTGATACGTGTCTGGTGCAATGATGCCGAGCTTATACTGGTGAGCCGTACCTACTCCGCCGAGCTGCGGTGGAAAAGAAAACTTTGGAGCGCAGTTCCTACGACGAGATAACCACGGGTTTTTGACATTGTCACCTCATGCTTCATTATTAAAACCGAATAAACAAATTAATAAACCAACTAGTCTGGCACACGTTGCTGCGCCTGAATTGAATTGTTTAGATTAATTAAGCTACTATTAGATGTTAATTGTGTAAGCACTAAACCTAACACTTCACTCTTTTATGCCCTCTGGAACTAAGCCATTTGGTATATTAATTTCTATTTAACTCTAGTAGCCTAAATCTACTGTACCTAGTTACATTACACAACATTAATTTTGTTTACATTTGAACAAAATGAAATTTAAAGAAACTTTCGAATTATTTAATCGCAGCTGTTGATTTTGTAAATAATAAATTTAATAAAACTTTACACTGCACTGTTCCATACCATTCTGGGGCGAAGCCCTTTGGACGGATTTGCACAGATTTTGAATCTAAACCAATCCGAAACCCCCTTGAATACGAACAAAAAATATCATCAGAATCGGTCCAGCCGTTTAGAAAGAATTCACTTACAAACACACGTACAGAAAACTGTTATTATATTAAGATAGAGAGGCGCAATACAAATTAAATTTAGTTGATCTAATCTATGCAATATTCTAAATCCTAAAGTTGAGATTTTCCCCATAGAAATTCTCAGGGCGAACAAGAAGTGAGAAGGAATGAAAGCGGTAGTGTGGATCAAGGGCGACGAGAGAAGATACTAGTAGTACTTGTCAGAAGATTAGTGAGGACAGCCTCCGACACTCGGAACCGGAACACTGGAGCCGTGCGTCTCTACGGGCATTGTGTAGGCGGTTGTTTCGACTGATAAAATAACTATAGATCCTAAATCGTGTCCGGAGCTTTAACGAGCTCGGTCTGAGGCTACATGTCATGTTCCGTAAAATGTTTAAGGTGAAATAAAAACGTCAGTTGCTACCTTTTCCTCCTCATATCGCCACCAGAACGACTCGACCATGAGGTTGCACGGAGCATTTCACATGACCGAAGGCTCCCCCGGCCCTCCAACCCCCGCTGATCCGATCTGCCATCGCGCATCGCCTGTCGTCGCTCTCCATTGTCGACCGTCCATAAATCAGCCCAGGGACACAGTATATATATCGCTGTCGCCGAGGAAGGCTACTGAGAACCAGTTACACGGCTCTGTACGGCTGACGTTTTCCCGCCAAAATGTGGAACGACCGAGTAACGGGGCACAGCTGTGGCTAGATCCGGAAGTAATTGTGTCAAAGTTTGGTATACAAAGACGCGTTCATTCAAAAGGAAATTATTGGTGTTTCAAATGATCAACTGCAAATAAAAATAAATTTTAGCCTCATTTTATTTTTTTAAATTATTTTACGGATTTCGCTGAAGTTTCGTACGGATGTACGAAAGTATCAAAGTCAGGAGCCAAGAGACTATATATCCAACCAGCAGTAAGCCCGTCCTTTGTACGAGTTGTAGAATTCAGTTTGTAGATGAAAGATTATCATACCAAAATGTAAATCTGAAATCCTAAACAAATTAGTACAAATAAACTCAGTGAGACAATTGAGTTAAATATAATTACAAGCTATATAATATAGGAAACAATAGAGGAAAGATTTTATTTGTTTCAAAACGCTCTATGAACGACTTATTCTTCGTAAGTTATGTTAATCGTCACTACCAACATATAATTAACATGTGTGTTTGTGCGTGTCCCACGTGCTTGCGTTTTGTGTGTGTGTGTTGTAAATAACTATGGGTTATTTTATTTAAAATTTGGATGTATCAAATGTATGAAAGTGGACAAATTTAGGTTAAAAATGAAATAAAACATAAATTAACATAAAAAAATAACAAATTAAACGTTATTTATACATACATTCTGTATATGAATCGTTAAACAACTTTAATAAACAATCTAACTGCATAATGGAAGAAGATACTTTTGAAGTAAAATAACTTTCAGAAACGATTATACGTGTTATGGGAAGTGGGAAATCGTGTTATTCCATTTCGGATAGTATAATTTAGATAAAATATATCAGCATGTGAAAGCTTTAAAAATGCAAGAATAGTTAAATCGGTTTAACATACGAGTATTTCCTCATATGTAAATGGGGAAATTATTTCAATAAAAGTACAAATAAATCTTTAATCTATAAACTTATCTGATCATAAGGTAGCAACCCGTTTTATCTTGGTTGGGTCCAGTAGCCCCATCACTACTGTATTGATCACTCGCCTCTCCAGGTCGAGAGCTACTTGAGACCAAACGACTTTGTCATCAACTCTTCGCGATTTATTAATCTCCTTCACAACAAACTTAACTTTCCTCCATTAGTGACTACTCAACGCGAAGAACATTTTCGCATTTTTATACGATGGTTGAGATGGTGGTGATAACAATGAAATATGAGGCAATGCATTGTCATGAACCTGCACTGTTGAGAGATTACAAATCTTTATTGTGCGTTTCCTGTGTGGGTTTTTACCATTCGTGTGGTGTGAAACTTTAATTGTTTTCTGTTTCATTAATAATTTAAGTGTAAGTTTAATGAGTTTTTAATTTCGATTTTGCGTTTTCTAATAACTAATAACAATAAGTTTTATCGTCTACTTATTTGATAAAATGCACTCAGGGATGCATTGGTACTATTGAGTAGGATAATCCCAATTCATTTAAAATTAAGAATAGTCTTAGTTGATAAGCTTATTTCTATAACTAGTATGGTATCTAATACGATAATTATCAATATAAATAAAATGAGAGTTTTGTCTGTAAATTGCTCAGAATTATTATTATTTTAGTTTTTTTCCGTTTCGTGCGTTAGAGAAGCCGAAACCAGTCTTATCTCAATTTGTGTCTGTTTGTCTGTGACGCTACAGGAGGCATTTTACGCCGTCTTCTCCGAAAAAACGGGAGAACTGATAACAATGAAACTTATTTCATGCATTTTCTACATTCCAGAGAATATTTTTAATGCTTCAAATTGTCCGGCGCACCTTAAAAAGTAAATAAAGAGCATTTAAAACCCCACTTTTTACGCGATATTGGTCGCAAAAACTTGAGCTTTCAATGAATATCCTACTGGTCATAATCAGCTGTTATTGAAGTTTAAAGATTTAATGGAAAACAAACAGCTGTCAAATTAATATTAGTTAGTTTATATTGGTCATTGATTTTAACCCATTTCGAAAACATACTATATTAAAAAGTTACTTTAACGTATAACTAATAATAATAATGGTATAAATGTTCTAACTTAATTAATTGTAAAATAATGCTAAATAATAAAGCTGAGTATTGATTTTTTTCTTTGTATTGGTTTGTTTAGGATTTCAGGTTTACATTTTAGTATGATAATCTTTCTCCTTTAAACTGAATCCTACAACCCGTACAAAGGATAGGCTTACTGCTAGTAATAAATATTTGTTCAAACCAAGCCAAGTCATACGCCCTGAGATAATAATATATAGCAAATATATTATAATATTTTAATCAAACTAAGCCATGATATTTTGACCAATCATTTATAAAGTAGTTATGAACTTTTTAAATATTTAGAAAGTTGAATTCAAAAAGCTTAGAAGTTTAAACAATTCAATTTCATTTTGAAAATATTTTAAAATTACAAACCTAACTAAAAAAAAGCTATCACGCGTAAGAGGGTCGGTAATATTAATATAGAGGAAAGCCGTATCGCTATGTTGCTAAGTAAGGCTCCAGTTGTGTATTGTTGTACCGTAAAACAACACACTAACACCCATGGAACACGCAGTGAGGAGAGCAGAGTGTAGCGCTCCGCCATGGGGAAGCTAGCTGCACTCCTGCACTCCTGGTCGTGAGTCGCTTTCACCTCCTGACGCTCCTGATGCCCGCTGGCGCTCCGCTCGCCGCTCTGGCCAGCAACCCAAGCTCGTTGGAACAGAGAATGCACTCTTGTATTTCCCAATGCGAGAGGTTGGTATTGTAAAAATGCACAATATAATGTTTGTATTTCCCTGTTACAGTATGTACAATTCAAACTCATCATCGCCTCAGCTTGCTTTCACTTCCGAGTTAACCTAACCTAACCTTTTAATAGTATTTCCCTTTATATATTCGATCTGTTCACATGCACTTTCACTCGTTTTTCTGGATATATTTTAAATTACAGTAGTAGATTCATTCTGCCGTAATTATTCAAACCAATCCGGTACTGATAGCTCCTAAGAATTGCAGTTACGGGTTTTCATGGCCTTCCTTGGAAAAAGGGTTTGTATCACGCACAATTACAATAGCCTTCATAGCTTAATCCCAATTTATGAAAACTGTACTTTCGTATTATAACGACCACATTCATACATATTGTATGTCCAACACCCAGGGCTCTGCGAAGTTAAGTTAGGCCGTTTTTTTATAAGTAAAATAATATTAATAGGTTGAAAACATCAATAACCCACCTAACTTAACTCTGCACAGCGCTTACAGAAACACCACTACAGACAGCTACAAATGCAAAACAGCTGTACTGAAAAATAATAGTATCATGAATGAATGTCTATAATATAATATTATAAAGAAGAGGTGGTTTCTGTATGTTTGTTTGTGGGTTTGTTGGTTAGTTGTGGCAAGTAAATGCGAAAAATACTGAACCGACCGGTTTGAAATTTTACAGAAAGGTAGATCTTAAACTCAACACATAGGCATATTAGTTCCCTTAAAATCCCCTCGGGCTACGCCCCACGAACGTCCTAAATTTCAATGTTTACATTTTCAAAGAATGAAAACATAAAATTACTTGAATGTCAACAGCTGTGAACACTAAAATTTGACAGTTCAGGAAGAAGAAGAAGAAAGAGCTGCCGTGACCGTCCTAGGTTTCAATGTTTACATTTTCTAATGACAACATCCGTTTGCACTATATTTTGACAGTTCGGGAAGAAGAAGAAATAAAGTTGATTTTTTAGATAAACTGCTGGATCTAAATTAGTGAATTGTTTGAAATAGTGGAATGGTAGATTTTAAGTTTTTTCCGACGACTGTCTCTATTACATTAATCCTTATCCTCTCCCAATATTTGACAGATGTTACTTTGAAATGTTGTAGACACTCGTGTTTTGTCATTTTGTAAACAATGAAGAATTAATTAACAATAACTTAAATGTATCAGTAGAGCCTACACGTTTCAGCCTTTTAACCCGTGCGAAGAACGTTTACTTTGGCTAGTTTACAATAAAGAAAAATTACATGAGAAATTGTCTTGCTATGACAAAAATTAGGCTTCACATAATAATTAGAACTATGAAATAAGCTTATTACCAGAAGCAAAATAAAATGCAATTGAATTTATGGTATTATATTGATAACAAAAGAGTCACTGTAAAACACAACTTAACAAAAACAACTAGAATACCCAATTTATTTTTTTCGGAGCAAGATTGAGATTGGAGAATAAAAAATCTACACCTTTATGTGAATTCAAAAAAGGAAAAACATAGTGAAATTATGAAGTATAATTAGTGCTGCAATGGGGTACAACAGACTATGAATGGTATTGATTAAATTATTATTATAAAAATTATTAATTATTTCCAGGCTAGTAAATGTGTATATTGCTTAATAGAAATTATCAATACAATTTTTCAAACCTTGTAAATGAACAGTATACAATGTACGCCTTACTTCTCCTTTTAGAAAGAGAATCAAAAGAAAAATTCTCCTTAAGATAACGGTTGAAAAGTCTCTAGGGCAAGCTCTGTTGAATTTTCGAAAATTCAGATATCTTAAAAATTTATTTTGGACCTAATCGATTAAATGAATATTGTGAACTGAGACCGGGTCCAAAATCACCGAACAATTGGTTGAAGTGGACATAGCAGTCCACATAGCAAGTCCTATAGCAGCCGCAGTGGGCTGAGTCCACTGAAACCTCACATCCCGTCCCTAACCGAACAGTATTCTAATTTACTCCTAACTAACAAATAATATAATTAAATGATTGAAGTAAAATGAATAAAGTGATTGAAGAAGTTGAAGTAAAATACTTTGAATTTTAAATTACAAAACCCAATATTTTGTATCAGCTGTTTTGAAACGCATTTAAATAAACGTCAAATTTAAAAAATGAATAAAAAATTACGCTTAGATCTTTGATATGAGTTACAGCTTGCAACTGCGCATTTATTAAATTATATGTGAGGATTGATTTTTTGGCATGGATATGTCTTATATTGGGGGGGGGGTGTTAGCAAAAATTTGAACAGCAGTTTTGATGAATTTTCATGATACGACACAGTAAAATATTTTTTACATTTAGTTGGAGATCATTATCATAACACCAAAGAGTAAGTGAAGTGAATCAATAAAGTGAATCAACTTTAATAAAGAAATATCTTTTTCATATTTATTATTTGTCTATACAACTTTAGATCATCTGCTCGTAAAAGACACTTGCCGTCTGTAGGCCTAATTCTTCTGGCAAGACATTAATAAAGCTCAAGAACAGAATAAAAATTGTGAACATTAATTAAATGAAGCACATTTACGAAATTGCGTTTAAATTTTATCGCCCTATAGAAAGTCCAAAGCAAATATTTTTAACTATAGGTATTCCATCAAAACAGTTGTTAAATTTATATATAATATTGCAAAAATAATTTATTTTTTAGTGCACACAGAGGCAAATGAAATCTCAAAGTAGTTCCATTAAAGTATACTACTAATAAGTAACCTACCTACAACGGTTACAGAAAACTTATTGTATATTCGTACAATAAGTCGCATAAATTAGGTATTCTTGGCGTAATTTATAAAGAACTCCATTAGCACAGTTGGGATAATAGCGCCTCCGCATAAAAGTTTCTCATTATTGCTAATTGCTCTCGCAGCTTTTATGTTCTTTTGTGAATTAATTGGTTCTCTTTCAGCCAGAGATGTCGTAAGTCCTTTGTCTTATGACGGAGCCTTGAATGTTTATATTGCCGACGAAGGAATTGAAAACATGTCAAGGTTTCTTTCATACAGAGCACGTCTCGGATGTTCTACCCTGAGACACACGTCTACTATAATTATACGTGGGAAATATTGTCATTTATTTATAACTGTGTACTATAAAAAGAATTATTTGTTCTAAAGTGCATACGTGTTTTATATTAAACAATTTCAGTAGTCCATTGCTCACTCCACAAGGAGTCATCCCCGGTACTACACTTTTGTCTTTGTTCTAAGAGAAAGAAATACTAAATTTTGGAACAAAAAAAACTGAGAATATGAAATTAGCTTTGATATTCCTACATCAAATTTTTAAAAAATCTCTACAAAATATTTTTTTAATATTTAAAAAAACTCGTCTAATAATTGTACAATAGTTTCCGATTAATAATTTTTACCGTATGATGAATAAGTATGATTGTTATGTGGTGGATGAGGCAACTCTCAAACCGATTATGATTTTCATAAACAGTGACAACCCAAAACAATGATAATTGTTCAGCAAACCATATTAACTGTTATGGTTTTAGGTAACACAGACCCCTCTCGTCAACCACTGCTAGGGTCAAGTACACTGCTGTCTTGGCTAAAGATTTTACCCTAATGGAGCATTAACCCAAACCTTAAGACTAGCCAACAGTCCCCGGCATGATCATCTGCTTTAACTATTCATCTCTAACTTTTCCCCACGTCGGTGTCTTTAATTAGATATTTTTATTATTATTATATATTATTTTTATATTTATTATATATATTTTATTATTATTATTTTATTTTTTATATTTTATATTTATTATATTATTATATTATAATATTATTATTTAAATTGTCTAAGAGAATCTACAATAATTTTTCAGTTTGACATCTGAACCTGTCACACTTGTCCGTTACAAACGACGTCGGAGTTGCGCAACTGTGCTTGTTACGTAGTTAGCGGTGAACCTTAGAAATGCCAGAATCAGTCTGGGAGCCCAGCGGTTATGATGGTTTGGAGGCCGTCCACATCAGCAGGGAAGGCCAAGCACAGGTTCCCAGCGATGTTGCGCCCAACCTTTCAGCAGTATCTCTTCTTCCCAACGGTATTGGTGTCAAGATTGTTGCAGTCTTATCAGCAATGTCACTCCAATGTTGGAAAACATTTTATCTATAAACGTAAAGTATAATTTGACTGTCACCATTAAAACCTGCTTAAAAAACTAAACAAATTAGTATTTTGAATTATTTGTCTACGACTAACGGTTCCAGAGAAAAGTTAAATTTAAGGTCCATGATAAATACAGTACGTTGTCTGAAAGCGTCCAACGTCATTCTTATGGAGAATATTAAAATATCAATTTCTTCCTTATTTTTTAACCGTTTTCCATGAAACATGGTATGAAGTGTAAGGTCAAATCACCCAACAGAACCAAGTCAAAAAAGCTTGGTATTACCGGGGGGGGGGGGGGGGTGGGGGGGGGGGGTGGGGGGGGGGGGGGGGGGGGGGGGATTTGTTTTCCCCCATACAGTTCGAACAATTAATTTAACTTTGCCTCTCTTGTTTTTATTTTCAGAAACGGGATGATTATTTTTGAAACAATAAATTATTAAATGGTATTTATTTAGATGAACTTTGACGAACATGATGGTTTATTACAGATTGTCTTTCTTGAACTTACTTAAGGGAGAAAGTATGTGTCAGTTCACTGGTACCGTTTATTTGGATTCAGGGGACCCCAAAACGGATATATCCACCCTCAACTCAAATTCGAAAATTTTGACGAAAACAATACTTTCTCCATATACTATGTATAAGGGGAGAAAGTAAAAGTGGCTTCGATTGGCGAAACACACTTTTTTGTAAGTGTAAGGTATAGGGTTCTTTTCGTTCTTTTCGGATTAATTCGTTAATCTAATCAATAATACCAATCAATAAGTTTAACTTAAAATAGCAATCAATATGATTAGGAACGTATATTAATTGCACACATCTTGTTTTTTAAATCATAATGTAAATAAAACACGTGAACATAAACATATATTGACAACATAACTGCATAGCTTGTTGACCTATTAAGACAGGTGTGAAAACAGGTCCTTCCAATCACAACAGATTGTGTTCGGTGAAACTAGATTAGGATGTTAAAACAGTCTACTGTAAGCATCTTGGAACGAGCGATGAATGAATAAACGACGATGAATATGTATAGACTAATACTGGCCTCCTTGTTATTCAGTTTTGTTTTTGAACGCTAAATTGTATTGTAATTTAATTCGTTCGTTGAAAGTGACATCCAACTAATAAATCGGTTTATAGCCTTGCACATGTATTTTATTTCTGTTTTAATATTATCAGGATACAACTATATAACAAAAACAACAATACTATTATATTTTATAATTTTTATATAAAATTTTGAAATTTAAAAAATATCATGATGGTAAAAATCAGACATTTAACACTATAATCGTTCAAGGTGAAAGTAATAAGCATTTTCTCCTCTTAGTGAGACGTAGTGTTAAATGACGGTAAATTTTACTAGAAGTATTATAGTCAAAATAATAAAATAAATACCCCTGTCGCAGCAGACCTGCGTACTCAGCGAATTTCCAAATCAATAATATAATAATAATATATGACAAGTTTTATAAAAATCTGTCTATAAAGATGCAAATTATTAGCCTATTCTCCATAAGATTAACATGGGAAAGAGTGTACAGGTTAGCTGCTGTGAGGAACACTGAAAGTAGTCATTTCTACCATAAATAATTTTTATCTTAACATTTATACCAACTTTCATCAACATCTGTCCATAAATAAAGGCGTTTGCCTATTCCCTATATGATTAATATGGGAAAAGAGTACCTATGTAGGTTTGCTGCCACGATTAACACATAAACTATGATTTTTAAGCATAAATGGATAGATCTCAACCAAATGAAGCTAAATATCAAGTTTTATCCAAAAATATTGATTAATATGGGAAATATTAATTTTTCCCTATCCTCCTTAAGATTAACATTGGAGCCCCACAATACAACGTACTGTGTTTAGATTTTTTAATATCTCGGTAACCGTTTAAGATAGAGAAAAACTTTAAGGAACTTAATTGTGTAGTTTTTTAAGCAGATTCCAATTGTGAAATATAAAATTAGAAAATTTTAAAAATTATATGTGAAAAACGCAAAAAACCCCATTTTGGGGTACAAAACCCCCCCCAAACTACCCGTTCCCATTGACCGATATGTCTGGTTTACGAACTCGTCCGAGCATTTGTAGGAATACATGTCTCTACCAAATTTGGTCTCGATCGGACCATTTTTACGAGAGTTCTCGTGCTCACAGACACATATATATACTGTATATACATATATATAAAAAAATTTTAACGACTATTGTTTTTGGACTCTGGGCACCTAAAGACGAAAAAATAACATGGTCCCGGGCTTAAGTCTTACCATGAGACCTACGGTAATAGCTTCTTCCCTATGGGAAATTCGCTAAAACTACTTCATATAAAACCGTCTCAACAGAAAAACCCCCAAAGATTTGCTTTCATTTAGAATTACCATTATAAAGCTATTCAAATTATGCTACTAAATAAAATTTTGATTCTAAAACCTATTGACATGCTAAATACATTACTTGCATTTATGGACAACCCTATTCGGTCCCTATTATTATTATTATTATTATTGCGCAATAGTCCCTACGTTAGTTCTCACCAACTTGGTTCACGTGTGGCTGGTTGGTTGTATTCGCGTTCATACTGTAAGGTCCAAATGTGCCTGTCATGTTAATAATAACTCGAAAAACACGCACTTATAAATAGTCCATGGTTAAAAAACTTTGAGACTTGAAATGTATTTAGAGTAAGAATACATAACCAAAGTTTTTCATTGGTTGATGTATTTGTATATAAAACTTTCGTTCGCACAAAATTCGTAATCTGCTTTTGCAAAGGTTAACTCATCCCCTGTATGGTGTATTGGATTCTCGTTACACTTAATTAATGTTAAACACTAATGGATGTAACGGTGCTAAACCCTTCTTTCTTTATTAGTTAACTAGGATGACAACAACAATGCCAACCGCTGACAACAACAACCACAGTCAACACCAGTTCTCCAGCCTTCCACCCAGTACGGCCATTCTTGCCTTCTTATGGTTGTATTTTATTTACTTTTTAGTTACCAATCTTCCCAATTATTAAACTCTTCTAAACGGTAATACATAGGAAGAATGTGTTTGATGTTAGAGCTAGTATCTTCAACACCGCCCTTCTCTCGCTTTACCGTAGTTAGAGGAAACGCTAGTGAGAGTGAAAACGACTATCCGACCTCGTAGTCCAGCCACAGCTAGTGGTCATAAACATTTATAGTCACGTGACTTGCCAGTCATAAGCTACAATCGCTCCGACACTTTTGTATTAAAGCTTATCGCTAAAGACTCACAAAATTGGTTTTAATCATAACCAGTTCGGCACATGATGGGAACGTGACTGAAGCTGGTCAAGCCAATACCTGACTAAACTGGTTCTTTGTTCAATCTCCATGTAATACCTACTTTTTGTATTCTTATTCTTTAAACACCGACCCAGTCTTCATAGGTATTTATAAAAAATGAACAATGAAATTAAAAAAATATATTAGAGGAGTTTATATCGTGTTTCACAAAGGCTTTTTACATTATTCTTTTTATGTTGTTCGGAAAAAAATGTTTGACTAAATAAAATCAGTACCATCAAAGAGTCAATAATTACACAGAAAATACCAGCCTTTTGATTGACGATGCAATCCCAATGTTATACAATAAAATAATACAGCACACATAGTACAACAGTAGTTCAATGTCAGTGGCGCGACATTCAAAATGCATTCTAAACTATATTCTGTAATATAATACTATTAACGCAATAACGTAACTTGAATAAAATAAAAAATGACTAAGCATATTTTTAATAAAAACATGATTATGATGAAAGAAAAATAAATTATTTATTAAAAAGGCACATTTTGCTCTTTATTAATAAACCATTTATGGGTAGTAATTCAATAATCATTTGATTGTTTATTGAATTACTGCTGACTACAGAGAGTGTGTCTATATATTTTTTCTAGCACTTTCATAATATCATAAAGATTGTAAAAGGCGTTTCTCTTCTCTCTTATTGGCGTTACCCGTCGGTAAAGCTTTGTATTTCAAAGAACAAGCAGAAATTACTTATATAACTTATTTAAAATCTCAATGTTCTTCACACCCGTTCATCAACTCTTGATACATAAATACTAACATTACATAAGTAGTAATGTTATCCATGGTGAGGTTAGAACAGTAGATTTCGGAGAACGCTACCGTGGTGACGCATAAGGGATTCCCATTGCTTTCGCGAACCGGTTGACTAACGTCGTAAACTGAGATCTTTATACAATATTAAATAGTCCGTGCAGTGTATAATTTCATACGCTTAGAATGCCGGGGTTTCTTTTAAACCGACAAGGGAATTTTTGGTTTCGTATAAAATCCGCTTTTAAGGTGAGATTCAATTACAAACCGAAAAAGAAAAATATTATTCAGCGTCAAGGATCCTCTATGTCTGCAACAATGAGTTTGGATCGATCGAAAGTTTGCTATGTACCTCTTTTTGGCGGGATAATCATCGATTCTGCCCGCTTGTTAGGCGCTTGTTTCAAACGAAGGTTCGACGCATCAAACACAGAGGAAACACTGTGCTGCATCAAACATTTTTCCATCATAAATAACCTACGAATTAATTATACATTTCAAACTAAAAATACGAGTTTGATCATATTATAATTAAGAGCTAAGACTTGTGAGGCAACGCAGTTTTCACCAATGCCATATTGTATATTATTTCATATTGTAGTGTTGAACTAAAACACCAACAGAGTACTTCGTATTGTACTATAGAAATGAATATTATAAGAAAAGAAGGAATTAAATTTACCAGATTAGGCATTACCATTTGGAAATTATTAATCATGAAATGTATGATTAAACATGAAGTAAACGTTTCATTTTACAAGTTTGTCTAATACCAGCAGGTTAAATGAGCAAAAATGGATTAGTCATATAAAATAATTTCAATTCCAATTACCTCTAGTTTATTTAAAATACTAGACTCTCATCTAAAGGATAATTCTACCAACGATAAAACTCCCAAATCTCGTTTGTGTTATCTATAGTGTTAAATAAGAATTACAAATAAATACCAAGTTACTACAGCATAACAGGTATCTTATACAAGATTATGTACAGTATCCATAATGGTAAATTGTATGTAAAAATAGATCAAATAAATTAGAATACAATACAAAAATACGACTTGTGTTGCGCAAACTAATTATTGCAGTCTCTTAGTTTTTGGTAGCTCAGAAGCGTTCCTTGCGGTTCGTCTTGGTGTCCTGAACATATTATTAACAAAATCATATCAAAAACATACACATCATAAAAAAAGTACCTAAGTAAAAGTTTTGCCCAATTTTTACTTGTCTTTGAGTGAATATATATTGTTTATAAATATGACTTATTTTTATTCCGTACTCAAAACAATAACAATAAAATAGACCAACCTTGGCGATTGATTATCCATAAATCCCTCCAATTCGGCGATGCACAGAATCACTTGACACTCACTCCGATTGCAATTCAAAAATCACACATAGCAAATTCTACACAGAACACAACGCAGAAGAGTGACTTTTGTTGGCTCGCGGGTGATGGATGGGATGGGACACAAGGGTGGTCACTACAGAGCACAGACGCGGGGACAACGCATGCGCAGCTCACAACGCACGATGAACGAGTCGAGACACCGACTGAACCAAACCGGGCCATTTCACATTCACAGGTGTAGCCGCAACCGGTTCGGCTGCCCACGAGCCCTGGCGGACAACAGCACAACTAGCGCCGCGTCTGCAGTCTACACTGCAAACTGCACACTGCACTCCTATGCAGCGTCATCGTTGGATGCAATGCATAGTGGACTACCGTTGTTCAATCATTGTGTTTGTAAGGTTAAAAGTTTTACAACAAAGGCCAGTACGAGTGATACGTCTTTTTGCAATGGTAAAAAATCCCCGAGTTCATCCAGGGCAAAATCCCATCCAAGTTTTGTGATGGTTTCGTCCTAGACCCAGTTGCCTCTGTTCTTTGGGCTATTGATCAATGACTATGGGAAATAAACCAGCTGGCCTTAAACGGTAACAGAAAATCCAATTTGGTAATATAGTATCAAATCTAATTCACTTTTCACACTCACCCTTTATTCATCTTATAATACCTACCAGAGTGGGTTTGAATTTGAATGAATTTTGAATTAATGCTTTCCTATGCTTAGTTTTACAGGTATATAAAAATATAAAAAAAATTATCCAACATTTTCAGTTGGACGGTCAGTGCAACCTGATGAAAGAAATGAATGGGTAATCTTCTGTATGTCTATAGTATCAATGTATCAATATTTATTTCAGTGATAACAAAATTATATTTTAACCAACTTTTAGCAATACATGTTAATTTAAAACACATTCTAAAATAACGTGACTTGATCATGTCATAAATTTTAATCACAATTATTGATTGCATCGCTCGTTTAAAAACTAACTATTGATAAAAATTTTAAATTTCGGCGGAAATAGTTTTTTTTTGTAACAAGAGCGCAAACGATGTCATATCGCACGAGAGGTTCATATGACAGCTGACGCTTCGTGCTGCCAGAAATTAGAGGGCGGCCATGACGGTTAGCACTCGTATTACACACAAGATTTTTCTTACAATAAAAGAGTCATTTAGGTCATGTTTGGTTTTCCCGTTGGGATAAATGTAAACATAGCTTTTAGGTTTCCGGTAACTTCATTCATTGCGCAAAACCGGAAGTTAGTGTTGTAGGAACGTCTAACGTCTATCAGCTGAGTGAACGCTTAGCGCATGCTATTGGTTAGTTTCATATAGATTTGGAGCGTTCCGCGCATGTGATTGGCCGGTTACTTATCCGCACTAGTGCGGATGTACTGCTTATACGTTCTGCCAACAGTGCAAAATGCCTGTTATCGCGCAGTTGCAGGAAAAAGATGATTATTTCGCAGTGTAATACTGTTTACCCTCCGCCATATAACATATCTCATCTACGAATTAGCTAATTATAACATTTCTACTGGAAACTGAAACAATGATATTTTTATAAAAAAACTCTATTCATATATCCCTTCTGAATACAAGGCAACAGCCATATGACGTCACAGTATAGCTGTTGCCTTGTTTCAATGATCACGACAACGAGTATACCTAGGTTGATGAGGTTTTGTAACGGACAAACGCAGGGACTATGCGTTCCAAATCCATCAGGTAGTTTTAAAATATCTGAACTAATATTTTTCACAATTCAAAAAACCTTCTTTTTCTAGTAGTTCTTAGAGTACGCGTAAGTTGATAATTGCATAAATAAAATAAAAATATCATTATTCAATTAATTGAAATAATATTATTTTAGAATAGTAAATTTAAAAAAAACGTCACAACCGAATTATTAATAGATCAATATCTAATAGTTCATTAGTTTTTTGCAATATTTTGGTTAAAATTTAATGTGAAAAAATTTAGATTCTGTTGCAGAAATTATTTGATGCAGATATTTTTTTTGTAAAATTATTGGATATTGCAATAACACCAGACTAAAATCGTGAAGGAACAGTATCTTAAAAGAATAGCAATATCGGTTGTTAGAATCTTGTGTGAGTTATTGGGGTCATTTAAAACGTAAATGGCCAAGTTGTTTTATTAAGTTTGCCAAGAGTCACATTTCTCTGAAGTTACTCATAAAAGTTGATTTGTGATCTGAGATAAGAGGGAAAACCTGCTTTTAAAATACGACTTTTAGAAAAATCTTCCAGTGATATTCAAGGATAGTTTAAAACGGTAACTAAAAATATGTAAGAATTTTTTTAAATTTAATGAAATTTATTGACTTGTCTTCCTTGAACTCAGCTCCTTAAAAAGGTAAAACATATCATACAAATAAGGCTACACTGAAATATCTATAACATTGGCGGCCAATGAATACAATTAATAAATTAGCAAAACACGTGTCTCCGACGTGGCTTTGTTGCTATTTTCATTTACGTTAGTGTAATGTTTTTTAGGTTTAAATATAGTGAGCATTTTTTATAAACTTGGATGTTCTCAAAAAATGTGTGGTATGATATCTGAATAAAACCATAGGTTTAACTCAGATACATGTCCCCCTACAAATAGCAGTAAATAACAGTGTAACTGAGCTATAATATTGTAGTACTCCGCTTAATAAGTAAATTGAATCATTAAATTTCGTCATATATAGTAAACTTATCATATTCCATCTTATTTTCAACTATCAATTTATTCTAATTTGCTACCTGTGTTTGCTAAAATATTTAATGTAAAAACATAAAACTATAAGGGCGCTTTCTAGAAGGTATTCGTTTTAGGGGAAGGGACGTCCCTAAACCTCGCCGAAATTCTAGAAGGTTCAACTTATGTAATCATCATTTAATCACCAGAATTCATTAAAATTGGTTAAATATAGAAAGGTAATTTTTCTCTTACGAATAGCATTGAGGGTTTACAGGCAATTATTCTATGTGTTTAAAGCTGTATATATACAGTAAGTTTTCTCACCAACCACCACAAATGAAAGTACTGTACTAAGATTTTTATATTTGAGACAGTTTAAATCAGTTTTAGGACATTAAAGATTAATAAAATGTCTAGAAACAAAGTCCGAAAGTTAAATTTTATTACATTGTTCACAATTTGGAGTTTAGAGTGGGTATATTTTTATTGTGGCAAAAACATTACAACGTATAAAAGGCTAAACAAGTTTGAGAAACATTTTGATATTATATTTTGAGTTGTAGGGATGACCAACCCTTTAAAAAAGAGTAAATGATTAGAGAAATTACTTAAGTGTTCTTTTTTACCAACTATCAAAACAATCTGACTATCACATGATATCGATGTGGTCTCAGGGTCGATGTACAGACAATTATCTGCTCAATTGTTTCATAGGGACCACACAGGCATGCGATATTTCAACTCAATAAAATTAACGGATCATAAATCATGAAGAGTTGCTATTGCAGGCCGTTTTTAGATTCTAAACTCGTAGCACATAAAAAGTTATGTGTTTTATCAAGAGCTTCCTCTCTGTTCCTGTGTCCCGGGTCTCTGTAAATCACAGTTTGTCACATGATGTATCAGACAGGCGTGCATCGTGCAGGTCGCAGGTGCGGCTGATGTCTCACGCACCTCCACCCTCCACCCTCCACCCTCGCCTCCCGCGCATTCCTTACACCCGTGACAAGTTATTACACCTTGTCATCCACGGCGTGTGACGCGACATATAGACTGAGGGTTCACCATCTGCTGCCCTGCATGCATCTTTAACATGGTTACAGAATATGAACAACCTCAACAGTTTCGTTATTTCTGTGACGGGTTTTTGTATCGTATTCTTCTCACTTCTTATACATAGATTGAAAATTTATAACTGAACATGTAAACAAGGTTAGAACTTTAGATGTGGTACTCGTTCAAATTGAACGAGTAAGAAATAGTATAATGTTTTAAACGTTAAACTGTATTGAAATAAATACCCGATGATGAATTATTGTAATACTTATAACCAAAATTATAGTTAAAACTAATTATAGTTTGGCCTAAAATATAATTTCATCTAAACAGTTTAAAGCAAGCAATATTTCAAAACGAAAACAAAATTTAAAGAAGACCGACCTAAAGGTTTAGTGGCAAAAACTTATTTATTGACTTTCCAAAGAGCAATATCTCATTTGAACTACCTATGAAAAAACACTTGCGGTATTGATTTATGAGGAAACTTCCAGCTCTGGGTTGAGTCTTGGGTTTTGTAAAAAAACTCGTTATAACATTTATGTTTCGTATAACCATAGTAACTTAAATATGATTTATTTGATTAATCATGATGTTTATTTTCATTTACGCCAGTATTATTTTTATCAATGAACGCTCTCAGGTGATTTTCCTTCATTACTTTTTTGTATTATAATCATAAATACCCCGCGGGTGCAGCAGACCTGCGTACTCAGCGAATTTACAAATCAATAACATAATAATAATAATAATATAAGTTTTATTATTATCTGTCAATAAGTATTATTTGCCTACTGTCCATAAGATTAACATGGGAAAGGGTATGCAGGTTTGCTGTTGTGAGGAACGCTAAAAGTAGGTGTTTCTAGCTTTATATTTTGACAATTTATATCAAGTTTCATCAACATCTGCCCACAAATAAAGGAGTTTACCCAAACTCTATATGATTATCATGGGAAAAGAGTATGCAGGTTAGCTGCCATGATAAACACGTAAACTATGATTTTTTAGCATAAACGTATTGGTCCTAACCACATAAAGCTAAATATAAACTTTTATCCAAAAATATTGGTTAGTAAATGAAATATTAATTTTTCCTTATCCTCCATAGGATTAACATTGGAGCCCCAAAATACAACGTACTGTGTTTAGATTTTTAATATCTCGGTAATACACAAAAATTACGAAAATCGGATGTAGATAATCATGGCGGTACGCTGGACTTGGATGTCTCAAAACACGTTTCATGAGCACACGTATGCAGGTGTATTCACTGAGCGGTGCGCTGACGGCAACATAATTTTCTGCTCGTTGGGAGGTCTTTGAAACATTAGTAAGCAGTCACATGATAGTATTTTCTGCTATATTCTCTATATTCTCATATACGAGTGTCACTGTCACGTATCGCCCGAGGCAATGTGTTGGGATATTGTATTCCAATGTTAGACTTGAAAAATATGTACTCATATTGAATAGCATTTGAAGCCAAATGAAAGCGGCGAAGTGGTTTTAGAAATGTTCGTCATCCTCTTTAGTCTTTATGACTTAATGGCTTTATGACTTAATTAAATAAGCATACATAAATACAAATGGACACCGGGGTACGATATCCCACAATTAAAATAAACCTTCTGTCACTATGTTCTACCTCTTTCATTTACAGCGGCAGATGATGTGCCTATAGCGAGAGGGTGTTCCTCAGAGCTATAGTCTTAAGTAATGAAATAAAAACACGCATTTATTTTATTAGGTTGACTGAACGTGGGGCGGATGACCGAAACGGAGATACTCAGAAGCCGTTTGCAAGCCACAGAACATCCTTGTCATTTGACTACCGTGGAATCCGTCTACTTGACTTGATAAATTAATCAACACTAATACTTCAAGGAGGTTTCATATAGCAGGATTCATTACATTTAGATCTCCTTTAATTTATATCATTCACCAGCTGACCCGGCGAACTTCGTAACGCCCTACAGTAAATATATGTTAACTTTAAGATTGGCCATGTTCCGAAGACAAATAACATTACGGCTTCGTGAAAGATGTAGATATTCTGGGTCGTGGTATAGTTATGAGCCGTACTCAAGTTATGAATGGTGTAACTAACACGACTTAGTTTTTTTATTGAGATGGATAATAAAAATAGATTAATCAATATACAATACTTTGGCATTTATTTTATGACATTTAAATAGACACAAAATAAAAAATAGGCACATAAACCCCCAAAACTGTGAAGTATTAACGTGGCAAGTAAAACTGTTCATTTTGTACAGTATTCATTTACTTGATACTTTTAAATTGACGGTTGATACACAAGGCATTGAATAGCAATTTACATTACTAATGGAAAGCAAACCAACAGCTGTAGCATTCGAAATCAAATGTTTCAAATGGGGACTTTGACCCTCTGTGTGGCAGAGCCCTTTGGGAGTTTCGAAAAATCCTTTCTTAGTAAGTATCTAGATGCGCGCTAAGGTCAGATTCTATTTAATGTCTAAGGAAGCACCAAATCCTTGTAGTTTTTGAGAAACTGTGATCAGTGAGTCAGATTTGGGTTTTATATATAGAGATTTAGCATTGTTATCAATTAAAAGACGTTATCCTGATACGAGTTAATTTAATTTAATATGATTTTTTATAAAATATTTTCTCCAAAATGTAATTATATTACTATGATCTTCTAACTGATGCAGGGGATACACACAAGTATTATGAACATATTTTACATTATGTTTGAATATTTAAAATTGCAAAATAAAATTTTTAAAACATAACTTTAAAAAAATATATTTATATACTACGATAAATTGTGTTTTGAGTAAGATAGGTCAAGTATAAAACGAGTTTTTCATAGTTTGTGTTTTCCTTCTACTGTATCTGTGAAATAAGGTAAGAATCTGATCTTTGTCAGTAAAATATTCATCACATTTAGTCGGTGTCATGTATGAATCTCTTTTGCCCATGGAGCTGAAATGGATCTAATTCTCATCGACTCGTTGAAATTAAACGCAGTTGAGAACAACATGCGGTAGTTACAAGTGTGACTTCTCTACGGAGAGTAGATTCACAGGTAGCAGCGGTTTACCTGGCGATGGTTACTGAACGTGGAGTTGGGAGATATGTTTATAAGCGGTATTTAGTGGGCGACACTGACACCAGCTTACAAGCCTCCCGTTGGACCTGGACCTGGCCAGGCGATGGACGACCGCACCGCACCTGTCTCACCGCATCCTCGCGAATGAACTGGAAATATCTACAACAAATGCCAACATCGAATAAACAAATTAATCAAGACCGAAACACTTACAAAACCTTTCAGTTATTGAAAAATCATTAGTTCAAATTTAGTCGACACATAAAAAAATCAAATTTTAGATACGGGATGTTTATATTTCGATATTTATCAGTTAATTAATAACAATCACCAAGACGAACACTTATACTCGGCTTTATTATGAATTATATTCTAATTATTATTACGTTACTATTACGTCGGACTGGGACGGTGGCGACGTCCTGTAAACCAGCTACTTGGAGGTCACGAATTGTGGATAGTTTTGAGAGATGGTCGGTGGACGTAGTGTTCTCTTGTGTGGATTAACGTCCGCACTATTGAATACTACGTTAATCCACAAACATTATCCGCATAATTAGACCAATTCGTAGTTCAGAGGCCGTGGTTCGGATTCCACGTTAAACTGTAGGTCCATTAACTGCAGCCATCGGCTGTCGGGCTATTAATTAACAGTCCTGTCTAAGGAACATGTCAGCCTTAGTCAGTAACAAGACTACAAGATCGCGCCACAATCATCCTATATTCATTCCTCATTAATACTTGGCTTAAAATACCTACCTGGGTAGGTCGCCATATCAGTTAAAAGTATTAAGTATAAAAGTATTGAAATAACGATTGAAAATTAATAATAACTATATAGCCACAAATATCACTATTCTCAAGGAACGTTATCGACACGTTCTGCAATACCCATAATTTAAATTCCTCGCACGCAGCGAAGAGCGTTTTTGATCCTGGTAAGCCGCGCCCCTATCCCGGGGACCCGATAAGGGGTGGATATTGCACCATTTTCATAATTTTCGTTTAGCACAATACGTTTTTTTTGTATCCCTATATATTGCTGAATTTAATTTTTGTATGCTTTGTAGTTGGCCTGTATTATGCAGTTTATACTTTTTACGCTATTAGAACATACAAAATATATTGAAAAATATTATATTTGTTACTCGTTCTGCCAGAACTCCTATTCTAGAAATAATAATTACTATTTTCAATTTTTTAATTGATCGCAAGTGCAAAGTACAAACACAACAGCGTATGTAAGACTACTTGAAAGGCTATACAGTGTAAAATACAAAACATACATATCATAAATAATAAACAACAAGCAATATAAGAACAACGACAACAAAACTTTCACCAGCTACAATAATCATCTCATCTAACAATACTCACTATTTAATCTTATCTAGATAACCAACAATACGTGATCTGCTTTCAAATTTATTCTAAATGAGTTACTAGTTTACTAGTTAGTAGTTTCAGGTAGTTAGTAATACTACTGCCACTTCTAATGTGTAGTGCCACACACATGCTATTAAGTTAAAGTTTATTTTAGGGGTTTTTCATTACAGCAAAGTTAGCTTTGACGATTAAACAACATGAGTATAAAACATAAGACTTCATGACTGTTAAAGTAAAAGTTGACCAATCAACTATACGACAATCTTTATTAAATAAACTCATAATGGTGAGAACGGTGAAGTCTGAGACAAATGAAAGGAAGCATAAATCATACAGGTGACTCTTAGAAGTGTCTTTGTATGTATTATCAACCCGCTAGATCTTGTATGGTAATTTGATAATGACTGCCTGGAGCCAACTGACTCACAGATCACCGTCAGTGATAAGAGCACGGCAGAGGTCGTACCTATACGCCAATGTGACCCGTGCCTCTATAGTGTACGTAGATAGCGTCATTACTAATTCCTTACAATGACTATTACAACATTACTAATTCCAAGCAATGACCACCTGGAGTCAACTGACTCACAGATCACCGTCAGTGATAAGAGCACGGCAGAGGTCGTACCTATACGCCAATGTGACCCGTGCCTCTATAGTGTACGTAGATAGCGTCATTACTAATTCCTTACAATGACTATTACAACATTACTAATTCCAAGCAATGACCACCTGGAGTCAACTGACTCACAGATCACCGTCAGTGATAAGAGCACGGCAGAGGTCGTACCTATACGCCAATGTGACCCGTGCCTCTATAGTGTACGTAGATAGCGTCATTACTAATTCCTTACAATGACTATTACAACATTACTAATTCCAAGCAATGACCACCTGGAGTCAACTGACTCACAGATCACCGTCAGTGATAAGAGCACGGCAGAGGTCGTACCTATACGCCAATGTGACCCGTGCCTCTATAGTGTACGTAGATAGCGTCATTACTAATTCCTTACAATGACTATTACAACATTACTAATTCCAAACAATGACCGCCTGGAGTCAACTGACTCACAGATCACCGTCAGTGATAAGAGCACGGCAGAGGTCGTACCTATACGCCAATGTGACCCGTGCCTCTATAGTGTACGTAGATAGCGTCATTACTAATTCCTTACAATGACTATTACACCATTACTAATTCCAAACAATGACCGCCTGGAGTCAACTGACTCACAGATCACCGTCAGTGATAAGAGCACGGCAGAGGTCGTACCTATACGCCAATGTGACCCGTGCCTCTATAGTGTACGTAGATAGCGTCATTACTAATTCCTTACAATGACTATTACAACATTACTAATTCCAAGCAATGACCACCTGGAGACAACTGACTCACAGATCACCGTCAGTGATAAGAGCACGGCAGAGGTCGTACCTATACGCCAATGTGACCCGTGCCTCTATAGTGTACGTAGATAGCGTCATTACTAATTCCTTACAATGACTATTACACCATTACTAATTCCAAACAATGACCGCCTGGAGTCAACTGACTCACAGATCACCGACAGTGATGAGAGCACGGCAGAGGTCGTACCTATACGCCAATGTGACCCGTGCCTCTATAGTGTACGTAGATAGCGTCATTACTAATTCCTTACAATGACTATTACAACATTACTAATTCCAAGCAATGACCACCTGGAGTCAACTGACTCACAGATCACCGACAGTGATGAGAGCACGGCAGAGGCTGCAACTACACGCACACCAATGGGACCCATATATATACGATAGCCGTAACAACATTACTATGGTAATTCCTTAAAATGAATATTACAACAATACTAATTTCTAAATAATGGCTCCCTGGAGCCAACCGACTTACAGATTACCGAAAGTGATAATAACACGTCAGAGGTCGCATCTATACACCAATGTGACCCGTGTCTCTACAAAATAAATTGAAACATTACTAATAACTGATACTGATTAACCTTTTGCAACACTAGCTCGCATCTCAACAGTGTGTTACAAGAAAGACGTAGTTTTGACGAAAAACTGCGCTAATTCAGCTACAAAGCAACTATGCGATCAGATTAATGGTAAATCTATTTGTAAATACAGCTACAAAGAAAATCTATATTGAAAATTTTAAATCCAATTTATTTCAATTTTTACACTTTATTGAATTTTTCACAAAAAATCAAGAAATACAGTATACAGGTAAGTTTTATATATTTTCCTGCTTCTGAATATTTAAAGCCACTTCAAGGAGAGTGGATTTTTGTCCGTTATTTTAACTTAGCTTGAACAACAATTTCCACAGAGGGGTTTACAGGTTAAAACCAAATAAATAGATTTCACTAATTCATTTATTTTATTTTTAACAAAAATTCTGTAAAATCTGTTAAGTGTGTCAGATTTTGGCGTCCTTTAGTTTGAAAAAACAAATATTCTCAAAATTACCGATGTTGTTGTTAGGTGAAGTTTGGGCTTTTGGAGGTTTGTAATATAGCACGTTTGATATTCTGTTCGGTGATTCTTCAACTCGACCATCTTTGAGCGTCACCCCTGACGGACTAGTGGCCTTCGTTCTAAAAAACATAATTATTGGGTGATTTTTAAATAAGCTTTTAGTTTATAAAAATAACATGTTTACATACTGTGTTATCCCATTTAAATTATTTACAAATGTTAAAAGTTGTTGGAAAATACTGTTAGATATTTTAAATGCTAATTTTACACGATGTACTTAATTTTAAACGATATACATCAGTCTATAATCGTTTGTTATTTAACGTAGTAGCTTCAGTAACATTTTAAATTTTCTGACATAAATTTGTTGTATTCAAAACAGATTTATGTCAGAAAATTTTAAATTGAATATTTTTAAACGAAAGGATAATATGTCATGTTATTTTTGACATGGATATGTCTTAACTCTAGGGGCTCTTGGTGATTTATAAGATGGAAAATATATAACAGGTTTCTATAGAAACTACCAGAGCTATTGTATTAAATTTTTAATATAAAAGAATAAGGACAGCTATTGAGATAAACCAAAAACATTCATTTTAGACATATCCATGATGTAACCTATTTACCACAGGGAAGTAGTACAAACATTTTGACATGGATATGTCTTAGCTCTGGGGGGGTGTTGGTGATTTTTAAGATGGAAAACATGTAACAGGTTTCCATAGAAACTACCAGAGCTATTGTATTAAATTTTTAATATGAAGAATAAGAACAGATGTTTAGATGAATTGAAAACATTCCCTTTAGACATATGCATGATCTAACATATTTCCCACAGGGAAGTGACTACAAACATTTTTATTTAGATCCATATATTTCGTTTCCATGGCTATCATTTCGTCAACAATCTGTAGAATCGTTATTTCTAAGACATGTTTTTTTGACGATTGCCAACACATGTTCTGTATATTAAAAGGTCTCCATCTGTTTACATGCGATAGTTTAAAAATTACTATATAAAAATACAGAAGTGATAGCAAATAAGAGAACTATTTAAATTAGTAATTGCTTGGAATGCTTGACAACACGATAGAAAATTTTTGAATATTTCACAACATAGCCATAGCATTTAATACGATAAAATTAATTTAATCTCGTTTACTTTGTAAGGTTGAAAATACATAAATTGTATGCATTTTCCATGTTTTAGAGAATACTTTTTAAATGGTTTTTTAGACCAATTGAGTATTTACGCATACGCTCATAATGTGTTTGTTTACAATATTAACTTATTCAACAAATAAAACCAAATTTGAACAGAATTATTTTAATAAAAAACAAAAGTATGTTCAATTTTAACAACTGTCTCACCGCTTGGCCAAATATTTTTTCAAGTAAACAACACCGAAGAACACGACACAAGCCAACACTACAAGGACCAATATAGCCACTATCAATGTCCCCCAAATATTTACCCCTGGTTTGAAGTTAGACATGCCACGCACGATCGTCTTCCGTATCTCCTTCTTGTTCATGGCCATGATGACGTTTATGTTGGGACGCTTGTTGGTCAGCTTCACGTAGTCCACGAGCAGAACGCCGCGAGTCATGGAGCCCGTCGTCTCCACGTAGCCGTACAGCTGATCGGTTCTGTTGACGGCCGCAGGGTTGATCAGCGCCACCACGGCGTACGTATCGTACGGCGTGTACTCATCAGCTGCCCACGGGTGTATCTCTCGGTGCTTACCCTCTACCGTGTCGAGGAACTTCATCGCTTTGTTTTCAACTTTGGTCAACTCGAACAGTCTCCATTTCTGTAACAAGTTTAGATTCAAACCCCGAATCCTCGTTACCCTATACCCGAAATATACCTGTATTTAACGAAAAATATACTTCGCCTCTGATTTGTCTGGTCGAATTGTCGTAACGGAGAACCCCGGAATATGTTAGTTATTTATTTTAAAATAAATTTACGTTTATTTTTACAGATTGAACAATTTTGCATCTATTTTGAATTACCTACCGGTTGCGAAGCACAGAAGCACGAGCATTTGATTAACCGTAAGGAAGTTACAATTTCATTTATTCAGTCAATATGTTTTAAACAGTAGTTAGTATTACCTTATTTCTTACTAAGTGTTGCAAGAATAACAATGTATATCAGTTCCAGTATAGTTTTACTGCTATGTTCGTAAACGTAAATTACATGTTCCTATTTGACTTGGAATTGCCTGGTTCACTCATTTCCAATTGGTTCGTCCAACATTGCATCGGTATCTAGTACACCGTATATGGTATAAATAATACACCTACTTGGAGATCACGAACTGTGGATATTTGTGAGCGATGGTCTGTAGGTGTAGTGTTCTCTTGTAGGGGTTAACGTCCGCACTATTGAATACTACGTTAATCCGCAAAGACCATCCTCATAATTAGATCAGTTCGTAATTCCGAGGCAGTGGTTCGGACTCCACGTTAAACTGTAGGTCCCTTAGATATGCCATTGACTATTGGGCTTTAATTAACACTTCTGTCTGAGGAACATGTCAGCCTTAGTTACAAGACTAAAAGGTCGCGCCACAGTCATCCTATACTCATTTCTCATTCAAACTTGTCTTAAAATACCTACCTGGGTAGGTCGCCATTTTAGTTAAAATTATAAGAATATAGCATGAGTACGACAACTGTAGTCTATAAATATAGATGATGTTTGTTTCCTTACCATTCCCAGCTCGCAGTCGACGACGGTTTCCATGGGTACAAGATCCACCGAGGTGTTTGAGGACGACGCCCTGTCCATCACTATGGCGGCAGCGTCCGGGTCGATGTAGAAGTTGAACTCCATGCCGGGCCGCACGTTTCCCATACCTGCAATACACGACCTGAATATGTGTAATTAACACGTACCGGTGATACAATATTGTATACGTCAAGCATGTGTTTGGCATAGAGATACATGAGTGACACCAACTTGTGTGTTTATACTGTAGTTAGCCTAGGAGGTTATAACACGTACCTAGTTTATGACTCTGATTATTATGATCACCAGCTAATCGTCATTGTCGATCCCAACTGTCCCTCTTAGTTAAACAAGCTTTATTTCCTTACAAGAATGAACAGTGTTTTTCTTTATGCTATGTTCAACGAAAAAAACTGTGTTATCCACAGTGTTGTTTTGTACCGTAAATCCTATATGTGCAGAATGTATAGTCAGTGTTAAAAGCCTAGACACTTAGACGACTTGGTCAGATAGTTATCACTCGGCATTATTAAATTAAAATGTAGCCGCCATCTTGTTCTGCCATATTTAAGTTTATCAATTTTAAAAACATTTGAAACTAAAATTTTACCCCAACCCCAATGCAGTAATTCATTTGTAATTTTTTTTCGTGTTCATACATATTTAAATTTAAAAATTTAACTTAGAATTCTTAGAATAACAATATTAACTAATCAACCTTATTTTGTAAATTATTTGCGTTGACACAGTTAAAATATCTAACGAACTTTTAATCATGAGACCTAAATTATATAAACAATTTTTAAATTGGTATTATTTAAATAATACTAAAATTCCGATAAAAATTTCCTTAATGATAAATTTATCGATTTTGACTTCGCTTATCTGATTTCCGCCATTTTGTTTTTATTTACAAATCATTAATTTAGTAAAGAATTGATGAGTGTTAAATCAACGAGGTTGTCAAACTGTTATATCAAAAAGCCATTTTTAGGCTGTGTGATGGTCTATATTTTTCGTCATACTGCAAATAAAATTAAACAAACTCGTAAAACATAAGTTATTACCTAATTTAGTATTAATAGTTGTCGACCATTTTTGTCGCATTAGACTAATCAGCTGTTATGTCACTTACGTTGTAGCAGTTCATTCTTGATTCCTGATTGGTTGTTTAGGTTATGTCAGTGCTGACTTCGAATCAAAAGTATCATCAACAATGGTCTTTTACGGCCTAGGACTAAAAAAACATCATAATAATAGGTTTAGTCCTAGGAAGAAACTGAATTACTTTTTCTCTAAATGAATCTTACTGAGAAATATATAGGTTGGCATGTATCTAAAACAGCTTTTTATTAAGCAGTATGACGAATAAACCTTTATTTATTTAATGAGCTATAGTTGAAACTACAGGTGCAAGACGAAACGGGAGTTAATATTGCTTTTCTTATCTATGTGAGATTATAAATTGCAATTGAAGAGAAACTGCAGAAGCGTAAATTCCTGAAGTTTGTCAACGTCAAAACCTCTTTGCACGCTCTGCCTTTCAAGGCCTTAAATGTTTTTGAAACCAACCTTTGACAGTGCCTCCCAGGATGATCAATTTCTTGAGCTTATTTAAGAAGAAGGGGTTGATCTCCAGAGCCAACGCGATGTTTGTGAGAGGTCCCAGTGCCACTACCGTGATCTGACCTGTATAATGAACAAGCATCAACACTCAAGCTGAAACAGTGATTCTATTCAATCTCAACATAAACTAATTTATAATTTTAACCATAATTATCAGAGGTAAATTAAATGTTAAATGTCTTTTAACAAACGTTTGTTTTACGTGCGAACTTATACCACAGAAAAAATACTTAACAAGAAACTTTTAGTTAGTCTACTTATCGTGTCATATAAATAACTAGTAATTTAGGAATTACTACTAACATTGTAATAATTTATATTTTTTTACTGAACTTCCTGAATGACCTACCAGGTTTTTCATTGACTACATTTGAAAGAAAAATCGAAGCAGGTTCCTTTTGTACTTTAGTCAGCCAGGCGGGATCGAACGTCAACTTGTTGCCAAGTTCACCGAACCCGTCTTTGCCGAAGTAGCCATCGGTCACCGGAGAGAATATCAAACCTTGACCAGCGCCTTCGTACACTGGTATCTGAAAAATAAAGGTTAAGGAAATGTTTTGCTAGAGCCGCCTTAATGTTTTGACCATAATTTAGTATCAAAGTTCAAAATGGCTGCACTAACGTAATAAACAGTCCTTTTGTAGAACACGTTTGCTGTACTGTATTAGCAAAGTGATGTAAACAGGATTTCATAGAGGATATAATGTTGTACTCATTATAGTATGTAGCACAATAATAAACAACATTCTATGATATTTTAGTAATTAATTTACGAAAAAATTGCTATTTTTAAACTTGTTTAGGACTACCTGAAGATTTTTCTCTATGTTAACAATGCTATTTTGCGCCGTCTATAATTTAAACCTCAAGCCTAAATGTTTTAGTTTCCAAAAGTTTCAACAACAAACTATTTTCGCTTAAAAGTATTGTCATATTTTTGAAACTGCTTATTTAGATGTTTACTAGGTGCAATCACTTATGTACTAATTTATGTCAGACACGCTTGTTCTAATACGAGCTTTTACTGTTTCTCGTTTACAAGTCCTAGAATCTCACTGCTTTACAAGTTCCTGTATAATTTAAACCCAATGGAGAATATTGATATAATCATGCGTCAACCTAGTCTGACTTAAGTATGTTGGTTCAAGTCAGATACGATGACTTAAGATTGAAGCGATAATAAAACGAACTTTTTTAGATGAACTTTCTTAACTAGCACTAAACTAGTAACTTGGTGAACTGTAAAAACAGTACCTATATTCATTAAAATATATTGTACGTATATTTAATCAAAAGTGCGTCACAAGTAACTAAAGGAAACTTCTAGGTAAGTGCATGTAGGATATTTTAATTCATTGCAGAGTAGACACCTTTTGGTTTGTGCGTATAGGGCACAATTCAGAACAGACTGTTCACGGCTAGGCTAGACGATATAGAAAGTCAACTTGGGTTGGTAACCTCAAAATTAGGTTTGTAGGTTCAAGTCAGAGCTAGCTATTTTGGTCACCCATATAGAGTCATAAGAGTTTGTATTTTAAAGCTACTACCAGGTTATTGCATTAATAGTAGTTCTCACATCGAGCTTGCCCGCCACGTACAAGGTCTTGTAAACGTTGATGATGACGTTTGCGATCTCCGTATTGCCGCGTACACACGTGATGGCCATCACGGTGACCGTAGGGTCGCCCAGGGCGGTCAGGATGGCCATGGCGTCATCGATGCCGGGGTCCACGTCCATGATGACGAGGTGGTGCTCCTCGCTGTGGACTGTGGCACTGGCGGTCCACAGAAGCACCAGAAACATCAGAATCCTGCAAACACTCTTCACCTCAATATAGGCCTTCATATCAGTAGAGTTGTTACTGTCTAGTTTAGTTAAGTTTTGATCTCTATCCCAAAATAACATGTATCAAATAAAAAGTGCATGTTAAGTAAACTAAATCCATTCTATTTCATAAATAGGTTAGATGGTTGTAAATTATGAATTATTGCCCCTATTAACAATTATGGGGACCTGAATTACAGTAATTCGATTTGTGGAAGACAGATGAAGCCTTTCCGGTCGGAAACTTTGAAGGAGTAGTGATCTTTTTTCTCTCCTAACTTGGAGTGGTATCTTTAGTTGACAGATGTAAATCAGGTTATGATGCCTTGGGATATAATCTCCAGGATAGTTTACGAATAAGTTATTGATTTCATGATGACTCATCATCGAAATAAAAATAACATGCATGATAGTCTATGGCACTTATCAATATTGGTCTCCATTTGCAAAATGCATTACTCTATTTATACATTTTGAATGCAATAATTGCATATCTCAGTTTGTATCTTAAATTATCGTGCGATTTTACTTTTAATGGTTTGAAAATCAAGATCAATCAAATCAAAGTCTCGTGGAAGGTTTGAATTAACGAGTATGTTCTGGTTTAACGATATTAGAAAAGCTATCGTTTATTTAGAGCTAAGACATTTTGATCACATTTTTCACAGTTTGTTATTTTACTGATTCCATATATGTTTATAAAGTAATATTAGTACATAAATAATAAAATTCAAATACATAAATTCAATTTATTTAATCTTTTAAAATTCTTTATTTTAAATTCTTTTGAGAGGTATAGTATACATTAAACATTGCGATACCTAATAAAATTTATAAATAAATGTTATCAAACTAACAGCATACGATCATTTAAAATAGTAACACATACGTTGCTACATAGCAACGGTTGTCATAAGAAAAATATGCATTATGATTGTGTTCGTTTAATAGAATCTGTAGCTGATATTTAAATAATAAAAGTTACAGATTTTCTTCTCTTATAAAACACTTACTGCTATTTAAAAGAGTTAGTATGTTTATCACTTACATGTTGCATAGAGTCAATGTAGTGAAAGGTGTACTAGAATTTAGAATAATTTTACTTCATTTTATTTCTGATTGTTTAAGTAAAGTTTTTGCACTGGTTTCTATGACAGCAAGTCAGTTTGAAAGGTATTTTTAACTTTTTTCCCTCAATAGAATATATATGTATTAGAAAAACATACATATTTCAACAACATAACAATTTTATACACAATTCTCCACAGTTGTATTTTAATACGTATTAGAATTCAGTTTATTATATTGTGTCCAACATCTACTAATATAATAGTTGCTATATAAATTTTTATCTTTAATCTTTTATGGGGATTTTCTCACTTAATAATTTGCTAGCTTTTGTCAAATTCGTTCTCAGTCATATTGCATATTCTTATCTTAAGAAACACATTCAAAGAGTTGAAATATAAATAAGTAATTCTCTACGGTCGAGAGTCAGACCCAACATTCCATGGCAACTGCTGACAAATAAAATCAGCTCAATCCTTGAAGATCTAATATGTAATACCGTATATTATAACCTTATACGAAACATTTATCAGTAAACATATGGTTATATCAAAATTGAACGATAAAATGTTTTATTTTCCAACGATAAAAGGCTCTTTCATTTAGTTAATCTGTCTGTCTTTTATGCTATAGAGTATATAATGTTCTTTGTTTAAGTAGACGATCAAACATTTGGAAACATTTTATAATTGATATTTTTGAACAAATTTTGCGTCAAGTAGAAAAATAATTGATCTGATTAAGATGAATCTCCCCCAAAGGAAATCAAGATGGATGACGTCACACAGACGGGCTTGGCTCAGGTGGATAATCTTCAAATGGGAATTATAGGGGACTCCCATCTCTATCAGCTGCTATAAGACTCGTAGAAATTACAGATAGGGGCCTCTTGCACAATAATTATCGAACTAAGAATAATAGTAAAAATAAGTATTATTAGTCATCGCTTTTAGTTTTCTCTTGCACAATTCCAAAAATACAGATTAAAATATACAAGTAAATCCATTTAAAATTACAACCAATAAAGTGTAGAATCTCTTGCACAATCCATAACCATAAATTTACTAATTATTAGGAGAAAAACTAATATTAATAGTAAAATTTAGAATCTCTTATCTCGCAATATAAAAAAACTTTGAATTAATCAACAGGAAAAAAGTTAAACAATTAACATGCGTTTCTTATGAGAGAAACAAGTTTATTGTTGATAATTCAAAAACTAAAATAAATATGGATATGGTTTAAGTTAGAAAGTTTCTTGGATTTGCAATACCTTTAAAATGATATGCTATTTGACATATGATGATATTTGAAATGTTCCAGTTTTGGCTATTTACATATTTTCAAATAATATTTTTTTAAATTTTGGTTTTTGAGATAGTATCGTAGAGTTGCATATCAGAATAAAGCTTAGTTCATATGGAATGGAACTATCTAATCAGAGTTGAGTAATATGCATTTTTAAGAAAAATATAGGGTTTTCAAAAACCCTATAGGGAAATATAGGGATTTTGTCGCTAAAAGGGCCGCAATTTTTAAACGATATTCAAAGTATGATTGCGCCAAAATGTTTGTATTAGCAAGAGCTTTTGTTTTATGCATATCATGACATATGTTTGTAATTGATATTTCCGAGATTTGCACTAGTGACCCTCTATTTCTGGAACACCCTGAATTTAAAAACAATTAAAATATGTTTACGTTATTCCTTAGGGTTAGTTTAGTAGGAAGTAGTTATATTTCATCATTGTAGAACCAACATTTTGTCTGCAATCAAGATTGGACACCTTACGTGATTCGCTCGGTAATTACACATAACTTATTGTGATAACAATTAAAAAACTCACAGCTCGCAAACTCACGCGTCATTTGTGTGATATTAAAAACTTCAATTAATTTATCTGATAATTTAAAACAGAAAAATCACTGCAGCCTCACACAGCTGGACTACACTTAGACGTTACACTTAGAGACGTTTCGACTGAAAACAAACAAGCTATGTTAAATACAGCGATTACAACAATCAAGCTTGCATGCTATTCCCGGCTACAACGGAAAATTCTTGGTTTGTTTCCCATCCTAATTAACGAATTCTTAGAAACTGATACCCACTATGAGCAAGTTTGTTTCATCTGCTAGTTACTTTTTGTGTGTCTTGGTATGATTTTTTAACTGTTCACTGGCTCGTTGTTTCTCTGTATCTAGCCTATATAAGACAAAGCCTTCACTGACTCACTTATCACTAACTACCCCCATTTACCATTTACCTGCGAGGTTGAAACTTAATCCTATAACGGTTATTTAGTCTTGAAAGAGCAAAACTGGATAGTTTTTATTTTTGTAGATTCCTTTTGGAAATTGTGATTTTTCTTATAGTCTTTCCAGTCCATTGCTTGATTACTACCCACTAAATCAAAGTGATACTTACAAATACATTTCACATTTTATTAATGTTCTGTGACATCGATTTATAGTCTCATAACCAATTTTGAGTCAATTCTACCATTTTTATAAAACCTTTGGCATTGTCAATATTTTGTCATAATAATTATCTTACTGCCTACTATGTTCCATACAACTCGTATATAGGAAAGGTTTACCGCTAACAATTTGTAAAACATTATTTTTAGAAACAAAGAAAATAATAACCACTTTTATCAAATAATTATAATAATTACAATCTTTATTGGTGTAAGACAAATACAACACAGAAAGCGTAAAAAAACATATAAATTCAGGAAAAATAATAACAACTCTCAGTAAAATTAGTTATGGCACAGTCGAATCAAGAAATCAACTCACACAACAATGTCAAACGACGAAGGAGCTAGAACAGCTCTGACATCAAGCTTCATTATCCACTTTTACTAGAACTAAGTCCATAGATATAAACAATAATTTGGAATAGATATGAACCTAAACTTATATTATTATTATGAATCTGAACCATAAAATACGTTCCCTGTGCGATTTTCTGATATATTTATATATGCTTCATCTTGGATATAAATACCTGTATTTCTCAAGGGAATTGGTTTGATGTCACATTAATTCAAACACAGATCCAATTGTCCAAGGCCTTGTCTAGGGAGGTTAGGGAGGACCTGAAGCTCGGTTGTGTATTCCACCGGCATGTATTTGTATTGAACATGGCTTTAGATTAAACTAATCTATTGAATCATATAAAGCAACGTAGTTAATAGGCCTGAACGTTTAGTTAAACTTAAGCTAAGAACGGTAGTTTAACGGTAGCTTAATCAATTCACGGGTAAACGAAGGTATTCAATATTATATTTCAGTTTTTACGTCCTTCAATACTTCATCAACACTTCTATACTATATGTACAGTATTTAGTTTATGGAAATTTTAAAACGAGATTAAATTAGTAACATTAATATAAGAAATTAATTTTTAAATATACATTTCCTACCTTATATAATATAAATAAATTATTTATTTACTGCCAAAAGTGTACACAATCCAATTCATATATACACTGATTTTACAATAGTTTCTAATGAAGTAATATTTAATTGTACAACCATGTTTTCTTACAAGCCCTTTTATATAGTAGCATTCTCTTTCGCATTGCATCTGTAAATACATGATAACCACCTCTAATCCACATATTTAGTAATAAAAAACAGAAAAATCAGACAGTAGGAATAAACCAAAAGGGAGTAAGATAACCAATTTCTCCTCAGAATATTCCAAACTTTGTAGTATAAGGGTCCGGAAGTGCCAGAGGCAACAGTTGCCTCTAGAGAACCATAAACTAAGAACCGCTTCCCGTGGCAAAGGGGGGATTTGACTTAAATCAATTTGATAAATTTGGAATTGCTGTTTTAAGGATCGCACTTTAATTTGATAATATGTCCGTGTATCATTTCAATCCTGAAAATTATGTGAATTAATTTAGATGGTTCATATTTTTTTACGTTTTATCATACCAAACTGCGTGAAGGGAATCAATTTATTCAATACAGGTATAATCCATTTACAAAGTAGGCCTACTAATCACGTAAGTTAGTTAAGTTATGGTTAAGTTATTAGTTAATTTATAGTTGAGTTATGGGTTATAACTAACTTGGTCTCCACATTAAATGGCATAGTAAAAACTTGTTACTATGTAAATCTACCATTAAGTGAGAATATACTAAACAAAATGTACATTCTCTAAAAAAACAGTACAAAGTGATCATAAAATTCCTATTGATTTCTATAAATTTCTCAATTGAAGGTTTTATAAATTAAATAAATGAACGTAAGAAAATAAAGTTAAACTTTAAATACTTACCGATTCTACATTTTGGTAATTTCATATTAAAATATTTTACTTATAATTTTTGTTTGAATAGTAGACTATATGGGGAATCAAATGTCCCCATTTTATTTTTATGTCCCATTTTACAAAATATTGACTATGTATTATAGTGAATTTCTCATTTCGTTGGTTGTACATACTTTTCTTCCTTCCTCTTAGGCAGTTTCCTTGCAGCTGAGAGTGACAGTCGAGATCAGCTGGACACGAGAATGTTTATCTCCCCCTGAGGAAATCAAATTTAGATTGACGGCGATCAGTCTGATGGGGCAGCCTCCGTCTGGACCCTGGCACATGTGGCGGTGGCGGCCGCCCTCCTTCCCTGCCAATGGAGCTTCTAATAGATAAAACACTCACCACGATTCAGCTGTGCTAGCATGTACAGTACATCGATCAATCGGGGCAATCACCATGTTAGTTAAGTAAAACTCATTAATTCAATTTATATAATTAGACTTATACTAATGGTGAACATAAATAGATATGAAGTTTATTATCGGTTTTTAAAGCCATTTTTATGGGTATCGGAACTTTATCATAAGAACTTTAAAGATATAAGAATTTTAAGGAAGTAAGTAAGTAAAAAGTAAGTACAGTTCATAAGGTTTCATCTGAACCCTGAGTTTTAGATGTATAGTAAACTACGACGCAAATATGGTGATGGGGAGGAACGGCTGACAAATAAAAAAAATCTAAATATAAACATAAATGAAACCCCACCACAGTTACTTTACCTCCCCTTGCGCATCTCAGGGCTCAGGTGAAACCTGACGAATTGTAAATTAAGAGTAAGTAATTATTAAGTAGTCATTTCACTTTTACAATGTAATTTATTTAAAATTGTATACTGTAGATCAATATTATGTTGCACACTGAATTTAAACAGTGTAACAGTATATTTTGTAAGTCTAGAATATTTTCCTTCAGTATTCCAACCTATTTTGACTAGCAGATGTATCAGTTGGTATTGAGAAGAAGAGAACATAACACCCAACTAGTTTTTGAGCGGCCAATAGCCATTATTACGCGGTGGACGTGCTGCCTACATCGACACGTGCCATCTCTGGGCCTGGACCTGGACCTCTCGCTGGCTCTTGCAGCTTGCTTCATAATCTGAAGGTCGTCAGTTTGATCCTGAGCAATCTTGTGACTGCCTCAGCTACTTTTTTCATCTTGGCGAATGAATGAGTTGGTCTCTGTCAGTAACGAAGTTACACATTTAAACAAATCCATCATAATCATTACACTCACCCTTCACTCATTTTCATATTCAAATACCCGCCGGAGTGGTTTCGTGTTTTAAGTACATAAATATGAGTATAAATATGCCAGACTTAATCCTCCAGGTGCTAACATCTCACTGTGAGATGTCAGCGAGTTGCTATTGTAAGCGCTATCGAAGTCTTTTTACTAACTAAGGCTAACATGTTCCTTAGACAGGACTGTTAATTAATAGCCTTACAGCCGATGGCAACTAAGAGACCAACGGTTACGTGTAGTCCGAGCCACTGCCTCTGAATAACGAACTGGTCTAATTAATGTGGATGGTCTTTGTGGATTAGCGTAGTATTCAATAGTGCGGACGTTAATCCACACAAGATAACACTAAACCTACTGAACACCGCTCACAACTATCCACAATTCGTGACCTCCAAGTTAAGGGACATAGTCTGTGGATATAATTCTTAGATAGTCAATCATGTATTCTAGTTCTTTTATCGTCCTCTTTGTCAGATTTATTTAACTTATTTTCCAGTTTCTTCATAACTGAATTGACAAGTTTACAGCCACCATCGCAGTCAAACGTATTTAATATTTAAATCTTATATTAAACTGTACACCAATTTTTATCACGATTTGAACCTAATAAAATTAAGATTGGTGCTACAAAAGACAGCATACTGTGTTTACCAGTTTATATGTCTCAGTAGTCAATTTTGATATAAAACAGATTCATAATACTTTGTTTGAGCTCATTCTAATAGTGCTAAAAAAAGTGTTTCGATCCATTACATGGAAAACCCCAAAGGCCCACCTCCCTTTAACTATTGACCTTAGTCGATTTGGCTAGATTTCAAACTAGACCTAATACATCTAAATTACATTTCCGTTTAAAATTTATTGAAATTGTATTTTTTTATGCGATTCATCGTGTTCACAGTCACACACTCACAGATAAAAATGAAAAAGCCTTGGTCCCGAGTCTTGTTATGGCGACCACGGTAATAGCTCTATTTCCTATAGGATATTCGATAATAACGACTGTGGTATTATATGTTTAAAGTATGCCTCTGTTCCTCCATATGGTACACTTTTAGGATACAAACTTCCTTGAAGGAGTGATAATCGAAAATATATTCATGATGTATTCTTTCGCTTTAGTTAGTGTAACAACTGGATTAGAGTCCCAAAGTTGAGGCAGCCAATCAGCCAAGTTATTCGTCAAGTCCGCAACTTGTAATGAACCATTCCCAGGTAAACTGAGCGACGACGAACCGTGGTTGGCGGTGCATACACATGTCTTTAAATCAGTTCCAAACTTGTTGAATATACGAGTATTAGGAAGGCAGGGATAAGGGTAAAACCTTATATTAGTCAAACACCTTGGTTCTTCATTACACGGCTGGATTATTGGTTTTATAGAAATAGACAGGTAACATAATTGATTTTCTAATACCGAAAAGTTATTCCATACTTTTGTGTGTATATTATGACTATTACTTCATTGTGTATAAGAAAATGTTCTTGTGTAACAGGTTACTATGGTGTAACTCCACCACTTCTTAGGGGAAAGTTACTGAAGAAAACCGCATCTACTGGTATTTTTAAACATTTTATAATTCATTTAGATAAAGAAGAATGAAATAAAATCATATATGGTATATTTTAAGTCTGTCAGTGATGTTAAGTCTGTCACCAAATGCACGATGTGATTTATTGGGTCAAAATAAGCAAAATTGTTACTATAGGATTATAGCTTAAAATTTTAACTTAGCTAGATATCCCCCATTTTGTATTTTTTATTGAAAATATTGGGATACAATATTGTTTACAGCTTCATATTGTTAAGATGTATGCTGAAGAATCTAAATCTCACTGAAATCCTGAGTGTTTGTCTGTTCTGACTGACGTTCACTGTTTGTGTGAAAAAAATATAAGAAACCTTAAACCTATTCAAACCTCCCCTCTCCGTAGTGGAATCTTGCACCGTTCAGTAATATTTTAAAGAATCCTCCAAACGTAAAATTAAACAAGCGTCCCCCATTACAGCGGCCGCAACCGCCGTGAGGGGCAACCCAAGACTCCTGCTCGGCGCGCCCCTTTCTTTCCGAATGTGATTCTTTTGTAATTAGCTTTGTTCCGTTTATCTTCATTAGATCATGTTATTCTGTTCTGGGTACAAACATAGAGCTTCTAAACAAACATAAAATGCATTCACTCTCTTTTATAATTATTGTTCTTTAGATCATTTAGAACAATATTATTTTTTAATTACAAATATGTGTAGATTATGCTTAATAAACATATTCAACACAACAAGGCACAACTCCATGTATGACAATTCAAAATAATAATTTTAGTATTAAACTTTTATTTATTTGTGGTTATGACGTTGAAGCGAACAGACTACGAGCAAACATAGCATCATAACTGAGAACACTATCATGAAGCTCTTAGGGTCAGACCAAACCTAGGTAGTCAGGTCTTCCAGATGAAACTGGAAGAAAGTGATAAATCAATTGACATGTTCTAAACGTGAATTGTACGATTGTACGTTTGCCTGGTCATTTACAGGGAATCAGAGCAGGCGAATTTCTATACACCTTATGCAGTTAGGTTCGGAAGGTACGGTAATGTACGGTAAGAACGACCTGATAAGAACTGGGTCTCATAGCAACATACCTCACAAATACTGTGAAAGTAGAGTAATTTTAAATCGTATGAAATATTTTTGTCGATGTTTTTAATTTAGCAATAAACTTCCACTACACAAAAAATACACACGTTAGAATCTTAAAAGGTCAGCTTGGCTAATTACTTCGCAGCAATTAAATCTTGGAAACTCCATCAACGGCGAGAGGCAAATGTCAGGATGAAAGAAGGTTGACTTCTTTAAGAACACTTTCATTTTAAATTAACATTGTGAGAGAAAAGAGCAGCGCCTAGCACCATTTTTATATACCTTGATATATACACAAATCGTTATTAAAGACAAATGCTCAAATCTGAACATATTTCTGACATTTCGACTTCGTATTGTATATGTTGTACATTATTATATTATTTTGCACAGAACGTAAATTGAAAATTGAATTTTTTAACTATTAAATTTTGTATAAGATAGATGATTAAAGATCAGGAATATTAAGATCGTGACGAGTTAATTATGAACTGTACTTCCCAGTTGTAGTAAAAACTGTTAAGTTTCTAGTTGCATAATAACGAGCGAACCAGTGAGCTTTTGAAATAATCTTTGTTATAAAGTTTAATGCGGGAAACAGGTTCTGTAAGATGACGGAGGCACGGAAATTGCGGAGTGACCTTTGCAGTGAAGTGAAATTGAAAATAAATAGAGGAAATTGTCTTTATTGACATGGATGTGTCTTAGCTCTGGGGAGGGGGTGTTGGTGATTTCTAAGATGGAAAATATGTAACAGGTTTCCATAGAAATTACCAGAGTTATTGAATTGAATTTTTAATACAAAATAATAAGAACAGCTGTTTGGATTCTCCCTGATCTACCTTATTTCCCACAGGGAAGTAAATACAAACATTTTTCAACATTTCCCTGTCACATTGACATTTTATTTTACTTTTACTCAATCATTATTGTCTTAATATCCGAGAACTCAACCACTTTTATATTTTATATTATAGTTCTCTCATTATATCAGACATAGCGAAATTTTAGCGAAAGAAGCCGTTAGGAGAATAACACTATATTTTGAAAACGTTTGTTTTCAACCAAAGAGAGCCTCAAATATCTTGAGATATGTCAAGATGTATAAGGCATTATGATATTCAAATTCAATCGGAAGACAGAGAATACAAAAAGCGTACAATTTAGGTTTTAGATCTTTGCGTCATGATATACTCATATAATAAAACAGTAGGTACGAAATGCATATTTTCTCATACCTTCACGTTTCGTAATTCCAATGATTGCCGCCTGCAACAGACCCTTTAACGCCCGTTCGTTATTGGAGACGTCGGTGTTCACTTAAACGGAGTTTTACGGAAGTTCAACAGTTAATTTATAACTTTTTATCGTATTACTACTTACATGTATTCCAATATTCCACATCGTCAGGTATTCAGGCACAAATGTTTTACGGGGGTTCCATGAACTGTTACGAGTAAAATACTACCACAATGATCAAGTTGATCGCTTCTTAGCCTACTGTCACAGAATCAATAGCGCAATTTGCCAGGAGCTGTTTGAATAGCCATAATCGTAAGATGTATAACTGGCTGCGCCCACACTATACTCGTACTTATCCAATGTCGTAACAATGCTTTCGGCGAGGACTAAGCTAACTGGCTCCATTGACCAATCAGGTTGAGCCGACACTGCCTCAACACCTCTCAAACATATCGTACTAGATTTACCTAGTATATTGCCTTAGAATATTTGATTTAGTTTGGACCAGTAATATAAAGGCTAAAATATTGACGTCTTTGAAATAACCTTAGTATGGCCACCCTACACGTTGACTTGTGATGAATATACAACATTTATCTAACGATTTTTCTTTTAGTCCAAAAGCAAATGCCTATTACATTACATTATTAAATCTTCAATCATTACCAAGATAAGACATTTAAGGTTTTAGATGCTAGTATACCGGGTGAGGCAGAACGGACTTCTCAGTTTGACTCGCGTAATAGTCAAGCTTTAGTTGAAGGAGAAGGAATAGTCTTATCTTCAGCTGTTAATATTTCCATTTTACTCGATATCATGGTTTGAAGCATACAACGTACGAACTAAGCTTGCGTGAGTTAAAAATAACAGTTCAGTGATTGGGACACAAAGAGCTTTTAGTTAGCATTTTCTTATTCTCAACAACTCAGTGCCTAATTGCAAAGAAAATGTTAAAAGAAATTAAGAAAAGAGCTACTGCTCACACAGCAGACCGCTCAATAGACACGCTACTAATAATGTTTCCGGGACATTCGATTTCTTTGAGAGTTAATGTTGGATGGCCAACACTGAGCACGGTCACTAGATTTGTCCGTTTGCGAGTTCATTCTATGGGGTACCTGAAGGAAAAGGTATTCAGGCACTGACCCCAAAGCTTTCCACGACTCAGAGCCCGTATAATTGAGGAAGTCAACCCATTCCACGGGAAATTTGTGCCCAAGCCGTTGAAAGCTTCAGAAAGCAAACATGATTGAAAAGTTAGGTGACACTAGTCAACATTTGCGTCACATTATTTTTTTAAGTAAATGTACATAATTTGCTAGATATACCAATTGTGCTTACTTAGTGTAAAGTATGTACAATTTAAATGCTAGATATAAATATGATGCAGATTGTGTAGGCTCTGTGCATCGTTCGTCTTAGGCCAAATTTCACGGCCAATGGCAAATTTCAAATGTTCAACTTACATGGGAAACGTCGCTCAAGCTTAGGCTACCGATTACAGTACGCCAATTATGAACACCGAAACGGTAACTGCAAATATAGTAAAAGAAAAAGTGTGATATTGTCTTTTCAGATATGGCATGAGTTGGCATGCACCGTGGTCGGATTGAAATTATAAAATTATTGATTGATCCAAAATAAAACTGAGAAAAAGATTCACTCGTTGAAAAAGTCCCATCAATACACAAAATATAATCTCATTGGATTAATTATCAAACACCAAATCTTAAGTATTTGTCTCGTTGTGATCTTTCTATATACATAATTATTAGTTAAATAAGAGAAAACGTATTTCACCTTTAGAAATAAATGATTAGAAAAATTAACAAATAATAAATAGTTTCATGTTGTAACAGCACTGTTAACGTTTTGGAGTCCGTTAAGAGTCGACGTCGGTGTCAGCTTGAATAGGCTTTGACAATTAAACAGTTTGATGTAATCAATAAAGTTGCTAAATCAAATCATTGTTGAAACGTACCGGTTACTTACAAGTATCACAAGTATCTTTAAAAGTATTTTCTGTTTACTGGTTACGACGAGCTCCTAACTATAACTGGTGTCTCCTCGCATCAAAGATATGTCTGACGGTGATTACATGCTGTAGTACTGAAGTATTCACAAAGTTACATCATCTAGTGAAACTGGGAACAAGATGTTTTGGATACTTGCATCGACAAGCTTGAGAGAGCATTTAGGAACAGTCATTACCCTTGCCATAACTGTTAGCAAGTGGAGGACTCGTCTCTGAAATGACTCGAGTAACATCTTCCTGGCAAGCGTGTTCCTTGATATCATTATGTATAATAAGGTAAAGGGGTAACTGTACGGGTATTATCATTTCGTTAGATTTATAATTAATTTTTTCTACTTGCGGTCGAGGTCTGAGTATTATTTTCATTTTAAGTTCTGCAAGATATTGCTTTTAAAATTCTTTCAAATATTATGTTAACATCATTCGTGAAAATGGCAGAAAAGCCCTTTACATATTTTGAACTGTAAACATTTTAAAACAGTTTAAAACAAATATATGCTAAGCGATTTTTATGATTTTAGTTTAGCCTACTTTAAAATCAATTTCGTTATATTCTGTTCGATATTTATTTATATATAGAACTTTATGCATTATTGTATTAAGTCATTTTCTTAATAGTCTGCTCTTGTGTTTTATGTATTTGGTGCCTACACTATGACAGGAAAGGTTTTTTCAAAACAGTTGAAGAAGGTTAGAAGAGAAACCAAAGTTGATATTGACTCTAAAAAATTTTTATTTTATTGTGAATTTTAACACGATAAAAGAAATTATTAAATATTCGATTGTTTTAGCAGGATTATTATTTTTTTTATTAGGGAGAACATGTAATAATGATAATAAGCTAAATTGAAACACAGAAATAAAAAATGTGCCTTTAATTAATTAGCACATTTTCTACTTCTATCTCAGTTACTTTTTCACATCGGTATGTCTAAGTTCTGGTGGGCGGAGGTGTAAGCAATTCACGTCACGCGAAAATTGTTACTAATGGCACGACATATGGTTTAAAGCTGTTAAAAGGAATTGAAAACATATCCACGATCTCCCCAAGATATTTCCCAAAGAGTAAATACATTTCATTTTCCTCTAACTGTAGGCATTAAACCACATAGATATCTAATTATTCCCTTGATAAAATAAAATAAAAACTAACTCTTTGACCTAACACCTTTAACATCAAACGTTACACGTGCAGTAATGTACCTCAACCGAGGTATAATTACAGCATTATGGCTATTCCTAACTTATCTTTGATTGCGATCACTTAGGCCTACCTTATCAAACTAGATTGCTATAATTGCGTAATGCTGTCTCAAGTAAGTACAGATTTAATTACTGGTTGGATTTCCCGCAATCAACCCGCAAGACGTTAAGAGACAAAATCACGGCAGAGTTCAAATGGCGGAATGTTCGAGGAAAGTAATTAATTAAAGTTGGGTGATTGTCTTTCCCTGATATCACCCGAAGCATGTCGCGGGCTCCACGGGGCGATATGTACCGGAAATCTTAAGTAACCCTCCTATCTTAAATTCCATAGTTTTCTATAAAGTTTCAGTTTCCAGTTTTATTTTAGTGAAACATTTGTTTATTTATTTACCCCCTACACTTAAGCGTGTGCAGTGAAGTTGGTATATCACATAAGTATGATAATTAATACAAAAAATATCACTAGTTGTTAATTTTATAATATGTTACAATGAAACAATGGAACTACATTGGTAATATCGAATAGTGATATTAAGTTTATATGCGTTTAAATTTCTTTCTTTGTCTCAATTTTTTGTTATTTTTCTTAAAATTTTTTCTTTAAATAAAAATGTATTGGCCTCAAATTTTTTCTTCGTGTTAACATAATAATATAGGCCTTTATTAAATTCATTATTGGTGATGGTGGTAAATGGCTGCAATAAAAATCTAAATAATATAGACTTCGTTGATTTTAACTTCATGCACGATGTGAATAACTAGGAAACGATAAATATTTGTTGAAAAACGAAGTAGTTGTTTGTTGTTTTTTAATTTGTTGGTAGTTTTGTAGCTTTGGAATCGAATATTTTTTAAAGAAGGGATCGTTCTTATGCAGATTTTGGCAGACATGCGTGGGAATTGTCAAGCAGTGAAAGAGGCATCTTGCACAGTTAAAGATAAACTCCACAGTTTAAAGCGTCTTGACAGGAGAGACACGATGTTCTCTGTCACTTCCAACGGCTCCCAACAGTGATGTTGTTCAGTTCAGTAAATATTTTATATAATTACTGTACACGCATCTATTGCTTCGCCCCTCAGTAGCCTGTGTTGTAGCTTCATTGTTAACAATATTGCTATTCACTATAGTTACCGCACCAACATCTCAATCTCAGCATTATTGTTATTTCCGCACGTCGATGCGTCGGCGACCCCAGGCTACAGATAGACCGTTATTTATCGCGAGCGGCGCTAGAGTGCAGCACAGATCGGTAAATTACATTGTTCAGGACTCGCACATATATCTGCCTTGGCATCTGCGCCAGACGCTACCGTCCGCTTCCTCGGGCGTCCGCTAGGTAGCGGTAGCGTGCCGTCGCCGCTGAATATAGGCCTCAACACTCAACAACTGATCACATGATTTATACCACCTGTTCAATCTGGAGATTTCTTTTGTCGAGAACTTCAATTATGAAAATTACTCTCACATAAAACAAATTATTATAGTCATCGTATGGAGTTCATCAACTAGACGATTCAGTTAATGATTTTGATTATTTGTCACACTACATCACAGTCTGCAATAAACCTATATCGAAGAAATACCTTGGATTAATTCAGCAGGTCTCTGTATAGGTTGAGGTGAAATTTGTTTTGAGGTCGATCAGAATGGTGTTGCGCAGCAGTACCAGAGCAGGCAATGCAGTGTTCTGGATCATGTGCCCGATAAGGAACTGTCAGCTGCATAAGCCGACCCATTTCTTCTTGCGAGATCGTCTTGTTTTACTTCAAATGCTATAAAGATTAGTGCTTTAGTATTTGTACTCATTTTAAAACGTTATGTGAGTAGGCTAAGGATAGAAGTGAAGTAAAATTTATTATTTATAGTATATTCATTCACGTTTAAGAAGAAAAGAAAATGATTGTACTTTTACGGACTCTTTAAATACTGTAAAACAAAGTTAATTTCACAATAATTACTATTTATTCATTAAACAGCCTTGACACATATTAATATAGTTCAAAGCTATTTACCATAGTAAACCGCCTTGAGGTGTAAAATATTTTCAAATTATGCACTTTACGCGTTTCAAACCTAATACGGTCCATCTTCAGCAGCATTTAAGCCCCATTATCCAATGGTTGACGTGATAACATCCAAACACACATATTTATATCATCACGACAACCATTGAATAGGGCTTAAATACGAGTATGCTGCTAACTGGCGCCGTCTTAGGTTTTGAAACGCGTACAGAGTAAAATTTCAAAATATTTGACGCCTAAAGCCAGTTTACTTAGGTAAATAGCTTTTAATTATACTATTTACTAACAAAGCTGAGGAACCTTCGGGAACGTACCCATTATAGGTACCGTAGTACCTTATGTATTTTCACGTATTACATTTAAAAGTTATTCTAAAATGTATTGTAAAATATCAAAATACTCCGAGGTAAACGTACCATTAGTTAGTTAGTTACTGAATTGCCAACCTAACCAGGTAGGTATTTTAAGCCAAGTATGAATGAGAAATAAGTGTAAGATAATTGTAGCGCAATCTTGTAGTCTTGTTATTGACTAAGGCTGACTTGTTCCTTAGACAATTAATACCCCAACAGTCCTTAGACAGAACTGTTAATTAATAGCCCAACATTAAATGACATATATAAAGGACCTACCGTTTAACGTGGAGTCCGAACCACTGCCTCTTAAATACGAACTGGTCGAATTATAAAGATGGACTTTGCTGAATGACGTAGTGTTCAATGTATCTAACATAATAAATTCTGATTCTTTAGTAAACATTTGCTTTAGTAAATATTAGTAAATATTTTTCTTTAGAGAATGGTGTAAGGACTTATAATTTTTACAATATCTACAATATCTACGTCAGATTAGATACGTCAGGTTACATTAAAAACTAGTCGTTATTCCGTTGTTCCGTCCGTATGTAACATAATTTGAAATGAATTAGAAGGAAATTCAAAACAACTCTAGAACCACTAGTACAATGTTGATGTTATTACGTAGGTCGGACTGTATTCCCAGGTTGTGGAGCAGGACAGAAGCAGCGAGTAGGTGTCCTATCACTAGGCAGCCTATCTCGTCTTGTTTATAGCGCCACTTGACGGAGCTGGATCCATGTGAGGCGGCAAATAACTGCTTGTAAAACACCCACCAGCGGTTTAAACATTTACACATCGTTGCCTCCAAATACACAAACATCTTTAAATCTTAAGTTGACACATTTTTTATCGTCAGGGACATGTTGTATATTGTAACGTATTATGTTATTTAGTTTTTTCGTTTATTTTTACTTTGCTCGCTCACAACTGGTGATGTGTGAGTAGGACGCTTAGGTGTCAAGTGGCACAGTTCTAGGTGGACAGAGGCGATAACACTCTGGGATCCCCACAAGGGCCTACTAGCTCAGGTCCGGAGTCCATCACGCTAGCAACTACGCCATTATAATAAAAATTTTTGTATTTACTTGCCTGTGGTAAATAGGTTAGATCATGGATATAAAGGGAGTGTTTTCAGTTCATCCAAACAGCTGTTTCAATGTTTCAATTTTTGGTCGTTCAAATTGCTAACCCCCCCCCCAAGAGCTAAGACATATCCATGTCAAAATAGTTTTATAGCTCCGGTTTTATGGTTGGGTATGGCTAAAAAATGGACTATATTTCTTTCCTAGGCCTCAGGAGTCTAACTAAATTATTGTTATTTCACCAAAAAATATAACTTTTAAAGGAAAAAACTACATGGTTCATGGATTTAATAATTTTAAATAAATATTTAAATTCCACAAATGCGTTAGATATTAGTCACTTTCAACAAAGTACCTTTTAAAAACAATGTGTATGCATTAATGACAAAAATATATACTTTATAAGATAGCCTCAAAATGATTCGGGATTAGAGCCCGCCAGCAGCATTAGAATGGAAGCATAACTCTGAAGGAACGTATAAATGTCCTTTCACAGAGGTCTGTAGATCTAATCTGACTCATGGTAATTTGACAATGGTCGCCAAGGGCTGGTTTACGCCTTATCAGATAACAGGATCACGTTCTGGACACCGTTCTGCGCAACCCTACTCAATACACCGTCCACATTTGGGCCATTCGAAGGCAAATTGACCTCTAGGATGGTTAAGAATGTTGTGTTACCTGAAGTAACAATTGTACAATGTACAATTGGATATAACAAATATGGTATAATGGTTTGACTATAACTGTCTTACATAATCTACATTTATACTTTAATCACATTCTAATATGTTAAAGACCCATACTGATAATTTTTTCATACCACGACTATTTCTTTAAGAAAAACATCAAACAAATGACTTCATATCAAAAATATTTATATTTAAATATATAAAAAATATCACACAAATATGCTCAGAATATAAAAGATAAAAATTGTCTCTCAATCAACTGTATATGTTTGCTAATTTTTTCCAATAAAATTGGGATCCTTGAGTATAAAACTAATTTTGACTTGGATATGTCTCAGCTCTGGGGGGGGGGGTCGTTGGCAATTTTAAAATGAAAATTTGAAACAGATTTTCATAGAGACTTTTTATATAAAACAGTACATTTTAAACTCAAACTCATACATGTCTTAGCCTATTTCATTTAACACTGAGAGGGTTTACTGTTCTCTACTTACAGTAAAATAACATCTGTACAATGGTACATTTTTATGTCTTAGCTCTGGTGGGGGGGAGGTTAGTAATGATGATCAAAATTTGAAATATAAGAACAGCTGTTAATATTAACTGAAAACATTCCCTTTATAAATATCCATTATCTAACCTATTTCCCACAGGAAAGTACGAGTAAATACAAACATTTTTCTGTGCATAATTTCCAATGGTTTGTTTACCAAAGTTTAGGGAACGGTCCAAACCCTGATATAGTTATTATCAAACGTCGACCTAGTTTAGGACATGTAATTAATTAATTAGTTGGCCAATTAAAAATGGCGTCTGGGTCCGGGCTCGACCCGGCGACCCTAACATCACGAGGTGAGGTTGTTATCAGGGATCTACCCAGCATTAGGGTCTAGTGCTTCGGTTGTTTGTTTTATTTGTTATAAACACCACAAAAGATGATTAGTAAAACGTAAAATTCTTTGAAATAAAAAGAACATTTGGGCGCAAAATCTCAACAAGGAAAAGTGTATTCAGAAGGAAAGCGGTCTCAAAAACACATTTGAGCCGGCGCGGAGAGGAGATGCCGTTTTAATTCCGCATTACTAGAGACGAGTTGAAATATCGTAATGTTCTTGAGCGAGGCGGAAAGTTTGTGAGTTGCAGCGTTTAAGTGTCTCCACTCTGGACGTTTTATTAAACAGGGGAAGGAGCCGAGACTCTAAATCACAACCTGGAGTTGTAGGCTCTAAACGCCGTGTCGGGCGTTGTTACAATCAGCTGACTCAGGTCCGCAATAGCAACTTTGAAACATTATCATGGTATGTTTTTATGTAAAGAATTCACCAAATAGATTGTAATTCATTAAACAATATTTTCACATTTTTTTAATTCATCAATCAGTTATATTATGCGATTGGTGTATTAACCAAAATCTTTTTTCAGAAGTCCTCCTATACTTTTTCATTAACGAATTTATTTTTTAACGTAAATCAATATTTATGTAATTCAATTTGATTAAAATATTTCATTTATTTTTCCATAAGGGAATAATAAATGAAAAATATAGAAATATATTTTTAAAGTGTCATACAGGTTGGAAGCCTTTAGTTTCTTCAAATAAATAAATATCACAACTTTGCCGTACACTGTTACCAAAAGGTCTTTACTTAAAAATATATACTCGAAGATATAAGATCAATAAGTTTATGTAGTTGTACATTTGAATCAAATTTGTTAGCCTATTATTTATAAATATTTATTTTATAAAAACAAAAGTCAAGTAAACGGAAGATTTTTTTTGAAAATAACTATATTTTTGTATATTTTCAGCTATTTTAAAATTGATTTTATTTTATAAAATATTTTGCAACCAGCTACTCTAAAACAGTGTATTTGAAATCCTATCGGCTTATTTATATGGTGTTATTCCTTGGGTTATTGGGTTAATAAAGACACACTCGTTAAAGGTTTAACGCTCTTTCAAATGGTGTTTCTTTCCATGTCGTAACTAAAATAGTTTGCATTCTATCGTCAAACAAGTTGAACAAGTTGTGAAATTTTTTAAAATCACAAAATGCTATGACAGCTATACGGTTAAGATAAGATGTGGGCTTATATAGATTTTTTGTTCCTTTTTGTAAGTAGAATTAACAGGTAATATTAATATAGTGACTAGAGACTCACCTTGCATATATAATATATATGTATGTGTCCGTGACCACGATAACTCTCGTAAAAATGGTCCGATCGAGACGAAAATTGGTAGAGACGTTTATCTACCACCATTGGAATCAGCTCAAAAACCTACACAATTTAGTTCTTTAAATTGTTGCTCTATCTCCAACGTTTACCGATATATTTAAAAATCACAGTACGTTGTATTTTGGAGGACCAATGTTAATCTTATGGAGGATAAGAAAAAATATTATTTCGCTTATTAATTTATACTTTTGGATGAAACTTGGTATTTAGCTTCGTATGGTTGAGATATATCCATTTATGCTTAAAAATCATAGTTTATGTGTTTATCATGGCAGCAAACCTGCATACTCCCTTATTTATGGACTGATGTTTATGAAACACGGTATATACTGACAAAATAAAAATCTTTTATGCTATAAATGCCTACTTCCAGTGTTCCTTACAACATCAACCCTTCATATTCTTTCCCATGTCAATATTATGGAGAATAGGAAAACAACTCGCATATTAATAGACAGATATTGATTAAACTTGTTATATACTATTATTATTATATTATTGATTTGGAAATTCGCTGAGTACGCAAATCTGCTGTGACGGGGGTATTTAATAATCATTTTCAATAATAAACAAACAACTACTAGTAAGGTATGTATAATATGGAAAGTTATGTTATTACATTAAGCTATCATCATAACAATAATTAATGCCTAAAACGTATTGAGTTAATAGTTTTATGATGAAAAGTGTCTATTTAGTGGTATGAAGAATTGTTATGATTGTTTCAAAACTAAAACGAATGAAAATTACAGTGGTTTTTATCGTAAACGTGTTTGGAAGAACTCTAATTGCATGCAAACAGAAGCTGTGCGTTAAAAGCAATCAGAAACTGAGGAAGGGGAGTGGTTGGAATGGAAATAGGGGAATATAAAAAATCCTGGAAAAGGTTTGGTATCATGGGGGTCGTTTGTTGAGTAAACTTATGAAGTTTACCTTAAAACGACCCCTCTCATGTAACACGCACATAAATATTATATATATTTAGTATTAAAACATATGCTTCAAAGAATATATGAAACACTTCATAAAATTCAAATTAAAATACAATACTAAGTCCCACCTAGAAGCGCGAAGGAAGATTTGACTTTTATGTTAGTTTCCCGAAACTTTAGTTTTTAAAGGCGCAGGTACATTTCCCTCAAAAACTATTTAAGGTAGAAGGTTGGAATTTTTTGGGAATACTTCATATTGTTTTCTACAAACATATGCAATATCAATACTATATGGTATCTAATTAAGCTTAAACATTTCTAATCTCATATAAAATTGTTTTTTCTACAGTTTTTTTTAAATAAAAGTGTATAAAATAATGTTTTTAACTGACCAAAAATCGTGTGTTTACTTTAAATTGTGTATATAAATTGTGTATTATTGTGATAAAATTTCCAAGTATATAGCATTAATACTTTTGAGAAAATGATCCTAAATTTTATTAATTTAACATGGACGGTATAAGGATAAATCCTCCCCCTTGATAAATTTTAAAATTTATTTACAAATTTTTACAGTAAAATTTTAAGGTTTACAAATTTGTCTTGGCCATACTAAAACTGAAAATGCCTCTTAAGCTAGATTAAAACTTCATTTTTAAGAGTATCTCAACATAAACCATTCTAAAAAAAGTGTAAGGTTCAAACATAAAAATGTTCAAACAATATTTTAGGGAACATTATAACCTCAAGTTTCTAATCCACCAATTTTATTATTCTTGTGTGTTATCAAGTGTTCTTTGGAAATTCAACTATAAATAGCTTAATAAATAGATTTTGAGTTGTAAAACGGTGGTTTTAGTTGAGGGTTTATAATTACTTTATTTCTTTCTTTTAAAGCTATAATTAACTGTAAAATCAACAATGTGGAACATTAAAACCCCTTCTGAAATCCAACATTCACAGATATTTCTTCCATAGAAGCTCATTGAAACGCCGAAACGTTTGTGTAAGTGGCTTTTTGGGAGGATCCTAATTATATGCTAACAGAAGCAGTGGGTCTCACAAAGGCAGTCAAAGAAAACGGTAAGGGAGCGTTGAAGAAGGCAAGGAGGGATGTTCAAAAGGTAATGGCGGTATTCTATGTGCTGAAATGTGCCATACAGAGAGAAGTGGTCATGGTTTATGATAATAAACTCATAACACCATCAAAATATTAATATACATTTACTTCTGTTACACACTTGGTCATTCAATGTGGCCGACCAATCTAATGTATAAATTTGTGGTGAAAAATACCTTTCTCATATGTGAAATGCAAGTATTTCATCTGTTTATAATTAATAGGAAAAACTTAAACGAAAAATGTTATGTTTTATAAGGTTAATCTCGTAGTTATTAATCAAAAGTGTAAATTGGTGAAGGAGAAGAAAAGGTCTCAGATGTGGAAAGGTCGGTGGTAATAAGGTTATGTTTATAATTAACATTTCCGACAACCACGTGGCTGGTGGTAGCAATCATTATCAGCAGCAGTGTTCACTGCTGCTGATAATGATTGCCTAGGAACATATTTACTGAAGTAGTTTCCTTAATTTTTGAATCTCATAATAACAGTATTTATATCTGTATAAATAAACGTCAAAGCCCTCACTCACTCCACTTTCCAATTACTTAGGTGGATGAAATTTGGTATACTGGTTCTTTAGGCCTAAAATAGGAAATTCTAATAGTGTTTGTGATAATTTTCCCATAAATCTCTACCCTATACGTTTCAAAGTGCACATGTTATATAATTTTAGTTGGAAAATAATTTTAGTATGCATTCCGAGTGTGTTTTCTTAACTCTTAGGATATAAAAGCAGCTGTTTTTATTTGAACCATTGAGCAAGCCAAGGAAGCAAGCAAAATATAGTATCCAATGGCATCCAATAACTGTGTAAATAGAATTTTTCTCATTAAGGATTTTGGCGATTATGTTTCATGATTTAAAATGAAAAGTTTATATGTTGGCCAAATTAAAAATAATTAATTACAATGCTACGAAAAGCTGTTACAAAAATTAACAGCTGTGATTAAATAGTTTAAAGTTTCTTAAAAAGTAATTTTTTCCAATTGTTTCAAATAATGTAAATAATTAGTAATAATTAGTTTTACTATCCAATTCCTATGAAGCAAATATATACTGTACAAAATGAAAAGCTATAATCACCACTTTAATATTTTAAAGATTTTTGGGGATTATGTATTATGTTTAAAAATCAGATGTTTATACATTTGGTTTATTGTAATAATCAGCTGTTGTAGGCCTATATTTTTCCTTTTGCTATCTGAAATATATAAATGGTTGATAATTGTGTATTATTGACGAATATTTGATTTTATGTGCATGTTTGCGTGTGCGTGTGAAAGTGGGTATTTATTTACCAGGCTGTAAAATGATCAAAGGTGCTCTGGTGTAAGATAATATGTTTTAATGTTTCAAGTCCACATGAATACGCTCAACATTTTTAGCGAATTTCCCATAGGGAAGAAGCTATTACCGTAGGTCTCACGGTAAGACTTAAGCCCGGGACCATGTTATTATATATCCCAGTGAATCTAAACCTAATAAGTCTATGTTATATATCGCTGCAAGGCGCAACGGGTAATACTAGTTTATCATAAAACTTTGATCCAAGAAAAGGGAAATATTCCCATAGAAATGGCGTAAAAATGATTACCTTCTATACACAGTTTCTGAAATTAACACGTTTTAAACATATTTTTATATTCTTCCCTAATTTAATGGTTCCCAGGGTACTTAAGTTCATTTCCCCGCCACCCCCTTGAAGGGTGCGGACCCTCCCCTCAAGAATCGCTCTCAGTGGCACGTTTTGTATTTTAATACTCCCACATTAATTAAAATTTCTTTCTTAAACTACTTTTGAGTGAATTTCCTAAATTCAGAAGAATTCTTCCTTACTGTTATGGTAATATACTCTCGCAAGACCCATTTCAAAATCACAACTCAATTAAAGTTATGGTATTTAAACTTAATTTTATGTTTCTTGTTTCATACTGAATAATCTTAGCTGGTTACACCTCAAGTATAATCGAGGTTTTCAATTAAAAAAACTCTTAAGAGGCATGTATTTTGTATGTTAAATAATGTAAATAATCTAGTGTACAGTCTACAAGATTTTTAAAATCGTAGTAGCCCCAACAGTAATTGTATATAAAATTGTTTAAGTACCATCAGCGCTCTCTGATCTGAGGAAAGGTTATGTCAAGAGGAAAAACATATATCAGGAATAGTTTTGAAACCTGAAAGACGACAAAACTGTTTTCAAAAGGCTCGTCTCCAGAGGGAAGCACGCGTCATCGCCGTGTCTGTGACCGGACGTCGATGATCTATCTGTGTATCTCCCACGTCGGTTGGGGAGGTTTGCGGGGGAATCTGGAACTAAATACAGTATCTCATCTTTCTGCCTCAATTGTTATAAATACGTTTTTGACGTGAACTCGACGACACTATCTATTGATGGCAATATGTTTATCCCACATATAATTGTGATGCTGTATTTTTAATTATAGTGCAAAGCTGGGTAAGGATAAAGTCTTCTACCGGTAAAACATTTTTTATTTTCTGGCAAAACAACAATTTTATAAAATCATTTCACTATAACCCTTAAAACCGGTTAAAAACTAAATAAATTAGTGTTTTAACGATTAATCTAACGGTTCCGGAGAAAATTTTAATTTAATTTCCATGGCAGACGCAGTACGATATCTGAGATCGCACAATGTTATTCTTTAGGAGAATATCATAAAAATGGCTGCCCTATTTCTCAACCATTTACCATGAAACTTGGTATGCAGTGTAAGGTTACATCACCAAACAAAACCCACTCAAAATAATTTATTATACTAGGTGGGGGTAATGCCTAAAAAATACCTAACAATTATACATGTATTTTTGTTTTAGTTTTTATTTAAGAAATGGGATGGATTGTGTTTGAAACAATAAATTTTAACATATTATAATTATTTAGATAAAATTTGAATAAGGTTGTAGTTTATTAAGGAATTTTAATTAAGGTAGAAAGTATGTTTCAGTCTACTTTTGGCGTTTATTTTAATACGTTCAGAGATGAATGGATAGTAAGGTAAACTTTATAATGCGTTCCTCTCTAGTGCGTTATTCAGAACAATCCATAACTGTCATATTTAGTAATTAAATAATTGGTAAATCATATGAGTTGTTCTATGTATCTCTTGTCGTTAAACGCTTGTATCCGCCACAATATTGTAAATAATCAACGGGATAACAGAACTTATAGTTAATAATAAAATATCAAAATATTGAAATACCCAACTAAACTAGGGAAATAACTCCATAAAACACAAAGGCGCAGGACCACTAAACCCGCTGCAATTACACTACTTAGAAATATCAAGACGAGTCTGAATCACCCCCGCTCACACCTGAAAAATATAGTTTTTGTACTTCTCCAGCAATTTATGGTCCCAGGGTACTTAAGTTCATTTCCCCGCCACCCCCGTCGTGCAGTGCGGACCTCCCCTCAGAATCGCTCTCACCACGTTTTTTCAATTTTAATACTCACAAAAAAAAATTACCCTATCCCCAAAGTTTGAATAAAACTTAAATTCAGAAGTCTTCCTTACTATATTTTGCCACCGCAAGACCTACTTCAAATTTAACTACCCATCAATTAAACTAGTATGTTTTAAACTTAATGTAGTATCCGTATCTGCACAACTTACATCGAATAAAATTAATTGCACAATGGAAAACTCTATATTATGCGCCAAGGTGTAGATAATGTAAATAATCTAGTGTGAACAGTCCTAATACTTTAAAATCGTAGTAGCCCCAACCTATTGTAGTATATCTTTGGTCAATTATTGACGTCATCCAGCGCTGTCAGGAAAGAACCCTGTCGCAAAAAAACGATGTTTTCGACAGTAACTGGTGAGCAGCTTTGCATCGGACAAAACGGAAGGTTTTTCAATTCGAAAAATCATATACAGAATTGATTTGAAACCTGTTTTGAGGTTTCAAATAAAACATAACAACTACGATCATACATCTTCTTGTAGCCCAATAGAATACGTATTTGACGTACACTCGACGACACTAACTTATTGATGGCAAAGTAAAACACATTATTCATGACGATGCTGTATTTTTAATATTTTTGCAAAGCGATCATCCTCTACCGGTGAAAAATATTTTGTTATTATTCCTGAGATCAATTTGTTATAAAATTATTTGACTACAAGCCCTAAAAAACTTTAAACTATATAAATTAGTGTTTGTTCTCTAACGTCTGGAGAAAAATAAATTTTCTTTCAAAACATCGAACGCATTTGAAAGTTTATCTGTTTTTATCGCACAGAGCTATGTAATCATAAAAGTTTTTTGTACAAAGTTGTTTTACCGCAATTTTGCATTTAATATTAAATCATAAAATACCCATAAACATAAACCCATGAACCACATATTGTATCCAGGATACTTAATCAAAACTGACAAAAATTATTAACACTGAATTTGTTTGTATATTTTCATATTTATTATATAAGCGATGAAATTTTTTTTATGTTTTATTAAGTAAAAAATATCGTGGACATTGTTTGAAACTTATTTTATAAGAAATTGTTATTAAGTAATAAAAGTGTTCCTCGGTGGCGTTTTCGAGAATCCGTGTAAGATTAAAAATCTATCAATACTTAACTACGTTCGCAAGGTATGTGAAAAACTATATTATAATCCGTTCTAGCACGGCTCATTCAGAAAACCACCGAGGAATTTCATCACATTAGTAATTAATTTAGAATCTAGTTTTCCAGACTAAACTAGTAAAATTATTCTTGTATGAAAAAAGTTAAACATTAAAATATACAATGATTTGTCATTACCACATGTAAAATGTAAAAAAAAAGCTGAATTAAATTATTACCGTTCTTGATTACGCTGCGTAATCATCTTAAGAGAATGATATCATATTAATTTTCTATAAATACATGAAATCATCGGTTACTCAGCTGATCAAACACAACCGGATAAACGACCGTTTGCAGCGAAGCTTAAAACGCCGCCACAAGTACTGTTAGCCATACTAACCGTCGTCCAGTGCTGCCTCTAACCACGATTCATATTGCATAGTAGAAGCAATGTAAATTAAACCAAGTGTATACTTACTTAAATTGTTTCTCTTATTTCTGCGTACAAATCCTCACCTTTTGACTAAAAAAAAGTAGATAAGGAAATACTTATGATAATTAAATAGTAAATAATGTTTTATGGCTCAAAAGTGCATGAATGAAAGTCTAGTGTAATACTATACTATCTACCAGTATTGAATTAGGTGTTGTAATGTATAGGCCGCGGTATAGGCTAGAATATTATTTTATTGGCCGATCACTTTTGATTATGTATTAAACATATTCTGGATTTGAACCTGTGACGTCTTCCAGCGATGGCCAATGGTACGACCACCGACCAAAGCACGGTCACTAGCGTATCATCATTAATTCCAGAACCTGGTTACATAATATCGTCAAGAATTAATAACAAAACATAAAATGCGCCTCGGATAAATATTATAAATCAGTTGTATGGTCTACGAATGTTATCGTCCGAGTCTTCTCATGAATGACAGGGACGGTGGCGTGTCCTGCTACGCTATCCAGTTACTTGGAGGTCACGAATAGAGGATAGTTATGATCGATGGTCAGTGGATGGGATATTCTCTGGTGTGGATTACCGCCTGCAGTATTAGATACTAATTCAATCCGCGAATGCCATCCTTATAATTAGTCTAGCTCGTAATTCCGAGGCAGTGGTTCGGACTCTACGTTAAACTGCAGGTCCTTAGATATGTCATTGGGTGTTAGGATGTTAATTAACATTTCTGAATAAGGAACATGTCAACCTTAGTCAGCAACAAGACTAAAAGATCGCCCCACAATCATCATTTCTCATTCATAAGCCTACTTGGCATAAAATACTTACCTGCGGGTAGGTTGCCATTTCAGGAACTAACAAACTAAATCTACAATTAGTTCCGTAAAAGCTAGCCCTAATACTGTGGCTCTCCATCCTAAATCCTTGATTTTGCACAAATGACTCGATTTAAAGTTCATGCATACCCTACATTTTAAACCAGCTATAATAATAACGTTTCAACATTGAGAGTTAAACATAAATTAAGGCGTTTACACAGGCCTAACGATCACCGGACACTTAGACAGGAAATAAATGAAATAGGCCTAGATCGACCGACAGTTCATTAAATATTTTAAATCAGCAGTATATGTTATAAACTGTGGATCATTTCTAGTAGTTTTTTTAGTATTGTGTTTATTATAAATTATTTTTATATGATGAGACAATGAATTCTTACTCACCACTATTCTAGCTACAGGTTTATGGAAAATTAGCACGTATAAAGTGAACATGAATCCTGATAACAAATTTTATATGAGATGTTGACATGAGAATGATATAACCCAACAAAATCATATTCAGGATAAATATAAAGTGAAACAGATTTAGTTCGGTACCCGGCGAGGATGTTGTGACAAATAGCGGCCCGGATCGGCTTTGCATCCTCATCGCTGTGATCGTGTGTTGATGGAGGGGGTGGAGGGGAAGTGAGTGATGTGGCAGCCTGTGATAAGGTGAGGGTGAATATGGAAACACCAAATGAGCCAATAGGCTTATAAAAGGCAAAGAAGAGGATGTCTTGCGATGATCACGTTGTGTGTAAAAGAGGCAAATGTAACAGACATGTCAAAATTTCCTCACAATGAGTAGAAAATCACACAAACAGAGTTGCTGATTGTGGGAGTGGCGTGAACATGAAATACTGGACACAAACATAACTCAAAACATAGAAAAATATTGCTCTTCAAACTTATAGATCACTAGCTAACCCGGTGAACTTCATAACGCCTAACAGTAAATACGTGTTAACTTTAAGATTGGTCATGTTCAAGAATCAAGAATTTTATCCATCTTTAGACATACAGTGATGCATTCGATTTTGTCATGATTAATAAATTAAAATTACAATCAAATAGCCTAATAGATAACTTTTAAATTTAAAAAATTTAAACAATTTAAAACTTGTTCTTAAGTCTAATAGCACTACGGATTCGTTGTGAAAGATTAAATATTCTGGGCCACGGAATAGTTAATAATAATACTGAAACGATAATATATACTAATAAATATATCCCACAAAACAAATAAATCTAAGTGGATTGATTCACAGTTGTCCAATCCAACCAAAAAAAGCCAAAACCAAGCCTAACTGCGATACGGCTTTTATAGGAAAGATTAAATTTTCTGAATCGAGGCGTTGTTTATAATACTTAATAATGTAATACTTGTAATAGTAATATAGTACTTGCGTAATCTAACATTAACTAATTCCACTCGCATAAAAAAACTAATAATTACACTGGAAAAAAACAAACCAACGTGTAATCTATACATTTTTTTAAAACGCAAACATTCGCTGAAACTAACGCACAATGACGTTAGTGGTGAAAATAAAGCAACACGAAATCAGTTATTAATAAAATATTCACATTATTGAATGCACATAATGAAAATGCATCAAGTATTTTCCTCATAAGCTTAACATATACACACTTTACATACCAGTGGGTCTTAGCCCTGAGGTTAACAGGTTGTACAGTACTACTTCCCTGTGGTAAATAGGTTAGATCATGGATATGTCTAAAGGGAATGTTTTCAGTCCCTCTAAACAGCTGATCTTATGTTTCAAATTTTCACCTTACAAATTGCTAACATCCTCCACCCCCAGATCTAAGATATATCCATGTCAAATACAAAACTGAATATGCCTATAGCCTACTTGGAGCAGAGACGAATCCAAAAAAATCAAAGATCATTAAAATCTGTCCAGTCGTTCTCGAGTAAATTATGTAACTAACAAGACTTTGTTTTTTATATATTTAGATGTAATTTTTCAACTATGCCATTTATTATCATATGACATTTAATTAGACACGAAATGAAAAATAGGTAAACTTACATAAACTACCCAAACTGTAAAGTATCAACGTGGCAAGTAACTTTTCATTGTTTCAGTATTTATTTACCTTATAGTTTTAAATTGACGATTGATATAGAAGGCATTGAATAGGAGATCACATTGCTAATGGAAAGTAAACCAACAGCTGTAGCTTTAGAAGTCGAATGTATCTATTGTAGAAAATTTGTAAACAAACTTATTCCCCATAAGATTAACATTAGAAATCTTAAACTCCATAAAATGGAAACTTGTAGAGTTTTCGAACATAAAATGGAAAGTTGTGGAGTTTTCGAAGTTTTTTTCACTAAAACCTTCCCGCACACATATAGAGCAACTTCCTAAAATTTCATGGCGATCGGATATATTATAAATATTGTGTATAAAATAGAAAATATATATTCAGTTCAATCCTATCCCCCAAGGATGTCCGCTTTACGGCAACATTACACATAATCTTCTGGTGTAATTAATTACCTGACTGTTTAGTCTCTATGCATTAACACTGCTGTGCACTGGGCAGTACGCCGCTAAAGCTCCAACTGCTATATTCCGATAATCTGTTTTATTGAGATAAGTAATTTGAATGTTCAGAAGCTATTTTGTTATCTTAATAATGCCTGAACGCTTCATTACAATCTTGAAAGCGGCATGTATAAACAAATATATATTCTCCCTCTTTTATATATTAAGCATATTTCGAGGATGATTTCTGTGAAGTTTGGCGCAAATCCGTCCAAAGGGCTCCGACCCAGAAGGCATAAAAGGGAGCAGTGCCAGGTTTTATGGATTTACTGTTTTCAAAATAAATAATGTTTATAAAATCTGTGAGTAAATAAAAACATAGCAAAAAACAGCACTAACACAGATTAAGAGCTAAAATGTTTTTATTAAAAAAGTCATTATGTTGTTGCGCCGATTAGGATTTTATACATTTTTTAACACAATTAATTATCGGCCATACAGTATGTATATTTAATACCGATACCATTTTTATGTCTTCAACAAAGGTCATTTAAGTAAGCAATAAAAGGGAAGTAGTCAAGACCGGAAGTAATCCCCCTTACAACAGAATTCCCAAAGGGAATTTCAACGTGTTCGAGCGATATCAGTAAAGGTTAGGCAACATTTAAGCCCTGTGGTGCGATAGGCAGACATGTTCGTGTGTAATTTACCCCAGAAACTAGTTAACATTCGCGTTCACATGTTTCCATTGGCATTTGAACACGACCGAAACCGCAATGAAGCCCTGAGGTAGTCGGCAGAAATTAAATTCAAACGCGGAAACTAGAGAGGGAGAAAACGTACAAGTGTCATGGGACGAATTGACGAGTACCACGAGCCGGCTGGAGGTGAACTGGAGTCGGGAGGCGATTGTTGAGGGGAGGGTATGTCAGTGAACGAGCCCATTACTCCGTAAATAATTAAAACTATACTCCGTTGTTAAGCCTCACATCTCATTATACTTTAACTACTGTACTCCATGAACTCTATAAGACAATATCATTATACATTCATTAAAAAAAGACAACGTAGTCATCATGATTATCGCTTTCTGTTTAACTTACCATTAGAGGCTTCATGCATCTGACTCAGTAATCAGGTCCAGTTATAGGTTTACTATTCAAGGACTCCTGTTCTAGTTTTAAAGCTGAAGACTAACCAATAAAGTAAAAGAGTTTCACCTGATTATAAGTGTAATAAAATCTAGATGCACTGTCACTTTCCCCGGGAGAATGTCACTGGGCAAGTCACTGATAGGTCGTAAAAACCCCTGTTACATTCCAGAACCGATAAAATACCACGTATTTAACCCTACGTACTCGAACTTAGAACACTGAAATGCCACTTTCTAAACTACATTTTTACTATTTCTTGGTGTACCTTTTTTATCAACATTGTATTATATTCTAAATTCTTAGTTATCCGATATCCTGGAATGTCAATAATATAAATTAAATATTTTAAATCATACCAATAGCTGTTTTGTGGATGGCGATTATTTTTAAATTATTTATATCCTTGATTTCAATTAACATGGTACCTATTGGTACATTCCAATAGTTCTTACGTAAAATTTAGGCATCGATAAATATGGGTTTTTCCTGAGTAAACCCTTTTTCTTCCAAACTTCCAAGCATACGTGGCACGGGGAGGTGATGAGGATTCTCAAATAGGATTCTCATTCATCACCTAAGGATCAAATTGTAGACATCTTTGTATTAAATTCGACGTTGTAATTTATCTAAAAAAAGTACTCCAAAATAAAGTGTAGCTATTTCAAAACATAAAATTGAATGTGAAAAACATTATACAAAGTACGTCACAAGAGCTCAAGAAGCACTGACATTTCTTTCTTACAACAAATGTAAAGTCGGTTTTTACGGAGACTACAAGATTGTGATAAATATTAGGCCTAGTTTCAGCTGCTCACAACGCTCACAGCGTCGCCTCGGCTGAGCGACACGTCGCGGTGGACGCGGTCATTGCCAGTGGCCGGATAAGGCACTGATTGATATCTGGACAGTTGTAAACGTCTTCAGTATGGGCTGATGTCAGGTTTCCCCGACAGTCTGCATCGTTAGATCGAACACCTGATAACTAATAAGCACATTGATGTCCACACTTGGCTATATGTTTGCTTCTTTCACTCTATGTATGGTGCTTTTAGTAACAAAGATTATTATTTTTACTAGTTTTAACACACTTTACCTTACAATTTATGGAATTAGTAAATTAAATTTTAAAATTTATGATGCTTAGATGCATGACACATACGTAAACTGTAAAGAAAGTGGCGAGATAATGGAAGGTTTCGTTCTTGAAACTGCTGAGTTCAAAATTCCTCACTCATAATGTAATTCAATAAAATATAAGGTTGTCTGGTTAAGGTAAAGTGTTTAGTTCCATAAATACTAGTGTTTAGCGGGAGAACACAGCTAAACTTATTAAATTTTTTCCTCATTGTTGGACCATTCGCAATTTCTTTGGAACCCTCAAAATGTCACTCTATTCAATCTCTAGAAGTATAACTAAAAGGAATATCATCATACAATTAAAACTACATGTTTAATTGTAGAAAATTTAAGTAATAAGAAAACAAGTATAATTTGGTCAGTAAGTAAAGATTAAGTAAAGAAGTTAAGCGTGAGTTTCAGAAATACAAACACACGATACAGACTAAAACGTGCCAAAAACTGTGATTTCGTGATCAAAACGTTCGATTTTGTGATTCAATTCGCCATACAGTAGAGCCTCGCCTCAGGGTCGACTGTTGTCTGGTCAGCTGGTTCTGCCGCCTGGTTCTGCCGCCACTCGAACGAATCTAAAATTCTAATTCTAAACCCCTAATCTAAATCGTTTCCCTTTGGGATTAAAATCTCATTGTTTTGTCGTTTGTTGGAGGGTTAGGGTACAAATGTGGGACCTTACGATTTAACAATACCTCGATTAAGTTTTTACGGCAATTACATTTTATACATAGTCTCTGGTTCTGGTAGAGTCTACTATCATACTACATCTGTTTGGCACACACCTACATTACCTTGATATGTCCGACGCACGGCTCAGTAGTTTATATTGGGGGGAAAATTTTACGCAAGAGTGGCTGCCACCCGCTTACAATATATTTGTTGTGAGAAGTGTATCAGGCAATTAAATAAGTATAACAATTTTAATATACACTCTAAACACAGGTTCACCACCTGTGTTCCGTCGCCCGTTTCAAATATAGTGACAGTAGGCCTACCGCTACCGCGTACGTGGAGAGGGCTGGGAAACCAAACACAAAATAATAACAAACCAATTGTAGCATAGTTTGCTGCTCATGTTTGCATCGTTGATGGTGTAGACTGTAGAGGCTCTCGACTCGATCTGAGAGGTTGCTGACTGCTGTCTGCTGTCTGCTGCCGCTAGAGTGTGTTGATTTACATATGCATCTTGAGCCGAGGCGTGCGAACTGCCGAAATGCTTCAGATTGTTTCATGACTGAGCAGGATTACAGAGCGCACTCGAGAAGGTTATTGGTAGCACAATATCCAATGGTCTAGGCTCACTGGTTATGAATATTCTGGCTGTGTAAAATATATTATACAGTCATCGTTTTGATTTGTGAAAATTAACTCTTTGAAGTAAATGACCTCTGAAAAGACAGAGGCTCATCCCAGCTACGACATAATTTTCATAACTATAGTACAAAAATAATTTTAGAAATTAAATAAGGATGCAGATCTATCTAGGATGAGGATCTACAGAGTGGCTGAAAAGGCACTACCAATTTTAATATGATAATAATTATAATTTACATAGTTCTATAAAAAAATAAAAATGTACATTTATACATTGGTTAATACCATTTATTATGAAACATGTCAAACTTCAACTCATGTACCTGCATTGTCAAAACACTTTCTTAATCTTACTGGTACTTTTTTCTAATAACAGATTTTCTAATAAAGTCTTGTGGAACGTTACCGTACTTAGGACATCTAAAATGGCAACTCATGGAGTGTCTTTGGTTTTTCCTTTTCCTCTGCAGAGCACCAATTACAATTACAAACCCTTCAACATGGAATACAGCTTTGTCCGACTATAAAATATTATTAAAAAGATTCGAGGATTCTCTGTCCAAGCTAACATTCCATGTGTTTGTCACAGTCCTCATCAAACAGTTGCTAGACATAATTTGATTTCCAAGATTTTTCAAAATTATATTCACTGAATACCTGGTAAGTCCGCTATCTCTTGCTCCTTGTTTCACTGATTTTGTCGGGCTTCGCTCAAACATAGCCTAAACAATGTTAACGTTTTCTTCTCGACTTGCTGTTGACCGCTTTCCGGATCTCTTTTTGTCTTGCACACTGCCACTTTTAAACAGTTTAACATGACAACTTTTTATTGTCTTTGTAATAAGACAATAAAAAGTGTTTCTTTTTTTGTAAGTGTTTCTTCATTTCTGTGTTCTCCACCACCTGTAGACCTGAACGGACTGCCACACCTCATATCGTGAGGCAAATTTTCTCCTTCCTCAATACCTAATACACCAACCATACATAATATGATACTTAAAGAGCGTCAGTCAGTTTACGATAGAAATAATAAAAATGGTAGTAAACGTGCTTTAAACAGCTGATATTATGACTTCAGAAAACCATATGGGGTTTCAGTAAGAAAATTTTTCAGCTTTTCAGCTACTCTGTATATTCGTCATATTTTGGTATAAACTATTTTCATGCCAATATTTTCTGTCGTGTTTGTAGTTTATTCTTAAAGTTAAGTACATCATCAATTTTTAAAACGTTAAGAACAGTTTTACAGTATATAACTAAAATGTTGTTTATTTATAAACCAAAGAACAGCACCCTAAATCCAAAGAGAAATCCGTTTCCAAGTCATGCATTCAAATGGCTGGGTTTCGGTGTCATTTTAGGGGCGCTCCTGCTTCAAGGAGACAAGATTAGAATAAATGGAGGTGTTTTTCGTACTTTTGTTCTATTCTCTGGGGAGACAAATACATAAACTCTTTTTCGATTCAGTAATACAAACAACTAATACGACCGTAGCAGCAGAGCTGCGTACTCAGTTCATTTACATTGTATTATGATTTACTTCAGTTGATACAAGCTAAGCTTTATCATACCTGTAGGTTAAAAAATATAAAAATATATAAAATGTTGTAGCATATAGAAATGTTACCAAAGTATAATTTTTAAATAAGGAAGTCATATTGATTTACATATACTCCATAAGAATAAAATGTGGAATACTGCCATGAGAAATATTAAAACAAAATGTATTTATATGCATTAGTATGCCTTACTAACAATCGATTTAAACTAGATGAAGCTGTATAACAAGTTTTAAAACAATACTCTCCAGTATCGAACGAACGGTGTTTTGGGTATATAAGGACCTCAAAACGAAAAAGAACTTGGTCCCGCCGGGTCTAGATCTTTGTATTGATTACCTCAGTGACAGCTCTATTTACTGCAGGAAATTCTCTATAATTAACCTATAACCTGCACAATATTGTAATAAATCTGGTATAATTTCCTTTAATCACAAAACTCGTTAAATTATTTGGCGGTGTAATTTTATTTATCTCATAAAGGACTCTAAACCATATAATTTTTATTAAAATCGTTAGAGCCATTTTTGAGAAATTCTCATTTTACGTGTTTTTTAGTTTATAAATCAAAAATAAAAACCTCAAAAATCGGATCAATTTTCGTTTCTAAAAAACATACAACACACCACCACAAAACACAAAAACACACACACACACACACACACACACACAACAAACACAAACACAACAATCACAAATTTAAAATTAATTAACACAAAAAGAAAAAATATAACCAGAAAACATTACTTTTTTTTTTAGACATATACATAACCCAAAAAAAAATAAAAAAATTATAGAAAATATACTTTTGCATATTAAAATAAGTAAAAAAACCAACATAAACAAATTTTCAGTTTTAAAAATATATGTATGTTAAATGAACAATCGGGTCTGCAGAGACTGGTTTGTTACATTGCTGTTCGTTAACTTCATCGATCACTGTAGCATTCATCTCTTGAATCGACGAGAGCTTGGTCGATGTTAGACTGGGTCCTCAAAACTATTTGTTAAACTGCAACCTATCCGACAGAAAAAACGATAATTTCCTGACACAAAACTCGTTAAATATGGCGGTGATTTTTATTTATCTCAAAAAATCTAAACCTTAATTTTTATTAAAACGTTAGAGCCATTTTTGAAAATTCCTTTACTAGTTTTTAGTAAAAACCGAAAAAATCATTAAATAAACTACATACCAATTTTGGAAATCGGACATATCGTCTCGGATTCTGTACATTCACCGACACACACACAACAAAACACACAAACACACACGGAGAAGACGAACAGACACACACAGACATCACTCTAAAATTACGTTTTTTTATTGAGGGGGCACTATACTGGATATATCCACCAGAAACACAAACTCGAAAACGCTAACGAAAACAATACTTTCTGCTTATACTATAGTATAGGGGGAGAAAGTAAAAATCCTCAAACCCCATAAACAAATTACGTGAAGTAAACTTGATTATGAAACAATAATTTCGAAGTTTGTATCTATGTTAGATTTGACTTTCGTCAAGTGGGAGACCGGGTCTGCAGCGATATCTGGTTTGTTACATTGCTGTTCGTCCTCACTCCTCATCGATCACTGTAGCATTCATCTCCTGATCGACGAGAGCTTGGTCGATGTTACTTGCGGATCATTTAACACCTGGTGCCTTCCCTCCATCCTCACGAGGAGTTCTCTGCTTGTTACACCTGCAGCCGAAACGCGTCTGACGAGAAATGACGTGATCTGGATTGCAATGGACGACGATTGCAACTTGGTTTTGACGGATGATTTTGAAAATGATAACTGCCTTTAGTTGGTCCGAAAAATCCAGTAATATTAACGTTTTACTTGAAATGCTGTACTATCACTTAGTGGAATTTACCAACGCACCTGTATTTGCAACAAAGAAAAATGACAACTCTCGCAGCGACAACTCTGTACCTGGGAGCTAGACGAACAACTCTCGCGGCGACAACTCTGTACCTGGGAGCTAGACGAACAACTCTCGCGGCGACAACTCTGTACCTGGGAGCTAGACGAACAACTCTCGCGGCGACAACTCTGTACCTGGGAGCTAGACGAACAACTCTCGCGGCGACAACTCTGTACCTGGGAGCTAGACGAACAACTCTCGCGGCGACAACTCTGTACCTGGGAGCTAGACGAACAACTCTCGCGGCGACAACTCTGTACCTGGGAGATGGACGAACAACTCTCGCGGCGACAACTCTGTACCTGGGAGATGGACGAAACAACTCTCGCGGCGACAACTCTGTACCTGGGAGCTAGACGAACAACTCTCGCGGCGACAACTCTGTACCTGGGAGCTAGACGAACAACTCTCGCGGCGACAACTCTGTAATGGACGAAACAACTCTCGCGGCGACAACTCTGTACCTGGGAGATGGACGAACAACTCTCGCAGTGACAACTCTGTACCTGGGAGCTAGACGAACAACTCTCGCGGCGACAACTCTGTACCTGGGAGCTAGACGAACAACTCTCGCGGTGACAACTCTGTACCTGGGAGCTAGACGAACAACTCTCGCGGTGACAACTCTGTACCTGGGAGCTAGACGAACAACTCTCGCGGTGACAACTCTGTACCTGGGAGCTAGACGAACAACTCTCGCGGTGACAACTCTGTACCTGGGAGCTAGACGAATAACTCTCAACAACTCTGTACCTGGGAGCTAGACGAACAACTCTCGTGGTGACAGCACTGTACCTGGGAGCTAGACGAACAACTCTCGCGGTGACAACTCTGTACCTGGGAGTTAGACGAACAACTCTCGCGGTGACAACTCTGTACCTGGGAGCTAGACGAACAACTCTCGCGGTGACAACTCTGTACCTGGGAGCTAGACGAACAACTCTCGCGGTGACAACTCTGTACCTGGGAGCTAGACGAACGTAAGTTACAAATAGCAAACATTACAGAAAACACCAACAAATATTTTAAACCATAAGGAACGTGAGGCCACTGTTGGACTTACGTGTCGAACGTTATAGCAACTGAGCCAATACGAAGAAGGCGCATGGAGTTACGCTTTTGTGGCACTACCCAATAAAAGAACTTAAGTCATTTTAATCTTTACCAAATACTAAACAAAATATTTTTGAGTACTTATAGTCCTATTAGTTGTTATGGCTCTATAAAGCTTGAAACAATCTACAAGAATAAGTTATAATTCCAATTTGGCAAAATTTGGACTACAGCTCTCAGGTACGACAACGAGGTGTGTCCGGTGTCAAATGTAATTACATTGTTTGAAAAGTCCTGATTTCAAGATTTATTCACTTATTTGTCTGTCTCAAACAGCTCTTAATTGTGCAAAACATGGCTTTTCTCTACCTGTCACACAAACTCTACTTTGTGCCCACTAGAACAAAGGATGTTCATTACACACGGTGGGTCGCTAGACTCAAGTCACTTTGCGATTACTTTAAACATACAACGGGTCCTGGAGGTTGGTACTTGGTGTGAAATATACCGAGAGTTGTTAAGTATATAGTTTGACAGGTCAGTTGTTTAGGCCAAGAAAAATACATTAAAAAATCTATTTTTAATCAATGTATTTCTAACATTGCAAAAGGTAAAATGTGAATTAATCATTTTCATGAATAAAATTTTTAATGAACGATTTGTAATCACTATAAATGATAAAATTGTCAATTATGTTTAGAAATCGTTTAATTTATTGTGTATCTTACTTGCTATTAAGAGTCTGCAATACCCCTGCCATTTTGGATTTTTCCCCATAAGAACAAAGGTAATGTTGTAACAGCATTATGGTACACATTTAAGTCGTAAAAATTAATTGTTAAGGTGTCAAATTAAGAGTGATTTGGTTACCTAGGGAATTAAATGTTCCACTTGCTAATTATTCTATCATTAAAAACAATTAATTGTTAATTATTATTGAATATAATTGTATAATTATTATAATTAGTATATTTTTTTGGAAAATAATAAAAATTAAGATAACTACTTCATCTTTATTTTCACAACTCAACCATCTTTTAACGACTATTATGTAACAAGCAATGCTGTTTCAAAACAGCATTGTTCTTTTATATGAAACTAAAACAAAATATTTTGCCAGTAAGACATAGTAAGGGGTTTTGGTACAACGTGATCTCAGTACGTTTAAAATTTGAGTATCCATATTCACCAAGAGAAGTGAAGTTGAAACTTGATTTCCACATTTTTAGAAGAACGTGAATTTTGTCACGCACTCCTCATTCTCGATAACTAAAAGCAATCAAGAGTCAGGCAATCATTCCTATAAGGTATATCAAGATTGCACTGGTGAACACTTGAAGAACTTGATTGCAATTTAGATAAATGAATCTGCGAACAGCTCTATTAGGCCATTACACGTTGCACCCGTCAGTCCATCGTTTGCCATTCGAGCAATTTTAAGATGTAATCTTTGATTTTATTTTCTATATAGTATGATGCTCGTGGTGTCTGTGCTTCACTGGAATTTTTATCACACCAACAGGTTACTGGTAATTTAAGTGTTTCCAGTGATAGGATACATTGCAGTGATGCGTCATGCAAGCTCACTCATGTTAGACGATAACATAGTAAAACATTTGAGAGTTTTACATAAGAGTACAAGTTGATATAGACATCCTCATAAGTGTATGTATGGAATAGGCTCCTCTCCAGTGATGGAAGGCCTTTATCTAGTGCATAACCCACCTCTTATCACCACAATTATGATTTAGACATTGCCGTCAAATAATCACAATTGAGAGAAACAGAGTATAAAATTCATACGTTTTATCCACTCACCAAAACTTTTCTTCAAGTCCATTATTTATTGCTCAAAACATTTATTCAAAAATTAACTATTTATTTATCTTAGAAGTTGACCAAAATATTTTTTATAAGTTTTAATCTTATATTTTTTCAATAAAAATTTATTATTATTAACTTAAAGTTTACCGATACTAAAAAAATGTGAAATAATAATGATAATTTATTTCCATAGAGAAAATAGGCTAATATGTAAAAACAAGGGTTATTTATTTAACCATGTAAGGATGGACATCTCATATCTTCTACTTTCCTGTTTTAACATTTCTTTGATTGTTTATCTTATAAAAAGAAAATTGAATTTAATAGATCATACAATATAATTTGTTCATTTGCATATTTTTTTAAAGAAAAGTATACAAGTTCAATAAATAGTTTGTTTTAGCAAATATCCCATAGGGAAGAAGCTATTACCATAGGTCTCATGGCAAGACTTAAGCCCGGGACCATGTTATTTTTTTGTCTTTAGGTGCCCAGAGTCCAAAAACAATAGTCGTTAAAATGTATGTATAGGCCTATATATACATTTGATTATGTAATTCACAACTAAGGGCTGCTAATAATATAGTTATTAGTAAATTAAATGAAGCACCCTTTGATCAAGACCAAATTTGGTAGAGACGTGTATTCCTACATTTGCTCGGACGAGTTCGTAAACCAGACATATCGGTCAATCGGAACAGGTAGTTTGGGGGGGTTTTGTACCCCAAAAATGGGTTTTTTCATTTTTCCCATGTAATTTTTAAAAATTTCAAATTTTATCTTTCACCATTAGAATCAGCATAAAAACCTACACAATTTAGTTCCTTAACATTTTTCTGTATCTCCAGCAGTTACCGAGATATTAAAAAATCTAAACACAGTACATTGTACTTAGGGGCTCCAATGCTAATCTTACGGAAGAAAAGGAAAATTATTAATATTTCCCTAATTAACCAATAGTTTTGGATGAAACTTGGTATTTAGCTTCATGTGGTTGGATTCAATACGTTTATGCTAAAAAATCATCGTTTATGTCTTCCTTACAGCAGCAAACCTGCATACTCTTTCCCATGTTAATCTTATAAAGAATAGGAAAACTCCTTTATTTATGATAAAACTTGGCATATGGTCAAAATAAAAATAGTTTATGGTAAAAATTCCTAGTTTCAGTGTTCCTCAAAGCAGTAAACCTGCATACTCTTTGCCATGTTAATTTTATGAAGAATAGTCAAAATACTCTAATTTTTATCAACAGGTAATTGATCAATTTGTTATGTACGGTACTTGTATTTTTATTGCCATATCATTTAGGTGGAAATTCGCTAAGTACGCAGGTGTGCTGCGACGGGGGCATTTATTATAATAGTGTTGGTAATCTCAGGGTGGGATTCTTTGCCGAATGAACAATGAATTTTTTTTATTTGTTTATAACAAAAATCAGAAATCATTAATAGATCAAAAAAAAAAATTTGCATACATGAAAATTCAAATTTTAATAATTTAATAAAAAAGATAAAGGAAAATAGGTAATATTGAGAATGATAAAATGAAGAAATTAGGACAAGTGGCGATTGTCAGTTTGTCTTGACTAATTAGGAGGCATAGTCATTTTTTATTAAAGAATTTATAATTTTTTGTTTCAAAAATGTCGATATGATATTTGCCTATTCTCCCAGATTAAAATGGAAAGAGTGTAGTTTGCTGCTGTGAAACACTGTAAGTAATACCTCAAAAAATTTTTATTTTATCATTTATACCAACTTTCATCAACATCTGTCCATAAATAAAGGAGTTTGCCTAATCTCCATATGATTAACATGGGAAAAGAGTATGCAGGTTTGCTGCCATGATAAACACATAAACTATGATTTTTTAGCACAAATGAATGGATCTCAACCACATGAAGCTAAATATCAAGTTTCATCCAAAAATATTAGATAATAAGTGAAAAATTAATTTTTTTTAATCCTCCATAAGATTAACATTGGAGCCTCAAAAATACAACGTACTGTGTTTAGATTTTTTTATATCTCGGTAACCGTTGAAGATAGAGAAAAACTTTAAGGAACTTAATTGTGTAGTTTTTTAAGCTGATGCAATGGTGAAATATAAAAATTAGAAATTTTTAGAAAAATTAAATGTGAAAAACGCAAAAAACCCCATTTTGGGGTACAAAACCCCCCAAACTACCCGTTCCCATTGACCGATATGTCTGGTTTACGAACTCGTCCGAGCATTTGTAGGAATACACGTCTCTACCAAATTTGGTCTCGATCGGACCTTTTTTACGAGAGTTATCGTGTTCACAGACACATATATATATATATATAAAAATTTTAACGACTGTTGTTTTTGGTCTCTGGGCACCTAAAGAAGAAAAAATAACATGGTCTCGGGCTTAACTCTTGCCATGAGACCTACGGTAATAGCTTCTTCCCTATGGGAAATTCGCTAAAAAAGGAAATTTTGCATAAAATAGAGAATATTCCTTCAAGTTTATTGATTAGATTAGATTATCGAGATGGGAACCTACCTAGGTAGGTACTTAAAGCCAAATGAGAAATGAGTGTAGGATGATTGTGGCGCGATCTTATAGTCTTGTTACTGACTAAGGCAGACGTCTTCCTTAGAAAGGACTGTTAATTAATAGCCCAACAGCCAATGGCAACTAATGGACCTACAGTTTAACGTGGAATCCGAACCACGGCCTCTGAATTACGAATTGGTCTAATCATGAGGATGGTCTATGAGGAATAATTCAGAATACAATAGTGCGGACGTTAATCCACACAGAGAAAACCATACCCTTCCATCCATTGCTCAAAACTATCCACAATTCATGACCTCCAAGTATTTGGATTACAGGACGTCGCCACCATCCCAGTCAAAGTGAATCTATTGAAATAACAAGATTGATTTGTTTTTTATTTTCTATTGTTCTCTTAACTGTCTTCTGGCTTCAGATGTGATAGATTGACAAATTAATGAACCAATTTGTGTAAATGGAGTAGGCTTCAAACTTATCATTATCTCTGGTTCCTTGGTTGTGTGGATTATCTGAAAATGTAATTAGTATTTCACATAATCCTAATAAGATTGATTATTTCATAATTGGGTTTATAAAATTGAAATTAATTTTCAAATTATTGAAAACTGGTGCAGTTTGTCAGGTTTCATCTGAGCCCTGAGTTTGGATGAGTTCAGATGAAACCTGACGAATTGTACCAGTCTCTTAATATTTCTTTTCTTTCTGTTTTGTTTCTCCTGTTGCCATGGAACTCATATTCAAATGTATTATATTTACATGTGTTTTTTACAATTCCTTCATTTGCCTAATGTAAAGAATTTTATCCATCCTCGTTTATTTCTCAGGCAATGATCAGAACTATAATTATAACATTTACTCCAAATAGAATTTTGAAAAATGTTAATTTTTTACTTAACATACTATCTATTTTTGTATGTTTGTTTTAAGGGTAGCAAGGCATTATGAGCTGTACATTTTGGTTCACATATTTTGGCCTTAAGCACTCAGTATGTGTTATGGTCTACCCCAGTAAATGATCTATGTAATCTGGTAGTTACCTTAAACATATACGGGAACATTTTACAAGAGGTTGTAGATCAGAAGGTCAGGTGGATATCATTAAGCCATTAGTAGTGATAAATAAAAATCCTAAATAATTATTTTTTTAACCGTATTTAATACTGATTTTAATTAGTTTTTTAGCAACATTCAATTATGTTTGGAAAACATCTCCAGCCTAAAGGCCAACATGTGTACATTACATCTGTTAGTTTGAACAGATCCATCACAAGTACTCATTATGTTTAGATATTGTATGATGACTTATAAATTAAGATCAAAACCGCTTGAGACATTTGATCAATCCTAACAATTTTGAGGTGGATTGGTAAAACGCATGGATGACCAACAAAATGACCTTATGAATCTAAAATTCAATAAGTATGAACAAACCAAGAGTATCATCTCATTTATTAACATCAATATACATTTACATATAGGCCTACTGATATCCAATAAAAATAAAAATACCCATAATTATAAATTAATATAAGTATGTATGTAAATAAAACGTAAAACTTTATTTAAAAGTGATTACATAAATGTATTGTATCTCTTGAACAAATACTGTATCAATAGCCTAGCTTATCATTCAGACTGGTTCTTCCATCCCCTGTCTGTCCTACAGGAGGTGTCCATGTACAGTTGCTGTAGTCCTCATCGTCAACCTGTAACAAGCATGAAAAGTCTTCAACATAACAGTTAAATCTAATAAACTGAGCATGAGGATGTGGTAAAAACATATTATTGATTTTTAACATAAAAACATTCATGGGATGCACAAGAACAACACACAACATAAAATCTGAAGGGATAATTTCATATATTGGTCCACTAATCCTCACATTCATAGTAATATAGAAATGCAAAGTATGTGTAGCTTGACTAAACAATTTCCAAGAGTTGAAACAAAGGAATAAATTAAATATTTTTCATTTATTGTACTTTAAGAAAGGCATACACTTTAATTTATATAAAATTAAAATTTTAGGAAGGAATTTGGCAAAGATATCATTTATGATATCTTGGTTTTTAATAAAATTTGATGGATTAAATAAATAAAATAAATACAAATGTTATTATCATAAAACCAGTAATTGACAAAGTCAGGACTACAAACTAAACTTACAACAGTATATACATACAACAGGACTACAACAGTATATACATTAAAGTGCATTATTTAATTACCAACTTAATAGTTAATTACTAATATTATCTTATTGCTCTTTTCCAACAGGTCTGTGTTTTTAGTGCCAGAAGTGCCCCCGTTCCGTATGTGTGCTGCCTTGTTCCCACTTCGCTAGCTGAGAGGCAGAGTTATTGATTTCACTCTATGTACTTTTAGTTTTTGTGAATTGCACATTACAGATAAGTATGTTTTTACTTGACAATAGGAATAGAATACCTAAGACTAAAACCTTTAATTTAAATTTAAATTTTTAAATGATCACTTGAAAACGGGAGGTGTTTCTCAACCTCCAGAAATGTTCTGGAACGAAAAACCCAATAAGATTTATGATTTTTCGTAAATTAAAATAACGGAAAACAAACTGTAAAAGACATACACTGAACTAACGATATCTACACGAACTGTAGGTACGTACGAACGGCATCACAGTGCTTTGATGCGACGTGAGTCACTGACACTGACCTTGATGACCGGCGACAGCGGATGTAGGGTAGGGGAGGGGGTTGGGGTGGTTAGCGGTAAGACAGCAATAAAATGCCGTTTCTAAAAATAGAATGTAGCTAAACAATAGCCGTAGCCCTCACGTTGCACCACCGACCGAACTTTCTCTATTTAGCTATATGTTGCCTTCATCTCGGCCCGATTTTCTTGACGTTATATACGAGGTTTGAGAATTTACTGACGATATATCCGAGGTTTTTTCCTATGTAAATACATATAGTTTGGCGGGACCTAAAAATAAATGACGTTATATCCGAGTTGACGTTATGGCCGAGGCCGCAATAACCGAGTTGCACTGTAGTTCAAAACGCTGAACTATGTTTTATTCTTTAATTCGGTTCTGGGTTTAACAAAATGTCATGTAAATATAGTTTTCATAATTTTATGTACTCATCCATGAGATTTCATGTAGATATATTATATTTGTAACGTAAAATAAAGCTATAGGTTTCCAAAAAATACTAGCCAATCTTTAGGCTTAAAGAAAGAATGACAGAATTAGGAGGCATTCTGGAAGAGTAATGCATTTTTCTAAGACCTATTTCATTGACGTCCGCATGTGCCTCTATACAAACCAAATAACTGTGCTGCGATATTAGCAATGTATCCTGTATTTGAGATAAATGTTGAAACAAAGTTTAAGCTTTAAGAAAAATTAATTAAACTTAAAACCTTTCCAACAGTTTTTTTTGTTATTTAGATAGGAGGAATTAGCCTTTTACAGTAAGAGATAAGTCATAATGCCAGTTCCCCTGCGCAGCCTAGCGCTTGTGTAGGGCAATGAGGCCTTATACTAGCTGGAGCAAGATAAATGGTGCAGCAGCGATAGGGAGAAAGATAGGTAATATTGCAACATGATTGCTTGAAATGCGATACAAAACAAACCACTATGTTCACTTACATACGGGGCTCATTAACGAGCGTGTGCATCTATCGCCTCACTTATAGTTACTATGAACCATACAGCATTTAAAACGGTGCTATATAAAAAGTATTCATGTGTTGCCCCTCAAACGTTTGTTGCTCTGGGCCAGTGCCTTGCAGCCTAGTGGTAAATCTGACCCTGAATGTAGTGAAGTGGCCAGAACTAGATAGGAACCTTGTATTTAAATTTTGTACAGTCCTATCGGCCTGATTGTGTCGATTAAAGTAAGTAGCCTTCATATAAATACATACCTGTTGTATTTGTTGGTGCTTGCGCTTTTGCCTATTCCTGTTATCTGGTCTACTTTTCTTCTTTTTAACTTCAACCTCTTCAACTACAACTTTCTCATCAGATAGGCTTTTACCTACCAATAAAAATTCCACATTTAAATGTTGATGAATTAAAACAAATTTCCAATAGACTTAGACATGGTTACTTAAAATATTTTCACAGATCTTGTAAACTGAACAATACTAAGGTACGCAATAAATAATGAATGCTTCACATGTGATGTAAGATGCAATTACCATTAAACATTTTTTTATTGGCAAATGGCTAATACATTATATCTTGTTACAAAATTTGGAACAAGCATTGATCTGAAAAATCTGTTAAATCTCATTGAGCGAGTCTCATTGATATACAGCTAAGTCCGGTTTGTCCGAATTAATGTGGCAGTCTGAATCTGGATAAACAAAAATCCAGATAATCTGAAAATATAACAGGATAAAGATGCCTACATTGCATAGACAACGATAGTCAAAAGCGCCTACCACTTGAATACCATATTAGAGCTACAAACTGATAACATACATACTTGAACATACTTGATAACATAGCTGCAAAATATCGCAGGCGTTTAACAGGTTAAAAAGTTTTTAATTTAATTAAAAAATTTAATAAAGTCTATAAAAAAATGGCATTACTTTTGAAATTAGTTTTAGCTAAGGAAAACACAGTCCAATTACAAAAATGAGAACTTATTTGGTGGGTGCATTTATATGTTATGCAATCATCCTTAGTGATACCTATTTTCTGTGAACAGCAAGTAATGCGATTAGGTCTGAAACTTTAAAGGCACTCGAGATGAAACTCGCACATCAATTATTATAAAAATGTTTATCCTGATCCAGGCTAGCCTTGATATGGATGATTCAGATCTGGATAAACTGGACTTTACTGTAATAATTTATTTGTCTTGATCTTGAATATATTTGTTTAAATATGACAGATCCAATAATTGATCTGGGACTAATAGCATAGCCATAAAAGAAATTTGTAGAAATCAGGTTTGCAAGCTTTTTCCTCTTAAAACTATCATAGAATTAGGCCAATTATTTACTTGTAAAGATACCAAAATAGAGAAAGCCAGTTTTATGTTTAGAATGTTTTTTTCCCACTTTCTCTACCTTCCTGGTGTTTTTCTTTCCTCTCTACATCTCCTCCTTGTTCATCTTCTTCCTCCTCATCAAATTCCTCCATCTCATCGTTCACTGCTGACTGTCGTGTAGTCTCCAAAGGAAGCTCGATCTGTGGACCCTGCTTCTTCTTGATAAACCTCTTCCCAATGGTGCCCTGAGGAACATCCACTTTCTTTTCCTTGTTTGGCTTCCTGTTAAACCGAAAACAAGAGAACTATTTTATGTTTAAATTTAAATTCTGATTTCAAAGATAAGTGCAACACAAGTGGATAGTTTAACTTAACTGCATGGAAGCAATATAGCACATTTATTTTCAACAGTATAGTTAGAATTTTAAACAACTGACATTTAAACATCAATGTTGAGCATTTCATTAATTATAAGGTTTACAAGTTAGTTTTAAAGTTGATTTAACTATTTTCTGCCAGTACACAGTACAGAATTATACTAAGATATTAAAGGCTTTTAAGTAAAGACAAACATCTCTTACGCAACGAAAGGCTCCAGCGTAGGCAGTTCTGTAGGGCGTGCCAGATTAACTAACTTGCGCAACCTGCCTTCCTCAGCCCTCAGTCTTGCCACCTCAACCTGGGAAACAAAAAGGTTTAATTGAAGAAACATGAATGTGCATTCTAAGCACAAGTAGTAAGCACATCTATGTCATTAATCCAAAAATTAATGGTCCTGTAACAAATACAGTGGAACCCCTCAAATCTGAGCTAATTGGGGCTGAAGCCTGTTCGGATTTAGGGGTATTCTAATTTCCGGGAAATAAAAACATTACACTCTTATTTGTCACAGTCTTCACAGTAAGTGATGGAAGGAGCAGCGATTGGGGTTATACAGGCTGGGTAACTTAAGTGTTCCAAAGGGCAGTGTCCGTTGTCAGGTGGATGTACGTCCAGTAACATGTCATTGTTGCTATGCGAGCGTAGGCTAAAAATAAATTACTCTCCTCCTATCCCCACCCTTACTTGGATGCGCCTCACGCCTGTCTACTGTTGTTTACCTGCTGATTAGTGTCGCTAACAGCCGAACAACGTCATGTTCGTGCGATGCTGGCTTGGGATTGCGTCCGTGTGAAGATTTTCTCCACTTCGACAGTTAAAGAGAGCCTAACAGACTTTAAGTGAAAAACTTGTGTTTGTTCAATCTTGTATTGTATTTTTTTATGTTAAGTTCAATCTCGTATTGTATTTTTTTATGTTACGTGTTGTAAAATAAATTTATTTGATTAAATTAATTTTTTTCAATTTACAGCTATTTCATTTTATTCCCGAAAACACTTTTGGATTTGCCAGGATTTTGGAATTCCGGAGTTCCACTGTATTGCTGCAACATTTCTCAACTAAATTGCTAGCTATTGAGCAAAATAATACAAACAAATAATTTGTTTAAAAACACAAAAAACAGTAAAAAATCTGATTTGATATGTTCTTGATTAGTATGATAAAAATTATTCTTAAATTACTAGATGTTAATAGATTCAAACATACAAGGGACCAATGTCAATCTTTTATACATAACATTACCATCTATCTCAAAACACTACTAAGAAAAATTCGAGGTGGTGACATCCCATCTGTAGAACAGCTACTGAGTTGGTGACATAGTCACAGCGGGGGCTTCGTCTACTAACCGATGAACTGGATAGTGCTCAAGCATTTCCTCCATCACACACAGACCACTAATTACACAAATACTGTCTATGGCCCTGTTGGGCGGACAGTGTGACTAGCTATGCGCATTCTCAGCAACACCAATTGGCCAGCCTGGTGCCTATCTCGCCGATAAGGGTGCAATTCACGTATCATCGTAACATGGCATCGCCAGTAGAAAACATTCTTTAGTGAGCACTATTTTCAGGACCGGTGAGTGCAATCTTTACTTAGCAGTGTGCCTACCTTTGCACACTTTTAGCGAAAATGGCATCGCCTTACGGTGAGCGCTTTTCGTCATCGTGCATGTGAAAGGAAAAAAGCACAGACATGCTGACATGGTAAGCTGTTTTGACGTTGTTTATCAGGTACAGATAGACAGCAGATTCCAGCAGTTACTGTTTACGGACTATGGAAAGCTCAGTTTTAGAGCTTCATCTCAGCCAGCATAGGAGAACAAACTCAACTACGACTATCATCTATGTTCATGGTTAAACCGTGAACAAAGTGTTGAGGGACATGAATTAATTTACATCTACCCAATTCAATTGCGGACCCAGTCGCTGATTGTACTTTGGCTATTAATTTATTACCTATCTATCAACACGTCAACATTATGTAGTAACAAGACTAAGGTTTGGATCGTTCCCTGTCAAAACAAAAAATATGCCACAAGGCATTAATTAGTAAGTATGAAAGTATGAAAAAGCAAAATAATAAGGAAAAATATAGGTTGCTTACAAATTGTAAATTCGTATCCTAGTGGTTTTGTGGTTACGATTCCACCAAGAAGCTGCACACCACACTAGAGGTATGCTGCCCTCTTGGAATAGACTGATGAACTTATCTTTTGTCCGCACATTAGGCACAACTCTGAATGCGACCACTGATTCTTCTTTTCTGTTGTCTTTCTCAATTACCAAGGGAAATAGTTATGAAAATTAACCAACAAATATTTACTCAGTAAGAAATTACGGAATAATGTTATTATTACTAATATTAATACTATATAATAATATTGTACATTACGACCTTAATAGTACAAGTAGTTATATTATACTACTATATTATAGTACCATAGTATGCGTAATAGGTGTTAATAATTTACTTAAAAATTAGTAAAGACTCATATTGAGGGCTTTCTCAACCTGATATCCAAATTTTCACTTATCCTAACCAACCTTGGTCTTCTTGATCTCTATTTTGTCGGCGGGAATGCGTGTGAGATTACTCATGAAGTTTTCCAGCTCATCGTCTGCTTCTCCACTTCCAGATTCGGCAGTTTTTGTTGCTAGACTTAACATTTCATTCAGTCTATGCTCTGTAGTTTCCAGCTCTTTCACAAGCTTGTTGTACTTTGCCACCTAAGATACAAAATTATAAATTATTAGCAGTTAATCTGTACCTTGTATGGATTGTATGATACAGTGTTAAGAAGCAAGAAAATTATTGTTTTCACAAAGTATTAACATGAAATCATAAACAAAAAATTATAATTAAAAAAATCTCAAAAGTAAAATATTAATTTTAAAAAATGTTATTTTATACATAAATTACTTCATAGTTTAGAAAAAAATGTCTTTGATGGCTTGTTTAAACTAATGCTATAAATAACTAGTGTAGTAAGGAATAAATTAATTACTGTAGACTGTAAACTTAATTCCCTATATGTTAACTTTAAGAAATCTGAAAAGCACGGCTTCATTAAAAGGTTAATATTATTGGGTTGCTACATAGTGAATAACAATACTGAAAATTTCCCATAACAAATAAATCTGAGTGGATTAATTTTTTCAAATCCAAAACAACATACACATAGGAAAGATATACAACATTATTTTATAATAAGAAATAATAAAAAACATTGTATTTCATATAAACATTTTTCAGACAGATAAAATATATAATATAATCATAAAAAATAAAAATAATAAGTGGTGAATAAAGCTGTTCATTTAAATATTATTTAGTTTTTACATTAATGAATGATTTAGATGGCATTGATAGTAAAGCATACGGTATTGCTTGTAAGAAATCAAATCTTAAATTATAATGTTTTCATTGTAGACAATTTGTAACAAACTTACTCCAACATTAGAAATTTAAAAGCCATAAACGAAACTTAAAAAGGGTTTTCGAAAATAAAAAAACAATACAATATAAATTGGCGATGTGAACGCATAAAGGACATACATACATACAGACATACATTCAATTTTATATATAGAGATATATGAACTGTTTCCTTATGCCTTTGTTTTTGTAAACCATGTTATAGGTGACTCCAAACCCAAACAGCTGACTACACAGCTGACTGGTTTCATCTCACGACTGGCAAGGTTCATTATTATCGTGTTTGTTTTTTGGTCTTAAAAAGTGTGGTTTAACTCTAATTTTACCACTTAAAATATTTGATAAATGGTATTTTTCTCTCTAATCTAATTTTCTTAACATATCAATGTGAATTTCGAGTAAAAAACTATGCACTTTTGGGACAGTTGAGGTAAAAAAATACCGTTAAGGGGTTAATATAATACTTCAATCTATATTAATGTATTATGTTAACACCTTAACAGTACATTAGTTTTGAAATCTATAGGATTTGAAAAATCAATGATCAATTTAAACTAATATTTAACTTAACTTGGCTGGATATACTTAATAATGACACCTGGATATTTCATTCTGTTAATCACACGCTTATTAAAACTTTGAAGAAATATTGCTAATATCATTAAAACCTAACATTTTGAGAGCATGTTACTTTAATTAAACACATTTGTGACAGTTGTAATTTTGTATATTTTCAATATACAGGTTAAAATATTAGATTATCCTTACAAAAACCGGAACCAATTTTTCCCGAGTATAAAAATGTTATCTTGATACAAGATATGTTGTTTTTGTTCATAAATATAAAGAAACAGGCGGTCAAAAACGCATACGCTATTAATTTCTGACTGCAGCTACAACAACAAAAATCCATCCAGACGGTAAAACCAAAGCCATTTAAAGTGAAATGAGATAGATTAAAATGTGCCAGAGAGCATATACTACATGAAAAACCACTAGCTAAGGATATATCATCAAAGGGATCTTTTTCAACAATAATTGTAATGACGATAGATATAACCAGATATTAAGTGTTATGTATGTAACATAGATTGAGCCTAATATTAAAAATCTTAAATTACATCCAATAATTTCAGTAGTGGTTTCAACACTCAATGATGAGAGAGATTTTCATAAATAAATAAGGCACAAAAAGAAAATTTAATTCATAGTTTTAAAAAACAATAATTAAATGGTTGGTTAGTTTCTTGTTAATGTGCTTTAATCAGCAGATGTACAGAGTTCAATTGTAACAATTCAATTTGTTATGATATGTGTATTGTACAATAGGGCTAATGATCAATCATCTACCAAACAACAGGACAACATTTTAAAGGAAAGAGACAGGGGTTTGAACCATTCCGTTAACAAAATGTTAAATTGCCAATTGGGGTAAAATACAAAAAATCCTAAAAAAATCTTCATAAAGAAAAATCAATATTTTTCATCATAGTAACTGAGACAATGGTTCCAACGCATGGTAGCACTTGTTTTGTAACACATGTATTCGAGTTCACAACCATCATAACTGGAAAACAATAAACACAATCACTCACACACAACACAACCATTGACATAGCAGAAGAAACATGTGATTTACTTTCATAACAAATGATCTTACCAATGTATCATAAGTTTCAACATCGGCCTCCAGTTTCCCTGACTGAGCCATTCTTTTTTGTCGTTTTTTCTCAATTTGCCCAGTACGATCAAGGAAGTTATCTTCATCAGAGTCATAAAAGTCCACAGCTTCCCAGTCTTTTGCTGCACGTTTTTTACTCTCTGAAAAAAACAGAGAACATATCAACAAAATAATGAAGAAATAAAAAACAAGAATAATAACTACAAAGGTTTAAATACATAATCCTCATATGGAATAATACCGCTGCTTAAGAAATTATTACGAACACCCAACCAGTGATAACACCCCTATAGTTGTGTAGGCCTAATTTGATTTAGACTTGCTAAGTATGTCAACAATATTTATGATTCAAAGTTATTTACCTTTGTAAAACACCTTGAGGTGTCAATAATTTGTACTTTTACACTGTTGCACCCCTGTTGCAATTATTGACACCTCAATGCGTTTTAAAAAGGTAATAACTTAAATAACTTTGAATCATATTAATAGGTGTCCAGGCTATTTAGTGAAACAATATTGTACGGGTTTCTGCTCCTAGCCCCTGTCTAGTGCAACTCTTTGCCAGTTTAGTGTCATACGAGCAGTTGGGCTGTAACGTTCTGTTCTTCGGCAGTAACTGTTTTTGCTAGTGCCGTTTCACTGCTACTTCGTTTTTTATGGTGGCAAGTTTAGATGAACACCCTGCCACTATGAGCTTCCGAATTCGAGAGCTCGTGATCACAGACCGTCTACAGACAATTGAATTTTAACTGAAGATTTAGGAATGAAACACATTCCGGCCAAATTTGTTCCTTGGGCTCTGACTGACAATCAAAAAGCACGTCATGTAAAACATGTCTTGAACTGAAAGAACAGCTTAGAACTGATTCTCCTTATCTTTTAAAGGTTCATTTACTGATGATTAATCATTGTGCTATGGCTACGACTCAAGATACAAAACAAATCTTTATTTCAACAGTTTCATCAATTCAGGTAGATGATGGACGTCCAGAATGAGGTTTATCATCATTCGACATATCGCCATTTTCAAATCGAGAAATATACTCATACACTTGAGTTTTCCCAAATCATTATCTTTGAGAGCAGTTTTTAACATTATAAAACAGCTTCACAAGCATTTTTACCAAGTAGAAAACAAATTTTCACACCTGCAACTTGCCATCATAAAAAACAAGGCAGAAACAAAACGGCACTAGCAAGACGAACACAGCCTGGCTCGCATGGCACTGAACTGGCAAAGAGTTGCACTAGACAGGGGCCAGGCGCAGAAACCCTTACTACAAAAGCTATGACCAAGGCAATGCTACTCTGTTTACTTTTGGATACTCCCTCCTATTTAATTTCATAACAATTTTTTTTTCAATTTTATGACGACCTTCTACTTAACCCTTTAAAGAGTACCGTATTTTGCGTCAAAATAGTATTGACGTTTTAAAACGTCTTTTTAATGGTTCTGCGAAAAGGATTAGTGACGTTTTATAACGATATTTGACGAAATTTGTTCAAATACATAGCCTATATGTGCATTTAACCTAACACAGATTGATTCTTAAGCTATAAATCGATAATTAAAAACACATAGATACGCGGATCATGTGCATTGGTGTATTCGGTAGGTTATGGGTAATCTGTGGAGGGTTTCTTAGGCGGGGTGGTCGCGGCAGGAAGTTTCGGCGGAAAAAGTGGTGACGCGGCATGAAGTTTTATTAGACCTGTTATTTATTAGCACTGAATAAAAGTGAAAGTGTTCTACACTCCCTATTATTGATGCTATATCTCAGTAGCTGAGAGTTATGGCGCTTTCTTTAGTTACTTTCATTGAAAATTGAAAAATTGATTGAAAAAAGTTCTAAAATGTTTATTTTATGACATTATGAACCTAAAACATATTTCTAACTATATTTACTCGATGTTGCAAAGTAATTTAGAAAAAATAAAAACAATTTTTTACTCTTTTGAGGTGTGCTTTAAGTTTTCACCCTTACTCCTTAACACTCAAATAATGACGTTTTAAAACGTCGTTACTCCTTAAAGAGTTAAAGAAATATACATCTGATAGAATAGTCAAAAACCAAACTGAAATTATAGTTACCAAGTTACAAGTTATCGCTAGCCAAAGATTTCACCCAGATTTCAGTACCACTGTTAAAATAAGCTATACTAATTTTTGAAACGAGTCAACTGTAGTGTATTTTATGTAAGATGAACAGAAAAATGGAATAAAACTGGTTCATAACTTTAATTCAGGCGTAAGTATAAAGTTAAAAGTATAACTTTCTTTTTGAAAATTAAGGTATTTTATCCATTTTCTATATTTTATTGATAGTACAAATTTCTTTTATTTGCATTTTTTTTACTTCATTTACACAATTTTGTTTAGAATTAAACTATCTACAGGTTTTATTCCAAATATTTATTTGTTCATTGTTAAGGCAACAGAATTATTGCGGACCAAATGTAAATAATGTGTTATGTTGGATATGATTTTTGTTTTTATGCCGGTTTTCTCTAAAACAACTCAACTTACAGTTTTTTTATTAAATTTTTCAGTTCATTCTACATAAAATAAACTACATTTCACTCTTTAATTAAGCCCCCAAAAAAACAGTATGACCTCATGTTAACAGGGGCACTGAAACCCAGGCAAAATCTTTCGCTAGCCATAACTCCCTAAGGAAGCATTTCAGAACCTATGTTTATATGAACTTTTACCACCATTTTCACTGGTAGAACTTGTCCTACAATTCAATCAGTTTCTTCCTGAATCACTGTGTAAGTTCATTGTCTACCGGATGGAGGGTGTTACTGTTATTCCCATGCTTATTGTCATTTTAATAAATTAGAGATAAAACAAACTTAGTTTTATGTGAACCATGTTAATATGAAGTAGGAGGCAACTACGAAAACTAATAAACAAAATAAATTTTAACCCTTTTGAACGCCATAAGAGAGTTAACTCGCTCACATACTCAACACCATAAGCGAGTATACCCCCTCGTATTCCCATATTGACATTTAGAGTCAAAATTTAGTTATCCAAATCAACAATAGCTGGCAGGGCAATCCACTTTTGTCCTTTGCCAATTCATTTCATGACGTAGTTATAATATCCAGTTGCAACAGTTACAACATTAATTGGTTACAAACAGACTTTTGTGTGCGTCACTGTTTACTGTGCAGTTGCCTAGCTCCAAGAGCGAGTATATCAGCTGACTAATGAATGCAGACGATGTTTGTGTCGGGTAATTGTTTATAACCTAGTCTTTGTCTTTGATGTTTATACTAAACTAGCTGACCCGGCGAACTTCGTAACGCCTGACAGTAAATACGTGTTAACTTTCAGATTGGCCATGTTCTGAAGTTGAAGAGCATTACGGCTTCGTTGTGAAAAATTGGATATTCTGGGTTGAGGCATAGTTAATAAAAATACTGAAACGATAAAGACATATTAATAACATTACCACAAAACAAATAAATCTGAGTGAATTGATTCATAATTTTTTAATCCAAACTAATTTTTTTTTTGCCGACATAATTATAAATTTCAGACAGAAAATAAAAAATATCAATACATAATCCCCAAAAACCGTAAACTATTAACGTGGTGAATAAATCTGTTCATTTTGTACAGTGCACATTTACTTCATAGTTTTACATTAATGAATGATTCAGATGGCATTGAATAGTAAAACATATTGCTAATGGAAAGTAAAACAACAGCTGTAGCTTTAGAAATCAAATGTTTTGATTGCAGATAATTTGTAAACAAACTTATTTCCTATAAGGTTAACATTAGAAATTTAAAACACTATAAAATGGAAACTAATTGAATTTATGGATACTGAATAGACCTAAAGCATGACCGGAGCAGAGACGAATCCGAAAAATCAAAGATCATTAAAATCGGTCCAGCAGTTCTCGAGTTATAACGAGCGTAACTAACACGACTTTGTTTTATATATTTAGATAACTTTTATTTTTATAAGTTAGTTTTGATAACATAAGTAGCTCTGTTTGTGTAAATATACTATATAGAAGTTTTGTGAAGTGATACAATATGGCTAATTCGAATTATTGGCGTATTTATTGAATTATTGGCTAATAATAATTTTTTAGTCTAAATTAATACTTAGGGTAATAAACAAAATTGGAACGCCAAATAAACACGATCAACAGTTTACCCCACCCCAAGGTCAAAACCGTCAAACAGGTATCGGCTAGTTGAGCGGTTGGTCATCTGCGTCGTCAAGTGTTTAAATTTTTTGTATGTCGCCAGACAATTATTTTTAATTTTAAATTCATATGTTAAGTGTTTATTTTGAAAAAGAGTTATTTATTTACACAAGAAGACATGTTCTGAAATAACCTAAAGACTAATGTATACTTGATAATAGGAACATTTTGTTCCTGAAACTAGTCATGTTCAAAAGACTATTGCATTGAAGACAGCAGGTATTACCTTATAATCTAGTCATTACTCAATCCGGAAGGCAAAATGTTTAACATGTTTTTAAAAAATTGGCTATAAAATTTGTTTTTATTTTTTGCATAATTTGTCACTAAGGAGTCTAGCAATGAAAATTTTGTTTTTCAAAGGGTTAAAATGACGTGTGTACTGTGTGTGCTGGTTAACCGTACCATGGGTGGCTTGCCTGAGCAGCCCTTGTCTGTCAAGGAGCCGACATGCCTCCAACGCTGCCTGCACGACCGCCTCCTTCTTCTTCCCCTTTACACTGGCCTCGGCCACAAGATTGCCTCCACCTCCATTGTCCACTGGAAGCCTACAATAACAAACAAATGTCACTTTCCTTCCACAATATACAATTTTTCTTGAATAAAAAAAACTGGCTCAAACTGATATACCGTAAAAAAATTTCCATAGTCCTAAACTAGATGAAATCTCAGATAGATATGTATGCATAAAAACTTAAGTACATTGATTTATTTAAGAGAGCAATAAATAAAAAATCAATAAATGACACTACGTTTTAAATCAAAGTTAATCGCTCAGGATAACTTCTATAATTTTAGAACATATAAATGTTTAGAACTTAAAACTCTAAGCTCAATCATGGGTCATCAGAATCATGGGGAAACAGAGAGACATAAATAAATACAACAAAGAACTAAGTAGCCTTTTTTTGGTACATGAAAAATTTTCAAAGGCTCAAATTTAATTATAAATTACTATATAACCTCGCTTCTGTCGAGGCCTCTCAGATTTCCTTTGTCATTGTAATCTAAAATATATTTTAACACGTTTGCTGCTGGTCAAAATATATAGTATTACAGCCAATGCTGAAATTATTTTGTTGTCATTTTTACTCAAATAAATATTTATATTTTATAATATATTCAATTATAAATAATATAATTAATATGGCGTGTGCGCAAACCGAAGAATGGTTTGATCCCAACACACCATTCTTATAACTTGACTCCGAACAGCGTCATCCGCAGCTAATATGTTAAAATAATCAACATTGAGTGGGAATTTGAATTACAAAAAATTGGAATGAGCCTCAACTAATAAATTAATTCAAACATTTATTTATAAAAATACAGAGGTAATATGTTTTACTCACTCTATTCTACACACAAAGTGCCCAAACCCCTTTTCCTCAACATCATACACCAGTTCTTCTCCTTCTCTCTCAAACCATCCTCGTAATGTTTTCTTAGGATCGTCTAGATATAACTCTTCATTCAATGTAGAAGCATAAGGATTCTCTGTAAGATCTGTCTCTTCATCTGCATCCTCTCCTATAGCAGTGTAAATTGCATAATTAAAAAGCTAATACTCTTTCCAGAAAACTTCTTTCAGGAAACAGATTTTATTAATTTATTATTTTGAATATTGGACATAAATAGCGATAGCTTTATGATTTTGTTATTCATTATAGGGTTTTATAAAAAAACTATGATTGTGTGACAGATATATGTAAATTTATATACACATGCAATTTTTTTAAAATTACTAACAAACTTTGAGCAATTTACCTCAAAGTCTAGACTAATTTCAGTTTCTAATACAACATTTGCTTCATTTTTATATCAGAAATATAATAAGGCAACTGAACAGTAACTAAATTTCAAAATTGGACTAAAATGAGATGAAGCATTTTCAATACAGTTTCAATACTTTCTTTAACATATCTAGTTACCATGTTATCTCAGAACAAAAAGTCTATTGTATTTTGTTTTAGACTTAATACTGTGATTAAAATTCACAAAAAAGGATGGATTTGTATAGTTTATATACCATAAGGACTGATTTTATTTAGCAATTCCTAAGGAATAAATTTTATTTAGGCCCTACCCCTCCTAATAGGTTTGGTTTATTGCTATTCTACCAAAGTTACGACTAAATGTCCTTTCAAATTAGAGTTAGGTGTTTTCTAAAGATCCGAATGCAGATAATCTGTTTCCCTTAACGCTTAAATAACATGAGAAAAAATTGTGTTAAAAATTCTGTAATCAACAAAAAATTTGTCACCAAAACTATTATTAATATTTCCCTACATTAAAATTTTAGAGGATTTCAAATGTAACAAACCCATTCCCCAGTCAATGCCTTTTTCTTCGTCTCTTTTTAGTTTCTCTGCTTCCTCTATCTCCTGGCGCAATTTCTCAGCCTCCAGGGCTGCCAATCGCTCCTATAACAGAAAAATTTAAATGTTGTCAATTAGAATTAGTAATTTTTTCCTTATACTTTTAAGACTTTTAGAAACTATTTGATTGGTATCATAGGGAAATTCTGTTCCTAAAAGAAAATTATTCAGAAGACTATTTTAATTTTGAAGAAGTCAGAATAATTATGTCAGAACAAAATGTGACATGAAGAAGCACAGGCACTAGCAAAGGTAAACCCCCATGATATATCAAGTTTAAATAATTAGGGCCATTTTACATCAAATTTTCCCGAGGAAGTAGTAGCGGCTTGTAATCGCTTTGGGGGGTACATGGATATGTAGGCTACCCCCCAAATGGTGTGAAATATATATACCCCCAGTAAATAGGGGGATTCAGCACCTCCGAAAATTAAAAAAAATAAAATGTGTTTTTAAGCTATGTGAGTAAATTTTTCTTTATCTGAGATAAAGAAGCGCAGAAGCGTGAGTGGTATTAAATTACTTACAAAAAATATTATTATAGCATTGGTTTATTATAAATCAATAAAAAAAACAACTGAAAATGCATTTTCCTTAGATAGGGAAATATAATATAATTTACAAAGTTGAGCCTTGATAACCATTTACACATTAATAGTTGTAACATCATATCACACAATAACCTGTATCACACAGTGTGTCAAGGTCTAATGATAAATATGGTTTTATTCCCATTTTTATGCCCGGCACAGCTCACGCAATTATGCACTTGTAACTTATTTAGCAATCAAATTTTTTTAAGTACAGTAAGATCTCTCTAATCCGACCTTGGATGGTTCGTCACACCAGTTAGGCCTAGTCCAACCATGCTCAGGCTCGAGAGCCTGTGCCGACTTGTCATTGATGGGACATCTGTCGAGCCGTTGTTTTCGGTTTGTTATCACTTCCGCTTCAGTACTCACAACTAGTGCGGTGTCTATCGCTGAGCGATAACATACAATAATATCAGGTAAGTCATTGTACATGCAGAGCAAGTATCCGGTAAAGTTAATAAATAAATAAATATGTAGAACCTCAAGACAGTATAAAATGAACATTAAAACTGAAGGATTAAAAAGACTTTCCTTTTGTGATTATCTCGGTGACACAGAACATCTGATCCACTTGATCCAATGATTACTGGTGTTAAAGCAGATGACTAAATTATGCAATTCATAACCTATTGGAATGCAAGAACGATATTGGACGGTCCAAGGATGAGGTGTGATTATTCGATTCGTCAGGTACATATTCCAGAAACCGATAAAGTTCAACAAGATATTGCATTTTAAAATACAAAGCTTATTGTCATTGTTATTATTCCACACAAAATATGATTTTGGCAACAAAAAAATCTTAAAATGTTTATCTGATATTTATCAACAAAGCTCAATAATTATAATAACTGATTTTGCAACAGTATTTGCAGGAAAATTAATACACCCCCTCATTTTGATCGTCTACTCTTGGTTTAATTATTTTAACACAACAGACTATTTTTCATTATCGTAGACAAAATTAGTCTTTATTTGGAGCGTTTTTCACCGCATATATACATATAATTTGAGCAATACGATACAGGGTTGCTAACTTTACGACATTTGGCCTTTTTCGTCATTCCGGTATTCGTATAACCAACAAGTTTACATTAAATAATTTGTTCATCATCTTTCCTTCTATAACTAATGCATATTCTAGTGTATGTAGACATTTTTCAGTTAATATGTTGTTTAACGTTATGTAAAAAGATCTTGTTTATTAATTTTTTCTACGAATATTAGTTCTTTTGGATAATCCTTTTTCTATTCCTACTATGACCTCAGTCCCAACTCCCAAGGGTGATGGATTGGAGGGGTTCAACTATAGACCAAGGTAGTGTTTATTACACTGACCTGATGTTGTTGTCTCAGCTCTGTGACACTAAGTTCCGACTCTGGTTCTTCATCATCTTCTGGACCTTGCAGAAGAAACATTCTAGTACTGCACCCTATCTTTACCATGTGACCCACCTGCAATCCAACCCTCCCCATTAAATTTTATAAACTTTTAAAGTGTAATATTTTGTAGTTTTGCTTTACCAAAACCATCAGCGATTTAGAAACTATCTGGCTTTAAGGACCATAAAACTTAAAAAAAAAACTCTGATGTCTTTGTTTTTAATATACTAAATTATAACTTTATATACATTGTTTCTATTTAATGTAATGTAATGTGTTTTGATCCATCTGTTCTAAACACTGGCTATTTTTATTTATATGAAAAACAAATAACAAGAAAGTATATTAAAAAAAAACCTTAAAAAAACTTTGGCTATTTAATGCAATCTTTACCCATTAAAATAAAATGGCGCTTTCAGATTATGACTGAACTATTATGTTAATTTGCAAAAGTAAATAACATAATTCTTCAGGCCTAAAATATATTGTTTATTTTGTAATTAGTTATATTGAAACACAATACTGTCTTGTACAATAAAGAGAACTTTGTCAATTGATTCCATTTGTGTAATGCATTCGTTTTAACCATGGTCTAGGGTTATACCTGACCATCAAACTAGTCATAACACCAGTTAATCCATATTTGACTGTAGGCTTAAAACAAAGTTTATCTGATTCACATCACACTTCCTTTGAGAGAATTCACAGAAAGCAATTTGAAAAAGAGAAAATTTCATTGCCCAATGATAAATCATTCACAGAGAGCAATTTGAAAAAGAGAAAATTTCATTACCGGTACCCAATGATAAATCGTTAACCGGCAGAGAAAACTAATCTAAAGTTGCCTAACCCACTTTTTCAATACCAAGTCCAAAATGAGACCTACCTTAACACGAACAAATGTTTTAGGTTTGAGTTTCTGTTTGTTAAGAAAGGTACCTAGGGAACTTCCTAGGTCATAGATATAAAATCCAGCATCATTGTCTTCATCTGGTACCGCCCTATATTGAAGCACAGCATGGTATCGTGAGACTGTGGGATGCAACATTTCTATATCACAATTCTCAAGTCGTCCAAATACAGAGAAACTTCTTTTTGTAAGGTCTATAGTCTTTACTATGGTTCCAGTCTTCAGTTCCTGAAAATAACAAATGAGTAGCCTTAAAATCTCAACACCATTAGATAAAAACAAAACGTTTAAATATTAGGAATAGGATCCAACAGTAACCTTTTTGTTATAGACCTAATCAGTTTATATCGTGAAGTAATATTCATTTAAGGGTGTCTTGATAGCCTAGTGGTCTTGGACTTTGGTGGTCTTTGGTTCAAATCCCAGCATGCCCATTAGGGTTTGGACTGCTTTCCCAAAAAGCGTTTGTGTACAATCTCTCTCTAACTATTACAAACTATTACAAAACGCCTGTGGCGTAGAAAAAAATTGGTATTGTTTATTTTTTTTCTAGCATTTTTAATGCTTTGATTGGTAATGGACCAAACTCCGGTTTTATTACTATTTCAGTAAGACAAACTGGCAGATAGGTCCAAATTCGACTCTTGCAAAATTCAACTCAAAGACCTACAGTTTTGAAGGCAAGCTCAAAGATGTAGAAGGTAATGGTAGATCCTTATTTCAGCCATCTCACAAAAATGTTTTGACCGCTCAAGGGATTCAGCAGCCAAGTACAATTTTACCTTACAAGTTACCAAATTTACTGGATTTTAAGTTGTAACATCTATTTATATTCAGTTCAAACTCTGATCCACCCTTGTGGTAAACTATTGTATGGTGAATATGAAGCGAAAGTGTTGGTTTGAGACATGTTTAGTGATATAAACAAAAACCAGTGATTTATTTGATAGGAACATTGCCTCATTAATAAACATATGCACAAAGGCTTATGTCCGTAACATTTATTGTGCATTATATTGCATTTATTACAAATCATTATTGTTCCTGTTTACAATTCTATATTAAATCATTTTAGAAGCAAAACAGTTCAAGGAGACCCTTCTGTACTTAAATTTTATTCAAACTCTAAAATTGGTTTGTTGTTACGCTAAGAGTTTTTGGTGCCCCCTCGTACCTCTCAAGTAGTAAGTAACCTAATACTTGAGTCTGAACTGCTTCAGTCTGATATACAATTTCTTTGTCATATCTGGGATTCAAATCATTATTCTAACTAGGAAGTAAACCATTATTCTATCAATAGTGCTAGGTCATTGATGTAAAATAAAGTAGAGCCTACCTCAAGTACATATTCACTCGAGGGAACCCCACCCCAATCAGGTTCATTGTATGGAAGAGGAGGGGCTTTTTTAGAAGTAGAACTCTTTAATCTTTGAGGTGTCTTAAGATTTTCATTTTCTTCCGCAATTTTCTCAGCTTCATTTACCTCAACCTCTTTTGTAGGCGTAATATGGTCGTTTATATTTTGATGTCTGGATAATACTTTGTACCCTTTATTCTGATTTTTTGAGATTTTACCTCTCTGTGGTCCAATAATTAAACCTAGTTGAGGTTTTTTGAATGCTTCATTTGATACATTTTCCAGGGATTGTGAAGAGCATTTATTTGATTCATTAGAGTCCTGTTCTAAAATGTTCTGATCACAATCTTCATGATCCATGATTTTAACAATTTTAAGAACAATTTTTTTAATTATGATATAACAGCAGAACTTTTGATTACACGTATCATGTAAAATGGATGTAAGATCGTATTAGTAGTAACAACAAAGTAAGTATATGGTCTATTTCGTTCGTGAACACTTCCTTCAACGAACTGTCAACTTGATTTGATTATAGAAACATAAAACCACAGATTTTATCGATGATCTAATAAAGTTAACCACTTTCAGTTGAATTCCACTTTGTAATGAGACCGAAAGATTTCGCACTTAAAAGCTAACTTCGCGCTTCTGTCTAACTTCACATCAACAAGTATACAAAAACAATATCATAACATAACCTAGCTACCAAAGACTAAATAGGTTCACATAGAGTAGAAATTCCTCTTCCTCCATTCCTCCTCTATATTGATAAATTTTCAACTTGGAAACTAAAAAAATATTGGTTTCTAATATCAGAGATGTACGGATCCGTTCCTCTCTGATTGTATTTTGAGCTTTCAATGTTAATCTTATAAGGGATAAGGAAGATAAAGAAAAACTAATATTTCACTTTTTAACCAATACTTTTGGATAAAACTTTATATTTAGTTTCATGTGTGGTTGGGGTTCATCCATTTATGCTTAAAATCATAGTTTATGTGTTTATCATAGCAGCAAAACTGCATAGGTACTCTTTTCCCATGTAAATCATATGGAGAATAGGCAAACTCCTTTATTTATGGACAGATTTTGATGAAAGTTGGTATAAGTTAAATGTTAAAAATAAAAATTGTTGATGGTACAAATGCCTACTCTCAGTGTTCCTCAAAGCAGCAAACCTACACACCTTTCCCATGTCATTCTTATTGAGAATAGGCAAATAATTCACATGTTTATCGACAGATTTTGACCAAACTTGTCGTATATTATTATTATATTATTGATTTGGAAATTTACTGAGTTCGCAGGTCTGCTGCGACAGGGGTATTTAAATTTACTTAAGGGAAAAAGTATGTCGTGTCAGTCCACTGATACCGTTTATTTATCCTTTATTTTTGGGGCACTGAGTACTTTGAAATTTGGGAACACTGATTTGGTTGTTTTGTTTTGTTCTTCTTTGTTGAAAAAAAAGGAAACATAACATAACCGTAGTCGAATCTCATCAATTAATTATCATTTGTTTATTATCAGAACAGTAAACATAGAAGTGTCAAATTACAGTATTTCAAAACTACAAATTCATTTTAATGTTTAGTTTTACTTGTGTAGAATTTAATTTGATCTCCCATAAGTTTCATGAACCAGCCGTTTTGTAAATTTTAATGCTAGTGGAATTTCTTTATACATTTAGACATGGATATGTCTTAGCTCTGGAGGATGTTGGCGATTTGTAAAATGGAAAATATATAACAGTTTTCAATAGAAACCACTAGAGATATTGTATTGAATTGTTAATATAAAAGAATAAGAACAGCTGTTAAGATGAAATGAAGACATTACCTTTAGACACATCCATGATCTAACCTATTTCCCACAGGGAAGTAAATATAAACATTTTATTTTAGGTTTGCCAAATTTTTGACATGGATATGTTTTAACTCTGGGGGGTGTTCGCGATTTTTAAGATGGAAAACATGTAACAGGTTTCCATAGTAACTACTAGAGCTTATTGAATTTTTAATATAAATGAATAAGAACAGCTGTTTGGATGAACTAAAACCATTCCCTTTAGACATATCCATGATCTAACCTATTTCCCGCAGGGAAGTAAATACAAATATGTATTTTGTTTATTTTGAAAATTTCTGTAGGCTACATGTTAAGATACTTTATAAAATGAATCATAGGCTAGGTGCTTCCTAACCTATTGATATTTTCCTAAATTGCAAACAATGAGATTAGTTATAGCCTACCTAGCCCTATATTGTACATGAATACCGGTATCTACATATTCTGTTATTTCTTACCTTTTGTGTTGCAAAAACTAAATAATATATTCTGAATTTAATTAGACTTAGTAAATACCATTTTTCAGTATTCAATGTTGCATTATGAATCTAGGTTTACTTAATTAAGACAAGATGCTGCCAAGTATGCCTTTGTTAATGACTCCAGTGAGGGAGCTTGTTGACGACACCAGCAGTAGCAGCGATGATTCGCCTACTCATAATTCAGTAAGTGAATTGGTGGCATAATCATCTTTAGCTCCTGGGGACCAGTAATTCAGTTAAAGTAAATAAACGCAAAAGAGTAATACGTATTATAAATGAGTAGACCCTATTAAAAATAACTTAAATGACAGAGTAGTTTAAATGATTTATTAAATTTACTTTGTTAAATGACTTTGCAGTACCCAGGATCTACTCATGGATCCTTAATGTACTTATTTAATCTTGTTAACTCATAATTACATGAAAATTCTATTTGTGGTTGACACAATAGTTAAGTTTGAGTGTCAATATAAGGATATGGTTTTCTTAAAACTGAGAGAGGTATTGCTAAAGCCCCTAGCAAATGGCACTGTGGGGTCTTTTGGAACCACATCGGTTTTTTAAAGTTGTCTAAGAGATTACTGATGGTAGATGTTTCAGGTATTCTCTTACGTTTGGATTGTGAATGAACAGACATAGTTCATGCTTTCAAAAAATTTTTAGTTCCCTAAAAAATAAGTTGGGGCCCTGAAAGAATCTGTCCAATGTACCAGCTACGGCACTTTTCTGCCACAGGCTAAATTTAAAATGAGTAATTCTTTGGCTGATTAAGTATTTTTTTCATTGTTAATGTTCATGAAGGCGTGGGCATTATTTGAGACACACCGACTTTATTAAATGTCGTCGTGGTCCTCCTGAGGCCCACGCTCAGATTTTGCAAAGTATGTCGTGGGCCAGGAGAGGACCACGTTTGTATGTGAGTTGCTTTGACGATTGTAGTACTCTCGGCTACATGTTAACGGATGATAAAATAGTGTACGGCAAATGAGAATGTTCTTATTGTCTGTTTTTGAAACTCGTGTACCTCTATAGACCTACAGCTGTAAAATTTGAAGTGTACAGTAATAAAATATAACAAAAGGTGTAGGTTATCAGATGAAATTATATTTGTTTATTCATATAAAACAGTGTCTAAGGATTAAAAGTACATAAAATTAGATTTTATAATGTAAAGCCATGTACTTTTAAGTGTTTTTTAAATACTCCATTTTTACCGCAATTTAAATCCATCTTTTATTTTTGTTATCGAAAGTAAACAAGTAGGATAAAGTAAGTAGGATAGGATAAATAATTTATCCTATAGTTAGCCTAATTATTAGGCTACAACATAAGCAGTTAATAGATTATTTGGATACCAATTATAGCTATTATACAGAAGGGTTACAGCTTTAGCCTGTATGAATAAGTTCTTCCTAACTCATCAATGAACTCTACTCCAAATACAATATGCTATTTAGAGGAATATTATTTGAGGATCTATCATTTAAACCTAATACTCAGTAGTTCAAATTGAGTTTCCTGCTTCAAAATTGATTCCATGTATTACTACCCAACTTGGACGGAATTAGCAAAAAATAACTTAAAATTTTGTATATCTTTACTCTCAACAACTTACTATATTAAAATTTTTATTGATTGATATTGATTTCAGAGTGAAAATGGCCACACAGAATGCCATATGAACAGTTCATACTCAGTCTTGTAAGTATGCAAGGATGAAAGTAGTTTGGGGTCTCTTTAATTAATAAGTTTTATTACAATTTACTACATAAACAGTTACCGTATTACACTTAACAACCCTTAAAAATATAAAAAACTTGGGATTTTGCCAAAGTGCACTCTTGTACCAAATTTAATAAAAATCTGACCATTGGGATGGTCCTAGGGTCATTACACAGACAGATTGACAGACAGACATCAGTCCGAAAACCACAATTTTGTATTCAGGGGGCCTCACGTATTTTCCTCTCTTAGCTTGAATTCCCATATTTTGACAGAAACAATATTGTCTCCATGGACTTTGTATTTTGGGAGAGTAAAAAGGTAATGAAGTCTCTAAAGTTGTGCTTTAAGGTTATTTGGCTAGTCCAGCGATGGGCTATGTTAGTTCCTCGAATTGCCTCGTGTGCCGCTAGGAAGACAATTCTGTTTATTTCATTAATTATTTATTCATACTTATTTAGATCTATATTTTTATCCTTTATAAATGCCAAATGAAGAAAGCAAGAGGATTATATTTATTTTTTGGATTTATACTTGTATATAGTTATTCTGAAACAAAATATGTTATTTTCTGTGTAATCTGCAGTTGTGTTTGACTGTGTTGATTGAGCTACCCATTCTATGATTGAAGGCGGTTTTTTAAATCGTATGGGAAAATTCACACGCCAAACAGAAACTGGTATCACTTCTGTAGAAATTTGATTTTTGAGTGCATTTAAACGTGCTGAAAATGACATATTTGTACCCAACAATTGATGAAAATCAGGCAGATTACAGGCAAATAGTTGAAACTGTCTTTAGCCACTAGAGTATGCTTTGTAGCCACTTGGTTGCTTTTTCAGACAGTTGTACTTGGCATGAAACATTGAAGCCAAATAGAAATACGCTAGTTCGAATCCTCACAATGAGCAATCCCAATTTGACTTGCAAATGTGTGGTAAATTCTTGGTAGGGCCCACCTAAATTAATGGTGACCGGTTTAGGTAGAAGTTGACGGCATTTGTAGGCTTAACCCTCCGAGTGGCAGACCGACATAAAATTTCGATTGTAGGTTGTTATGTGAAGTGGCAGGCGACATAAAATGTCAATTGATGTAACATTGACAAATTGACACATTGAAACATTAACATGTGGCACTCCCCACAATACATGTGAAAATCACTCCGCCACTCGGAGGGTTGATTGGGATTGCAGTGGACACTTTTTGCTTCTTTTACCATTATATGTTTAAGGAGAGGACACATTTTGTGTTTTAGCGAATTTCCCATAGGAAAGAAGCTATTACCAGGTCTCATGGCAAGACTTAAACCCGGGACCATGTTATTTTTTTGTTTTTAGGTGCCCAGAGGTAAAAAATCATAGTCATTAAAGATTTTATATGTGGGCCTGTAACCAACAATAACTCTTGTAAACATGGTCTGATCGAGACCAAATTGTGTTGATGGTTGAATTTTTAATACCTATAAAAGAATAAGAACTGCTGTTTAGATGAACTGAAAACATACCCTTTAGACATGAGTAACATATCCATGATCTAACCTATTTCCCACAGGGAAATCAATACAAACATTTTTCTTCTGAACATATACCTGTATTTGACAAACTACTTTCACAGTTCCTAGCTCCATTACTGTTTTCTCAAACAGGAAAAATATAAAACTATATAGTTCTACCACAGTAATATTTGATGGACAAATCATAAAAGGCATACTTGCTCAAATTGTTCTAACAAAATATAAATTGCATTAGTTTTATTTGTATTATGAACATTATATAATATATTAATTAAAAAAGTAAGTTTGAATTTTTTTAGGCAACCAACTAATAAATTGTTTCAGTAGCTTGATACTGTATTAAAACAATTCCTGGTAATCATATAAAATGGATGTTAACAAAAGTGATTATTGTGAAATTGGTGGTGTTGTTTGCAAATCCTGCTAGGAGCACTGTTAATGCTCTACAGACTATTCACTGACTGTTATTTTGTCCAATGTAGAACAGGTGACTAAGAAGGGAGAGAAGGATTGTCATGGTAGTCAGAGTGGGGGTATGTTTTGCTTATATTCGACCGCACATTAATATTGAACAGTCTCCAGTAAAAAACTACCTTATAACCAAACTGCGTAGAACATAAAATCAGATTTTGATTTTGTAAACTTCCTTGTTAATCTAAAATAAAATAATATATTTTCAGAAAATGTTTCTGAATATCTTATATATTTAATACACTAGGCCTATTTTTGTGATAATTGTTTTGGAGCGGTGATGCTACCAACCACCATGTCCAAGATGTCTTTATAAAGGTCTTAGCATGTAGTTTTGCCATCAATTAAACAATTTTTGAAAATTCACCGTGGACATGGAAAGTAATGGGGTAAAAGTCGCAATTTTCTCCATAAACTTAATATGGAGGTAAACACCGACGTACGAGAAATCAGCTGTTTATTTAAGGAAGTGGTTAAATAAACAAATCAAATCTGACAGTTAAACATGGTTCTTTCTTTTTTCGTTTAATGAAGATTCGTTTAATCATCGTACAGCTGGCAATAGAACACCAGTTTTTATTTGCACAAAACCAAAACATAACCAAAATGAAATTCTGTTGGGAGAATCTAAACTTAGTTTCTAAACATAGTTATTGGTGGACAGATTGTCTCCTTGACAGCGCACGATTTCCAGGTACGCTAGTATATTATGAATATGTTTTAATATCAGCAACTTAAAATATTGCTGCATTCAAATTCCATTTCCTTCATTTATAAAATGTTTTAGACTATTTTATTTACCTTTGCATAATTAATAATTTGCATAGTTTAATTCATATATTTCTATCTGCAGATCTCTTAGCAATTCTCTTCACTCAAGTACCAATGGAATAGCATCATCTCAAGAAGTTGATAAGGTAATAAATTAGCCTGGTCTTTGAAAATGTAATCATTTTCACATTATGATCTTAATAATGAGTATTATTGGAACCTCATGCTATAACACGGCACAAAATAAAACTTTTTATGTTTTTTATCAAAAATCCAAACTTAAAATAGTGTAAATAAAACTACCAGATGCAGAAAGTAATTTTTCTTGATGGATTGTACATTGAATAAAAAAATTGAGCTTATTGGTTGCATAAAGAAAAAAATCTAATATGTAGGGGCTATTATATGCTTTGGTTTTTTAATACTTCATTTTTTAATAGAATTTATAATACATTTTTAGATCAGGGAAAAATCTCACTCACCAGAAAAAAGGACTTTGTCAGAACCAACTTCAGCCCAGAAAAAGAAAAAGAAGAACCAACACAGGAAAATGTTAACTGCCTTAACACCAGATTCTGTAGCGTCTCGGGATATTTCTGCCCAAAGTAAAAACGTTTATATTTGTCATGTTAATGTATTTTATACTATTCTTTGTTTTTATTGTTTTCGTTAACTACTTTTTTGTATTTTTAAGCTATCTGAAGGAACCTAAAAACAATTAACTAACTAATGGTAATACAATTTTCATTGTGTTTCAGTCTTTAATATGATTTTAAGCTATTTATGAAAATGTCTCTGATCGTTTAGTTGGAATCATGCTAGTGAAGTTGTTTAACTTCACTAGTTCAAATGAGGTACTTCAAATAGCTGATAAAGGTGTTTGAATACCAAAACATGTTCTAAATCTCAAACTTATTTCTATTTGAGCTGTGTGTCAGAATTTATTTATGTAATTAATATACTCTTAGTAATCCTCTCAGCAGTTCGACTAACAACATGGAATTTCATGTGTTTCAATTTTAATTTTTGTTTTTCTTTCATGACTCTTAAAATCTTTTAATCTTAAATCCCCAAATTTGGTTGAGTTTTAAGCGCAATGTTTTTAAAAGCACCTAAGAAGCATAACAACAATTAATATTTTTAGGAAATTAATTATTTACATATATTTACTCAATCGATTAATCATTAGTTAATTAATGGAAAATATATGGACTTGCTATTTACATATATTTACTAAATCGATTAATCATTAGTTAATTAATGGAAAATATATGGACTTGCTATTTACATATATTTACTAAATCGATTAATCATTAGTTAATTAATGGAAAATATATGGACTTGCTAATACTTATTGTCATCATAACTAGTTAATATAAGTAAACTGTTCCTAGAAAATGTTTCTATTCTTAGTTTTCTGGAGGAATAAATTTCATTTTCTTAATTTAAATATACTTTTTTTAGATTTTGCTGAAGCGTACTTCCAAAAAGTAAGAAATCGGTTAGATGATGAAAAGTGGGCTCAGTTTGTTCAAGAACTTATCAGTTTTGAGGTAAGTTGATTTCAGAGGGCATTGAACACAATTTGACCAATCCATTCCATTGAAATAGTTTATAGTTTAAATGAATATACACTGCAAATATTATCTGACAACGTAAACTTTATTTGGGTTATTGGTATTTTTTACAGTAAATTCAGGAATAACCAGTTAACCCATTCCTGTCTGGCAGAACGGTCGACGCTCGTTCACTACAACCGCGCGTCACTATTAGCGTGAAAGAATGAACAGTAACTTCATGAATTATATGTTTTGATTTCTTTGCTCTGGTCCTTATACTTTTTAACTGCGTATACAATCACTTTTAGCAAGAAAAAAAATTATTACTGTACTTTTTCACCAGTTCCAAGTTGTAGACATAGAAACAAGTAGGTATTTTTGTTTCGTCAAATTTTACTTTATTTTCAAAAGATTCCTTTATTTTACTTGGCAGATCTACTTCTAGTTACCTGCCGTAATAAATAGTTAATGATAAATCTTTAAATAATAATCATTATAACTGTATTATCATCAATAAATACAATCACTAAACAAATTGTGCGAACGAGAAAATAATTTACTGTCAATACGGAACATTTGACACTAAATAAGATGATAAAAGAGGACGCCAACACCATCTATCGGATGAGAAATGAATTAAAACCCCTAACGGCGGAAAAAAGAACTACAGCGAAATATAAGCAGGCAACGTACATTGTTTGCTCATAACCACCCCGCGACCCGCGCCGCGGGACGCACAGCGCACGTCATTAGAAATCTGTCTAGCGAAATACGCTGACGTACAATGTACGTCATTAGACGGGAATGGGTTAATAACTTATGTTGTAGAAAATGACAACTGATCTAGTAGGAACAGCTTATAGGGTAGTAATGAAGCTAATTTATTGGTCAGTCTTAAAAGAGTTTAAGAGGTGAATTGTCTGGATGGAGCCTGTTAGATGTGAGGAAAGTAGAAACATTTATCTTTTCTCAGTAATTAGTTAAATCATGTATAGAAAAGAAGATAATACAGAATTGGATATTAGTATTTATAAAATTTCTTATTTTCCTGTGCTTAAGCAAATGGTTAAGTTTAGTTGTAAAAGGAAATTATTTAATACTTTGACGAAAACCAGCAGTTAAATGAGCAATACATTACTTGTTATCTTCTCTTTTCAACATTTGCAAAACTATAAATTGTTTATTTCATTTTAGTTCAGATTTGGTTGTTCAGGTTGTATTCAAAGCATGGTATTTTTGGAAATAAGTTAACGTTTAAAAGTTTAAAATAATCTGTGCCCAAAACTGGAATAAATTTTATTGAATTAAAATTTTCAGGGAATTATTTTCAAATTTGGTCTGAACACAATGTTCAAATAAATGAAATTGTCGGAGATTGATGTAACAACATTTTTTTCATCTAAATCAAATATTTTTTATGAATTAATTAGTGGTTCTTTGATTGAGGATAAAACCTTTTTATCACCAATTATCATTATAATTTACACTGATTCCCAAAATCCTAAAGATTATACAATAATATTGTTTCTCAAAAATTATAAGATTATGAACTCGTAAACTGAGCAGTCGTAAACTGAGCAGACTGACGAATGAAGGCACATTTTGTATTTAAAGAGGAAAATTTGCCTTTTATCTCATAAGAGCATGAAAGGTATCTATATTTCAAACAAATTTTGGAAAACCAAATTCCAGTCTTAAGAGTTGTCAACGCTACCATTAATGATTAAGATAATGATTCAATATTTGAATGAGTTATTTTATGATTAAACAGCCACTCATTAATGGAAGGGGCCCCTCCCTTCCTAATGAAGAACTTTCTGAGACTTTCACTCACATTTTGTGGATGGTCTCAAAAGTTTGTGGAGTACACAGTGTGGGTTTTCAGGAGAAGACTGAAGCAGAAAGGAAGCCAGTGGACCTCTTCCACAGAATGGAGATTGTACTGAGACCTCACTCAGATCTCGTGGATGAGTTTCTTGGTTTTCTATTGCCTCATCAAGCTCTTGAAGTTAACAGAATAATGGCCTACCTCAGTCTTGAGAAGATGAGTGAATTCTTCCGAAAATTGAATGTAAGTAATTTAATGTTAATGATATCTATGTATTTTAAAATTGTAGGCAATTAACTTATCTGCTAGAGATTGGGTTTTTAATGATTTTCTTTGGAGTGGGGCAAACCCGATTTCCATTCCATTTACCAAGGAAAGTTCCTGGTTGTATTCCAGGATCTTGGGGTGGTTATCTTTCCCTCTGGATGAATGCCTATCAACTGAATGTGTGCTGTTACAGATTCTTCTGATGAAGAGGCAGGTTCGTCAGGTGTACTCAACTCTAGAGTCCCTCATCACCAAGCCAAATGTTTCCTTGTCTAATGTCAAAGAAGCTATTCTTCCTCTACTCAAATCCAGCTCCCTTCTCTCTAACCTGTTTTTGGAGCTACTACCTGGAGAAAGACCTCCTGACAGGTATTGGAATATGATTGCTCAATAAGTGTTCAAATTATGATGTATGTGGTAAACTTAATCTTAATATTATTATTTTAATAATGAATTTCTTGTAGAAAAGTGAGCTATTGACCTACATGGTCACAGGTTAAGCCCGGGACCATGATAGAAGTTCATATTTCAACTTGAACTATTATTCTGCACTTGTTTTGGGGTCATTAAAATTTATATACATGTATATTTAAGCATATATATGTCACGGAAACAACTGCCGCAATTATTGTTTGATTAATAAAAAATTTGGTGCAGTTGTTCCTTTTTGTAATATCTTGGACAAGGTCATTTGGATATGTAATCACACTACATTCACTACACTTGTGGGGGTTTTGTACCCTAAAAATGGGGTTTCCAATTTTTTATGTACAATATTTGAAAAAATATAATTTTTCTTTTATTATTGGATTCAGCAAAAAAAACCCTCAATATGGTATTTTGAACCATGACTCCAGGTCAATTGGTTACTGAGATATTCAAGATGGTAAAAGTCTACAAGTTCTACAAGTCTAAGATTAATCTCATGGAGAATAACTCACTTATTTACTTCAATATTCTACTAAAATTTGGTTTGCAAGTCCATCTAGTTAAGTTATCAATACAGTAGAACCTCGCTAATCCGTCACCTGCGGGACCGGGGGTATGGTCGGAACAACAAAAAGGTCGGATTATCAGAGGAACTCGTATATTAACATAAAAACAAACTTAAACTGTATTTCGAACAAAGAATATTGCATCAAGATTTTATAAAAAGCTACTGTACTGATGAACGCTACAGAAAGCCTAAAAACATTAAATAAATACACACATATACACACTCACGATGTCACCTGTCGATGCGTCATCGACAGGTTTCGACTTGAACGGAGTTACGAAGTAAACAAATGCTGTAAATTTCCGCTAGCGTGGTCGGACTAAGCGAGGAGAATGCCGCTGAGGACGAATTAGCGAAAGTCTGTTGTGCCGACGGGCACGGTCGGACCAACCGAGGAGTCGGACCATCGGAGGTCGGACTATCGAGGTTCTACTGTACATCCAAAAAAACCCCAAATGTTTGTTATGACAAGAAACCTACTTCTTATTGACCATGTAATTCTTATGGAGAATAGATGAATGAACGTATGACTCATTTAATTATTCAAATAATTTGATAAAATTTAGTATGTGTTTTTAATTTGTTAACAGCCTTAATATAAGTATATTACCATGTAAAACAACCCTTATTGCAGCAAACCTGTATACACAGTACTATTCGATTACTATATGGGAATAATATAAGTTTTATGAAATTCGCTCAATTCACTCCAGCGTGCTATCTCGTCATTTATTTTGGCTCATTATTTAATTGTCCTGGCAATAAATAAGCTTGTCTGGGTTATGATAAAGCCTCATTCTATTATACCCGTCACCCTTCAGCACACCCCTTCAGCTCTTTACTCAAATTCACTCTATTTATGTAGTGTAGGGTGTCGATCTGGTAAATGAGAATGAACGTTCTAAACAATCTCTAGCTCTTAATATAGCCTATGCCTGTTTTGTGAAGGATAGGATGGGGAATATACTAACTTACCACATACATTATTTTTACAGTTAAAACATTTACAAACAGTATAGTATACAGCATGAAAACGGCCCGATGGTAATTGAAATTACTGAGTTCATCTCATATGCCAGCATCTGGTGCTATTGACAATTTGTCATAAAATTAACTTAACTTATCACTTTATTGGCTATTTTCTTATACTTTTAATTCAACCATACACTCATCTATGTTCCAACATTTTTCATGGAAGCTTCTCCATTAATGGTATGAGAAGTATTTCTTATCTGAACTCTGCAACCATTTGTGTTCTTCCTGGGTTTGTAAATCACAATTAGGAGCTATCCAAAAATACTGGATACTACAGCATAAGGGCATACCCTACCAATAAAACTTCGATAAGTGCAACATATACACCAAAAACTATAAATGTACTATGTTGGCAATAATTTACCTCTTGGATCAAACTGTGAACCCCGCCGCAGTGGCTCTTACACAGGAATGAAAATGATTGAAAAATACAGGAATTGTATGATTAGGTAAGACAATTTTGCAAATGATTTTAAAAAGGGGGAGGACAGGCACACAATGTTGATGTTCACTAGCTCCGGACGCGACTGCGGCTCTGAGAGCCGTGGTGGCGATGCTCCGTGTTTCTGCTGAGATCAGCGGTATTCGTGCGAGACACTGCGAGCTGTGTGTCAAGGAGCTGGATAACTCCAGCTCCATAACTTTGGTAAATAATAATAACCAAGCGGAAACAATTTAATTTGAATTAGGTGTAATCTGAGCTCTAAAGATGAAAATATTGGGGAGTAAGGCCTTTTTTATCAATAAACAGAAGTTTTCTATGCTAATTCCGTGGGTTACTTATCGTAGACACAAATTAATACTTTTTAGTACTATCGTACTAGTGTCGTTGTTCTGATTAACATTAAAATTAATTAATTAATTATTTGAAATTATAGGGAGCTGCGTTATAAAACTGGAGGAATTTCTATACATTGTGGACCCAGAGGTTATCGAGTTATCAGAATATTGCAATTTTCCATGTGTTTTAATTAATTAATACAAAACAGACTCTAGTTTCTCATATAAATTTATTACAGTACACTACATGCATATTGTTACTGGTACATAAGTTTAGCCTGGGCCTACTGGGTAAATAGCCTTTGAAGAAATGTCAAATATTCAATAATTAAAAATACTTGTTCTGAAAAATGCTTGATTGATAATTATTTTTCTTTCAATAAATTCAATGTTCCTCCTTGAATAATAAATAAGTAATATTGAGCTACCTTAACCTCAGCAATGTCTGGGTCTTTGACCTTGAAACAGTCTAAAGGCGCGCATAAGATCAACTATCCATCTCGGCTCGTTTCAGTTGTTCCACACCTTGAAAAGTCTAACACTTTATTACTGTAAGATGCTTTATGTCAATTAATGACTGTCGAGTTACTTGGACTTTCGAGTTATCGGGTGTCGAGTTAGCAAGGTTTAATGTATTATATTGACTTTAAAAATCCTGATATTTCCAATTTTTGTGACAGATTACAAGTAAAATCATTATAGTTTTATGTGTGTAGCTTGATGACGGACTTTGAGCAAGTGGATGTTAAAGAAGACTCTGAGTTTGAGACAGTGGTGGTGCCCGACTGCCCTGACCCGTATGGCAGCGAGAACTGTGTATGCCACTGTCACCTGGACCAAACACGACACTGTATTGCATGTGGAATCAAGGTAATTGCAACTTACTTATTACCTTTATATATATATATTTTTTTTCAACTCAGGTAAAGTAATTAAAAAGGTAAAAAAAGGTCAGGTAAGTGATTGTTCTTATTCATTTTTTATCGTTGATGAACATTTATCCAACTGTGAAGATACATTATAAAAATTGAAGTGATCAGATAATTTTGTTACTCTATTAGGAAAAATCATTCATTCTAACCCATCTCTTTGCCACCTCTTATGGTCAATATAGAAGCAGTGGAATAGAGGTTCCATCCTGTATTTTTTTCTTTCAACTAGTTTCAACGCACAACAGCATATTTTAGAGATGAGTTGCAAACACTTTAAAGAGAAAACAGTTAATACATCTAATATACTTTTAGTCACCTTGATAATTGAACATGTAACCTCTTGAACGTGCTTATGGAAGAATTAAGAGTGGCTAGGTTAGAGCTTAAGCGTGCTATGAACACAAGTAAAGCTTATAAATGGAAAGCACTCAAGGAGGACCTCAATACGGATCCATGGGGGTTAGGCTATAAGATTGTTATGCAGAGGCTCGTGGCAAGATCTACTATGCCTGACATGAACTCCTCACAGTTGCAGAGAATAGTGGATGCCTTATTTCCCACACATCCTCCAAGACCTAGTGTAAACGTTGCGGTTGACCCTGATGAAATTCCTATGTTCAGCAATCAGGAACTGCAAAAAGCTATCGGCTTCATGAAGTGTCACAAGGCTCCTGGGCCTGATGGTATCCCTACAGAGGTACTAAAGGCATTGGTAGCTAACTCGCCTGAGCTATTGCTCAACATCTATAATCGATGCTTGATGCAGGGATTGTTTCCAAGACGTTGGAAGATCCAACGCCTCGTATTGATTAGTAAGGGCAAGGGAGACCCTGAAACGCCATCTGCATATAGGCCCCCTCTGTATGCTAGACACAACAGGGAAACTCCTTGAGCGGTTATTAAAGTCTCGTCTAGCACAGTCTGTTCAACAAGCAGGGGGTCTTTCCGATCATCAATTCCGATCGGGTCGCTCTACAATAGGTGAGTGAAGTAGTGAGAGTTTTTGAAGCTATGCAGATTGAAAATCAGAGATTACGAAAGTTGGTGGTTCTAGCAACGCTGGACGTGAGAAATGCTTTCAACTCAGCTAGATGGGCTGATATGTTAAGTGCCTCGGAGTTTGAGTTCCGAATAACGCCTTATCTCCTCCGTATGCTGCAGAGCAACCTTCAAGATCATAAGCTGGTCTTCCCAACTGCAGATGGTGCCAAGCAGAAGGATATCACCGCAGGAGCTGCTCAGGGGTCTATCCTTGGGCCAGACCTGTGGAATATAGCATATGGTGGGATCCTCTGAATGGAAATGCCTCGTGATACCTTCCTCGTCGGTCCTAACTGCAAGAAGTGTGGATGAGGCACAGAGACTACTCAGTCTTGCAATGTCTCAGGTGATGGACTGGATGCAAGACCATGGTCTTTCTCTGGCAACAGAAAAGACCGAGATTGTCCTGCTTTCCAGATGGAGACTCAACCCTGTTTTGCGGCTTTCGCTTGATGGTGATGAGGTCCAAACGAAGAGAGTAGTGAAGTTCTTGGGTTTTCAGCTGGATTTTCGCCATATATCCATGTATTTTTGGGACCATATATCCTCTGCAGCGGAGAAAGCCGAAAGGATTGTGGCAAACCTGTCAAGGCTGATGATTAACATCGGAGGTCCTAGTCAAAGTAGACGGCGCATACTCATGTCCATTACTAAATCTGTAATGCTTTACGGATGTGAGTTATGGGCCGATGTACTGAAGAAGAAGTGGTACAAGAGAAAATTGGCATCAGTACAGAGAAGAGCTGCTCTTCGGATCGTATCCGCTTACAGAACCGTATCGGAACCTACTGTACTCATTGTTGCGGGAGTCATACCCATCGACCTCCTAGCTTTAGAAAGAAAAAAATTTTTGAAGGAAATTGCACTTTGAGTCACGCTGAAGCTAGGAGACAAACTCTTGAGGAGTGGCAAAGTCGCTGGGAGCAGGAGGAGAGAGGTAGATGGACGGCTGCCCTGATCATTAATCTTTCTATGTGGTTAGGAAGAAATCATGGGGAGGTGAATTTTTTCACAACACAGTTTCTAACTGGCCATGGTTGCTTTGGAGCCTACCTTTATAAAATGGGAAAAGCCGAAAACCCAGAATGTCAGTATGGCGATTCAGCGAATGACAATACACAGCACACCATATTCTTTTGTAGAAGATGGGAAGCAGAACGGTCTGATCTAGAGGCAGCCATTGGCCAAATATCACCGGACGGTATCGTAAACCGTAAGCTGTCAAGCCCTACATCGTGGAATTGTGTCGCTGAATTCTGCAAGAGGGTGCTCAGACAAAAGAGAGAAGAACAGCTATAGTATGCACCATTTAGCTGAATAAGGAGGGATTACGAAGACGTATTGCCCTTTGGGCGCCTAAAGGCACCCTCTTGAAGTAGTGCAGAAAAGCATTTCCGAGAGGGTAAAAGTCCTACACACCTGGATTAAACATAATTCTGACGGCGCATAATACATTTCCCTATTGTAAGAATAATAATTGCATGTATTTTACAGTTGTGTCTGTATATTGTAAAATAAAGTGATTATTAAAAAAAACCTCTTGAACCAAAGTCCAAATTAAGATGTTCCTACTGTACAATTTTGCAAAACGTCTTACATCATTCTACCAGAGATTTTAAAGCTCTGCCATGCCCATAACAGCTGCCCCCTTTCTTAAAAATTTGAGGTGAAAAGCACTCCAGTCAATGTGTGTCACTACTTTATGGCTAAGTGGGGCACCTTTTTTGTGATTTGTTTATACTGATTACTAAAAGAAGAGTTGCATTGTGATTTTTTTTATTCAATTAAGGCTATAACACCCACCAGTTGTAGGGTTATGAAACAAATTTAATATTTTATTCTGCAAGGGTGGCAGTAAGTTCATTCGCGCATGAACTGGCTACAACACCTGATTTTGTACAAAACCGTGTTTTTCCAAACTTTCCAATTTTTGGGTTTGTGTTTCATGACTATACAAATCAGTAATTTATGAACAGAATTTTGAGCATCAGAAAACGATCACAATGCTATGCTATGAGGCTTGGTATTTACTTAGTCGATTTTGTTCATCACTATGCCACTAGAATTGCAAATCTCATCTCTGTCGCCAAATCGGTGAAACACTGCACAGCCATTACTGCTACCCTGATGGGGTCGGCACATGAATCCAGCCAATCTAGTTATTCCGTCCCGATTGGACTAACATGGCAGTTAACAAGTTAATGTTAGTAATTTTATTTATGTAAGCATTAGTATGTTTTTATCAACACATTTCTAAAATTCATATTTAGTTTAACTATTGTGGTCTATGTGGTCTGATAAATAAAGAAATAACCTTACCTCTCCCTATTGCTTCTCAGATGTTAACAACGTACAACTTAAAGTCTTTTACTAATACTTAATAATTTGTAGTACCTGAATGGAAGAGTATACGTACAGCATGGCAAATCTCTACGTCCAGCCAAAGTGATTTACAAGGATAAGAAACATTTGGATCTGCTTAAGTGGGAAGAAGAGAAATCTCGAAACAGGAGAAGATGGATGCCAAAAACCATGTCATCTCCAGGCTCACTTGTTGAACACAGGCCCAATGCAGGTACCTCACACCTGTTTGTAACTTGTATGAATTTATTTCCTATTTATTTGACTGTAACCTGCATCTCTTAAGTCTATTTGATACTCATAGAGGAGGCAGTAGAGGTTCCAGACTTATTAATGTACAAACGTAATAAACTCATTTATATTTTAACTTGCCAGATTATAATGGAAGAGAAACAGGATGTAATAAATTAAAATATTTACTAGTGTTTTGTTTTTGTTTCTTCCTATAAAACAATGATATAATTTTGAATGATTTGTTTCTTGTTGCAAGTCTTACTTACTTAATTGAATGCCTGTAAATGTGAACTTTTTAAACTATTTTTTCTACTTAATGATATTTCTTTTGACATCATATTTTTTTTCTACCAATGAAATTTTCAGATTCCGAAGATGACTGTGTTAAGAAGTCTCCTCGAACTCCAAGAATACGAGTGACTAGACCAAAAATTAGCAAAAAACATCCAAGTGAAAGTGAGAATAAGGAAGAAGAAGCTTTAGAGGGCATATTTCCTTTGACAGAAGCAAAAAATGCAGATGATCACTCTGATGAGCTTGTAGAAAGTGTAATAAAACGTGATGGAATGGATGAACATGACTTTGACGAAATAGTTTTAGAGAATGAATGTAACACAGAAGAAGATGAAGAGGAATACTTGAACAAAGAGGTACACTCTGAAAATGAAAGCAGTATTGAAGCAGAAGATATTAGTAAAGAGTTGGAGTGCAGTTTTGAAGATGAAGAAGTGGATGATTTTGAAAACAGCGAAATTGAAATGAGTGAAAACATAGCAGAATATAAAGATGATGAGCCACTAAAAATGTCGAGTGAAGGTTCCAGTAGTTCTCATCGTGATTGTGTGGGGAAATCTTCATTGATAGGAAATTCAGAAGAAAAAACCTCCCACAACAGTAAACAAACTTTACCAAAATCTCCTGTGATAAACCAACCAAACACTGTTGATGATATGAAAATTGCATCAGTAAGTTATTGAAGATGATGAAAAATTGATCTGATGAATAGAAGAAATTGTGAGTCCAGATGAAGAGAGAAGTTAAATCCAAAACTGTGAATCCAAACAGAAAAAAACTCTCCAAAGAAACAAACATTAAAAAATCTGACTGATGATTGAACATTGAAGTTTGTGATGAAGAGAGGTAAATAATTTATGATTTGAAAGTGAAGGATAAGTTTGATTACAAAATGTTTTGATTCTCAACTTGAAAACAAGTTGAATTTATTTTTAAGAGAGGACATTTGTTGCATATTTTCATGTAAACTAAGTTTGGAGAAATAATTCACAGGAAGGATATTAAAATTTATGACATATTATTTAAAGTGAAGTTTGTATAATTTTTTAATATTTGGGTTTTTTACAAATAAAACCAATCTCTGTATTTATTTTAAAATATTATAAAATTAACAGTTTGTTTTTGTTGCTGTAATATCCATCATTTTAGTTTATAATTTTAACTATTTGTTGTGTATATAAAATGTTTCATACATTATATTTAAATATATTTTAAATACCCAGATTGGGGAAATTTGAATTCATTCTCGAGAATAATAAATTGTTTAACAAGCAAAACATATATATGAACGTAAAAGGTTTTTGGAGTCGCAAGCAATACATATAAGTATGATGAGTCTTGGAGGGATATAGTCTCAAAAGTAGAGTGTTATTGTTTTTATTTGTGGGTTGAGAAAGTGGTACCAGCAAATACTACACCAACACCATGCTTACTCCCCTCCACAGTTACCTCCAGAACAGAGAATTTTGAAACTCAGATATTCTTTGGTACTGTAAAAACATATTTTTTTATTTTACCCACCATTAAATAATTATTTAAATATATATTTTAGTACAGTAGAGCATTTGAATTGTAAATGCCTCTTGAACACCTAATTAGACCTACAGTAATGAAATGCAGTTCCAGTACACAGTAAATGAAATAAAAATATGTTTGGAAAGGAACGAAATACCTTTGACATGTAATAGTACTCAAAACTAATTATTACACTCTAAATTAAACTTTACAAAATCACTTTCAGTACATAGCATTATTCTATTTAATTAAAAAAAAAAACACTAATCTTTGGTTGTGTTAGCTTTGACACGTGTTTCTGTCGGTCAAGTCCTTCATTTTCTTAATCAGCAAGAGCTGACCTTGATTACAGTCAGGCTGTGTTTCGTACCAAGACATCATTGTCTCCAACGCCATAAAAGCAGCAGAATGCTACGGGACTGAGTTTTCGTCTGCTGGATCTTCTACATCACTGCCCCTACTGGTTTCATAATACTTTGATGAAGCCTTGTGAATTGTTTAGCAATATCGATGTCACCCACGATCTTGTATCTATCGCTCTGTCGCTCACTTATTCCCTGCCACACAACGGCAGTTTTTCCTGCGAAATTTAAAACATATTTTGTTTAATTGCTAATTCAATATACATATTTCAAATATCCTATGGAGGGGTTCTGATTTGTGACGTTCAGATTTATGACACTCTACTGTAATAAGTTTAAACATGTTCATGACTGGTGTATCATACCGGTCTTGACTGAAGCGTGCAGTGGAACCCCGGTGTTCCATTTTTTATAGCTTTTCAAAGAACTCTGTACCGTTTTAGTTTTGGCTTATATATTGTGTAAACACGTACGGTATTTATTATTAGGAAGATATACCTTTATCAACATCATTCTCATCGTTATCTGTAAAACGTAAAAAATCAAGTCAAGTAGATCAAGTAGGTTAGGAGCACCAGTGAATGACTTCCCTCCAATGAATGACCGTTTTGTATGAAAAATATGTTATTAAGCTTTACCTTTTGCCTAGTCTATCACAAACGGTCATAAAGTAACTCTGGAGTTTGAATTGAATCCTTCCTGTCACTGGTTCAAAAAGAAAGTGTCTAATATCTATTTGTAACACAAACAAAATTAAGAGTTCCACCCAGTTCATCTTCAAGCTTCCCCACTATAGTATATCATAAAAAAGGTTAGCTGTATTTTTCATTGTGCTTTGATTATTGATTGAATCCTCAATATGTTGAATGAAATTCACAGTTAACATGTTAAGGTACAATTCTGTACTCATTTTGATACCAAAATCTCAACCAACAATTTAAATATACAGTCGGTCATTTACTGCATCACAAAAATACCCCCGTCGCAGCAGACCTGCATACTCAGCGAATTTCCAAATCAATTATATAATAATAATATTTGACAAGTTTTATAAAAATCTGTCAATAGATGTGAGAATTATTTGCCTATTCTCCATAAGATTAACATGGGAAAGAGTGTGCAGGTTCGCTGCTGTGAGGAACACTGAAAGTAGGCATTTCTAGCATAAAAATTTTTATTTTTAACATTTATACCAACTTTCATCAACATCTGTCCATAAATAAAGGACTTTGCCTATTCCCTATATGATTAACATGGGAAAAGAGTATGCAGGTTTGCTGCCATGATAAACACATAAACTATGATTTTTAAGCATAAATAGATGAACCTCAACCACATGAAGCTAAATATGAAGTTTCATCAAAAAATATACATTGATAAGTGAAATGTTAATTTTTCCCTATCCTCCATAAGATTAACATTGGAGCCCCACAATACATCATACTGTGTTTAGATTTTCTCAGTAACAATTATCTCAGTAACCGTTGGAGATAGAGAAAAACTTTAAGAAACTTAATTGTGTAGTTTTTTAAGCTGATTCCAATGGTGAAATATAAAATTAGAAATTTTGTAAAAATTACATGTGAAAAACGCAAAAAACCTCATTTTGGGGTACAAAACCCCCCCAAACTACCCGTTCCCATGGACCAATATGTCTGGTTTACGAACTCATCCGAGCATTTGTATTTGTAGGAATACACGTCTCTACCAAATTTGGTCTTGATTGGACCATTTTTTTGAGAGTTATCGTGTTCACAGACACACATATATATATATATATATATATACATATATATATACATATATATATAAATTTTAACGACTGTTGTTTTTGGACTCTGGGCACCTAAAGAAGAAAAAATAACATGGTCTCGGGCTTAACTCTTGCCATGAGACCTACGGTAATAGCTTCTTCCCTATGGGAAATTCGCTAATTGGTACTGTACAACCAGTGAATGGCTATTACGGTCATTCACTAGATTTTTATAGATTTTCTTTAAAATAACTTTAGAAACAATGTTTTCTGACAGATTAAGTGCTAGGAAACACTAAAAAACATCACAAATTATGGGTAAAATAAACCAAAATTTGACTGGGGTTTAATGTTTACGGAAATTTACTAGATGAACAGTGGTCATTCAATAGAATTTATATTTTAACAATCTGGAAATGGTTAGTATTGTTAAAATACAGGGTGTCCAGCTTCAATTCTGTGAGAATCTTTACAGTTGATTCCCTACATAATAGCCTGTAAAGATTCTAGGAGGGGGGGATTGATACAATTTAAAAATTTTATATAACATGTATTTTATGTCTGTCGGTCTCTATCTATTTTATTTTATACAAACAAATCTCAATATGTCAAAAACCATGATAGATAAATAATAACATTTTGTAGGAAAGATTAAGTTTAGTTTAAATTCCACTTCTGTACAAATTTCAGTTCCGAAAACTTTAAACCAGTTCAGTTGGTAACTTGTCACTTTAAACCACGTTCAATGTTAAATTTTTAAGAGCCTATTTCAAAAATTTACAAGAAATACAAAATTTACTAGAATTAAGATATTGTATATATTTTCAATGCCAAGCTTTATTATCTGCAAAAATGTATAGGAAAACATTTTTATTAACAAAAAAATGAATTACTTAAATTAATGAATTAATTAATTAAAAATCAATACCGGTCATTAACTGGTAGGTTGGCGATCATTCACCGGAGCAATGATTCATGTAAAATAAATTGTACTTTTCTATACTCTGTTTTAACTAACGTAATGTATTAAGTTTTACCATTAGGAAGTACAATGTTATTTAGAGTTTTACTGCGGACATTTTCCATCACATCTAAAACATCTAAAACATAGCACAATTAACATATAATATAATTGTGCTATGTTTTAGATATTAGTTCACCTGAGGACGGGATCAGATTCCAGATCCCGAAACGTCGTGAAACTTTGTTTTACATAAAATCGTGATGGAAAATGTCCACAGTAAAAATCTAAATAACATAGATCTACCATCACCAATAATGAATTTCAAACAAAGGAAGTACAAGACGTTCAAACTATTTCCTACTCTGCAGTGTAAATGCCTGTTTTACCATGTAAGATTCAAGTGGAAACTCTAGCTTTAACAATCATTCATTGGTGCACCTAATCTATATTTTTTATAGTATGGCTCAATATTGTATGTAATTTACATAAGTTACAAATTTTTCCATCTATGTGAACAACCTAAACAATGTTTTTTGGCACCAAGCTGACCTCTTAGTTTTTCTAAATCTTTCTTTAGTGGTAAACAATTTTAAGATGTGTTTTTTTCCAGATCCAAGGGAGGTTTGAAGTTTTGATGAAGCTTCTCAAGGAAATGATATCAGACGAATCAAATTCCAATCCATAAATCGTGCTTTTTGTATGAAGATTCTAAGACTGCTAAACAAATTATTTTACTCAAAACTATGTCAACGGTTTTTAAATCAATTTGTAAATGTCAAAGATGAAAATTGTAGTAATACTTTCTCACTGCTTTTCAGGGGATTATATAAAGCTAAAAATCTAATGGGACAAAAAAATAAGTGAAATTGTCCAGCAGAATGGTTAAGTTTAGTTTGTTAAGTTAAAGTTTCTATTGCTTTTGGTAATCTATTAAAAGTTAACAGTGTTAAACTAAAGTATAAATATTAACCCCTTAACAGTTTCTTTTTTTATCTTAACCATTCCAAAATTCCTTATTTTTAAAATTTAAAAATATTATTGTACCTTTTAAGAAAATTAAATTAAAGAGAAAACCATTAAACTTTTTAAGTGGTAAAATTTGAGTTAAACTTACATTTTTTGTCTTCTAAACTCATGAAACGTACCATAATAGTCTACTTTAGGGATAGATTCTAAAAACAAAATAAACTATAATGAACTTATAAAACTAATTATTTGTTCATTACATTATTAGTTAATTATTCATAAAAGCCTAACTAAATTAACCAACAATGCCAATAAATAAAAAACAAACATGACGATAATGAACCAGTCAGCTGTTTCGGTTTTTGAGTGTCTATAATGTCGCTTACAAATACAAAGGAATAAGGAAACAGTTCATAAATGAATGTTAACACATTCTAGTGGAGAACTAACGAGCTACAGCAAAATTTTGTGACAAATAACAACAAAGAACAATGTTTTGCCGGGAACGATATACCACCTCAGTGGCCCTTTTTTAACACTTTTTGGCTATTACTTTTTTTAGGAAGACATATTTCGGCAAAAGCTGTCAAGGGGTTAATATTATAAGTGTAATTTTAAGGATTTAAATTAGTCACTTGACCATAGTCACCTTGGAGATCCTGTGGTAGGGTATTGGTATTACATGCTTTGTTGTGGCTAGTTACTAGACAGTAAAATGTATCTCAATTAACAAATAATTAGCGACTTCCAAAAAGAAACTTTTGGCTGGTGTAATAAATTATGTTTTTGTTTTACTGAAAAATTGTTTATTAACTCATAAAACAAATAATATTCTTTCGTCTAAAGATTGCCCTCAAAGAGGCTGTCATGTACAGTAGTTTTTGATGTAGCTACTACTATCAGCTGATAGTACATTTGTGCTTGTGTTGTCAGACATTAGTATTCATAGACTAAATGTTTTGATATTTCTAAATAACTCACAAACAATGTTTAATCACAGTTGTTTCCCTTTGAAAATAATTATTCAGTTTAATTCAAATTGAAATTGATTAAAAAACTGTCCCTGGTCCTAAATAGTTGATAAGCGGTGTTTTAGTTTAATTAAGCTTGTACTTTTGATGTTTTACTGATTGATGATACTATGCAGATTTGTCAGAATGTATCCATATTATTCCAAAAATCTAATGTGTAATGTCCATCTAGAAAAATATCATCATGTGTGATTCCAAAATACAAGTACGTGTTTGTTAAAACCCACCCATTAAATGTCAATGTATTGTTTGTAATGATTTCAATTTTATTTTAGACCCTCTATTCCTCCATTGCTCCAGTTATGTAGGTGAAAAAGAAGAGTGCATAGGGAAGAGTGAATTAAATTAATGATATCAATAGGAACTCTACTTTTGAGTTTTAATAAAATTATTGGCATGAAAAATTCCCACATTTTTTACAAACTCAACTTAAAATATCACCAATAGAAAAATAAACAGTATCAGTGGACTGACACATACTTTCTCCCTTAAGTCAATTTAAACGACAATCTAAATATATAAAACAAAGTTCTGTTAGCTACGCTCATTATAACTCGAGAACGACTGGACCAATTTTAATGATCTTTGATTTTTCGGGTTCGTCTCAGCTCCGGTCATGCTTTAGGCATATTCAGTTTCCATAAATTCAATTCGTTTTCATTTTATAGCGTTTTAATGTTCTAATGTTAACCTTATGGGGAAGAAGTTTGTTAAAACCCACCCATTAAATCAATTTGATTTTGTTTGTATGATTTCAATTTTTACTATCCTCCATCTGCTCATTATTAAGGTGAAAAAGAAGAGTGCATAGAGTGAAAAATTAAATTAACATTATAGGAACTCTACTTTTGAGTTTTAATAAAATTATTGGCATGAAAAATTCCCACATTTTTTACAAACTCAACTTAAAATATCACCAATAGAAAAATAAATGTATACATATTGAGTACTTAATAGCTGTTATATATTTAAGCTTTAAAACAATGCTACGCTCATTATAACTCGGAACGATGGACCAATTTTAATGATCTTTGATTTACTGGTTAGGCGTTCAAGCTCCGGTCAGCTCATGCTTATAAAATATTCAGTTTCCATAAATTCAATTCGTTTTCATTTTATAGCGTTTTAATGTTCTAATGTTAACCTTATGGGGAAGAAGGTTGTTTATAAATTATATCCTAACAAAACATTTGATTTCTTAAACCAGCTATTTGTTTACTGTCTGTTAGCAATATGGTTTACTGTCCAATGCCATCTGAATCATTCATTAATTTAAAACTATGAAGTTAATATGTGCTGTACAAAAAGAACAGCATTATTCACCACGTTAATAGTTTACGTTTTTTGGGAATTATGTACTGTATTTATATTTCTTTATTTTCTGCATGATTAAAAGTCACATGTTTATATGTTTGCCAAATAAAAAATAATTACAATGTTTATACATATTGAGTTTTTATAATGATCAGGTTTTGCTTTCACTACGAAGCCGCAAAGCTAATTGACTTCAGGACATGGCCAATCTTAAAGTTAACATGTATTTCTTGTTAGGCGTTACGAAGTTCGCCGGGTCAGCTAGTCTTTAATAAATCCAACATATTCTTTAACTTTTTTTGTAATTTGAATTTTAAAATTATTTTGTTTCAAACATAATGATCCAATTCCTGAAAATAACAACAAGAGAAAAAGAATTAAATTGATTATTTGAATTTCATGGGGGGACTACCTACCCCCCATCGTAATACCAATATTTTTTTAATAATTTGGCTTGGCGATGTGATCTTACGCTGTGTAACAAGTTTGATGGGAAAACAAGGAAGAATTTTTTTTTTTAATATTCTAAAACGTTATCAATGTGACCAGTGGTCTCCGCAAATACTGAACATGCAGACCATTTAGCTTAATCGAGAAGGTATTTGAAAACGCCCCTTTAGTATAAAAGGTTATTTTAGTATTGTGAACTAATATTTAAGAATTGTGTAGTAATTTAAAAAACTCATCAATTATGATCTATGATTATGATTATGATTTAGCTTGTATTATTTTAACAAGTATAAAACTATTTATGCCAACTAGAGGCTTTTACTTAAACTCAGTCAAAGTCAAAAATATTTAGCTTAAAATAATTTGATAAAAAAGCTTTTTTAATTTTTTTTAATCAGAGGGCCTGCGTACTCAGCTAATTTATTTTTATTTCTTATGATAATACAAACAATAACATTAAATGATATAGGTTAGCCTTTGAAATTTTATGGCAGTACGTTCAATATTATGAAAACAAATTGTTTTACTCACAGTACATTCACAGACTAGGTCAGTAACATTTAAAAAGATTTAAATGGGAATTCAACAACTAACTTGGATCCCTGTGTAGTTTTGACATGGATATGTCTTAGCTCTGGGGGGTGGGGGGTGATTTTTAAGATGGAAAACATGTAACAGGTTTCCATGGAAACTACTAGAATTATTGTATTGAATTTTAAATATAGAAGAATAAGAACAGCTGTTTGGATGAACTGAAAGCATTCACTTTAGACATATCCATGATCTAATCTATTTCCCACAGGGAAGTAAATACAAACATATTTATATATGTATTTAACTACGAAAAACATAGTTCGGAGGAGAAGGAAGTGGCAGCACACCCTATAAACAATCTGCTCCACTTGAGAGATGCATTTTAGACCTTATATGAAAAGTTTTGTTATGGACTTTTTTATGGGAGTTCATGGAGACAAATTTTACAGTTATTTTCGTATGAGTGTTGTTTTATTTGATGAACATTGTATAAGAGTACACATGAACTCATGAACAGCGTAAATAACCGTCGGACTGCCTACTCCCACTCTACAAACCCACGTGGTGAGGAGGGGTGGCGAGGCGCGCCCGACGACCCGACGCGCGTACTCTATCGACGTCGTGTCTGTAGACGACGGTCGCCCGACGACCGTCGGGCGTCGTGCATAAATAGACACATTTACGCCAATGCATTTTCATTACGACCGTCTTTCGACGCCCGACGCCGTGCATGAAAGGGGTCTTGTCTTATATGTTGCTGAAATCATGCGTTTAGAAACTTGACACTTCAAGATATAAATAAACGGTACCAGTGGACTGACACATACTTTCTCCCTTAAGTAAATTTAAAAAAGACAATCTGTAATAAAACTATCATGTTCTACAAAGTTATTCTAAATATCATTTAATAATTTATTGTTTCAAAAATAATCATCCAATTTCTAAAAATAAAAACAAGAGAGACAAAGTTAAATTAATTGTTTAAATTGTATGGGGGGAACAACCCCCGCCCCCCGGTAATACCAAGCTTTTTGAGTTGGTTTTGTTCGGTGATTTGTCCTTACGCTTCATACCAAGTTTCATGGAAAACGGTTGGAAAATAAGGAAGAAATTGATTTTTTAATATTCTCCGTAAGAATAACATGGGCGCTTTCAGACAACGAACTGCGTTTATCGTGGACAGTAAATTTAACTTTTCTCTGGAACCGTTAGTCGTAGACAAATAATTCAAAATACTAATTTGCTTAGTTTTTTAAGCTGGTTTCAATGGTACCAGTCAAGGTATACTTTACTTTTATTCTTTTCGCTGAAAATTTAAAAATTTGTTTTTTTTTACATTTAAAAGCCCATAACTTTTGAACCGTCATTTTTACAGACATGCGGCTGGTGTCAAATTATTTAATACTCTTTGCACTACAAACTATCAAATTTTATCGTTAGAGCCGTTTTTGAGAAAATTGGATTTTTCACGTTTTTTAAGGGTTTTTAGGGGTGAACTCTACCCTTAAAATTCAAAAATTCAAAAAAATCAAAAAAACGCCTGGAGAATCGACGACTATATATACTGTATATATATACACGTGCCAAATTTCATCTAAAACGGACCAACGGGGTAGGCTGTGGCACTGTACACATCCAGACACACACACGGACGGACAGACATCACGTCAAAACCCACTTTTTTGGATTCAGGGGACACCAAAACGGATATATCCACCCTCAACTCAAATTCAAAAATTTTGACGAAAACAATACTTTCTCCATATACTATGTAAAAGGGGAGAAAGTAAAAACCATTTACACCACTAACAAAATAGAATTATATTAGATTACCTTTTTAAATGGCGACATACCCAGGTAGGTACTATGTATTATGCCAAATATGAATGAGAAACGAGTGTATGATGAACGCGGCGTGATTTTGTAGTCTTGGTACAGACAGACTATAAGGCTGAAACGTTCCTTAGACAGGACTGTTAATTAGATGCTATGACATCTAACGTTATTACAGTTTTACGAGTAATCTGAACCGCTTTTGGCTCTGACTTACGAACTGGTCTAATTATGAGGATGGTATTTGCGAATGAATTTTGCACTCAATAGTGCGGGCGTTAATCCACACCAGAAAATATCACACCCTCCGACCATCGCTCGTAATTATCCACAACTCGTGACCTCCAGGTAGCTGGATTACATCAGGCGGCATGCCACAAGGAAGTGTTCTGAGACCCGTTGTGTACTTGATGACTTGTACGTAACGTCAGACATCACAACGACCAAATAAAGTATTTTTATCCATCTTTGAAGATGACATAGCACTCCTAACCTCCAACCTAGCCCCCAAAATAGCATCCTAAACACTACAAGATGGTTTCCACCTGGCTAAAAAAAGTGAAGAATCGGAAGTAAATCGGTATGTCACTTTTACCACCAGAACGGCTAAAACTCGCCTCTGGAAAACCCATATTTGGCACAAATGACATCTAAATTTGGAATTTCAACCAAATGACCTGGCTTATGAACGATAAACGGTATCAATGGACTGACATATACTTTTTCCCTTAAGTAAATCTAAAAACAACAATCTGTAATAGAACTATCATATTCTTTAAAGTTTATCTAAATAGTATTTACAATTTTTTGTTTTAAAAATAATCATCCAATTTCTGAAAATAATCAGAGAAACAAGGTTAAATTAATTGTTAGAACTATGGGGAACCCCCTTCGGTAATACCAAGCTTTTTTGAGAGGGCTTTGTTAGGTGATTTTACCTCACGGCTTCATACCAAGTTTCATGGAAAACGGTTGGAAGATAAGGAAGAAATTAATTTTTTACATTCTCCATAAGAATAACATTGCATGGGCACTCTCAGACAACGTGTACTGTGTTTATCATGTACAGTAAAATTAACTTTCCTCTGGAACCGTTAGTCTTAAACAAATAATTCAAAATACCAATTTATTTAGTTTTTGAAGGTGGTTTCAATGATGCCAGTCAAGTTATACTTTACTTTAATTGTTTTCGCTGAAAATTTAGAAATTTGATTTTTGACATTTAAAAGCCTGTAACTTTTGAACCGTAATTTTTACAGACATTCGGGTGGTGTCATATTATTTAGTACTCTATGTACTAAAAAACTATCCAATTTTGATCAAAATTGTTAAGGCCTTTTTTTGAGAAATTTTGATTTTTCAGGTTTTTGGGGATAAACTACCCATAAAATCAAAAATTCCAAAAAATGAAAAAATGGCTGGAAATACGGGTGAATTTAATATACTTACCGTATTCACCATGCCAAATTTCATCAAAATTAGACCAACGGGGTAGGCTGTATCCCTTATACACATCCAGACACACGGACGGACAGACGTCGAAACCCACTTTTTTGGTTTCAGGGGACCCCAAAACGAATACAGTATATCCACACTCAACTCAAATTTTAAAATTTTGACGAAAACAATACTTTCTCTATATACTCTGTATAAGGGGAGAAAGTAAAAATTCTGAGCCTTCTGTTGAAAATAAGATATTACTCAATAAGTTACTACCTATTGCCAAACCTATTTGTATTATGTAAACTTCGTATATTGTTACCCACAGTTGTATGGGGGAAAAGCCTCTAAATAAAATATAACTGACTATTAGTATATATTTTACAATTCAAAGATTTAACCTAGAAGTACCATGGTTTGTGTCCAGTGCCACCATTCACAATTACTGCAAAACTCCATTAGTTAATGAAAAGGAAACAAGATTCCGCGAAAATATAATTCTGTCTATAAACTAGAAGACTATCCAAACCATCCGGCACTTAAAATCCATATTTCTGACAAAATGAATACCGACTAAAAAGGCAGAATATTATAAATCCGCCGATCCGTTTCATACAATCGTTACGTCAATTAATTTTGAAATGTATATGACTTAGCTCTGTGGTGGGGGGTATTGGTAATCCGTCAAACCAACTTTGAAACGGACGTCATATGGTTTTAAGGACAGCTGTTTAGAGAAAAAAACATTCCTTTAAGACATATTCATGATCTAAGCTATTTCCCAAAGGGAATTTGAATGAGAATAGTCAAAATTACTAATTACTTTTGTTATTTATTGTAGAATTGAGTCCGTACTAAACATGTAGAATATATTTTATTTATTTTAGATATATTAAGCCAATGTTAACATGAAAGTTGGTAGCAGTGGCCTGAGTTATTTCTTGCAATAGCCCAATATCAACCGCATCCATCCCATCGCAGGTCGCAGTTGGTAATTCAAACGTTTAGTCGTTGAATGAAATTCAATTTCACATAAAGTAACTGGTTATATTTATTGAGAAAGACAATTGTTACGCATAAAATACTAATTTTAGCAGTGGTATAATCATTATATTTTACAGTTAGCTCGTAAAATAGGGTTTGCAACCATCGGTTCGTTTGAATTATTGGTAAGTTAAAACTTAACAATTTTTAAAATTCATGTCCTGAATTCAATGAAGAAAAAATAACATGGTCCCGAGCTTAACTCTTGCCATGAGACCTACGGTAATAGCTTCTTCCCCATGGGAAATTCGCTAACATATTATGTTTTATTGTTCCTTATTTTACTTATCAGCATTGGAATTGGAGCAGTGTTGGAACTGCAAAAGGTTTGATCAGTGATATGCTTTTAGCGAATTTCCCATAGTGAAGAAGCTATTACCGTAGGTCTCATGGCAAGACTTAAGCCTGGGATCATGCTATTTTTTCGTCTTTAGGTGCCTAGAGACCAAAAACAATGGTCGTTAAAATTTATATATATATATATGTCCGTGAACTTGATAACTCTCATAAAAATGGTCTGATTGAGACCAAATTTTGTAGAGACGTGTATTCCTACAATTGCTCGGAAGAGTTCGTAAACCAGACATATTGGACAGTAGGAACGGGTAGTTTGGGGGGTTTTGTACTAAAAAATTGGGTTTTTTGCGTTTTTCATATGTATAATTCGAAAACTGTTTTAATTTTATCTTTCACCATTAGAATTAGCTTAAAACAGTTAGTACACTATTTAGCTCCTTAAAGTTTTTCTCTTATCTCCAACAGTTACCAAGATATAAAAAATCTAAACACAGTATGTTGTATTTTGGGGCCGCAATGTTATTCTTTTGGAGGATAAAGAAAAATTAATATTTCACTTATAAATCAATATTTTTGGATTAAATTTGGTATTTACCTTTATGTGGTTGAGATCTTATGCTTCAAATGCTTAAAAATATAGCTTATGTGTTTATCATGGCAGCTAACCTGCATAATCTTTTCCCATGTTATTCATATTGAGAATAGACAAATTTCTTTATTTATGGACAGATGTTTATGAAACCTTCTATAATTGGTCAAAGTAAAAATATTTTATGCTAAAAATGCCTACTTTCAATGTTCCTCACAGCAGAAAACCCGTTTACTGTTTCCCATGTTAATCTTATGGAGAATAGGCAAATATAACTAACTCTCATATTTATCAACAGATATTGATAAAACTTGTCATATATATTAATATTATTATATTATTGATTTGAAAATTTGCTGAGTAAGCAGGTCTGCTGCGACGGGGGTATTTATTAACAAGAGCGTTTGCTGTTAGTCATATAATTATATTTTCTTCAAAAAATCCAAAACTTGATATTTGATAGGGCTATTTAAAAGGATAACAATTTTACACTTATTTGATAACCACTAAATTTGAACAATTAATTGAACATTTTAATGCACTTTTTACATTCTCTAATAGCCTAATTAAGATTGGATTAGATTAGATTAGATTATTTGAAATGGCGACCATACTACAAGGTAAGTATTTTAAGCCAAGTATGAATGAGGATTGAGTGTAAGATGATTGTGGCGCGATCTTGTGGTCTTGTTACTGACTAAGGCTGACATGTTCCTTAGACAGGACTGTTAATTAATAGCCCAACAGCCGATGGCAATTAATGGACCTACAGTTTAACGTGGAATCCGAACCAAGGCCTCTGAATTACGAATTGGTCTAATCATGAGGATGGTCTTTGCGGATTAACGTAGTATTCAATATGCGGACGTTAATCCACACAAGAGAACACTACACCCACAGATCAATACTCATAACTATCCACAATTCGTGACCTCCAAGTAGCTGGATTACAGGATGACGCCACCATCCCAGTCAATTAAGAACCTATTAACCTTCAAACTCACGTATGGGTGCTCCACGTAAGTTTTTCTCCTTTACTATGTTATTAGAGAGTGATTTGAGTGAATTTTCCAGCTCAGAACCCCAATTCCCACAGTTCCTACCTAGACGTAATGTTTTCAAAGTGTCATATACTAGCCTAAAATCGTACAAAAACGTCGTGAGCGTGTCTCCCACGGAGCCATTGTTAGTTAGATTGTTAGAAAATGAAAAGGTTTATTTAAGATTGATTTCATAAAAATTAGTTAACCCCTACAAAAATTTTACTTTACAAAAATCTATTTGACTTCTTAATCACTTTAAACTTTCATTTGAGCTGTTTTTCACACTCTGTGGGTTTTCATAGTTTAAATAGGGTTTGGGGAACTATTTTTAGAAAGCAATAATTTAAATAAATTATATCAGTGAACTGACAAATTGGCTACTTTATCCTTGACACCTTTTGTATTGTATCAGTTCATTGGTAAAGTTGATTTTTTGCACTATAATATTTTTTATATATGTGTTATGAGTTTATTTATGATCACAGACAGAATGATTTCAAAAAGAAGAAGTATGCTTGGTAAACGTCACTTGATGGCTCAACAACAGCAAGGCTTGTCCAGACCTGCCCAGGGTCATACTGAGGACGATAAAAGTGGTACCAATAGCAGCTGGAGAGGTCGAGGAACAGGTTAGACTTTTAAACTAGGCTTAGAGTACCCCCTCCGTCAAAAATATGTGTCTTAAAGTGAGCGGTGTATAGAATTATTTAGTGTAAGCCTACCTTTATTGTTTCTATGTGCATTCTATTTCATTGATTCAAATTAGTTTCCTTTCATAATTAATTAAAAAATAGGTGTAGTAATGAAATGAAGCGTAATAAGTAGGCCTACACATAAATAGGTTGCATGAATGTACTTTATATTCCTAACCTCCCATAACGAAACAAAATAACTTAGATCAAAATATTTCATGTGAAAAGATATTTAATGAAAAATTCTATGATTTTATATCAGTGTTTTCATACATGATGTCTCAAGAATATGCCAAAGGGCTGCTAAAGTTGTGATGATTATAATATACAGTAGAATCTCGATTAACTATTACCCTTTTAACCGTCAGTCTCTACTAACCACCCCGCTAGCGGAAAAAAAATTATTTTTCCGTGTCAGCACCGAGTTGGATCGTCTGTTGAGGCTCTATGATGAGTAGTGACGACTGTACTGCACACCTACAATGTGCGTGAATCGGCTTGGGCTGAATTGGCGGCGAGGGTAGTGGCCCAGCTGGTTAATCCCTTACACTGTCTTCTGCATTCCACTGCTACTTTTTCATTTCAGTTCAGTGTGGTGCGTGGCTACAGTGAACTGAAATTATTGCCGATTTCGAGTGCAATTCCTACTAGTGTTTTATGTGCTTTACCGTTTATTGTTGGCAGTGCTGTTTATATGTAGTGTGTAATGCTCTTCTGTTATGGCTAAGAAACGGAAACGTGTAGTTTTGGGACTCGACAATAAACAATAAATTATTAAACGCTGGTGCTTCTTCTCAGAAAAAATAGAAAAATGAAAAGCTTGACGGGGATAGAAACAAAAGAAAATGACGGATTATTTTAAAAACTAAATAACTTACCGGTAACGTAAGTTTTGAGAGTAAAAGTATGTACATGTACTGTTGATGTTTCATTGTTTTCTTATTAAAATATTTTAATAAAGAATTTTCCACTTGAACTGGCTTTGTTTTTTTTCTCATTTAAAATAAATTCACATTAAATATACTGCGCAGCAATCATGAAAATTAATTAAGACTTACAATGGCGCCGTTATAACATGCAAAGCAATGAATGCGATCTTGCCACGCCAATCACTGTCTAGGTGCTAAGTTGTATCGCCAAACACTGTCTAGGTGCTAAGTTGTATCGGGTCTTTTATTATTTCTGTTATCCATCTATTCGGTTATCCGTCATGGTCTTGGTCCCAGGGGTGACGGTTAATCGAGGTTCTACTGTAATCATAAAAGATATGAAAAAAGAAATAAAAAAAGAGGACTTCTGGAAAATCCATAGTTAACCTTCTATTAGGCGCATCATTGAAGTTACCTCCAGGTCACCATATTTTTAACTATAATACCATAGTTTTCGTTCGGCAGGGTTGGTGCGTGATATATCTCACGTGCCTCTTTTGCCAAAGCGGTTTCGGAAACCCCAACCATTTTCTAGCACTCAGTCTCCCTTCAGGAGCGATTCACGTCACTACTGGAAGTAGTTTCCGCGTGCACCCTGTGATGTAACTGGTTTTCCGGAACCTAGTTCCTTGTGCGTTTTTTCCTTTGACCGTATTTCGATACTATAAAATGCATGAAACATAAAAAATTGCTCTATTGTTGGCTAGTGCTAAAAGGAAGGAAAGGGGAACCTGTAGTTTATAGACATACTGGTGCGTTTGTTTGGGAACATTTGTGACAGTGAAAAGGAGGATTCCGGCTTATGTGATGGTAATGATGAAAACGAAGGAGAAGAAGAATTGGCTGTTGAAGTGAATAATAAATACTAAGAAGAATTAGTGCCTGATTTTTAATAACAATAATAAGTAATAACAAAATAATAAAAATAAGGTTATGTTTTTGGACGTCAATGACGACGAGAAACAATCAACAATCAACATTGTGTTGAAATAAATTCCTATGAACAATACTCAATTTAAAAAAAAGAGGATAGTCTGAATATTTTCCATAAAAACAAAAAGTTACTCAAAACAAATCGATGAGTAGGCCTATTTGTTATTTTTTAAATCTTTAAATTTTTATTTGGATTTAATTATCTTTTCTGAGTGCTGAATGAAACAAGCACCAGGGGAGGTGCCACACATTGACACTCACATGACCACATCTCACCAGAACCGGAGTGATGGCGTCATTTTTTTTACAAAAAAAGCACTTTCAGCCATTTCACACTTAGTTGCTTTGAATTGTAATGTTTCAAATATGAATTTCAATGTTTTAGAAATTTACAAAAGATTGATGATTCACAATTATTAGTAGGTGTGTAAGAGGAATATTACAACCATATAGTCAAAAATACAATGTGTATTCTAATGGGCGATATGAAAATTAATTTATTTAATAATGACATGTTGACAAATTCATATTTAAATAGTTTAATGGCTTGTCTTTCTGACCTTGTCCAATGTATAGACAAACCAACTATAATTACAGAGAACACCAACTCCTGCATTGATAATGCATTTTTTCGTTGCCATGACATGACAGCCGTTCGCTTTGCAGTACTACTAACCAGTTTGACAGACTGCTACGCCACTGGCCTCACAATCCAGGGAACGTACTAACTACACATACTTACATTGACCAAGCCACCTTCACTGACACCCTTGCGAACACAGACTGGGGACCCGTCCTTCAGAGTTACGATTTAGATTTGTGTTTATAGAACTTTTATAAAATAAGTTGATACTGCTATAGAGACTAAACCCATCTGATTTGAATAGTCTAGATATGAAAGAATAAAATCATGGTTTACTGATGGTTTAGTAAAATCAATAAGAATCAGGAATAAATTGAGTCAAACTATTAAACGAGAACCTTTCAATACCAACCTAAAAAACTACTATCAAGACTGTAGGCGAAATTTAAGCAGATTATTAAAGAGTGTTAAACGGAATTTTACTGGGAACAAATACAAATTCATAATCGGAATCCTAAATTATTTTGGGGAATCATTATTGATTTATCAGGAAGAATGGCAAATACAAATTTATTTCCTCTTAAGAAATTCATTACTGATGTGCCTGCAGATCAGTCAAACATTAAAGATGAGATTGCGAATGACTTCAACAGTTATTTTTCTACCGTTGGAAAAAAACTGGCTGATTCAATTATTAATGCAGGCGGGGACCCAGACATGACTATACAAATTTTAGACTATATACAAACTATGTCTATTTAAAATAATTTTGATTAATTTTATAAATTAACTCATTAATTTGTGTTTTTTCCTCAACAGGAAATGTTAAAACGTCATCCCGTAGAGACAAAGATTACAAAAAATGTTTGTTCAGGAACAGTCCTAGCCCTGGAGTCAGCTCCTATACTTATAGGATGCAGGTTAGTTTTGTACTATTTTCTTTGACTAACATTTACTTGTACACTATGTTGCATATTAGAATTTGAGTATTTGTAACTTGTATTCTGAACTTCGTATTAATATCATCATACTGTATTTTATTTTTACTCATTTAGATTGTTTCAGATTTAAATAGAAGAAAACTTCCAGTACATAAATTTTTTTTATTTTAAAAAATAAATTTTTAGTCAAAATCTGTGTTTGGTCTGATAGTAAAATATTAACCCAATAACTCCTAACCAAACTGGAATCATTTTAATTGAAAGAGACTTACTTAACATAAGTCTATAATCTATATGATTCTTAACCCATTCTTGTCGGACAGAGCGTTCAACGCCTCAGGCCCTCCGGACTGAACTAAAATCGAGCCTTGTTCACTACTACTGTGCTATTAGCTTGACAGATTTAATAGTGACTTCATGAATATATGTTTTGATTTCTTTATCCTGTTACATATACCCTTTAACTGTGACTACAATACTTTTAGCAAGAAAAAAATTATTACTGTACTTTTTCACCAGTTCCAAGCAGTAAGCGTAGAAACAAGTAGGTACTGTTGTTTCATCAAGACTTATTTTGGTTTCAAATGATTTTTTATGTCACTTGGCACATTTACTTCCTGTTACCTGCAATAATAAATAGTTTATGATAAATCTTGAAAAAAATAATCATTATTACTGTTCATTATTCCTATCAATAAATACAATTGCTGAACTAATAGTGCAAATGAGAAAATAATTTACTGTCAACATGGAAAATTGGACACTAAATATGATTAAAAAGAGGATGACAGCATTATCTATCTGATGAGTAGTGGAGGTCTAGGAAAGAGAGCCCCAAATCGGCACGTTTTTACCATGTTATTCTTATAGGGATTATTTTTGGACAGATTGAAAAATTTGTAAAAACCCCGACCTTTATTCATATCTAATCTACTGCCTGATACTATACAACACCATTTTGATAAAAATAAAACCAAATTTCACTAAGCACATACCTTACAGAGTTTAAAATCCCAAGCCCCCGTGCCTAGTCACGCGGTCCCGCGTCGCGGTTCATAACACTGTCAAACACTATAAGAGCAAACAATTTGTAAATTGTCAATTGTCAATTCATATCCGACTCACTTTGATCTCGCCATCGTTTGTAAACTTGGCACTGTAGTGCGCATGCGCAAACTATTAAGTTCACCTTAACGAGAATTTAAGTTCTTTGTGAGAAATGTGAGTTTTGTGCTAACCTAGCTTAGTTGTGAAACACAGTAAGTCAATTAAAAAAGTAACTGAGAAAGATTTTTTTATGATGTTTATGACCTGACAATAAAGTTTCACGTTGGCTTGTCATTATAAAAGTCTCACTTACTAGAAATCTTATTTACTCAAAAACAGCTTAAATAATTGCACACTAGGCCTACAAATTGTTGAACAGTTTCTGGCAGTTCAGTCCTGCCAACCTAGAATATAACCTGTAACCTGTAAATACAATATTTTTACATTAAACATCTATACACCACAAAACAATTAGCCTACTATAACCTCAATGCACCGTAAGTACTGACGACATTGAGCTCGCATAAACAACTGCGCAGCAGATGTTTCATTATCGGTGCCGAGCAGCTGACAGCTGTACACGTTTTATAATTCCATATAAAATATATTAATTGCAAAATGAATGTTTTATGGTTAAGAATATGATTATATAGTACTTAAACATTTATAAAAATGGTTATTGATTGGAATGCACTTATGGAATTAAAAAAGCAAGAAGTAAAGTTTGTAGTTCCAGATATCGACCGTCCATATATCAACCGTCTGCTCTTTCTCGCTCATAAAATTACCGTCCAGATATCGACTGTCCGGTCCTCAAAGGGTTAGTAATGCAACCAATAACCACATCACTCCGCATCCATAACACAAGATAGCGTGCACTCAGTACAAGAGTTGGAGCTACTGCTCCCTCCACCATCCCAGCGGTGGCACCCTACGTGCGTGCCTGTTGGGGCGGTAGTAGTGATGTCATCGGTTACGTCTGCCAACTTGCCTGAAATAAAATATTACAAGGACAGAAACCTGTAGAACAATTAATGTTAATAATAAATTATGAATTGAATTAATAATAAATGTGCGAGGTGCTAATTTTGTAGGGGGAGAAATCGTATTTATAAAAGCAAAACAATGCTAGGAATCACCTTCCTTTCAACTAAGCCTAGACTGGAAGGGACAGTCAGCCCAGAACTCACCCCTAGGACTACCCATATATCCCAATATAATTTATCGTCTTATTTGCACTGTTGTCATTATAGCTTCTGGTTAATAGCCCACTTTGTATTTCACTGCCAAATCACATTAACTTCATCCATAGCCACGAGTATCATGCAATAAAACGTGTATCATGTTTTTAAATACAATATTTTATTATTAACAATTAATGGCCCTGAAAGTTCAAATGTACATTTTTACAAGCACTTGTTGCTTTACCAGCAGATTACCATGCCTCCTACCTAAAGAAGTTCTCAACTATATGATCTCTGTTCTGCTGAATTGATTGAGTTTTCATAAATATACCTAAATAGACTCAATTTTATATTGTTGACAATTATAAAATTAATTTAATTAAATATCAGAATTTTTTACATTCCCGGCACCTAGTAGTAGATCTATGCATGTCACCATTGTAATTTATTCACTATTCCATCAACTTGAATAATATACTTCAACATATTTTATTCATGCAACAGAACAATGAAGCCAGTGGCATTTATTTTACAACAGAAATTGTGGTTCATAAGCCCAGCTTAACTTGTGTGTTTAGTGTAGACGATACATGCATTTGTCATTGTATATATATATATATATATATATATATATAAATATATATATTTGATCTATATAGTTCACTTTTAAGGATTACTGTTATATTACCTTGACAAACATTATTTTATTTTAACAACATGTTTCAACCTTTAAAGGCCATTTTCAAGTTTATATATATATATATATATAACTAATCAGCTGCATTTAAGTATGACAATATCACAGAATTACCCACTCTCTAGTTCCGTGGCTATATTGTAGTAACTTTAAATAATAGACCTATTAAAATTAATCACCATCTCATCCTCATTCGTGTAGATAAATACCCACAAACACGAAATAGACTAGTTGTTTTGATATCCCAATTGAGACTAATTTATTTTTTACAGAGGCAAGAAAGAAATGATCATTTATCTAATGATAACTTAGCGGTGAGTATTACATGCTATATTGTGGGAAAGTAATCTAAATATATCAAACAAAGTCGTGTTAGTTACACACATTATAACTCGAGAACAGCTGGACCGATTTTAATGATCTTTGATTTTTTGGATTAGTCTCTGCTCTGGTCATGCTTTAGGCATATTCAGTTTCCATAAATTCAATTAGTTTCCATTTTATAGCGTTTTAAATTTCTAATGTTAACCTTATGGGGAATAAGTTTGTTTACAAATGATCTACAATCAAAACATTTGATTTCTGTTTGTTTACTGTCCGTTAGCAATATGCTTTACTATCCAATGCCATCTGTATCATTGATTAAGGTAAAACTTTGAAGTAAATATGTGCTGTACAAAATAAATAACAGCATTATTCGCCACGTTAATAGTTTGCGGTTTTTGGGAATTATGTACTGTATTTATATTTCTTTTTTTCTTTATGATTAAAAGTCACGTGTTTATATGTTTGCCAAATAAAAAATAATTACAATGTTTATACATATTGAGTTTATTATAATAATCAGCTGTTATATATTTAAAGCTTTCACAACGAAGCTGCAATGCTAATTGACTTCAGGACATGGCCAATCTTAAAGTTAGTTAACATGTATTTACTGTTAGGCGTTACGAAGTTTGCCGGGTCAGCTAGTTGATTATAAAATAAAATATCCTATTATCTTTTTGAAATTACGTGTCAGCATTTTCATGTAGACTCCTGGGTCCGTTCCTGTCATGCTTCCAACAATGCCACCAACTTCATGTATTAATTAACCCTCCAGCTGCCATTTGCCGGAATCCTGCGATAAAACGGGCGCGATTTAATCTTCTTGTAGCTGCTCACTGTACATCACAAATGTACTTTTATATATACCATTGTAAAGAGGAAATTATAATCTACGTCCTTAGTAGTATTTGCAATTTTTATACTCTATGCATTACATCGTATGGTTACATTTAGTTACGGGTTACGACGTTGAACCAACAGCTGTTCGAGCCATATGATTTGCATAGAGTCATGCTATTGGGTTAGTGTTTTGTTGTGTATTTTGCGTGGATTATCTATTATAACATATGAATTATTTATAACACCTTTCTCCTTGTACTTAGTGTTATAAACATATGCAATGTCATTCTATGTTTTTATGTTATTTGTTATTTTGCGTAATTTTGTGTACATATAAAGGTTTTTAAACATGGGTACTTTTATTTATTTTTATATAGCTATGTAAGTATATATATTCATTCTTTACAATGGCTATTTTAGATTTTTTATTGACAATTATTTCTCAATAGGCCACGAGCATAAGAGTTTTTGTACATATAATTTTTTTTTTAAACATGTAAGTTGTATTTTTTTATTTTTTCCTTGTAAGTTTTATATATATATTTAATATGCTATATTTTCAAACAAAAATTGTTATGGTTTTTTAAACAAAATGAAAAATGGCCAATAATTTGATGAAAATTTTTTTAAAAAACGAATATTTCATAAAAACAAATTTTTTTACTGCATGTAATTTTTTTTTTTTTATGTTATTTTTTTTTTTTTTCATGTGCCTTTTATAGAAATAAAAATTCTCATATCTTTTTTTATATTATTTTTTTTAAACAAAACCTGAAAAATGGCCAAATAAATCTTTCCAGGTGAAATGATGGCAGCTGGATGAAAAAAAATATGAATGCATTGAAATACATCCAAAATGTATTTTATTAACAATAACATATGTTTATAATAGTAATAATGATGCATATTTCTAGAAATAAGTATGTATTTAAAATATAATTATATGTATTTTTGTCATGGTATTATTTTCAACAAGTTTTTTAGAACTGAGATCTTTCTTATTCATATAACATATGGAAAGAACTCATGACAATCCAAAATGAAGTTAGAAACTAGATAAACAGACAATAAATAATCTTTTTTACAAAAACTGGATTTATCATTTAAAAAAATTATTATCATATTTTTAGAAAAATTGAATGAAAATTCACTAGTCAGCTTGGAAACCAAAACTTTTATTATACATAATGGAAAAACTTTAACAGTTTAGATCCTAATTGAAACAGACAAATGCCTAAGCCAAGCACGTCTTACACTTCTAGTTTTGATTTGAAAGAACCTTCATGTTTGGAACAAATTTTGGAAGAAAAATTGAATTTATCTTTGTTTTTGAATTCTAACCTTTCAGAATCAAATAAAAAAACAGACTTATTGTTTGAAAAATTCAAAATTTAGAAAAAATACATTTTTTCTTCTAATTTTTGAAAAAGAACTCATTAACTTGGATCCAAAAATTTGATACCAGAGTATCTGTAGATTATTGGAAAGAAAAACTGACATGTGATGATAACACTTAAACTTAACCATACAAGTGTATCCACATTGAGCTTTCGATATCACTCGAAAGCTAAAAAAAAAAAAAGATAAAAAAGAAAAAAAAATGAAAAAAAAAAAAAAAAAAAAAAAAAAAAAAAAAATAAAAAAAAAAAAAAAAATGTTGGAAACTTTTAAACATAAGGCATCTGCTCAAACGTCAACCGAAAACAAAGAAAATGATTTCACATTCAAAGCCCCTACATGCAAAAAAGAACAAATGGATAAAGAAAGTATATGGTTAAATAGTGTGAGGAAAGAAAATCCAGAATTACTAAAAACACCAAACCCCAGTAGGAAAATAAGCCAGTCTACAATGCTTACTCCGCACTCGCTTTCAAATGTCCTGCATAATCAAATGAATGAATTATATAAGTGACTTTTCGGTGGTTCTTTCATGTGCTGTATTTATTATTCTTTTATTGTTTTACTATTAATTAATGTTTATATTTTTAATACTTTAGACGTAGTTTTTTAGGTGATTAATTTATTGAGATTAAAAAACACTGCTGATATTCTGTAATTGCAGCTATGAACAGAACAGTATCATTGCATTTTATAGATAAATAATACCTGTTTTTGTAATATTTTACCAAAAATAATACTTAGTTCGGATGATTTGAGTCTACACAATCAGATTTAGTCATTCCAGCAGACTCAAATCATCCGTCCAGTTATAAAATGGCAGCGTTTAGAGCAATGATTAACAGGCTACTAAAGTATAATTTATTGCCTAGCGAATACCAAAAGGAAAAAGATATAATTAAACAGATAGCCTACAGTAATGGTTATGACCCCATCATAGTTGACAATCTCATACGTAAAATTAAATTTAAATTAATAAACCCTAATAATAGCAAGAATGAATTGGCAACAGATATAAAGTATGTATCATTGGACTATGTAAATGAAAATTCGTTACAAATTGGCAAAGCTTTTGAAAAATTTAATATCAAACCAGGATATAAAATTAAAAAATGTTTAAGTTTAGATAAAAAGTATAATCAAATTGACAAAGGGGATACAAAAGGTATTTATTTAATAGAATGTGATGTGTCTAATGGCTGTGATAAGAAATATATAGGCTATACAAACAGATCGGTAAAGGAACGTTTTAAAGAGCACACTGCAGTCAACCAAAAGAATCCTTCATCAAAGGTAGCGCAGCATTTAAAAGCCAACCCTAGCCATAAAGTTAATTTTAATTTTAACTCATCAGTTAAAATATTAAAAAGCTGCGAAAATAAATACAAAGCTCAGGCTTGGGAGGAATTTTTTATTTATAAATATTTTAAAGAAGACAAGGACGTTATGCTAAATAAAAAAGATGAGTACTCCGAAAAAATAACGTTTCAATTATTAAATAATATAGTGCAGGACAACACCAGCTGATTCATCGTATCGGCCTCTGAACTCTGCTATCTGAATAATCTTTCCTTGTTCGCCAAGGTCAGTAGCGCTACAATCATTCCTGTGAGCGGTTCGAGCAGTGAATCAGTAAAAAGTTTTTGGGGATCCCTATGTAAATGTTAGTTTTTCGTAATATGTCGTAATGTCTGTAATATGTCGTGTATATGTAAAAGATTTATAAACATTTTTATCTTGACGAACACCAACGGTGAAGATTTTTGTTGTGTCATGTGATACTTGTGTTTAGTAGGCTGATGATGGTCTGTGATGGACCGAAACCGGTTCCTGTGAGGAATAAATAATTTTGACACCTGAAAGGCAATTTCCGTGCATTTGGTAAGTGTTTATATTATTAACATTACGCTTATGGAGAATCGAATGTAAACGATACAAATCAAAACATCTGTTTATAACCGTTGACAGTTCTTGATGGAAGATGGTGGGGAACAAAATTAGTGAATAGAGGTTTTGCATAAATATTTATTTTATGTATAAATAAAAAATTATCAAGTTACTAAACAATTTGTAGCAAATAAAGGGTAACCTAACTGTGCAAAATAAAAGCAGAAAAAAGTATTTCCAATATCTTCCGTGTTTTGATAGAAAACGTATTCATTGTCTTGCTTGAAGCCACTGTAACAAACCAATTACTTGGTGTAAATTAAATTTCTCTTTTGCTTTTCAATCCTCATTATGTTTCTAACAAAATCAGTTGATCACAGGCTAATAATAACTGTATGGATAATTAGACAGTAAATGATTGGCTAAAACTATTGAAGTTGGTTAAGAGACCTTAAACGGCGCCATAAATTTGGCAGATGCCACAGCACAGAGGTAGCTTGTTGATTTCAAGAAGCGAAGGTCGCGAGTTCTATCCCCATCAGGGGACAGTACTTTTTGTTCAGTGCTATATTAATTATGGTGTATTAAATCTGTTTTATTTAAACACATAAATGTTTTCATTGTGTAGTAAAAGTGTTTTAATTTTGCTAATTAAATTGTATAATATACATCTTATTCTCTCCGAGCAAAGCTCGGTCACCAGGTACTTGATATTTAACATGATATTGACATAATAGATCCCTTCAATAAGATAATGATATGATAATTCAACCTATACTCTCCCGCAAGATTTTCTTCAGACCCCTTTTGGTTACGCTCTGAGCATTGCAAAATAATTAATGCTTGCTTTAGAAAAATAGATTTAATGGACATTTTAGCGAATTTCCCATAGGGAAGTAGCTAAAACCGTAGGTCTCATGGTAAGACTTAAGCCGGGACCTTGTTGCCCTTTAGCCCCTTGCTTCTTTAGGTGCCCAGAGACCAAAAACAATAGCCGTTAAAATTTATATATATCTGTATATATATAGGCCTATATACATATATATATATATATATGTGTGTGTGTGTGTGTGTCTGTGAACACAATAATTCTCGTAAAATTGGTCTGATCGAGCCCAAATTTGGTAGAGACGTGTATTCCTACATTTGCTCGGACGAGTTCGTAAACCAGACATTGGTCAATCGGAACGGGTAGTTTGGGGGGGTTTTGTACTCAAAAATTGGGTTTTTTGCATTTTACATATGTAATTTTAAAAATTTTATCTTTCTCCATTAAAATCAGCTTAAAAACTACACAATTTAAATCCTTAAAGTTTTTCTCTATCTCCAACGGTTACCGAGTGATAAAAAAATCTAAACGTCATCGTATTTTGTGACTCCAATGTTAATCTTATGGAGGATAAGGAAAAATTAATCAATCACTTATCAATCTATGTTTTTGGATAAAACTTGATATTTAGCTTCATGTGTTTGAGATCCATCCATTTATGCTAAAAAAAATCATAGTTTATGTGTTTAATCATGGCAGCCTACCTGCATACTCTTTTCCCATATTTTTCATAAAGAGAATAGGCAAGCTGCTTTATTTATGGACAGATGTTGATGACACTTGGTATACATGGTCAAAATAAAAATTTTATGCTAGAAATGCCTACTTTCAGTGTTCTCTACAGCAGAAAACCTGCATAATCTTTCCCATATTAATCTTATCGAAAATAGGCAAACTCATTTATTTATGGACAGATATTTATAAAACTTGGTATATTGTCTTAAATCTGTTTTATTTAAACACATAAATGTTTTCATTGTGTAGTAAAAGTGTTTTAATTTTGCTAATTAAATTGTATAATATACATCTTATTCTCTCCGAGCAAAGCTCGGTCACCAGGTACTTGATATTTAACATGATATTGACATAATAGATCCCTTCAATAAGATAATGATATGATAATTCAACCTATACTCTCCCGCAAGATTTTCTTCAGACCCCTTTTGGTTACGCTCTGAGCATTGCAAAATAATTAATGCTTGCTTTAGAAAAATAGATTTAGTGGACATTTTAGCGAATTTCCCATAGGGAAGTAGCTAAAACCGTAGGTCTCATGGTAAGACTTAAGCCCGGGACCTTGTTGCCCTTTAGCCCCTTGCTTCTTTAGGTGCCCAGAGACCAAAAACAATAGCCGTTAAAATTTATATATATCTGTATATATATAGGCCTATATACATATATATATATGTGTGTGTGTGTGTGTGTGTCTGTGAACACAATAATTCTCGTAAAATTGGTCTGATCGAGCCCAAATTTGGTAGAGACGTGTATTCCTACATTTGCTCGGACGAGTTCGTAAACCAGACATTGGTCAATCGGAACGGGTAGTTTGGGGGGGTTTTGTACTCAAAAATTGGGTTTTTTGCATTTTACATATGTAATTTTAAAAATTTTATCTTTCTCCATTAAAATCAGCTTAAAAACTACACAATTTAAATCCTTAAAGTTTTTCTCTATCTCCAACGGTTACCGAGTGATAAAAAAATCTAAACGTCATCGTATTTTGTGACTCCAATGTTAATCTTATGGAGGATAAGGAAAAATTAATCAATCACTTATCAATCTATGTTTTTGGATAAAACTTGATATTTAGCTTCATGTGTTTGAGATCCATCCATTTATGCTAAAAAAAATCATAGTTTATGTGTTTAATCATGGCAGCCTACCTGCATACTCTTTTCCCATATTTTTCATAAAGAGAATAGGCAAGCTGCTTTATTTATGGACAGATGTTGATGACACTTGGTATACATGGTCAAAATAAAAATTTTATGCTAGAAATGCCTACTTTCAGTGTTCTCTACAGCAGAAAACCTGCATAATCTTTCCCATATTAATCTTATCGAAAATAGGCAAACTCATTTATTTATGGACAGATATTTATAAAACTTGGTATATTGTCAAAATAAAAATAGTCTATTGTAAAAATTCCTACTTTCAAATGTTCCACACAGCAGCAAACCTGCATACTATTTCCCATGTTAATCTTATGGAGAATAGGCAAACTCTTATTTTTTACAGATATTGATCAAACCTGTTATATATTATTATTGATTTGGAAATTCGCTGAGTATGCAGGTCTGCTGCGACAGAGGTATTAGTCATCTTACACTCATTTTTCTTTTATACTTGGCATTTCTTTTATACTTGACCCAGGTAAGTTACCATTTCACTTAAAAGTATCCATACTTATACTGTAAAAAGGATTTGCAACTAACCATACATATAATCTTGTTTTAGAGTTTTCAAGGGCAGATTGAGGTTGTTTATTAAGTTTATTATAACATAGGATACCTATAATAACATGGCTAGTCTGGGTTTTATACTTTTATACAATCTCCTGTGAAGTACTTCTACTTTAGTACAAGCCCTTGAGGTGGAACCATAGGTCTGGCAGGAAAATGTACAGTATCAGTGGACTGACAATCCTTAGTTAATCAAAGTCACATTTGTTAAGGCGTGAGCGTTTTAAATGCCCTGTTAGCAGTTTATATTTCACGAATTTTGAACAAATTATATCAGACCACTTTTTTTAGTATTTTTCTAACCTTTAATTATAAACAAAACAAATTTTGCAATAAAAAAGTTGAAAACTCTTAAACCATAAACTTTATTATAAATTAATTTAACTTTTTCAATTGATTGTTTAAAACACAGGACGCTATTAAAAAGACATTTTTCTAATACTCATTTTATTATAAGAACAAAATTAGTAAATATACAAAACACATTATTTATTACAAAATTAAAGTCCTTTTAGCGAACTTCCTAAAGGGAAGAACCAATTACTGTAGGTCCCATGGCAAGACTTAGGCCCGGGACCATGTTACTTTTCTGTTTTGAGGTGCCGAGAGACCAAAAACAATAGTCGTTAAAAATTTTATGTATATGTAAGTGAACAAGAACTCTTATAAAAATAGTCTGATCAAGACCAAATTTAGTAGAGATGTGTATTCCTACATTTACTCGGAAGAGTTTATAATCCAGACTTAACGGTCAATTGGAACAGGTAGTTTGGGGTTTAGACCAAAAATGCATTTTTCATATGTAATTTTAATTTTTTTTATTAGAATCAGCTCATAAATTTTTTTACTGAAAATGAAATGAGCTGTGGTATAGATTCATTCATTAATTAAAAATAATAAGTTTAATATCTAGCTATACATTTCTCAACTTATTGGACGAGGTTTAGAGTAGCTTTATTTAATTTTCTCGGGCGTTTTTATCTTGGAAGAACTGTGGAGTTAAGTATGCTGCGAACAGACAGAACAAAAGGCAGAGGATGAGTCTGAGTCTGATGTGCTCCATTAGACCTTCAATGGACAACAGCCTCGGTAACGGTGAATGAGTGATTTTGATCTGAAACAACATGAGAAATATGTAACAACAATTAACTTTAATAGGATACCCTATATTTAATGTACCATTTACATTTTTATTATATTAAAAATGTGACTTATCAAAGAATAAAATTAACTTTTGGGTTGATTAAATGTAAAATATGAGTTCATTTTTCTTCTTACACGTATGTGTACTGGTAACTGAATATTGGGTAGTAACCTATCTGATGTTAGTGAACTAAAACTAATATAAAGGATAATACCCCTCACAAAAATAGTGACTATTGACATATTTTAAATAAAGGTCTAAAGGAAACAATTTGGTAGGTTCAAATTAAGTTAAAGAGATTTGAGTGTGTGAAGTTCTTTTTAAAGGGGGGGAATGAAAAATACATATTCTAAATGCGAAAGATTTTCATTCTTTTAGATTTTAATATTATTTGTTGCAACTCTGTTAAATATGGGACATAAAATCAAGTGAAAGAAGTGGTACTGTACAATTGGAGTTTTACTTTAGGATGGAGTGCATGGATGCACAGGGAGGGAAATAAAGAGAAGGCCAAGTCAAATAGCAAAAAATTTGTCTGAACTGGTTACACATTTGAAATGTTTATGATCTAAGAAACTTTCAAATGACTCAAAATTTCACACTCTAAATTTATTTTAAAATCTACCATTTTGGTGTTCTAACTGTTACTACTATATTATGGATCACCAACTTAGTTATATTTGTTAGTTATAACTTTACTAATATTTATGGGCTTGTAAATTAGAAGGAAATATTTCCTGGTAAATTTAAATATAATTGGAGAAGGGCTGCTGGACCTTTCATTTGCGCGCATTTAAATGATTATCATCAAATTTCCATGTCACAAAAACAAAAGGATTACAAAAACCTAACACAATTAAAAAATTAAAGGGTTATAGGATTATGAAATGTAACAATACAACAATACAGGTTCGAAATAAACTATATAAAACCTTGTACTAATAACAATGTCACTTAAACATGATGTTGAAATTAGGGTGTATTACAATGTGAATTAAGAGATTAAATTAATTAATTAAAATAGTTAATTAACAGGGAGGGGAATTATCTGATAATATATTTTGTAATTAATATGTATTTGATAACTTGGTTGATATACAAAATAATATAAATTCCTTGAGTTTTTAGTGTCTGAAAATAGTATTGTGATTTATTAAACATAGATTGATGAGTTCAGAACAATCGCTAATCACAAAGCTAGTAACACATACCTTTTGATGAGTCCAGTCTTCCTCTGAACCCAACACACAATGTTTTAATTCAAACCACTAAGGCAGGAGACACTGAGAGGCAGCTGAATCATAAATTACTCCCGAGACATGTGCAATGTTGGAACTGATAGTTCCCAGTGGGTTGATATTGAAACAGAAACTGTCTTGGTTAAAGGTGAGTTTTATATTTGTTTCTCTGCATTTAGTGTCTATATGGGAATTAATATTGTTTAGAATTATATTATAAGCCTAAAAAAACATAAAACAAAGTATTGGACTTACATATTCGCTTATATGTTGTAGGTATTTAACAGTTAATTCTGTTGGAAAATTGTATGACTAAATCATCAGATATTTAATTTTTCATTGAACATTTACAAAATGTATAAGAATGATCAATAATAACCTAAATTTGGTTTAACAAATGTGAAAAATTCCCTAAACTAGACAGATGTAAAATCAATTTTGTTGTAGCTATCCATCTTATAGTTATTTTTCTCTATTAGGATATTTTAATGTTTTTTATAACTTGTGCATGTTATAAATATTCAATTGCAACAGAGATAACTTTAACATTTTATAGAACCAATCACTTTATCATTTATAATGGAACAATCAAGTGTCAATTAACATTAGTGAGTGAATTAATTGGCTAAAGAAAAATTTAGGGTTACACATATTTTAAAATAATGGACATATTTTTTAGAGTTACAACCAAAAAATGAGGTCAAATAATAATTTTTATTGAGTCCCGCCATGCAACCACATTCTGGAGCTTTCTAATCTTCTGATACACAACCTATAATCTATGATTCAAGCACAATGAGGCCTATGTACACACTGCTGATCCTGGGACTCTATTGCTTATGCGGGATTACAGTGTTTCTCATCTTCGAGATGAAAACACCAGATAACTGCCCTCATGAGTTCATGTATGGGAACACATGCAAGAACCCCAACACCCTGGCAAGGGGCCTCAGGCATGTAAGTTTATATAATTATATTTATATACTGTAGAAATAAAGGTTTTTAATTAGAACCATCAACATGCGGTTGGTTGAGGAGTGAGCTCAGCGCTCACTTTTCATTTTAAATTTCTACTAAACGTGGAGTTTGTAATTTATTGGCCTGAATCTTGGAATACCTGTTGTTTATGTTGTCAGTAGTGGGGGGGGGATATGGTGAGGGAGGTTAAGTGACCTTCAGTCTGTCTCACAACTTTGTTTCATGACGAGTTACAGTGCAGTAAGCACAACTAAAAAAGCCTTTTATTTAGTAATTATTTTCTTTTGTATATTTTTATGTTTTAATACACTGAGTATTAGCAAAATGATTTTTACTAGCGTGCTTTGTTTTAAATAATTAATTGGAAAAAAGTAGAATTTTTTTTTAAAGTTTATAGTTGAGAGTTTCTAATTTTTTATTGTGAAATTAGTTATTATTAGTTTTGTATACAATTTTGTATGAAAATAGTTTAACAAAATTGGTATGATATAATTAGTTCAAAATTTGTGAAATATAAATTGTTAACGAGGCATTTAAAAAGGTAAGCTTGGTGCTCACCCCTCGACCATCTATGTAACACAAGTGACCTCGACAAACTCTTAACATAACAATCTTCTTTGCACGAACAAATTTTACCTCGTGTGTTTTTGGTGGGATATTGTATACAAAAATTATGTTGTGTATGATTATGAAGTAATTCTTACCATGAGGAAATTTTTCCATAGACAATATACAATTTTATCAACAATAGCTGACTGTAAATGTAATTTTAGCTATTTATTAGAAGCTATTTTTTAGCTTTTTATTAATTGTTAACATATTTAACTTGTAATCTCTAGGCTGCATATTTGAATCAGCTTGGTGGTTCAGAGTTAACATGCTGAATATTGTAATCCAATGAGAATCATAAACCTAGTCACTTTTTGTAATTTGACTATTAATCTATACTATTAATATTAACTATGACTGGGACAGTCCACACTATTGAGTGTCCACAACATTCATCCGCAAAAAACATCTTCATAAATTAGACCAGTTCGTAAGGAAAAAGGAATACCCAACTTGTAGTATGGTTACTATTTCAATAATCTAATCTAATTAATTACGATCTAACAACAGGTTGACACTCGGTAGTTATGCAAGACCAGGGTTTGAATACCCTCAGCATGACTGAAAATGTTTGTTATAAAAACTAATGGAATAGGTAATTGTAGGAAAGAGTTTACTCAGAAATTTTGTTTTTGAAGAAAAAAAATTATGTTTAAACTTTTAAGGATTTTCTCTACTAAAACTGAGCAAAGGTTTTTGAAGTTTGCAGATATTTCTCCATTGTACGAAGTGTTCAGCCTTAATGCTAGCTCAGCATCCCACATAGACAATGTCTGCTACACATTCTTCCACCTTGACTTCACGTCTTATCTCATCTTTAAATCGGTTGTTTTGTAAGTATGTTTTGTGAATATCTTGCACTGTAATCATTCTTGACAATTACAGTAAGGCTACTTAATAAAATCATATTCTTGTTTTATTCGATTGGTATTATAATTTTAAAACAGTATCATTGTATTGACCATTATAGTCGTGAAGTCAACGTTAAGAGCCCTTTAACACATGCGTTTATGGGAACAGGCAATAAAAAAACGAACGGTAAATTTTGTATCATGTTTTAATTTTTGTCGTACGGCTTGAATTTACTGTCATACGTTTGAAAAAGATTTAGGGTGGGGCTGGCAGTGCCACCAAACTAGTTTGATCTTCAAAATTATATCCAAACATAGATCATAGCTCTAAGCTCTGGTTCTTCTTCAGTATTCGGTCCTTTAAGTTTCCAAAGAAGTATTCCAATTGCTAATCTTTTTGTAAGTTCACAAATTAATATTTTATCATAATTTCCTCCATAAAGCACAAGTGAACATGACCAAGTGACAATCTGGCTTAATGAGTCAGGAAGTAGGCTGCACTGCCAACTTCCTGCTTGCTTGGATTTGGGAAATCTGCGTAAATACATCCATATACTACAATTTACTTTGAGCTCTCTGTCTGTTTCTAAATCTTTACAACATGACTTTTCAAAGACTAATGACAGTGTATAAATGCGCCCATTTGATCCAATGTATTTAGAAACATCCATTTTTTATCGTCCGTTCATTATTATGACGTAAATTGTAATGGGTATGTAATGGTTAAGAGTATATTATAAGTCATATGGAATACCATTGAAAATCATTCTCTGAATTAGCTGTTAAACAATAATGTTTTAACTCACTTTTTTAAGATTTATCAGTTTGTGCTTTGTTGAATGAGAAAATCTATACATATTAACTATTAAGTATTAATAAATCTGTTTGATTGATGAACAATTATTCTATTTGTGTATAGTTATATCTTCCAAACAGCTAACTAAAAGACTATAAGGGTAAAACTAACCCTTCGCAAGCCAATTATTTCAGTATAGGGGGATTTTTTTGTTTTAAATGGATTATGTTCAGAAATGGTATAGATGTACTATAAAACCCAAACTTTTTGTTTAGATAATGTTTTAAAATTTTCTTTTCACTGTACTCCAACCTGGGGGACACAGTGCACAGAGGGTAAGGAGTGCAGAGCGTTCCTCTGATGCATGGGTGGAGCTACGTCGAAATGGGAGCAGACCAAGAGACAAACGACAAAGAATGAAAATGGCGGGTATATCCCTCAAATGCTCGCGAAGGGTTAAGACATATATCATAACTATCAAAATTATTTACATTATTTTACATAACTAGTCGATCAAATCAAAATACGAAAATGGGAAAAAGTAAATAACTTTAACTTTTTTAACTTCAATTTAGCTGTTTTATTCAGAAGAAACAGAGGTTTATACACTTATATGAACAACATGAATTCAATTTTTCAGTCACAACAACACAGGTTTAAAATTAAATTTTTAAGATTTTGCTTTGTTTTGTTGATAATTAAAATTGTATTAAGTTTTTCTTATGATAAATTAAATTCTATTTTGAGATTTTTTTACATTTGGGGTGTATGTATAAAAGTAATTAATTCAGTATAGGGGATTTTTTTGTTTAATAAAAGTTCAGAAATGTGTTTAATAGTATTGTACTATAAAAAACTGTTTAGATATTGTTTTAACTTTGTTTCACTGAAAATTTCACTTGGAAAAATGGGTGTTTTTTGCATTGGGTTAAGGGGAGGGAGAGACAAAGTATGTGGAGCTATATGGGGTAAATACTTCGCGATTTTTTTTATTTTACATTTTTGTTTTTTAAATGGAAAAGTTGGTTTGGGAAAAATGTGTAATAAAATGTTTATATTTTTTTTTAACTTATAGCTGTAAGAAGAAAAGAGTAATTATACACTTTCGTTAAACTTTGAATTCAATTTTTCAGTCACAACAACACAGGCGAAGTTACATTGCTTATAGAGTCAGAAGTTTCAGACAGACCAGGGGTTTACAGGGCAGCAAGCAAACCAGGTTAGTAAAATATGATACATATAGTACTTATTAATTGATGGGCACAAACTAATTCACAGTTTCAAACATTTCTTGGTAAATCATTTTTAATGATTGATATTTGAGTTTGGGACAAATCTGGTAATATTTGAACAACCATTCAATTTCAATTTAAATGGTTTATAATAATCTTATACGCCATAAAGCATTTCATTAATAGCATTAATAAGATTTCCGTTAACTTATTAATATTGTACTAGTGTTACTTGGTGAGTTTTGTTCCACTTAACCGTCATTTATACAGTTTAAAGAAACTTTTAAATCATTTAATCACAGCTGATAATTTTGTAAACACAAAATTTATAAAACCTTACACTGCACCATTTTGTGCCCTCTGGGGCAGAGCCTGTGGACAGATTTGCACCAAACTTCACAGAAAACATCCTCAAATCATGCTCACAAAAAATTCCATCAGAATCAGTCCAGCAGTTTAGAAGGAGTTCAATTACAAACACACAGAAGATACAGAAGATTTAAGACGGTGTGTAATATTAGTGATTTGACGTACCCACATATTCAAAAATAAAATAACTAAACATTGATTATCATTAATTATGGTAATGAAATTTAAATCTGAGGGGGGTGACATCACAATACTTGATTTACTGTTTTGTTGCAGGTAACATGGATGACGTTTGCTCCACACAAGAACACCTTCTGGGCAGATACAACTGCACTGATATCAACACTGTCATTTATTATTTCTACACTTGTTATCTACATGGAGGTCAGTTTTTAACCTGATTTCAATTTTACTTACATTGAAATTTGGAATCTTCACTAATTCGGTGTTGTCTTTTAACCCTAGTCTTTACTAACTGCTATGGTAATGGCATAGCCGTATGTAATGGTAGCCTATGGTGTAGTATAGTTTAATAGTTAGTGGTTCTAATAATGGTTGGATGATTCTGGTGTTTACAACCAATCATTTGTCCAATAGTTCTTGGAGAACTATGTTAAATAATTTAACTGTTGCATGAACTCCATCTTATTATTGCCCTCTCTCTTCTAAAAATACCTTTGTTTTACAAACCACTTTCCTTCATGTAAGTTTTTTTAGTAATATATTTCTTTGAAAAATATACTAATTATATAATAAAAAATACTGGAATTTTCTAGGTATTTAAAAAAGTTTAAAAGCCTACATAAAATATTTGTTGACATTTGAATTTGCATGTTAAACTTATAGGAAAAAGTTAAAATTAATATAACTTTTTTATTTATTTGAAAAAAATTTTGTCTGTGGTCTATAATAAAGTTATTCAAAAATATCATCCGATGTAATTCCTAAATCAACTGAAATTTGCTGAGTATGCAGGTCTGCTATTACGGTGATCACATGAAACATGAAATTGTACCATTACTTGGGTGTGCAATTTCATTTTAGTATGTTCTCGTTTGAAAAACAGCTAACAACAATTATTAATGTCAATTTAAATACACATATAAAAGCTCAAACGTCATCACCTTAGATTTATTGTAGATTGCAAGCGGCTCAGCGGTCCTCAAGATGTCCGTCACACACTGTCATCAACACCTCCTGAACTGATCTCCAAAACTTGCTACAAACTGGCCATGTCTGACATGAAATTGAAAACTCTCGAGTTCCAAGGTAATCCAACTGTAACACAACACTGTAACTGTAACATGTACACATCCCCTCCTACTCGCAAAATAAAACAGATACAACACAGTGAAGATGTGTGTGTTGGTCATCAACTCATGCTTTTTTGGCTGTGTTTGGCATATTTCGTTTTACAGTGGAACCCCTTAAATCCGATTAATTGGGGCTGAAACCTGTTCGGATTTCCTGGTAAATAATATTATGAACTTATCTCGTCACTGTATTCGCGGTAAGCGACTCAGTGTTCGAAAGGGCAGTGACCATGGCAAGTGGAAGTATGTCCCGTGACATGTCGTTGTTGCTAGGTGCAAGTGTTCAAAAAATAAATCCCTCTCCCCTACCTTATTGGGATGCGTCTTGCGCCTGTTTACTGTCTATTGAGCATTTACCTGCTGATTAGTGTGTAGCGCTTTCAGCCAAACGATATCTGGCTTGGAATTGTGTCAGCATGAAGATTTTCTTCACTTTGATAGTTAAAGATAACAGACTTTAAGAGAAAAACTTGTATTTGTTCAATCTTATATTGTATTTTTTGTGTGTTAAACTTTGAAAAATAAATTTTATGTGATTAAATCAATTGTTTTTTCAAAATATCAGCTATTTCATTTCTTTGTTTTTCCAAGAGCGTGTTCAGGTTTGAGGGGTTCCACTGTACTGGTAGATCCTTTGAAGTGAAACCCTTAGCACTCAAATAAAAGTAAAAGATGAATTTTTTATAAATCTTGATTTGTTTAGATATAATGTCTTTATCCTCAATCGGATTGTTAAACTGATTGTAGACAACAATGTCAGAATTTTTTTTATATTTTTCAATTTTTCAACCAACGTGATATGGCGATTGTAACTGATTAACCCTAGAAATGGCAAAGTCGTAATTTACGACGCATTTACATATTCAATAAGAATTGGCAGGTGGAGGCATCTGTCGTCAGTTTTGTGGAATTGTTAGACACTATCGCCTACGTGACCGTGTTTCCCTCTGGGGGCCAACAACCGAAACTGCTCTTGTAGTACACGAGCCTGCCACCGGGCAAGTTTATAACCAAGTAAGTGCTTTCTTTTCCTAGGCACTGGATGGCCGAGGTGGCTAACGCGCTACGCTGACGAGCGTAACGTTCTAGCCATTCGGAAGTGCTAGGGTTCGAATCCCGACCATGAGCAATCCCAATTTGGCTTGCAAATGTGTGGTATAGCGGAGTGGAGGGCCCACCTTAAATAAACGGTGACCGGCTTGGGTGGAAGTTGACGGCATTTGTAGGCTTAATTGGGATTGCAGTGGATACCTGTTTTGCTTTTGTGGTTAGTGGTTATAAGGGGGGGGCATGTTATAAGCTTTTTTTGTTTAAACTTTGATATTTCAAGAAGATATTAGTAATTATTTTTATGTTACAGTTAAGAGTAAAAAGCTTGCCACTTCTAGGGTTAATGGTGGCAGTAAATAAGTCCCATCTGATTTCATATTTAAATACTGTATTATTGTGTAAATTCTTATTTTTTTAAATGACTACCTTTCCCATCTGCATTTCCTATTAAATTTGATAAAAATTCTGTTTGTTACCAAAGGTCGGATATTTACTGTGTTTCCAAACAAACTTCGGAAACGTTGCGTTACATCCTTCAATGGTGCTCTGGCCATCAATGCCCACAAGGTGGACCAGGAGGATGAGCTGGCGTATCCTTGACAGGTGCACATTTAACGAGTGAGCTTTAGTATTATTGAGATCTTTTTGTATGTATATAGACTGTTAAAATAAATGTTTTTGTTATCTTTTTACTATTTACCTGCTTTTTCCATTTATTGATTACTATCATTTCTGTTCCCAGTTACAATGCATGTCAGTTTTACCGAGCTGGCTTATGAGTAAACTAAATATTGTCATCTTATTCTTCTTTTACTTGTAGGGCACCAACTCATTCTGAAAGGTATTTTAAGGTGAATATGAGTGAGGGTACGGTTTGTGCAATATATATCTGACTATGATATATTAGTCAGCTGATCGTTTTGTGTGAAAAGGAGATACTTTAAAAACATATCTCTAGTTTTCGTTGAAAGACAGCATAACAATGTCCAGAGCATTGTTAATCAGATGGTTAATTGAGAAGTAATCGTTGTTGGAGATATATTGCACATGCTGTAAAGAGTTTTAAAGCATGCAGCTTTGTTACTGTCTTTGACAGTAGCAAAGCACAGAAAATTGATTCATTTTCTATGATCATCATCTGAGGGCAGGAGAGGTTGAATGACAGTTAAAGACATCTATTTTTTTTATTTAATCTTCTATAACTTTTGAGAGATATTGTTATACGACAACAATATTGTATATTGTTGATCCATACTTAGGTTTTATAGTCCATTAAATTGTAATTACTGTAAAGTATTAGCTGTATTTAAAAATGTTATAAGGTGATTTATGTGTTAAACCCATAAATTTGAGGACTTGAAACAATTTAAAAATAAAGTGAAGCTATTGCAAGTGCATACATGTAACAAATTTCATAAAAATTAGACCTTCAGTGTGGTCTTGGGATCTAGGCAGACATAAATAAATCTGAACTTCACTTTATTGGATCCAGGGAGGGGAAAACTAAAAAGTTTTGATAAAAACAATACTTTCTATATACACTATAGAGGGAGTGTTTTAAAAAAATCAACGAATAAAATATTACATTATTATTTGTGAAATACTGAAATGTCTGAAATACCAAAAACCTTTGCTCTTTCTGGACAACAGGTACACTAAAAAGAACACAAGAAGGTAATATCACATTTTTATTGTCAGAGTCAACAATATTCATATTTTGGTCAAACAATAAATAATAACAAAGTAATCAAATATCACAGATACTCTAATGTGCCATCATGCACTTTGGGTATGCTATTGATGGAAGACAAACACCTTGGGAAGGTTGTAATACTTTTTCAGTAGATAAAATAAATTGATAACATTTAATACCTTCTAACTGCTAAAATACATGACATTAAGTTACAGGGTGGACTTAATTATTGTACTGTATTAGTTATTGTCATTTTGTTAAAATGATTCCTACTTCCTAACATCAAGGAGAACTGTCAAGGAGAACGATGGATGAAGTACACCAGAGTCCAGGTAGACCGAACTAATTGGGACCAAACCCAGTTCGGATTACCAAGTTGATAGGATTATCCGGAAATGCAGTGTAAAGCTGCATTAAAAGTAGTACTAATAAAATCCATTATTTCAGGCCCTGAACTGTGTATGTAGACCAATTGACTCACGTCTTTCATATATAGGTTTGTCCACTACATCTTTTGCCTGTATCAAGTGTTCCTGCACAGAGATGTTTAATCCGTTATGGATTCGTCATAAAATATACAAAAAACGAACAAGAAACAAGAACAATGATAAAACCTGTAGGCCGACTTTTTATGTGATTGCGGTTATTACGGGAGATGAACTCAAGTGTTCGAAAAGTAGTTTGCCGAAAAGTGATGTAAAAGAGTTGGACCGAGAATCAAGTCTATTGTTACGTACAGCTACATCTGGTAACATGATGTTTATGAAACGATGGCACAACTTTGCATTGGCTAGCAGGATTTCTTTGTTATGTCAAAATACGATAACTGAATTCTTATGTTCCAAAAAGTAAATTGTTGTGTTTAATTAACAGTGTGTACATAGTACTGTATAATTAATTATATCATGTTGTAGATTAAAGCGTCATAATTCAGATTACAATGCTTCATTTTTAATTGAAACTCCGTAACCTCTATCCTCACCAGGTTGTTCGGCTTAGCCGGATGTTCTGGTTACCGGGAATCTGGTGTAAAATAAAAATGGAAATGCTCTGATTGAACTCAGAAAAAGTAATTAGGTATGATCACAGATTATACTAAATTAATTAAAACTCATTTTGAATTATTAGCTCTGAGATAACAAAAAATTTAAAGCGTGGAAATAAATAATCATCCACATAACACAGAATTAATTGAACTTACCATTTACTACTGGAAAGAAAATAAGAATATTCTACAATATATCAAGTAGCATTGCTAAAGCTGTAGCTTATCTACAATTTATACTTGAGTGAAATAATTCATCTCTAGCACATCGTATTAAATAAGTCCATTTACATTTAGTTAATTTTAAGCAAAGTAAATTAACTGAAAAAGGGAAAGACATCCACAGCTGTACCTATGTGTAAATTATGTTTACTGACATTATTCTAACTAGACATTAAGATATTTAATACATAAATATCTAACTTACATATTAAGATAATCATCTCAATATTTCAATATTGTCTTGAATTTAAACTTTTAAGTCAGAGTTTCTTTACACATGGAACACAGTTTTAAGGTATTAGTTTATACGCTATGTACAAAAGAATAAAGTTGCAAGTAAATAGTTATTATTGAAAAACATCACTAAACAGCTTTGACACCTATTAATATGATTCAAAGCTATTTAGCTTTGTAAAACGCCTTGAGGTGTCAATAATTTGTAATTTTAAGCTGTACGCATTTGAACCTATGACGGTTCATCTTCAGCAGTATAGCCCATATTCAATGGTTGTTATGATGATTTTCACTAGTACACTTAATTAGTAAACTTAAAAAACACAAAAGTTAAAACATAAAAATGTACTAATGAGACACCTCAAAGAGTTTTACAAAGGTAAATAACTTTGAATCATGAAGAACAAAATAGGAGAAACAGATGAAATTTAGTAGTATACATTGTTGTAATACCTGTGGAAACAAACATTATAATGAGCAAAAAGGTAAACTGACTTACATTAGTGGCTTAGTGCTGTAACAGAATTATTATCAAGAAAATCAAATACTTAACTATTGAGCAGGAAACATAATACTATTTTTATGTATTTGAAAATACACAATATAGTAAAATACATTGATATATTTATAAAATAAATACAAATTCAAAGCAATTTAAATAAATTACTAACATTTACAAGAAAACGGTTATTTACAGAAAACTAATAGCTATAGATATAAGGTCAACTACCATATAATTAATTTTTAAATTTGGATGATATTCTTTTCTTTTATTGTATAAAGAAAGATTATTGCATCAGTTTGTTATCAAAACCCAAATGAATATCTTATGTTTAACAATAATTATTAACGTTACAATATTGTCATCAACTTCAAATGTAACAAATTACAGAAAGCTAAAAAATATATATTTGGAATGTTTACTATAGACCATCTTGTTTCACATAACAGACTATAAAAATAAGACCTACTTTTCAATGTCATTATTGCCACGGCATATTGTTTTATACAGGCACATTATCTAAGGTGATTCACTAAGAAAACAAATTTTTCTTACTTTTAAGATTTAAAAGACTTTAAAAGGATCTTTGTTTTTAAATAGAGTTATTTCATGTTATTTATAAACACGGAGTTATGACAGTTTAAAGACAGGTTTAATTAATATAATATATTCTCACTTGCCTCCACATTGAAATGGTTTACAAGGAATTTAAAAATATTAAACATTTAAAAATAGCTGATTTTTCAAATACTAATATGTTAGCAATATTCAGAAAATATGACTTATATAAATCCTTCAAGGGAAGTAAAAAACCTCTATTTAAAATTCAACAAAAACACTTTTTTGTTTCAACAAATATATACTGTACTTCTATAAGATGCAAACTGAGGCAGTAACACATTCACACAGAATAATCCTGGAAAGAAACAGTGGAAGTTGAATAATTCGATATTTCTGATTAATTCAAACTTTTCTCTCGGTGCCTAGAACTTAATACATTATTTTAGTTGGAAAATGTTAATTAATTTGAAATTTCATTTGAATAATTCAAACCTTTTTGAGAAAAAATCCAATCAAAATAAAACTATCAGTCCTGGTATTGTCAAAGACGACGGTGTTCCATATCAAAAGTCTTTTGCTTTGGTAGTGTATAGAGCCGCATTAGTCAACTTGTTAAGCTTCAGCTGAAATTACTACACTTAAAATTGCAATTTTAAGCAATTGCTATTTTAAGAATTGCAATGATTAGTGGGGTGTCTTGTGTGTACATTGTTACATGGTTAGAGTATATTTGCACAGTACTTCATACTTTTTAATTTTTTACTAGCAGTATGCCCATCCTTTGTATTGGTGGTGGGATTCTGTGTCAAGATCAAAGAATCAGGTATACACATAATACTGGTATAAGTACTGAATCTTTGTTGTTTATTGACCGATTTTCATAATTTAGATTTCATTGAATAGGAAATTAACCCTTGAACTGGCAGTCCCCGGAAAAGCAATGATACCAGCCGCCGCTGCTATGGGAGTCGTCGTAAAAGCGATGATGTGCAAGGATCCCGTAATTGATTACATTTAGTCAACGAAACAAGTATTGGTGGTGATATTTATATACCATTGTAACGATAAAGAGTTGATCATTCAGTATATGAAGTTAATTTTTTCCTACAATAACCAAACAGCTGTAAAATACAAAGTGATTTTACACATTGCTTTGTTTACATCTTCGTCTGCGTCCTACTGACGTTGTGTTTTATTATTTTTGGGGATATTGGATAAAAATTATTGTTTAATATATTGAACTAGTTTTTTTTATTAGTGAAAGAATAATAATGTTGCTAAAAGTTTAATTTATTGATTTTATTGAGAGGTGAGAGCATAGCAGGCAACAATAACCTCCAATTGTTTGGTTATATGTTTATAATATATATTTATCCTCAATAAAACTACATATATTCTGTATATATTCTTCAATATAACTATATATTTTCTAAAACTAGATTAAATTTTCAACATTAGAATTTTTCTTATATATGTATATTTGAAGATCATAGTGTTCCCAAAGTTTTGAAATATTTTTTTAAATTTTAATTTCAATCTTAAATGTTTTTTTGTAAAAATAGTCATATTCATAATATATTATTATATTTTCTTATTCTAATATTAATGCTGAAAACAATAATAAATAGCATCATTATTCTCAAAAGGACTTGAGCAAAAACATACGTACAAACATTAGGCATGGTAAAATTTCAAAAATCAGTCTGCCACTGCAGGGTAAGTGACTGCCAGTTCCAGGCTTAAATTTGACATAACTTTTGTTCTTCATAATAATCTTTTTAAACAATTAATCTTAAACTATTATTTAAATGGCTGTCATTTCGAGATCAAACGAGAGATTTAAAACATTTTTAGATTTAAACATTTAATTATAATGATATGTTTATCTAAATTGGGTCTTTACTATTTAAAGACACTTGCCAAGTCTAAAAAATCGATTAAAAAATGACTGAGATGTAAAATATTTTATACAGAATACAAAATATACTTGGTGGATACTTGGCTAAGTATGTGTTTTAGGAAATACCCCATAGACCCTATTTTGCTTATTTTTACGCTTCAAAACATTAAACTTATGATATTCTCCCCTCATTAAACTTCATGATTCACATCATGAAGTTTAATGACATACTTAACACATCAAGTATATTAAGCCATACTAAGAATAAAACAAACATTTCATTGTGACTCAGTCACAATAATTGTACTAGTAAAGCATATTTTTAGATTGATGACTTTATAAATTTGTGATAGTAAGATAGAGACAGCACTATGCTGACAAGAGAGCCATTATACCTCAGCTGTTTCTTTCCTTTACTCTAACTCAGATTACATCAGCCCAATTCATCCATTACCATGTACCTTGAACGATTTGTCTTTGACACCCCCCGTTTCAAAGCGTGTGGTCTTTCAAAAAATAACAATACTTAACATCTAAAAAACTGTTTACCTAAGCAATGGCCATTTAAAAACTTGAGTGGTGTCACAATGTTATATTTTATTTTAAGTTACTCATTCCATATGGTTGAGGAAACCAGTAAAGTGGGACAAAGTTACACACACTTTTTGGTTGGTGTAAAGATCTGATAGATTTTGGCACGGTGGGTACAAGAGTTAACTTTTCTTTATGGACAAAACTATCAATTTGGTCAGTCTTTGTTAGTAATGCTATGGTTTACATGATATTATTTTATCTTCAATTTATTTGCTGAACTATAAAATCCCTGAGAAAATTTGGAAGCAGAAATATGATTATACTGTAAACAAAACTACTTAGCCAATAGTCATAAAAATGTAACTAATAAAAAACAAACAATTTAAAGAAATATTCTATTATATTAAATAATTTAATTCAAATTAGAATAAACATACATTTATTTTGATGATAACAAATATACCCTTAACTGGACTGTGGTTACTTATATTGTGGAAGGTAAAAATTGACGGTCCTGGTGATATACTCAAAACCCACCTGGTTATCAAAACACCAAACCAACAAAGAGTAGATAACAAAGACCCTACGAGTTAAATTAAAGAATTAAATTTTGCATTTACTTGACACAATACAATTTCTGTCCAATACAATTTATGCTGTTAAACCTTTAAACTTTACAAGACTTGAATATATCAGAGAGCATAACTGTATATAGAAAAAAATCTCTCTTGCAAAAAAAAAGCCTAACATACCACTTCATGGCACTGGTGGTTGTGGAAGGCTCTTGGCCTGTGCCGCCTGGCGCCTCAGGTCTGATCGAATGAGCGCCGTGAGACCAGTGCCTATCATCAAGCAGCAACACAGAACTGCGTTGGCCCACAGATCTCCAATTAACTCCAGTACCCATGACGATCCTACAGAGGAATAACAAGATTTTGTAACATAACATTTTCAAAGTGGTGATAACATCGGCAGCCATGTCTTTTCGATTTTAGAGGCCAAGTATGATCACATCGGTATTTAGGTCCTTATAAGATGGAATAGTACTGCCGTGTTTTCGGCACTTGAGACTATGAAATAAAAATGTTTCAATGAAACAAAAAATGGGCAACTGCAGACTGATATTAAGTTATTAAGCATTGTCCGTATTTCAATAGAATTTGATTACATAACGGTTGACACTGATTTGGGATGTAATGGAAAGTTATATTACGTAAACAAGTTTGTATAACCACCTATGGTGAAGAGGATGCCAAAGACCTGAGCCCCGGCGTTGAGCAGTCCTGCAGAGGTTCCCTCCGGCTCCGGATATGTCAACTCCGCCCCCAACTCAAAACCCACTGGCAAATAGCCTGTCATGAAGAACCTGTCAACGTCAAAGCACAATATTTAGTTTTTACAGTGACTTGGTATGTACCAATAATAAATGTTTATTATTATTGAATTTAGAACTAAATATCCATTTTAAACTTGTTATTAATGGCATTAAAAAATCATATTTTTAAAACACACATTTTTTTGAAATTAATATTAATTAATAAGATAGAAGTGAGGCACTAATTCAAAACTAATAGGCTAAGTATATAAAATATAAGGAAAATCTCAAAACATAAAAAACTCCTATGAGCAGCAGTCCACCCAATGAAGGATAAAATTAAACTTATAACCATCATGCACTAATTTGATTGGCAGGTCTCAAGCTTGAACTACTCAACAATCAGAAAATTTGGAATTAAAATGGGTGGGTGGAAGATATGGAAGAAAAGTGAACAATGGAACAACATTTTCTCAAATGTCGCAGTTTTAGACTAGATGCCATTAATTGTGTTTTGCCGTTGAATTAAAGATCCATGTATCAAGCTATAACAGAACTATCAAAACCATAGTTAACGTGGAATAATAACCTACATTATTCCAGAAGTCAGTGATACACAATGATGATAAGCTTTGTATTCAATTTCACAATAGAATAAAATCATGTTGACGTTTATTGTATTGCAACCACTACCTAATGAAATTATATCATTTGGGCGGATACAAATTATGTTACTTTGTCTTCTGACAACTTTTTGTTTGAGAAAATATCATCTTAACTGACATATAACTAATAATAATATGTGGTTCATTGACTTTACTTTGCCTATCCAACGTATCCTAAAATAACCTGTGGTCTCAAAACCAAGATTATTGTTTCGTCTGATATTCATTGCAATACAGCTTGCCGTGACAGCGAATTTCATTCTGTGGGCCAGAGATTCAATTCCTAAATCAGAAACCTTTTGTAAGGTTCAGTGGATTGCAGATTTGGACCCCTATTAGGAATTTGATTAACCCTTCAACGCGGTTTCATGTACACCGTATGTAAGTCAAATGCCATCTGCAGTGCAGTTCAACATACAAGTCACCCAAGATCGGCGCGATGTTGACCCTTTATGTGCTGCTATCCCTCGGCAGTTATCAAACTATTTTGACTCTTTGATGTTTTCAGGACATTTGGACAGTACAAGGAGTAATTTCAGCTGTTTTCTTATATTTCCAACCAACTTGAGAGAGACAGAGATAGTTTAGTGTGAGGCATTAAAATCAGCTGTTAACTCGTCATGTTACTGTCGTCAGCTCTTTTGTTATATTGTGTTTCTCAGTTATTTTGGCCATGAATACGAAGTAAAAATTTGAGATTTGTGGATACTCATTGGTACATTTTATGGTTTAATTTTGGAATAATCAATCAGATATGGTTTTTGTTTAGTGTGTTTTTGTCATTTGTAAAATGTAGAACTCAAGTCGACTGTAGTGCCTAGCCTGTAGTGTAACTGTTTTTAAATATTTTTTTAAAATTTACTGCTAGAATCATGTAAATAGGATGTCTCATAGTGAAGAAATATATGTTTTAGTAATTGTTCGCACAAAAAGGTCGTGAGCACCAAAAAAGTACCTCAATACGGTCTGTTTGGTAACAAAAACTTCCTGCATTGAAGTACATTAGAAGTAAATGCAGAACTAAATGCTTATTTAATTAAATAATAGAAAATCTAATGACTTAACTAACCCAAGAACACCAGCAGTTACATAGACAACAGCGATGTATCCACTGTTGAGGGTGAATGTGTATATCACCATTCCCACCAATGAGAAGAAGTAAACAGCCAGCGTTGTCTCTCTAAAGAACACATATATCACTTAACACACTGTTATTTTTTGAATTGTTATTTTTTTATCAGAATTATTTGCTTGGTAATATAAAATTAATTTAAAAGAAATCAATATTTACCGGTTCTCATTTTAAGGTGACTAAAATAATTTTTGAATATGTACATTTACCTCTTGAATACACTTCAACTCAAAGAGAGTGGTGCATAGACTATTAGGGCAACGAATCCTGAATGGTGGTAGCCTAATACCAACCAATTCACAAGCATCCAAGCCATCCACTGGAACTTGCTTGATTTACATTTGCATAACTAGAACCTCCCTTTAATAATTCAATTCATAAAAATTTATTTTTAATTCGAAGGAAATTTTAGGTAGTTCCGAATTTATCAAGAAAAGACTTCATAATATTAATGGCAAAAAACATCTATGTCTATCTATCTATCTTATATCTATCTATATCTATTTTCATTTAATGAAAAATTCTATATTTATATAAAATATTTGGTTAGCTCAAATTTTCTCACTCTTCTCAATTGAGAATTTTGACTATCCAATACAAGCAAGGTTTGTATATATATTTGCACACGGATCTCGAAAACGGCTCTAACGAATTTCATTAAATTTTGGAAATAACTAATTTCCGAGTAGAAAATAGGTTCTAGATAGGTCTAATGTCCAGAAAAATTCCAGTTTTCTTGTAATATTAAGTTTAAAATCTAAAAAATTAACGTTACCCTTATGGAGAATCAAATGTAAACAATAAAAATCAAAACATCTGTTTATAACCGTTTGACAGTTGCTGAGTGAAGATGACTAACAATATGCTCTTTGTAAGATGTGAATAGAGGTTTTGAATACATATTTATTTCATGTATGTACGTAATAAATTAAGAATGATCAAATTAGTAAACAATTTGTAAAAACTAAAGTGTAAAATAAAAAGGAAATAAAAGCAGAGAAAAGTAATGCCAAAATCTATCGTGTTTTGATAGAAAACTTATTCATTGTATTGCTTGAAGCCACTTTAACAAACCAATTGATGTAAACTAAATTTTCCTTTTGCTTTTTAATCTTCATTCCGTATCTAACACAATCAGTTGACCACAGTTTATTAATAGTTGTACAAATAATTATGATAGCTCGAACAATAACGCCAGGGAAAACATGCTGAATCGCATCGCATATTAATTATGTCTTAGCTCATTGTCAACTCAAGCGTTAAAGGTTGTGAGATCGATCCCCGACCGAGGACGATCAATTTTTTGTTTTCAGTTTATACAGGTTATTAAAAAAAGTTTGCATTAATTGTTCAATTTTAAACAACTATCATTTTTGTTGTTTGTTTTTATTATAACAACATTAGGTTCTGTTGCAGACATAAGTAAAACAATAATTATTTAACTATTTGTATTATTAGTAATATATTTATTTCCTTAAAATTGTCTTATTTTATCCAAGCAAAGCTCAGTTTCCAGGTACTTCAAGTTTTATTGTAATAAAATTTGATCTTAACCCTTTGCTATCATATCGGGTATTTATAACTTGTCCTGCACACTCGGATGGCCATTTGTATAGGCCATTACCATTTTCCCGCCAAGTCAAATTAATATTAATATTAGTTGTCGTCGCCGCTCAGATGGCCAGTCTTACTGGACGAGAATAAATCTGAGTTGCTGTCGGAAGGCCAGCGGTACTTCCCACTAAATATAATCATCTGTTTCTTTTTTAGATATTTTTGGCTAGATTTGGGATGTGCTGCAGCCTTTCAGGGAACTAATGAACTAGCGAATTAGATGAATTACCGCTTCTAAAACTATATATGTGTTGGAAAGTAAGGTTATGCTTAGTACCTTGTTCTCCTGTTGCATTTACTGAGAAGTGGTGATATTTAATGCTAATAACAGATGCTTTTTGTAAATAACTGTATATTTGATTAATAATTCATTATTTATTTTAGTAGTAACCACAGTAGATAATAAATGCAAACATAAGAATGGATGATAATTTAAATTCAGATGTCTTTAGGCAATTATTGGAGGAGTATGACAAAAATGTTTCTAATTGTGAAATAGATAATTTTGTAATTGACATTATTTGTTAACAATGGCTTTTTATTGTCCTTACAAAAATTGTTGTGAAAAAACCAGGTTGTTGACACAAAAACAATACGGAGTTGGTGGGAAAGGTTGTCAAACATGGTTACCGATCAGACAATGAACATAGCGCGGCCAGTGTTGCTGGTCAACCGAGCGGCAATAACATCACGGGACCTAATATGAGCTGTCTGCAGCATTGGCATGGCCAGTACTACTGATCATCTGAGTGCAAAAGGGTTAAAACTCAAAGTAGAGAGTATGTCATACTTGAACTTGTGAGTTTTGTCGAGAACCACTCCACAACATACGGATCCAAGCATGCCAGCCACAACAATCATCAGCCCGATCCTGCCCACATCTTCTTCTTTTCCCTGTAAGCCAACCCATGTGTATGTCTATTACTAAATCAAAATACTGTAATGAAGATGGTATCTATTGTGTAAATTATTCTAATAAAGCTGAATCTGAAGGTAAGGCTTAAGTCTTACATGTCTAATTTGGACCCAGTAGGAGATGACTCCAATCAGATTATTGAGTCACCTCTGGCTAGTCCAACTTTACTCCAAGATTAATAATGCTCTGAAACATATAGGGTAACTCTAAGGATGTTCAGTTCAGATTTTCAAAACATACACTAAGCTCTACTGTCATGTGTGTAAAAAAGGACAAGGTATTTTTTTCCAGACAATCTCTCTTTTTTTAGTGTGAGATGCTGTGTGTGTATGATGTGAGATTCTTTGTTGAATGACAAAGAAATTAGTCAGATATGTGTTACATGATAAATAAACTACAGTCGACTCCCTCTTGTCCGGACTTACTCCAGACTACTTCTTGAAAATGAGTCGTCAGCATGCGGTCACGTTCCTCATCGCATAAATCGATAGGATTGAACGTGTTTGTTTATTTCCGGTCTAAATATAAATAAACAAAACTGCAAATATCAGGTCAATTTACAATTGGATCCGATATGGATCTTCAGTCAAGCGGGAAATGGCAATGTCAGTGTGGGAATTTTGACTCATGGGGATAAGAGTGCAGTACTGGAACTGGCACCAAAGTCGCCAGTTGTTCTACACAGTTGCAGTTAGATACTCTACTACGCCAAGCAACAGACCGGCACATTAGCAGTGGATGTAATGATTATGAGGAAATGGAGTGATTATGTATTCAAGAAAACAGTTTAAGCAAAAAATCAGAAGAAAATAATAATTTCTTTAAATACGTACAGTATTGTAAAGCCAAGATTTTTATTCATCTTAGATTATAGTGAATACGTTAAAATAATCTTATAATTATACAGTTCCGTTTTTTTCGTAATGTAAAATAAATTTGTAAAGGTTCAATTTGCGGTGATTTTTAATTTCATGTTCATTCATTTTTTATGGTGAAACATTTAATTTATCAGCGTCACAAAAACTACGATCGAGTGAGTTGGAAACAAAAACCTAATAATAATATTTATGCTTTAAAGTTATTTTAAAATGTAATTTATATAGATACTGTACGCCAATACAGGTTGTAATTTATATACCTATATAAACCTGCCGGATGGTCCGGATTTTTTAAAATCCAGACAGTGGTCCATCCCGAGGTTTCCGGATTAGAGGGATCAACTGTACTTTGAATGTTGAAAGACATGTCTTTATACTCTTTAAGATACTCTTTAATGATTGGTATTTTTATAGTAACAAATAACTTGTTAATATCAACAATATTTGTTAATGTTAGGCTGTTATATAAAAATAAAAAAATAATATCTATGAGAAAGTGATTCTAAAATTAACAAAATAATTACAATGCTAACAAACAATCATGTACTATTTTAGAAAAATGCCATCTTTCCATTAAAATTACTTGAAACACTTAAAAATAACTCACAGGAAAATAAGCCAGCACAATCTGGTTGAGCAGGGTGGATATGGCGTAGAATACTCCTACATTGATGCCGTACGAGACAAGCAGCAGCATGTAGCCTGTGTTAGTCACCAGGTGTTTGATGGACGTGGCAAATGGAACCGATACTGTGTTGCGCTGAACAGCCTGTGCTGGGCTTGGGGGTAGCTTAGGAGTACTCTGGAAAACTGCAAGTACTTCAGAGACTCTATCAAACACGTGGCAGGTTTAATTATATCCTTCATTTTAATATGTTCTGACGATTAATGCTTTTTTTCTGACCCCCTACCACTAAATCTTTATCGATTGATAAACATTTTTTACAAACAAATGGCCTTACTTTATTCACCACCTTCTCCAATGTACAACATTTTACGTTCTTATTACTAATTCATGCTACATTTTTTGTTTTAATTTAGTTAACACAAAAATTTTAAATGGTTAATAATTTAGGTTCCCTTGGTAAACTGCCCATTAGGGGTCACCTTAGTAAAACCTTAGTAAATAATACACAAAATATTAAAATAACTGTTTCTCATTCAACTTCATTTTTTATCAATATTGTCTTTTAAGTATGGTATTATCCAGTTTAAACATCTGAATTATAATCATTAATTTTTTTTAATAAGTTCAAATGAGGTGTTTACAGTAAATAAATAAATAGGCCCTATTCATTAAATTCTTAATAAAAATTCAATATTTTCATACCTAAAAGCCAATTCTTTAATCCTTTGAGGTAATACACTGTTGTATTGTAAAGTTGTTTTTTTAGTGCACTGTACATTTCAGTAGCCTAATCATTCACATAATCTAGACACTGGTGGTAATATTGTTCCAGTGCAAATCAATTGTTACACGTTTAATACGGGATTGCGTTTAGCATTTTTGCTGAAGTGTGACATTGAGCATGAAGCAAAAATACAAAAGCATCATCAAAGCACGGAATGGCCGCCACGGAGACAAAGCGCACCAAAATAACACGCAGCAATCAGATCAACGATCTCAGTACGAGGCTACTTGTAATGTCCTACTATCAAAGATTTACTTTGCCAAATTGTTCAACTGAAAGTAACATTATGATACTTACAAAATAAAATTAGAACTAACAGGATTGAAGTGAGAATAGCAACTCCGTAGAAGAGCAAGGACAATCCAGATGCAATAGAATCCATGTCTTCACTGTTCTTCACTATCATAGGTGGAATCACAAATCCAAGAGCCACTCCAAGCTGGAAAACAGAAATAATAACAAACTGTGGTGGATAATAAATTAATATAGTCCAGTCCTTATTTGGTTTTTAAGGCATATTTTCATTTATAGGCCTGTATGTTGGCTCTCAAAATGTTTAGGTTTACAAAATTTAATAGGTAATTCATTATTTATCTATTCACATTTCAGGGTTACAATTAAAAGCACGAATAAATAACATAAACTGTATTATAAACAACAAATATGTATTGTAATAAAAATTGGCCTAGCTTTTTAGGAATAGGCCTATAAAACCATATTATGTACAGTATGCCTATAAAACAAACTTTTTAGCTTCTATAAGTATACAGCTTTATAATAGTTGTATATTGATTTACTTTAATATTCAATCCAATGCTGCAGCTCAGGTCATCAAGATGACTAGACAATCAAATATGACTTGTTCACAACCTTTGACAGGCATTTCTTGCTGTATCTTTAGCTGCCATCTCTGGCTAGCCTAAGCAACTAAATTAACACCGCCACTGTATTACGCTGTTTTTAATTAAATGCATAGGTGGTAAGCCCATAGTGATTTAAATTATTTATTAGAAAACAAGGCCATTTTTATTTTATTTAAGTTTATGACGACTGAGATGTAGACGCTGTAATTTAATTTCATACAGAAATAAAGATATGTCTATTTCTATGTATATGATGGATAGCCTAGTTTAGTTTAATTCGATAGTTAAAATTTGAATTTAGGCATATACTAAAATAAATGGGTAGCCTAATAAATAATAAATGTTAAAGAAATAAATGGGTGAGAACTAAAATAGAAAATAGCAAATAAGCTAGATACCTTTGTATAGGCTCTTCTTTAACAGATAAGAACACTTAATAATGTATTTATCCCAGAAACACTGTCCCATTAATGCTTAGTAGGTCTTGTGTCTGTTTAGTTATCAAAATGTCTGGTTAATGTAATGGTAAAAAGGTTAGTAGTAAAATAAGTTAATGATTCTTTAGACATATTTTTATATGAATATTTGAAATTTATGTAAGCTTGAGTAAGTTGTTTGAATAACTATAGCATACATAAATTATTTAAGTTAATAGAACAAATTAACCCCACTCAACGAACTCCACTGGACTTTGGAAAATTTGAACTTCAGTTACAGGCTGTAAAGATATTGGTAACAGCCTGTGAATGGGATGAGGTTGTAAAATAGCAGTTGATTTACTTTCCTTCGAGACAATCTTAGAAATAGGCCTACTTTTAATATCACGTTTAGCAAGCCAATCTTCTAGTGAGGCTTCCCTAATATATGAATAAGCATTACGTTCATTTTCATAATCTTCTATTTTTCTTTTCATAAGGTCCAAATCTTCTCTTGAATAGTGAGTGTGATTGCAATTTTCATTGAACTGACATTCACCAGTTTGCCTATATCGCCTACATTCTTCTTTTGCCGATTCTTCTTCAAATGTAGCTTTTAAATCTCTGAATTTTTTGTAATGATTGTTTCTATTGCGTATGTGTCCTATGCCTTGAATGTGTTTTCTACGTGATTCTGGGTCATCAACGAAAGTCCTATCACAATAGTCACAGAAATACCGTTTTCCCATTACAGCAACTTACTGATAACTTGTGGTTCAATAAAATTTAAATATTAGTTTAAAACGTGAAACTATAGCTGTATATTCTGTCTATATAATATATTGTTTTATTCCTAATAGAATAAGATGTTACTATTAATATCTTCGAACTTAATAAACAACGCAGTGTTTCAATAATCCAAATAACACAGCACTGATGTTGAACGAATTATTATTATTCAGTGTTAAACATTAACATCTTTACACACAAGCACAAGAGATATAAAAATTGGTTAAACCTTTGGTTTCCTAATAAACATAACTTTATTCTAATAACCTCAAAGGCCCTAAACACGTTAATTTCCAACGTCCGTCTTTTTGACAGACAACACTTAATCACATGTTTCCGTCTAGTCTCCAAGTTAGCCAACACAAAAAATACAACTTTCTCTACTATTGGTACTATTGGTATTTCTCTACTATCTTGTTGTAAAAAGAGTTGCTAGTATGTAGCTATAATAAAATTAGGATATTAAAAGATGTATTTAAAAGTAGTATTTCTTTCATAGTAGTAGTTTTTCGTAATATGTTTATAATACTGTACTTTTAATGAGATTTTACATATCCTTACAAACTACAAGTTTCCCCTACAAAATTTTACTTTATTTCTCAGTTTCCGGCTCATCTCAAGCTTCCATTCCCAATACTTGAGCGGAGGAAGATAAGGTTAAATCAACTATTTTTTGGGACCTGTGGTTCAAGATGTGGCGAGGCTATGCTAAAGGCAATGCTATAAGCGTGCAATTGATCTTATACAGGAGCATTAATAAACAAATCAAACGTCATTCTAATTCCATTAAATTCTATTCTTGGTATGATCGCTATATTTGTCCTAATAGTTATATTAGATGATTTATACGTCTCTGAAGTACTTCCAAAGAACAAGTTGTAATACTGAAACCGTGGCGGAGTATTCTGAAAATAAAACCAAACTTTATTCTACTATCCCACTTTCCCATAAGAAAAACTAAAATAATTACACTTTCGGGACAATATCCCTAAAGTAGAAAACTTCTGGCACAGGGGCACTTCAATGATCACAGAAGTAAGTTTGTAGATAGAATTTCGCATGACACCAAGAAAACCAATCTACCTGATTGCCAAACACGCCAATGGAACAGGCAGATGAGACCTCGTCAGGACCGAACCAAGTGGCAGCTAGAGGTGCGGGCATACTAAGGACGAAGATCTGGGAGACGGCGACAACTGTCTGTCCTACGAAAGTTATCAGGAACCGATCGGAGGCCACGGAGAATACTTTAATCCAGGCTCCTCCACAGGTCCCCAGTGCACCCAAGGTTACTGCCACACGAATACCCTAGAACAAATTGAAGGATACTGTATGACGTACAATGCCAATTTTATTTTTATTTCCTTTAAATACAAAAAATTGAAACAAAACAGTTTTTCATGTAGGTAATGTTCTAATATTGTTGTTTTGTATCAGCAGTTTCAGCACAAGTATCAACTTGATCTTCCAAAGAAATTAATAGACAGTAGACAATTTCCTTTATTTGTAATTTCATAAAGAATAATACAATAGTGTCACAAAAATCTAGAATTTTTAACATTAAGATTGTTTAAAAGTTTACATTTTCTATGAGTTAAAAGTTCATAGTTGGTCAAAAATTCCCTAAGGGAGTACACCGGTCGTTCTGCAAGCCAGTCCCAGAGTTGCTGTTTGAGTTGGTTTCCTATTGCATTCTTGAGGTTGTTGGAAGAGAGTTGATGATTTTGCGGCCAATTTAAGAGAGGTTTCTGCTGTATCGTGTAGTGTGGTGGATGGGTAGGCTGTAGTCGACTGCTTTTCTGATGTGGTAGGAGTGAAAATTCTCTTTTCTGGGAAGGTTCAGTTTTTTTGTGTGCAGAATAACTCCATGGACGAAGAGTCCTATCACTGTTACAGCTGCAGCTGTCTTGGTTCCCAAGGCCGGAGAGTGCACTGACGGTTTTTTTCTGGAGCACTAAGACTTTGTTGAGGTTTGCCTCTGATGTTCCTCCTAAAGAAATTAAGACATACCTTATGTGTGTTACTATTACAGCATAGTATGTTGTATTATCCGTCTTCAGACCTCCTATACATTTCATCGTCTTTATCAGATAGACTCCAGGTGCAAGTTTCTTGGTCAGGTTGTGTATGCAGTCGTTCCAGGAGACGTCTTCATCAATTGTCAGGCCCAGGAGTTTTAAAGTTTTTTCAACGGTTATTTCAGAAATTTATTGGATTTGTTCACGTTTTCGGTTAAAATTTAACTAGGTTGTTTTTGGTGGATTAATGACCGGTCATTTTGGAGGCAGTATTGCAGTGCCTTGTCTATTAAGGATAATGTGTTGGCGTGTAATTCTTGTGGTAAGTCATGCATAAATAGAAGACTTGTGTCATCGACGTACATTTTTGTTTCACAATTTTCATTCCTAATGAAATCTGGAAAATCATTGGTGAAAAGAAATAAAAACGGGCCCATGACTGAGCCCTGGGAAACTCCTCTGTTATTTTAAAAATGTGTGAACCTATGTACAGAATTTCTTCCATTTATGTTTTGCTGGATTTCGACAATTCGTGTACGTCTTTTTGATGAGATAGGGCGGTATCCTTGTTTAGTGCGTGAGCATTTTTTCCTTTGGGTGTATGTTTGCTATTTTTAGGGCGGAGGGAAATTGTCCAAGGCTAAAAGATTTGTTTATTATTTACATTTCCGGTAAGCTCGTACCGGTATCGGTATCTGTGCAAGGCATTTAGAGATTATTCTTTTAGTATTTTGAATTCTTCATCATAATGAACCTTCATTTTCTGTCCTTTCTGCGCAGCTCTTATTTTTTGAAGGGGCAGGCATGGTCCAATATTTGCCTTACAGTCTTTTAAAATGCAGATTATGCCTCTTCAGCGTCAGGGGCATTGTGCATCTTAATCCTGTTTTCTTTGGAGAGTCCGTCTTTCATGCTATCCTGGGTTTTTCTTGGAAAAATTCATTTTTGTAACATCTCCGTTTTAACATTAACTTCACTCTGTATTTTGACGGTAAATGTTTGGCCTCTGTGATATGCTATTCCAGCATTAATTAAAGCGAAATCTATAGCATTATCATGTGTATTCGTACAGATACAGTCTATAAAGATGATCGAATGGTTAGGTATTCTTGTAGCTGGGAGTGGTAGTCTTCTAACTCGAAAAATTGACAGTTCCCCTCTAAGATAGATACTACTGCCATTTTCAGTTAGCCTGTCTATATTGATATCGCCCATTAATACAACGGCCTTGGTGTCACCTTGAAGTGACTCCAGAATTTCTGATAGGAAGTCAATGGCTAACCAAGCTTGTCCCTCTGACCCCTGGTGGTCGATACATACCAAGTAGAGGGTTTTGTTCTTTATCCTTATTTTCCATAATGCGTCTTCAAAAAATAACTCTACACTTTGGTTGGAGACTTCTATTTCTTCTACCCTGATGGCAGTAGTTTCCTGGATATAGATTGCAACCCCTCCCATTCTATGATCTTCCCCGCTGGAATATGTGACTTGGTTGTAGCCACTACTCTTAGTGAGTAATAACATATCTGAACTAAGGCCATGTTCAGTAATCACCAAGATAGTGGATTCGAGTTCACTCATTATATGATTTATTCTTTCAATATTTTTTTCTAAGACCTTGAACATTTTGGTGAAAAATAGTGACGGAGGTTGTTTTATTTTGTGTAATAGTTAGGGACTCTTCCATGTAAATCTGGTCTAAAAAAGTGTCCGGTCATATTAATTACACTCTACAAACTTACAATGTTAAAATGCAATAGTTTATTCGTTTGTTAAACAACAACTGTTCGAGAACAATGTCTCTTGTGATTAAATTTGGGATACAGCTTCGTCTAGTGAAGGTTTATTACTATAATCTATGTTGAAAAAATCTAAATTGTTTTGTTCCCCATTGCAGCAAACTTACTTTACTCTTTCCCATGTTAATCTTATAGAGAATAATAATAATTTCATATAAGTTCTTTGTCCTTATTATGTGATTAGTTTGTATCGAGACAAGAAATTCCTAAATGAGAGAAAATTCGCTTAATATGCAGGTCTACTACAGTGTTGTTTCTGTTTCGGAACAGATTACGTTGCTTATAAATTTAAGTTTTTGATTGATGGATTTCACTTTACATACATAGTGATTAGTAAAGTAGGTTCCGAGGATCATAGAGGCTTGTAATTTTGTATTACAAGTAGTAGTGTTTATGAGAAAAAATTCAAATACTGATGCAGAGTAAGTCACCCACCTCTTTAACTTAAACAACTTTTCACATACTGTAGTTAATCCAACCAACCAGATCCTAAATTTTGTTCTAAAGATTGTATATAAACCCATCAAATGTTATATGATTTAGTTATGATACGGATTATTCTGGGAAAAGTAAGGGATGAAAATGCCATAATCAAACTTTGTCTCTAGAAAAGAATAATACCGTATAGAAAAATGGATTTTAAGAGGACAAAATTAGGACGATGATCCATTTTAAAATTGTTAGATTTTAATGGTCAACTAATTAAACTGGTCTGGGTTAGTTTTGGAGTTTTATGAAATTGATCAGGATTAGTGTAAAGAGAATGCAGTGTAATGAAAATTTAATTATACTCGAAATATTATACAGTATAAAGAATTTTTAAAATTAATTGTACCTATATTGTTTTTACACAATGAAAACTATCAAAAATTAACTATCTTAATATACCGGGTGTCTCACCTTAAGTGAACCAATAACCTTAAGTGACCTTTCATACGATGCATATAACACAGCAAACTTTTTATGGGGGATTCCCCTTTATTTTTTTAGAGGATTTAAAAATTGATTTGGAATCCGAAAAATAGGCCGCCATTTTCCAATGGCCGACAACTAGAAAATTTCTTATAGAACACCCTATATGGTGGTTTTGGATAGAACAGATCATTTTAAGACGTTTTTACTCTAGAAAGTTTTGGCGTAAATGTAACCGGGTATATGCAAATCTGATAATCAGAGGTTTTCATGATGACTATTGACAGTAGCTCGCAGTTACATTTACAACAACACTATTAAGGGTAAACACGTCTTAAAATTACCTGTTCTTCTATCGAAAAACACCATAAAAATACAGGAATATTGGAAAATAGCGGCCTTATTTTACGGATTCCAAATCAATTTTAAAATCTTCTAAAAAAAGGAGAATCCGCCGTAAGAAGTTTTCTGTCATATGCATAGTACAAAATATAGCTATTGGTTCACTTTAGGTGATAATGGTTTGAAACAGGAAAATGTTTTTGAGCCATAGATCGCAAACGGTTACATTTACGCCAAAATTATTTAGAGTAAAAGTATTGAAATTACGGGTTCTATTAAAAAATACGAAAAATATAGGGGGGTTTCTATTAGAAATTTTCAAGTTATCGACCATATTGGAAAATGGCGGCCATACTTTTCGTATTCGAAATAAATTTCTAAATCCTCTAAAATAATAAAGGGGAGTGTCCACTAAGAAGTTTGCTGTCATATGCATAGTATAAAATGTAAGCTATTGGTTCACTTTTGACGAGACACCCTGCATAAAAGAGGAAGTATTTTGTATAGCCTATATGTTAAGAGGAAGAATCTATATGGTTATATGCATGTTGCCGATAAACTCCGGAACAGCTCGAAAGGTTGTATTGAAACATTCAGGCATTAATAAGCACGATTCGCTGATGGTTTCTGTGAGGTTTGATGCAAATCCGTCCGAAAGGCTCTGACCCAGAGGGCATAAAACAGTGCAGTGTCAGGTTTTGTAAATTGTATTATTCTGTGTTAAATTGTGTTGTTCAAACATAAACAAACAAAGTGTAATGTTACTATAGTTGATTTTATGCTACTAGAATTGAATTGAAATAAATACACCAAAATCCTTCGACCCAGAGGGCATGTGTATTTAAGAGGTATTTTAGTATTTCTAACATTTAAAAGTTGGATTTAAAGTTAGCCCTGAATATGTGAATTTGATATGTAAATTTTTTAAGTGTGAATCTGGATTCGTTTGCTTTACTTTTTCAATATTTAAAATATTTTTGTTGATGTAACATTATTAAAATAAGTTGGATTTAAAATAATTAGCCCTCATAATGCTGTACGGGAATGTCTAAATTCTTCATATATGTTTTAATGTACCAAGTCCACATATATAGTGAATACACTAATTTATTATTCATAAATTGGCTTAAAATGCCTGAATAGGTTACCATTTAAGGAAGGTATTAACAATAGAGTATTTCATATTTTCCAACGAACCTAAACCTAATTAATCTGTTTCTTCATCGCAGCAACGCGCGACGGGTAACGCTAGTATATTATACAGATGCACTTTTTTGTAACATTTCTTTTGGTTTCGTGCTGTCGAGGAAAATAAATCAGTTTGTCGACAGGCACCAGCACCAAAGAGATGTCAGATATTCACTGTGCTCGCATAAAGCCTTTGATAACATTATTGGAGCTCCGCTGTTCAAGCACAGTGCTGTTGTGATTCACTTATCTTCTCAGCAAATTCCAATTTTCCATTTCATTTTTAACTTTCATCAAACTCTATACATCTGACAAAAAAAGTAACAGAAAGAGAGTGATGGTTTTTAAGGTTTAGCTCAATAGTTGTTTTGAAAATTCATATAAATACTTGAAGAAAAAAATTGTTATGATTCGAATACGAAAGTAACTCATTGGCGAAATTAATTGAATAGGATATAAAATAGTTAAGGCCTAATAACTTCAATGAGAACTCAATTTAAAAAGTTCGCAAGATAATTACTAGTATTTCTTAATTTTGAAGCACTGATCCAAACCATTTGATATACATTTAATGAAAAACTCTATAAACTAAAAGTTAGGCACATAATTTCCTTACATTACAGTAAAGATTCATATTTCTAGTTAAGAGAAAAAGGTTATTTAGGAAGGCGATTAGAACAAGAAATACCAAACATGCATACAAAATATATTTGTATTAATATAATATAATACATAATATATATATACAACCAATATACAACATATACAACCAATGGGATGTCCTTACACGGTAAGGTTTATCATTATAAACTTGTATTAATTATTATATTACCAAAGATGGGTTACCTACAGTTAATTAATGTTGGATTCTACTTACCAATTTGTCGACTAGCCAAGAGGCAGGGAAGATGAATGGAATGTAGGTAATCATGTAGATCATTGAGGTCCAATTCACGTAGGAGCTCGGCACATTGTAGAACTTCTGAACCACGTTGGCTATGATGGAGTACTCTATCCACTGCATGGCGTTGGACATGGAGTACACAACGAATAGTGCCAGTATAAGCCATCTCCTCTTGTAGACCCGGCATTCTGTGGAATCATGGGTTGGTATTACTGCCGAGTCGGGCAAAACTCCCGCGTAAAGTGTCTTGACAGTCATCGCACTTCCGCGTCGACTGTCACAGCGTCGAACCGCATCAACACTGCTCTGTCCTACGTCACGTTCTGTAAATGTGTTATAATTCTCCTTTTTAAAGTGATTGAGAGGTCTTTCGTCCGTTTTCAAAGTTCTTATTCAATGTGAATGGAACAGTAGCTGTAAAGTAGGCCTATAGCCTACAAAATTAGTATTTCATTCATGGCGTTATGTTTACAAAATGTATTGCTTTAGATGATATTAAAAATTTTACCTACTTTTGGTCATGGTACATATGCTAGACGGGAAAAAGAATTAGATCATCGTAAAAATCCCATGGTTGTTTCGAAAAAAAATTATTAATCAAGAGGCTGAATTCGTTTTGAACCATTTGCAACTATTTTTATTGGGTGTTTCTTGAAACTATAATTTTACTATCTCACTCATTCCACAGGTACGTTATGTAGACATCAATTAACGACTAAAAATAATCTTGAACCGAGGTCGTTGGTGCAAAAAGGAACGGTGGATTGGAACCCAACGAAGAACGCCCAAGTGGGCCTTTCCTTAGCAAGAGCAGCCTACTGCATCATTCAAGACAAAACTTGCATGCATGCATAAACCTACAAATCTATATAAATAAAATTAGAGTTTTGTCTATACATTGCTCATAACTATTAATTTTTTAGTTATTCTTACTTTTCGTGCGTTAGAGAAGCCGAAACCGGTCCTATCTCAATTTGTGTCTGTTTGTCTGTGACGCTCCAGGAGGCATTTTACGCCGTCTTCTCCGAAAAACCGGGAGAACTGATTAAGATTAAACTTATTTCATGTATTCTCTACATTCCAGAGAAGGTTTATAAATGATTGAAATCGCCCACCGCCCCTTGAAAAGTAAATAACGAGCATTTAAAAACCCTCTTTTATGCGATATTACTCACATTTTGATCCAGTTTTTAATGAATAACCTATTGCTAATAATCAGCTGTGTTTGTAGTTTAAACATTTAATAGAAATAAAAACAAACAGCTGTCAAATCAATATTAGTTAGTTTATATTGGTCATTGATTTTAAACCCATTTCGAAATCATACTATATTAAAAAGTTATTTTAACGTATAAATAATTATAATAATGGTATACATGTTCTAATCTATTTAATTGTAAAGTAATGCTAAATAATAAAGCTGGGTATTGATTTATTCTCTTTGTATTGATTTGTTTAGGATTTCAGGTTTACATTTTAGTACGATAATCTTTCTTCTTCAAACTGAATCCTACAACCCGTACAAAGGACGGGCTTACTGCTAGTTCAATAAAAAAATGTTAGTATTTTGTTTTTGTTAGCATATTTCTTTCTTTAGTGAAATATTTTCCGCAAAACTAAAAATAAATTTAGCTGCCTATACAAATTAATAATATACCAAATATAATATAAGAAAGGTGGTATTCAAAGACGAAACCAGAAAACCAATGAAAAGCTTATTTAAAGAAACGTGAACGGGACAAAGAGGAATGGCTGGACGAGAAACAATGGATGATGAGACTGTATTTAAACCTCTGTCATTAAAATCTCGATGCGGCCATTATGTAGTTTAAAACATAACCCTTAAACTCATTCGTAGATATTCCTACAGTCTGTGGTTGTGTGGATACATTTTAAGATTATTATTTTTATTTCTAAAATACACTTTCTATCTGAACATCCCATGGTTCACTGCCCAATTTAAATTTACGATATTTTTTGTTAAGAGTAAACTAAAATTCTATGAACAAACATTCTCTAAGGAACACAATTTTTCCAGTTTTTAACCAGTCTGGATTACGAACAAAGATTTCCTTAATTTGTTGGTGATACATTCTGCATTATAAAAGCTATACTAGTAAAATACGTAGTAAATTTAGTTTGAAGCTAATGTTATTTTATACCGTCATTATTATTATTAGCCTATTATTATGGTTTTTACTATCATAATTTTTTTAATTGAGGTTAATAATTGTAAGAGAAATCCAAGTGGTCCTAAATTCGCCTCGCAATAAATAATTTTTATTCAGTCATTTATTCATTCAGTGGTAAAAAACATTCGGAACTCAAATTTCATAAAAATATACGGAGTTTTTCAATCCCTCCAAACAGCAGTCTTATGACGTCATTTCCGTTACAAATTAGTCTGACGGATTGGCAGAGGTAAAACAAATCCATGTTAAAATTCAAAATATTGTTAGCTTACAATCTTATTTATACTTCATCCTTAGTATCAGTTGTTGAACTAGAGTTCAACTAAACTTTAGCAACCTGCTTTGTTTGCCAGCAATTGTGGGAAACGTGTGTTGAAATAAGAACATTTGTAACGCTCATTGTAGCAAATTTTAAGATTTTTATTTTCTCCCCTTATACATAGTATACATGAACAAAGTATTTTTTCGACAACATTTTTGAATTTGAGTTGAGAGTGGATATATCCGTTTTAGGGTCCCCAGAATCCAGAAAAATGGCTTTCGACATAATGTCTGTCCGCCCACGTGTGTGTGTTAGGATGTATACAGATACATCCTACCCCGTTGCTCTGTTTTAGATAAAATTTGGTATGTATGTATATACTCGCCGTATCTTTGAGCGTTTTTCAATTTTTTTATTTTTAAGGGTAGTTCACCCCTAAAACCCTGAAAAATCAAAATTTCTCAAAAATGCCTTCAACGATTTTGATTAAAATTTGATAGTTGATAGTGATTATAATACTAGATAGTATGAAACCAACCGCATGTCTGTAAAATTGATTGTTTAAAAGTTTGAAAGCCCATAGCTTAATGTCAAAACATCATTTTTTCAATTTTCAGCGAAAACAATAAAGGTAAAGTATAAATTTGACTATCACCATTGAAACCAGCGTAAAAACTAAACAAATTAGTATTTTGAATTATTTATCTACTATTAACGTTTCCAGAGAAAATGAAAATTTACTGTCAATGATAAGCACAGTACGTTGTCTGAGAACGCCCAATATTATTCTTATAGAGAATATTAACAATCAATTTCTTTTCGAAGACACTTGGTATATAGCGTAAGGTCAAATCACCCAAACAACCACTCAAAAAAGCTTGGTATTACCAGGGCATCCCAGGGCTAGGCAGGGTTAGGGCATCCCCCCATAAAATTCTAACAATTAATTTAACTTTGTTTCTTTTGTTGTTATTTTCAGAAATATGATTATTTAAAAAAAAATATTAAATGATACTTAGATAAACTTTATGAATATGAATAGTTTTGTTACATATTGTCGTTTTTAATTTTTACATAAGGGAGGAAGTATGTGTCAGTCTACTGTTTAAGGAAAAACATTTTTAATTCGATCAATCTGTATTATTGATAACGTTAAGCGTGAGTTCTGTAGACATTTCAGGAAGGATTTCTGCTCCTGCTCACTAGATCCTGGGTTTGTATCACCAATTTAAAGCACAGAAAGCGTATTGAAATGCAAAGGTTCCGGTTGCCCGGGAGTTTCTCCTGAAATAAGGAATGTGATTAGGCAGTGCTATGGACTGCGCGGGTGGTAGTCGGTACAGGGTACAGGGCTCTGCAGAAGTCTTCCATAATCGACTGTGTGGAAGTGTTACGTGATTGATCGCATTTAAAGCCATACTGTCTACAAATATTGCACCAGGAATCGAACTAAGAAGACTAGGAAGAACTGAACGAGTTTTGTATCGAACCGAATAATTAGGCCTACTGAGATCTTCAGCTTCGCCTGGAAATCTGTTGAACAATCAATTGGTGGCACATTGAACAATGGAGTTTAAAAGAAACTTACGAATTTGTATTTCCAATGTCATATTTCATAACAATATTTGTTGAGATAAGCTAAATTAAATATTTTAAAATTCTGATGAATATGTTTTGAACACCCAGTCCTTTACGCATATGTGCCTTGTAACAAATAAAATAAATGTATGAGAGATACCTGTCACTTTATATTTACCCATGGTAAAAATAAATGTACTTGAATCTCCAGTGGCTAGTCTATCTGTATGTATTTTCTTATAATGCATTACTCATCTTATATATTATTTAACCAATTGAAACATAGTAGGGAATTAAGGACTAATTAGGCAAATATAGAATGTCAAGTTTATACTAGGTGTATGCACAATTTTTTTAAACAGTCATTAGTTAATTTTGTGACGTTTGAAAACTTCATGTGGTATATTACATGAAATATGTTGAGAAGTAAAAGAGGTACAATAAATAATAAAGTAAAAGGTACGATAAAATATTACATAAAAATTAATTTCAACTAAGAGAGGACTGGGGACATATTGCTGCGTAGTAACTGAACGTAAATGTTATATTTATGTTGTATAGATGTTTAACGATATCAGTTGAGGAATCAAATTATGTCAACATGTTTCGCAGGCAAAACTGTGATAATTCAAATAGAATTTTAATGAGGATTCGAATAAAATTGCAGCAAAAATAGAACTATATTTAAACTATGGTATAACTATTCACAATTTTACAAAATATGAATTCATAATAGTCCTGAAGTCACAATGGTCCAAGGCCATTGTTCCTTAGGCAGACAATTCCAGTCCTCCATTCCTTTGTTCCATTCGCGTTCGTTCACAATGAACGTTTCATTGCAACTTTCATCTTCAGAGGCTGCCGCATCTCTGGACCATTTAAACTTTTGAAAATATAGCATTTTAGTGTGAATTTCTCAAACAAAGGTTACAAATCAACCATAGATGGTGACTGTTAGGTTAACTTAGTAACACCAACACCTTACAGTGTTCTACCCAGACTTACAGCCTGCTTGACGTAGTAAAATATTACACACCGGTGCAATTTAGAAATGGATTGAGTAATATTAGTTGTTTAATCTATTTATGCTATAGTGTATTCGTCTAAATTAAATAGTCATTAAGAAAATAAATTTTTGTTCTTCCAGATCGGCTTAATATTATTGCATAATGTAATAATGTCTAAAGTAAATTTAAACATATAAGTTATAAATATTGGTTCTACAAAAATACGACATTCTCAGAAAATTAGTTAAAAAGTATCTATAATTACTAACGTTTTGCATACTCAAATATGTATTTTTATGTAATCCACGTTATTAAAATGTTTTAAAGAAGCTATTGACTAACTTTTCTTTTATCTCGCAAAGTCTGACAGCTTAAATGAATAAAGTTTCGGCTTACTGGATTTTTATTACAATTTTAATGAAATCCATCATAGCATCAATACTTAATTTCAAAAATTATTTGTGAACACTTTACATTGTTGAAATTTATTTTATTTTATACTCTATGGATAGTTGTAGTTTAAAAAATAATTTCTTAACACACTTCCAAAACTAATTGATTGATTAAATAAGTATATTAATATGGACTTATAAAGACGCTTGTGCATATTACTCGTATATGTTTGAAATGAGAAATAAAGGACTGAATAACTAATTATATAAGCTTAATTGAATTTTTTATTTTATGTCCTAAACAAATTGTTGTCACTTGTTAGCGGAAATGGGTCTTATATCAATTTATGTACGTCTGTGTTTCTGACTCTTTGACTGCACCTATATAAGTAAATTTTCTTTCAGTATTATACTATATTACTAGTATTATTTTATAGTATTATTTTGTAGTCTTATTTTTTATATGCTATCTCAAAAACTACGGTACTTGAATTAGGAATACATATTAGAACAATGTGCTTTACATATCTCTGCCTCTGCTCAGAAATGAAAAGACAGAGTTTGAGTCAAGTAAAATTGTAATACAATGACGACATTACCTTTTCAGAGAATATTCGGTTACTGTAGACATAGTCTATTACGATATCACTCACCAATACATTGGAGAGGGTGTTTGAATAGTTTTAAGTGGCCCACGCTAAATTAAAATAATGCAATGGGCATTCAATACCTCATAACTTATCCTTAATCCTTATTTTTACCGATAAGTTACGCCTTCCGATAAGACAAAACTTTCAAATCAGCGATTTGAAAACGACCCCTTACCCTTTGTTTCAAACCCATTTAAAATAAAAAGATCATAAATTAAAAAATCGAGTTGTACATTGTCAAAATACAGCTTTGTATAGAATCTCATAAAAATTGTATCATCGGTGTTATACAGGAATCGTTATACAGACCGACACCACTCCAAAAATACGGAAACTATTTTGGACTCAGGAAGCCTCAAAATGGATATTTCCACTCTCAGCTCAACTCCGACAATTGTAACGAAAACCCTTTCTTCGTAAACTAAGAAAAACTTCCTCTCCTTTTAGGGAGAGGAAGAGCCATCGTGATAGGGAGATAGCATGGGACGCTCGTTGTTTGTCAGCATTTCAGCAGAGTTACATAACGAACGAGAGCCGTCGTGACAGGGAGATAGCATGGGACGCTCGTTGTTTGTCAGCATTTCGGCAGAGTTACATAACGAACGAGAGCCATCGTGACAGGGAGATAGCATGGGACGCTCGTTGTTTGTCAGCATTTCGGCAGAGTTACATAACGAACGAGAGCCATCGTGACAGGGAGATAGCATGGGACGCTCGTTGTTTGTCAGCATTTCGGCAGAGTTACATAACGAACGAGAGCCATCGTGACAGGGAGATAGCATGGGACGCTCGTTGTTTGTCAGCATTTCGGCAGAGTTACATAACGAACGAGAGCCATCGTGACAGGGAGATAGCATGGGACGCTCGTTGTTTGTCAGCATTTCGGCAGAGTTACATAACGAACGAGAGCCATCGTGACAGGGAGATAGCATAGGACGCTCGTTGTTTGTCAGCATTTCAGCAGAGTTACATAACGAACGAGAGCCATCGTGACAGGGAGATAGCATGGGACGCTCGTTGTTTGTCAGTATTTCAGCAGAGTTACATAACGAACGAGAGCCATCGTGACAGGGAGATAGCATGGAACGCTCGTTGTTTGTCAGCATGTCGTCAGAGTTACATAACGAACGAGAGCCATCGTGACAGGGAGATAGCATGGGACGCTCGTTGTTTGTCAGTATTTCAGCAGAGTTACATAACGAACGAGAGCCATCGTGACAGGGAGATAGCATGGAACGCTCGTTGTTTGTCAGCATGTCGGCAGAGTTATATAACGAACGAGAGCCATCGTGACAGGGAGATAGCATAGGACGCTCGTTGTTTGTCAGCATGTCGGCAGAGTTATATAACGAACGAGAGCCATCGTGACAGGGAGATAGCATAGGACGCTCGTTGTTTGTCAGCATTTCGGCAGAGTTATATAACGAACGAGAGCCATCGTGACAGGGAGATAGCATAGGACGCTCGTTGTTTGTCAGCATTTCGGCAGAGTTACATAACGAACGAGAGCCATCGTGACAGGGAGATAGCATGGAACGCTCGTTGTTTGTCAGTATTTCGGCAGAGTTACATAACGAACGAGAGCCATCGTGACAGGGAGATAGCATGGAACGCTCGTTGTTTGTCAGCATTTCGGCAGAGTTACATAACGAACGAGAGCCATCGTGACAGGGAGATAGCATGGGACGCTCGTTGTTTGTCAGCATTTCGGCAGCATGTCGGCAGAGTTATATAATGAACGAGAGCCATCGTGACAGGGAGATAGCATAGGACGCTCGTTGTTTGTCAGCATGTCGGCAGAGTTATATAATGAACGTGAGCCATCGTGACAGGGAGATAGCATAGGACGCTCGTTGTTTGTCAGCATGTCGGCAGAGTTATATAATGAACGAGAGCCATCGTGACAGGGAGATAGCATAGGACGCTCGTTGTTTGTCAGCATGTCGGCAGAGTTATATAATGAACGAGAGCCATCGTGACAGGGAGATAGCATAGGACGCTCGTTGTTTGTCAGCATGTCGGCAGAGTTACATAACGAACGAGAGCCATCGTGACAGGGAGATAGGATGGGACGCTCGTTGTTTGTCAGTATTTCGGCAGAGTTATATAACGAACGAGAGCCATCGTGACAGGGAGATAGCATAGGACGCTCGTTGTTTGTCAGCATGTCGGCAGAGTACATAACGAAGAGGCCATCGTGACAGGGAGATAGCATAATCGTTGTTTGTCAGCATTCGGCAGAGTTACATAACGAACGAGAGCCATCGTGACAGGGAGATAGCGTAGGACGCTCGTTGTTTGTCAGCATGTCGGCAGAGTTATATAATGAACGAGAGCCATCGTGACAGGGAGATAGCATAGGACGCTCGTTGTTTGTCAGTATTTCGGCAGAGTTACATAACGAACGAGAGCCATCGTGACAGATAGTAACCAGTGTTATAGTTATATAATACGAGAGCCATGTGACATACATGCTCGTTATAATAAGTTTACATAACGAGAGCCAATGAAGAAATCAATGTGTAATTTATAGCAGCTGAAGTTGTATCTATTATTTAACATTGTCAAGAGATACTTAAGCGATTTGAGATTATTGTGGATTCAATGACTAGATAAAGGTGATTTAAACACTCAAGATTGAAGTCAGGCTTTGCAAAACTTTCTTGGACCAAAACTTTCATAAATAGGTGTTGGAAGAATGAGCCTGAGACTGTATAGAGTGTTGGGGTTGGGTTTAAAATCTGGTTTTAAAGGAATACCTAATGAAAAGTAAAAAATAATCATAAAAAATAACTGATGTAGAAAAAGTGTCTATATAAGTTGGAAGTATTTATGATCTCATTATTGTTGATTTAATCATTTCCTTAAATAATTATTCTTTGCTATAGCTTGCGTAATGTGTTAATCATTTAACGATCCCCAAAACCAGTATTTTTGGCGGATATCCATACAACATAGCACCACGAATCAATTGGTAACTAGAACCTCGATATTATTTCGGCCAAGATAGGTAGGACCAAGGTCCCTAGAAATATACAGAGAGGCAAGGGCCACGAGCAAACCTCCCGCCAAACATGTGGTAATTTCTGGCCAGTGGCATACTGTAGTTGTTTATTTACATAAATAACTGAAGAATGGTTACTTTACAACTTGGTTAACTGCTAAAATATGATTAAATTCTATTTTTCTATAAGTAAATGTGTTTAGAAGTCGTAAAATGCCAGTTGTTATGTGTTAGACAATAATATAAAAGTAATAAAAAGTAATTTAATAGAAAAGTGATGGTAAAATAATAAAAAGGGTTCCCGTCGTTCAAAAATAGAAGTAATTGTTAAACGTGTTTATAAATTAAGTTAGGATCAATAATCATGACATTTGGAAGATTTTGACATTTCTGTTAGCTGGAATGTAAACATAAACATTTTTGTACACCAGTGACGTCACCAGGTTTGTTTACGTGACTCTTAACGTCTCTGTATGTTTCTAGTTATCTTAGTCCCACCTAAGATAACTAGAAATACGCTTGTTGAAGAGAACGTCATGCTGACCACATGCCGTTCATTGTACTAGTCCGCCCAACAAAAGACGTAGCTTGCAGGTAAAATGCCTTCAACGGAATGCGAAGGCCACAGGATTTTCAAATACTGGCCTGCTCATATTTCTTGTTCGGTCTTATAATCACCATATTCGTGTAAGGTGAATATGAAATGACGAGGAGTGTGACGAGTATATTTATACAAATACAGTATGGTTGTGACTTACTAAGTTTAACCTGGTAGATAAATATTCAACTATTAAAATACCAGAAACCACATACAGTATTACATCGCTGATAGTATTATTTCAAAATGCAACAATAATCTTATGACTTAATAGTCTAAATTTTCATTTGAAGAGTGGATTAAAATTTAAAACACTGAAATTAATTTTGTAGTATTTTCTTTAGTATTTTGTAATAGTTTGTAATAGTAATAGTCAATGTAAATTGACTATTACTATAAACCCACAATGTAAACTGCATTTATTACAAATACAACTTGAATTTGTCATTTACATTGATTGAAGTACAAATAAAGATATTAATAAAACAATACTAGTCAATCAGAGTTTGGTCGAAATAGATTTGGTTCTCATATTTATGACAGATATAGTAGGTCTAATAAGTAGATGACCCATATTCAGTGTCGGTGATGAGTCAATTTCTAAATCACAGTTTTTAAACGGTTCAAATGTAATGTTTAACGCCGACTAGGGTTATCGGGCTGATAAAATGTCCGACGTTGGAAACTAGAAATGAGGAATAAACAAACGTGTCACAAGAAACAGATTTATGGTTACGGTTAATGTTGTACAGCCCTTATCTGCACGACGGCGCATGTCGCCGACGAAATGCAAACAAGCTGCACAAACTTATACAATGCAGTTAAAGTTCAATGTTTGCCGACAAGAGATCATTTATCACCGTAAACTATAAACTGTGTTTAATCGTGTAATTGCTTACTTTGTTGCGACTTGAGCAATCCATCCATTTTATCTCCATCCGCCCATGTCATCTTAATCCGTCCTTTCCATCATTATCCATCCCTTTTATCCCCGCCTATACATTCTGTCTTCCTACATGCGTGATACATTCTCTCACTTTATATTCGAATCGTTTACTGGAGTTCAAACATTATTACTAAGAGAATGCCCCCATATTAACGTAGCTTATAAAATACAATTAATTTTGATCGATGTATTACGATTTTAAAATTCCAAAACCTTTGTAAATACTACAGCTTAATAATTTTATAAATCACTACCAGCGTTACCCGGCGCGCGTTGCTACATCTGACACTGCACCCTTTTAAGCCCTCTAATATGTAAAACTATCATAGTCTTTAAAGTTGATCTAAAAATCATTTAATAATTTATTGTTTCAAAAATAGTTATCCAATTTCTGGAATCAACAACAAGAGAAACAAAGCTAAATGATTAATTGTTATAATTAAATGAGGGGACCCCCGTAAATACCAAGCTTTTTTGAGTTAGTTTTGTAGGGTAACTTGACCTTACTCTATATACCAAGTTTCATGGAAAACGGTTGGAAAATAAGGAAGAAATTGATTTTTTAATATTCTTCATAATAATAACATAGGGTGCTCTCAAACAACGTACTGAGTTTATCATGGACAGTAAATTTAACTTTTTTGGAACCTATAGTCGTAGACAAATAATTGAAATACGTTTTTTTGTTTTCAAGCAGTTTTAAATGGTGATAGTCAAATAATACTTTACCTTTATTGTTTTCACTGAACATTAAAACAAATATTTTTTTGACATTTAGTTATGTGTTTTCAAACTTTTGAACCGTCACATTTACAGACATGTGTGTGGTGTCATATTATTTAGTATTATAATCACAACCAACTATCAAATGTTAATCAAAATTGCTAGAGAAGTTGAGATTTTATACATTTTTAGGGGTGAACCACCCTTAAAAGTCAAAAATTCCGAAAAATGAAAAAACATTGATTTTATCTAAATTGGACCAACGGGGTAGGATGTTCTCTGTAAACATCCAGACACACGCACGCACACACATAGACACACGCATACACACATGGACGTATAGACATCACGTCAAACCCCACTTTTTGGATTCAGGGGACCCCAAAACGGATATATCCACTCTCAACTCAAATTCTAAAATGTTGACGAAAACAATACTTTTCTCCATATACTATGTATAAGGGGAGAAAGTAAAAATGAAGGTATGTATATATGTATGTATGTTCTTCATGCGTTGCCAAAATACTCTTCCGATCGCCATGAAACTTTAGGAAGTTGCTCCTTAAAAAACCTTATTTTAAACATTATTATACAGTAGATACTTTTAATCTAAAAGACAGCACGATATCAGAACATTTCTGATAAAAATGTTGACAAATATTTGTCTGGTCTAATATTGGGCTTGTTTTTATCTTCAAAATATTATGCACAGTTCACCCAAAAATCTAAACCTTTACCTATTACACCCTTTCTTCCCTCAGAATGGATATAAATTGGAGTTTAATTAATTGGTGATTATTTTTGACCCTGTATGCCAAGTGGTGACGGTCTGTACAAAGCTGGAAGAAATCATAAAGGTAAATATGGTATATGTTAATAATATTAAAGGGTTCATCAAGCAAACCATTTCTACATATTTTGCCCATTATTATTCGAAAAAGGGCTTATTAGTGAAGCTGGATGAAAAGTAAAATACAAGCCTTGAGGACTAGATTAGAGTAAGGAACAATGTGAAGGTATTGCTTTAAGCCGCGGCAGCTTCCGCTTTCAGGTGTTTCAGTTTAGAGTATCGTTTAAACCCAAACACTTAAGGAAATGCGACTGTTCCAAGTCTGAAGGCAACCATTTGTCAACCATTTCTCTTTGTAATGCTTTGTATTGACTACAGAAAATCCAAATACCACGCTGAGTACTACGCAACTAGTTTTATAACATGCCATATTTTGAACCCCTGGTAAAAGTAAAAAACCATTTGCATTGACATAAGCCCAGATGAGCTTTGTGTTGGTGCCAACCGACTCAATTCTCGGACGTCAAAAACATTTTGGTCGTAAATTATTCTGAAACGTGTAAACTCTCTTAATAAAAAGTGTGCAAAAGCAATAAATTTCACAACCGGTCCAATAATGGCGGGATATCGCAGTAGGCTATACATTCATTTTAAAACATTCAATCACTGAGAGAGTGATGAGTTTGAAAAGAATTAGGAGAATGAAAACATCCCTCGTCCCCCATTGGAAATCGCACTTTGATTTGATATGTCCTCAAAACCGTCCGCTTTCCGTTTAGAATATTTGCTAAATCACCAACTTTAACATTTAAAGGGATATTTTATATTATTACTTATTCATATATTTTTAATTTAATTAATTTTCACAGGGGTAACAATATAACACTCATCTAAAACATGTTTTATTATTTAGACCTAAAATTGTATTAATAGATTTTGATCACTGAATATGCAACTTCTACCTCTAATCGAATAATTAAAATAGTGATAAAAATTGAGGTTAAAATAATTAAAACCCTGCAAAATTAATCAACAGAAAATAGGGTTTAGTGTAACATAAAGAGTCCACGTGGTTGGTGGTGCATTACCTTGAACACAGAGGGCGGGGCCACATCTTTGCGAGCTTTGCATTTTCTGCTCATCGCCCTGCTTCAATTACTATCTTCAAAGTCATTTTATATGTCAAGGTCGATAAAAATAACTATAAAATAGATAATATAAACCTATATATTGAACCTGTTAGGACTTAGTTAAGCAAAATTTCTACTAACCTTAATAATCTATTTTCACTTTTTCCCCCTATACGATAGTATAAGGAAAACGTTTTGTTTTCGTCAAAATTTTCAAAATTTATTTTTTGACGTATAAATACATATTAGTGCCCCCCTGAATCTAAGTGGTTTTTAGAGTGATACCTGTATGTGTGTGTGTGTGTGTGTGTGTGTGTGTGTGTGTGTGTGTGTATATACGCACGTACCTTTTTATGAATTAATACTTTTAGTCCCAAGGGGGAAAAGTAATCCCATAAGAATAATATGGGTGGAATTTGGCACACTCTTTACTGAACCATCATAAATAATAGCAGCTGACAGTCTGTAGTAATTACTTCTTGTACGGTCAGCTGATCGTTAGCATTGACTGCTTTGAGGTTATGTTAGACAACTTGGAAAATTGTAGTGATTCAGGTTAGTTTTTAGTTGATAATTTGTAACTTGTGTTATTTGTTTGTTTGGGTAGGCCCTCGGCTACGCCTAGGATGACAACAGTTTCCTACGTGGACAAAAAGTTTAACTTCAAACCCTTGTTTTGCACAAATAACTATTTCCTCATACTGCTGTGATAATGACCGTTTTTAGTATTCATTGTGGGTCGAAATTAACACATTTTCCTAACCAAGGGAGGAGAAAGAGTCGTCTGATGTTTAGGTCATCAGCTGTTCGTTGTATGTAGAATGTAAAAAATAGGTGCACCGTGCCAATTGGAAGTTATCGATAGTATCGAAAGCAGTAATCGATTATTATTACTGACACACAAATATTGTTTACCATTGCAAGTACAAAATTAAAGCAACCCATTTGTTTATAAAATCTCAGATTTGTACAGTAGATAGCACTATGGCGAAAATATAGTTGATAATACGGGTCCTAAGTCTACTGTTTTTTCATTGCTCGATTGAATGATCACTTTCATGGCGGCTCGGTTGCACACCTTGAATTACCACTTGCTAGGCGGCTCGGTTGGACACCTTGAATTACCACTTGCTAGGCGGCTCGGTTGGACACCTTGAATTACCACTTGCTAGGCGGCTCGGTTGTACACCTTGAATTACCACTTGCTTGGTGGCTCGGTTGTACACCTTGAATTACCACTTGCTAGGCGGCTCGGTTGGACACCTTGAATTACCACTTGCTAGGCGGCTCGGTTGGACACCTTGAATTACCACTTGCTAGGCGGCTCGGTTGTACACCTTGAATTACCACTTGCTTAGCGGCTCGGTTGTACACCTTGAATTACCACTTGCTAGGCGGCTCGGTTGTACACCTTGAATTACCACTTGCTTAGCGGCTCGGTTGTACACCTTGAATTACCACTTGCTAGGTGGCTCGGTTGTACACCTTGAATTACCACTTGCTTAGCGGCTCGGTTGTACACCTTGAATTACCACTTGCTAGGCGGCTCGGTTGTACACCTTGAATTACCACTTGCTAGGCGGCTCGGTTGTACACCTTGAATTACCACTTGCTTAGCGGCTCGGTTGTACACCTTGAATTACCACTTGCTAGGTGGCTCGGTTGTACACCTTGAATTATCAGTTGCTTAGCGGCTCGGTTGTGCACCTTGAATTACCACTTGCTAGGTGTCTCGGTTGTACACCTTGAATTACTACTTGTTTAGCGGCTCGGTTGTACACCTTGAATTACCACTTGCTAGGTGGCTCGGTTGTACACCTTGAATTACCACTTGCTTAGCGGCTCGGTTGTACACCTTGAATTACCACTTGCTTGGCGGCTCGGTTGTACACCTTGAATTACCACTTGCTTGGTGGCTTGGTTGTACACCTTGAATTACGACTTGATTGGCGGCTCGGTTGTACACCGAATGAGCTCAAAATGAAAAGCATATCTTTCAACCTATTTAATGAAATATAATATTACAGTATGAAAGCCTTCGTAGTTTCATTGCTAAAATATTTTACAGGCACGATTAAGCTTTAACGTGACTATCAAGAGCCAAACCATTTGCGCTGGAGGCAGCAATAACATTTGATTTAATGTTCGTTTTGATATTTATGACGCTACCAAACTTTGATGTTTAATGTTGTCTGATATGTTGACGTTGACACAACAGCAGATAAATGGGCAATTAATACCTCCCTGTTCTGCCTAAAAAATCAACCAACTTTGAATAATTGAATTTCCTCATTTTTAAAGTAAGAAAATTTAATTTGTCCAATGGAATAAACTTTGCAACATTTTTCCACCTTTGGGTAGAAGGTACACTTTTTCACTGAGTTTTTCGTGTTCCATAAATAAAAATGTTTTTTAAATCTAATATCTTGTAGAATATACACTCAAATGACAATAATGCAACGTGCATAGGCAAAGAAAACATTAAGTTCCTATTAATATTAAGTTAAATCTTTGTTTCTACGTCCAATGTCTCCGCTAATCTGCAATTAATTTTATCAAGATTAAACATTCTTAAAATAACCTTAATCGATTTAAATGACTTATGATATACAGAGTGTTCTATAAAGTCGGGGACAAACTTCAAGGTATGATAGCACTCATCAAAATAAACAAAAAATATCCAATAAACATATGTCGAAAATCCTTTATTTAGCCACTAGCCGCCATTTAGTATTTGTTATAAAAATCGTTGTATCTCAATTAACTATTTAAGCTACAGAAACCAAACTTTGCAATACATCTTTATTGGCAAAAGAGAAAAATATTTCAAGGCATCATTTAGTTTGCGTTTATGTATTCAAAATGGCGGTGGTTAAAACCATTTTAATTTAAATAACAACAAAACCATCAACTTTATAAAATTTATACAAGATATAAAAACAATTATAATTTTAGCTTTAAATGTAATGATATTTTGTTAAACAAAATCCGTCCACGGATAAGTGAGAAAATGCACTTTTAATGCACTCTTATGTGCACTGCCGCGCGGCGTTTGCGCATGGGACTTGTCAGCTAACAGCTAAAAGTGCATCATATCTCTTATCTGTAAACGGATAGATTTGAAATTGAAATTAAAATATTTTTTGTACCTTGTACAAATGTTATAAAGTTAATGGTTTTGTTGTTATTAGAATTAAAAGATTTTTTACCACCGCCATTTTAAAAGTAAACAAAATTATAATTTGGGAACTTTTTATACTTTGGAACAATAAAAATTTGTGCAATTGTAACAAATACAAAATGGCGGCTAGCGGCTAAACGAAGGATTTTACGACATGTTATGTTTATTGTATATTTTTGTTTCCTTAAATGTGTACTTGAAGTTCGTCCCAGACTTTAATGGACACCTTGTATATGCTAAAATTACGTTTCATCTCTAATTTATGGGTACTGAAATGCTATAAATGATGTTACACGGTAAGAAAGGACGAGATTCAAAAAGACGCCTGTAGGTAAAAAACAAAGGTATCAAGGTTGGGAGAAGGTTATATTCAAACGTTTTATTTAGTATGTTATCGCAAAACAGTTGACTACGAAATCTCATTAGCTGATTGATGATTGTTGAGTGTGATTGGTTGTAACGTGGTTTGGGATCGGGGACACCAGTGTGAACAAAACAGCAACTATCAATTGTGTGTCCCAGGCCCAAGGCGTGTCACAAGTATTGGAGAGAATTCTCTGCGGCACGTATAGCCTACTACATTAGACACACAATACTACATTCGGTCTAGATGTAGGTTGATTTTCATCTGAAGGAAAACACTATTTGGAATTTATACATAGCTAGTTAAAGATATTATGGTTAAATTTCTGTAGAAACTCAAAGAATAAAATTATCCTAGAGAACACTGTACTATGGCATTCATCATTTAGAGAAAGAAGTGGAAATGCATTAACTTTAATATCTCCCCTTATACAATATAGTATATGAAAAAAGTATGGTTTTCGTCAAAAGTTTCGAATTTGATTTGAAAGTGGATATATACGTTTTGAGGTTCCTTGAATCTTTTGGACTGATGTCTGTTTGTGTATAAACCCCGAAGATTATACTGATCGTCCGATTTTTATTGAATTCGGTACACGGGTGGTTTTGGTTATACAGTATCTCCAGATTATTTTTTATATTTTCGATTTTCAAGCGCAGTTTGCCCCTTAGAATAGAGTTATGATGGGCAAAATGTGAAAAACATTAAATACACTCTAACAACTTTCATTAAAATTTCATGATTTATAGTAGTTATTAAGGTCACAAATAATCTGACACCACCCGAATGTGTGTAAAACTAATGGATCAAAAGGTATGAGCTTTGAAATGACAAAAAATATGTTTTTAATTTTCTGGAAATATAATAATTTTACTGTTCCCGTGAAATCCGGCTTGAATACTAAACAAATTAATATTTTGAATCATTAGTCTACGACTAACGGTTTCAAAGAAAAGTTAAATTAAATGTGCACAGTAAACACAGTACGTTGTCTTAGAGCGCCCGATGTTATTCTTATGGAGAAATAAAAATCAATATCTTCCTTATATCCCAACCATTTCCACGAAAATTTGTAGCAGTGTAAGATCACATCACCCAGCGAAAAGATATGTATTACCAAAGGGGGGTTATACCCCTAAAATTTAAAAAAATAAATTAATTTTGTTTCTCTTGTTGTATTTTCAGAAATTGGATTATTATTTTTGAAACAATAAAATTTTAAATGATATTTAGATAAACTTCAAAGAATGTGAACGTTTTATTTAAGGTTGTGGTTTTTTTAATTTACTTAAGGGATAAATTATTAGGACTATGAGTCTATTGATACAGTTTATTTACCATTAAAAGGGTAAGTTTTTATAAAACATATTATTACGAAACAAACTGTTTCAGTAGACTGTCATACTTTCTGCCTTAAGTAAATTTAAAAACAACAATCTGTAATAAAACTATCATATTCTTTAAAGTACATATAAATATTATTTAATAGTTTATTGTTTTAAAAATGATCATCCAATTTCTAAAAATAACAACAAAAGAAACAAAGTTAAATTAATTATTTGAGGTTTTGAGCTTAATTATTGTAAGAAAGGACCATGTGGTCCTGAATTCGCCTCAAAATAAATAAGCATTTTAATTCATTCAATTATTAGAATGTTATGGGGAACCCCTCCCGGTAATTCAAAGTTTTTTTGAGTGGGTTTTGTTTACTGATGAGACCTTACGCTGCATACCAAGTTTTGTGGTAAACGGTTGGGAAATAAGGAAGAAATTGATTTTTAATAATATCCATATGATTAACATTGCGCTCTCTAAGACAACGTATTTATCGTGGACATTAAATTTAACTTTTCCCTGGAACCGTTAGTCGGAGACAAATAATTGAAGATACTAATTAGTTTAGTTTTCAATGGTGGTAGTCAAATTATAATTTACATCTATTGATTTTGCGGAAAACTTTAACAAATTTACCAATACAATAAAGAACATCCTAACTTAAAATAATTATTATATACTAATTTTATGAAATAATTATTATTAATTAGGGTTTTGCTTACTTTGAATTCACCCTATCTCTAGGAAAATAAAATAATTTATATTGTGATCTATAAAATAAATTTGATTGAAAGAAATAACCAGCTGTCATATTAAAATCAATACAGGGTTATTAAAAAAGAATGGTACAAAACTAATCGGTTGGTGCGTCTAATTCCGTGATTTCAAATAGCTGATTGTTACAACAATGGAAAGGGCGTGTTTATAGGTTTTTTTTAACAGACCTATGTTTTTCTCAGTTGCTTAGTTGACTACCATGAAGCGTGTAAAAAATGGCCACTACAAAACAAGAAAAAGCATTTTGTATCTTGGAGATTGCTTATGTACTAATGCTACTGATTACCCGTCCTAGTTTGCTCGTGCTAATTAGAGTTCAGCGGAACTTCAGTTCCGTACTTTAGTATGAGGTTTATCAAAGACAAAGTGTACTACTCTCCTATGCCCTAAACCCTACAAGAACTAAGACATCGAATAACACTAGCCGTGCATATCTTAACTCAAGATATGCTACAGAACGTCTGGGCTCAGTTGGAATTTCGCCTGGATATTTGATGAACTTTTCTAATTGAGCTCACATTGAGCAACTATAATGCATACAAGAGTGTTTTTTGAATGTAAATTAAAACTTGTTAATTAAGTAAACAGTTTTATTCTGTTTTCATGGGTTTCTAATAAAAATTTTGCAAATGAATCAACCTTGCTTTTGCACCATTACTTTTGAATAACCCTGTGTATAACTTTGTTTACATTGATCATTATATTTTAAATATATTTCATAATCATACTATTTTAAAATATGTTATCTTAACGTATAATTAATTTTAACATTGATACAAATTTTCAAATTTAATCTAACTGGTATAATTGTAAATTAGTGCTAAACAATTAATTTAGCTAATGAGCTTTTCTTTGCATTTGTTTGTCTAAGATTTCACGTTTATATTTTGTCATGATTATATGAAATAACACATACATTTGAACAATGAACCCTACAACCTTACAGAGTACGACCTCACTTTGGGTATTTTCTTACCATCTTTCTGTAACGGTAAACAAGGTCATTTCGAAACGCTTCTCCGTCAAATCAAGAGCACCGCTGCTCTTGATGAAACTTATTTCAATTATTCTTTACGAAGGTGCCAAGGATTTCTATTCTAGAAGGTTTTTGTTTACTTCAACCTTTCAACCTATTGAAGTAAGGTAATAGCTCTCAAAAACCTAGTTTTAAGCAAAATGCGTTGCATTTGTTTCCAATATTTACTAAACATAGTGCTACATCAAAGTGATTTAACTAAAGATTTAAATAAATAAATGTTCAGCGGTCAAATAAAAATTAATTTTATTTTCTTTACAGTGTTCATTGATTCCAAAACCACTTAAAAATTGTACTATTTTAAAATCGTAATTTAACGTAAATCTAATTTTACTGATGATAGGCTTACCCACCTCCTAATATAACTAATTTAAAATTTATACAAAATAACTGAGCTGAAAACTGATTTTGTGTTTGTTTTTTAATTCTTTCGATTCAAGGTAAATATTTAGACACAATAATAAGTATCTCGCGTCTCAACACAGAGTCATCCCTTAATAAGGGCGGGATAACTTACACAGTAGTATGTAAATAAATCCTCAATCGCCATAATGAACTCCAGCAGATTGACAACTAAACCAGGAACATGCTACAATCTCGGAACTGGAGAAGTCTGCAGCGACCAGGTCGTGTCAGATGTATTTTTGGGATAAGCACTAAACGGCTAACACGACATCCACGTCGATGACGACATAGAGTCTCATGCTCGGGTATAGATTGTAAGTTTTAAATTTAAAAAATGCTGCACTAAGTCATATGAGCAAGGTTTGAATATGCATTTGCCTCAAGATTTCAAAGACGGCTCTATGGATATTCATTAAATTTTAGAAATAACTATTTTTGCGTAAAATATAAGTTGTAGATAGACCATATTCCCAGAAAAGCTTTGGTTTTAGTGTGAAATTATCTTTAAAAATTAAAATAATAACATTGGGCTCATGGGCTTATTTGCTTGGTATTACGTGTCGATTGTGTTTTAATAATGTGAGTAGAGGTTTCGGTTTAATTTTTGTGTATGTAAATTAAATGAGGCTAATCAACAAACGATCTGGAAACTAGGGCGATAAAAATAATTGAGCGGAATATAAGACATATAAAATAATCTGAAAAGATAACACAAGAAAGTCTTCGGAGCTCGGTGGCAGCACGAGTCACAGCTGTCGTGGATATCCGAGTTGATTACTAAGTATAAGCGATATCTGTATAAAGAAATTAGTAGTGATATTTTTATCTCAACCGAATTTTTTGAAACTATTTTAGAACAATGTATAAACACAAACGTTTAGTATTCTTAATGAATTTGAATTCTTAATCCAACTAAATAGGTATATTAAATGACCGAAAGTACTCTTAAGTTATTTATTCAAATACATGTTTACATATTTTAAAGAATAACGCTTGGTCCCATAAATCTATTCATAAAATCTATTCTATAAACTAATGGCTGTTTAGAATGAATATCAAATATGAATAGTTCAAGTCATTTTCATAAAGGACGGCAATTTGCTTCCGAGTGAGAACTGGTAGGAAGTTGGCGAATGAGGGAGAGAAGTTGCTCCACACAACTCAGCGGGTAGGGCCTACAGCTGACGGGTTACAAGCTTTGTTTTACTAAGCTCGAGTAATCGATTTATAAGATAATTGCACTTTTTATGAATGATTCTAGTTCTTTTAAAGTCTGTTAAATATTATTATCAATCAATATTATTTGATACGACACACTACATCTACGTGTTAATTTATTGCATATAAAAAAGTTTCTGTTCTATACAAATTAGGAGGATGAAATTGTAAATGGACTGATTTGGGAAATACAAGGATTAATTTAAAGGACGGATTGGTGTTGGATTCATACAACATTCATGTAATGCTGATAGCCACGGTCGGCCTGGACGCATTCATCAAGTATTGACAGCCGCAATATCCACTGTTCTATATGTAGACAGACATTTTTAGCTTTATTCAACTGGGACACGGAGATATTTTCCTTCTAAAATTGGTCGGGAATAGTATTACAATATTCCTATTATATTACAACGATTGAAGCGGTAAAAGTATTTGATAGTTTCGTCTTTAGTTTTGATGATTACATTGAAGGGTAAAAACACCAAAAGGCAATAATTAGAAGATGTATTGAATCAACAGGAAGTCCTCTACAAACCTCGATGTTATCGCTACTCATCATTGAGGTGAGTGATGACATTTTGTGCGATAACAGCATTTTGCGGTAGGTTCATCGTAACTGGCTATTTTGTTTAGATTTAAATTAAAATTTCTTCTTAAAATTTGTATGAAAGAAGGGTTGTGATTTAATAAAAATTTTCAATGTGCAATTAATTCAAACTATTAAATTACTTAGACCTCTAATAAATTAAATAACACTAATCCATAACTATTTTAGAATGATTTAAGTTTGTTTTTAGTTTAAGTGATTCAACTAAGTATAAGTACAATCCAGAACCAAATAAATATCTCATGAAAAATCATATATATTTTAGTGTAATAGTAATATTATTATTATATAGATATCTTTTGACAAATTTAATATTGACCCTCAGGGGAGAGCTTTAAAGCTTGACATTTTACCGTTAAACAAATTCTTAAGATGTAATGTCTGCAGGAGAGTAGGAGTCGAGATATTTGACTGGGAATAAATACAGTGCGACTCGTATTGCTTTGGAAATTAAGGAGCGCAATTCAGATAGTAGCCTGTTTATATTTTAATTATAGGAAATGGTCCTTATTTCATAAATGCAACAAATATTTCTATGACATTGACTATTTCATTAAATTTCAATTTACCAATCTAGTTGATTATCTAATTTAATTTGATTTTTAAATATGATTCATGAGTTAAGTTATCTCCCATATGACGTTCCTCACTATGTTCCTCACTATACAAATTATTGAATGAATGATAAATCATTGGCAAGTTATCGTAAAAATTTAAAACAATATTTAATCAAACGAACATAATTACGATAAATTTCAATAGAATGTAAATTTTCTATTGAAAGTTCTTATTATGTTTTTGCGAAATACGATAAAATCCACGGCGTTTTGCAACCTATAGCGACAGGTATGTATACTAAGGGTCAACAACCGAAGGAATGTCAGTATCGTAATGACACATAGGCCTAGCCGGTGTATTTGACTTTTATTTAAGAGTTAGATAATCAAGTAATGTATTTGCAACCATAACGCCAAGAATGACTCACAGGGCGGATCTCGGACGTCACAGAAACACAAAACACTGTTGCCACAAGAGATGCAAAATCACAACAATGGTGTTTTGAGAGGAGGACGGCAGATGTAGACGTACACTCGCGGACGCACTGCTATAGACACCGGCGGCCGCGCACACTGCCACTGCCACACTGCTACTGCCACACTGCCAGTGACGCGCTTGCATTGAGTCAGTTTCCCGCGTGCGCCAAACGTTATCAGCGCCGCTGACGCTTTATTGCTCTTATCAGTCACTCCAGTCCTCTTTACACTCTGCATAGTGCTTCATTGTCAATTCCTCATTCGAGCCTTTTGTTTCGGAAGGTTCACGGTTGAATTCCTTTGTTTAAGGGTCTATTGTTTGGTAAACTGATTAGTTCAAATTCAAACTTAGATTAGATTATAAATGAGATTACGCTGAAGTTTTCTGTAAAATTATTATTTAAAGTTGTCCAATATTATGGAATAAATAAGCAGTATGAGGGAACTGACACATACACCCCTCTTTTAAGTGAACTAAATAATAGACCTTTCAATATTATACTATTTTATGTTTACTAGAACAACATTCAAACATTTCATAATTCAAAACTCTTCACACAAAATAAAAATGTTTATAAAAAAGGTTGAAAACTTAAAGAGGGCAACCTACCACCCCCCCTCCCACACTCTCGACGGAATAAAGATTTTTCGTCTGGGTTTTCTGGGACGATGTAATCTTAAGCTGCATACCACGTTTCATAAAAGGTTGAGAAATGTGGAAGATATTTATTTTTTAGTAAACCCCTTATAAATACCATTGAGCTCTCTTGGACAACGTAGCCCTACTGTGCTTATGTCTACCGTAGGCCTTGTTGTAATTTAAATTTCCTCTTGAACCGTTAGTCGTAGACTATTACTAAGAAATACTAATTATCTGGCTTCAATGACAGTAGTTAGAATTATTTCATATAACTATTGTTTATCCAAAATATTTAATTTTTTGACATTTAATAGCCCTTAACTTTTGAAGCATTGGTTTACAAACAGAGATATCATAAACCAAGAAATTTCACCAAGATTGTTGGAGCGGATATTAATAAATTCTAATTTTTAAAAATTTTGGAGTAAACCATCCTTAAAAATATTAAAATAAGAAAATTTAGGATGTATAGTGAAAGTGGACCCGTACACGTATCTAATTTCAAAATAATCGGTCGATCAGTGAGGCATTGAGATCTGTACAAAGACATCAAATCACTTTTTTTATATTGGCCTCAAAAAATATAAACTCTCAACTCAAATTAAACAACTTTGACGAAAACAATACCGGTTCACAACACACGTACGAGAAGAGAAATTATATTGTATATATCGCGTTTCTTGACCAATTAGATTTTTACATTTCGTGTCCTAATAAAAAAAAGACAGGTTCCAGATTTCATAAATTCGTAATGAAACTCATTACTCACATTATTTTATTATTATTATTATATCATTACTCACACTCAAATACTACACACTCGTATTTAATTTACTTATTTCTCAAAATAACGAAATTTTGTTTTTTTAAATGTAATTTTTATCGTTCTGTTCAGTGGAGTTTCCGCATGCTGTGAAATCGTAGGCATTTTATGAATGAGCTTCTTGACGGAAATAACATTTATTCATTTAGTTTCAATTCATTTAGAATTCATTTAGTTTTATTTGAAACTAGGTCTCAATACATTATATTATCAGAGAGGAATAGGCTCTATTATGTACTATATCACCACTAAATAAGCTGGATAGTCGAGTCAAGCACCAAGCCAACTTTGGCACCGTCAATTTGCATGAAACAGTTCCTCGACCCAAAGTTCTGGACACTCAGCGATTTCAACTCGGATGTTATAGAGTGGGTTGTCAGCAAAGTTATTGGAAGCTGGTAGCTGGAAGCTTGTAGTTTAAGTTCAAAAGGTATAAATCAACATTTCTCAAAGGGAAACAAAAGAGATGCATAAATGTTTTAGAATAAATAATTAAACATAATAAGAGAGCCGAGAAGTTTCTAGGTATGAATTTTGAAGGGAAATTCCGTCGCAGATTTTAATCAGGCATCATGTTGCGAGATAAAACCAATATATTTACGTTATGATGAATGGTGTTAGTTGCACCATTCATAACTTTATTTTATGATTTAGATAGATAATAAAATATATCAATAAATATACAATACGATGGCATTTATGAACATATGACATTAAATTAGACACGAAATAAAAAATAGTTACATAAACTCCCAAAACTGTGAAGTATCAACGTAGCAAGTTATAATGTTGTACACTATTTATTTACGTGATAGCTTTAAATTGACGATTGATAGTGAAGGCATTGAATAGCAATTCAAATTTCTAATGGAAAGTAAACAACCACCTATTGCTTTAGAAATCAAATGTTTTGATTGTAGAAAATGTGTAAACAAATTTACTCACCATAAGGTTAACATGGGGAATTTGACCCTCTGTATGGCAGAGCCGTTTGGGAGTTTCAAGAAATGGTTTCTTAGTACGCATCTAGACAATAAATTAGAATGTGTGTACCAAATTTTAAGCTCCAAATGCTTATGTTATTGAGAAACTGTGATCAGTGAGTCAGATTTGGGTTTTATATGTAGAGTTATACAGCTGCAGCAATACAGTATTGTATTCAGTTTAAAATAACTATATTTATCCTGCAGTGACAAAATTTACTATATTAATGTGAAGCCACAGTAATGATTGGAAACATTCGGACGAGATACACCGTAAACAACTAACGAAACACAACTAATGTACTAACCATTGCGTAGGTTCATTGAATCATTTTCAGTATATTACATGTACATGCAATATTCTTTTACATTGTAACTGTAATATTAAATGCATTACATGTATAATAGTGTACATACTGTATAGCGTAAGGTAGAAATTAAAGAACTATACATTAAATTTTATAAAGTTACTGAAAATTTTTGAAACAACAAATTATACCTATATATTTTGACATGGATATGACTCAGTCTGAGGGAAGTGGTGTAGGCAATTTGCGAGACCGAAAACAGTATCGACATTTGGTTGGTGACTTCATATGGTTAGTGACGTCATAGTTTCTTTATAAGAACAGCTGTTAATATGAACTGAATACATTCCCTTTAGACTTATCTATGATCTAACCTATTACGCACAGGGAGGTATATACAATCTTTTTTTGTTATAATTTTAATTTGTTATTGTCTTTTGTGTAGGTTTAATAGATTAATTATCCATTAAAAGATAAATTGAAACATATTTTAAAATTTCAAAATGCTCGTTGCCGAGAGAGCGACGCGGCCGGGCGCAAAGATGCTTTCACGCGAGCTTTTCCCAATTGCATCCTTTGTATCGGGGATTCCTAGCTCAGCGTTCTCTCGCTGAAAGCGGCTACAGCTGTCTCACTGTTGCCAACACTGTAACAAAATATTTCACGGACACAGTGCTACCACACTTTAAACCTAAGCATGTTTTTACTTTTGAAACCCGTCTGAACTAAAATATACAGAAAATGTTGTAATCAGAAAAAGTAAATGAAATGAAAAAATAAAATAAATGAAATTAAAAATAAAATGTACTTTACGTTCATGTAATAGGGATTATTAATTTGTATTTTTATTTTATAAGCGATTCATTATTGAATGGTAAATACCCATATGTTTGATGCACAATGTATTGTTAAACACATTTAAAAAGGATGTTTTAAAAAATAGTTTATTACAAATTTTTTTAAGGACCAATCTACAGATTGTAATATCTATGACAGTAACAATTCAATTGAATTAAACATTCTAAATCGTAAAAAAATTAAAACATATCTTGTTCACTAGCAAAACATATTACATTAACACGGGCAGCAACAAAAAACAGCGAAAAAATGTTTGTATTTACTTCCCTGTGGTGAATAAAAATATCGTGGATATGTCTAAAGGTATGTTTCCAGTTCCTCTAAACAGCTGTTCTAATTCTTATATATTAAAAATTCAATACAACAGCTCTAGTAGTTTTTATGGAAACCTGTTAATTTTTTTAACTTACAAAGTGCCCCCCAGAGCTAAGAAATATCCATGTCAAAAAGCTTATAATAAAAACCTCAGTACTTCTTGAGCCCTTAAGTGTCAAGGGACGTAGGCCTACTTTGTTTTTTGTACTCTGGTGTTGTAATCGTGACTTTTGTTGCTTGGAACCTTTTGTAAGTTCTTTGACTACATTTTTGATTTCAGTTTCATACTGGCTTGATCCCGATTGTGTACTTATTTTGTCATGTTGTAGGTTCCAGCTCGCCTGAGGACGGGATCAGGTCCCAGATCTCGAAACGTCGTAATACTTTGCTTTAGTAATCATGGTGGAAAATGTCCGCAATAACAATCTAAATACAACAATGTTCAACTCGACTCATTTAACTCGATCAATGGTAACAACTACAGCACAATCCGTCTCCGACTCACGAGGTAACGAGTGTTGCAGAGTTTTAGAAGAATACTCTTCTAGAATGTATCTCAGTTGGCATAACGAATTGGTTTTAGGGAACAGAACATTTTACTAATACTGGGGTGCTACGGTTCTGTCAAAAACTCGATTTTTATAGGCTTAAACTAATAATTAACATTTTCGTAAAATACCACCAAGAATTTTAAAACTTTTTATTTTTATAACAGTAGAACATAATGAGTACCTATGCCTACTAAATATTAATTGCAGTTTACTGCGCATTACTCATACACTAATTGCGTTCTAAAACAGGATACTTCAAACAGTTCTACGCTAGTGAGTCTTATTGACTGGAATCGAGTTTCGAAAGTGTTTGAAATTAATTTAGTGAGTGAACATATTATAATAGGAGAGTTCTCTCCAGCACATGATTCTCCCCTGATACTACTACCATTTTCAAAACCACAGTTTCATAATTAGTAGATTTCCATTTGCATTATTTAAGATAACATTACTTTACCCTCAACCCCTCTCCGTTGATAGAAATACATAATTCTAATAGAATATTTCATTACTAGTACCAAAAACGGACGTTTTTGATACGAGCACAAGTTTCCGCCACAAAAGCCGAGGCGTGCCGAGGCTGGTAAATTTGCGAGTGATGATATTTTCCGTCAAACTACAAATAAAATGAATCAAACAAGTAAAACGTAAATTAATTATTACCTGATTCAGTATCAATAGTTGTCGACCATTTTTGGCGCTTTAAACTAATCAGCTGTTATGTTACTTACGTTGTAGCAGTTCTTTCTTGATTCCTGATTGGTTGTTTAGGTTATGTCAGTTATTATTATAAATAGTTCGACCTCAACCATTGGATGGTTCGATTTTAACAGTCGATAACCAGTTTCACAATCTATATCCGGAATGTTCGAAATGCTCAAAAATCGATAGTGATTGTTGCAGATACTTTATCGATTATTTACAATTGAATGCTGACCTCGAAACAAAAGTATCATCAACAATGATCTTTGGTGTCCTAGGACTCGAAAAATAATCATAATGATAGGTTTTGTCATTGGAAGAAAAAGAAAAACTTACTCTTCAATAAATGTATCTAAACCAGCTGTTTTGAAGCAGTATGACGAAAAATATTTTTTATACCCATGTATTGAAATGTATAAAAAGAATTAGGAAGAAAGTTTCTTAATCCACGAGGTTGTATGAATGTGAATGTGTCGGGACGGCGAGGGCCCTCGTCCCCTCGAGGCCTGTCTGTGCCAGGAGAGCAAGAGCTTAGTTAGCGACGATACTTGTGCCACTCGCCATTCATTAAATACAAGTGTAATCTATTTTTAGAAAAAATCTCTTCAACTTTTCATTTCATTTTTCACTGAAGTGGTGACCTATCTAAGTATGTATTTTGCCAAGTACGATTATGAAATGAGTGTAAGATGATTGTAGCGCCATCTGTTTAAGTCTTGTTACTTGTTACTGACTAAGGCTGCCACGTTCCTTAGACAGAACTGTTAAATAATTAATAGTCCAAAATCCTATGTCCCAAAAGCCTATGAATCACGAACTGGACTGATTATAAGGATGGACTTTTCGGATGAACTTAGTTTTCGATAGTGCTGACGTTAATCCACAGGTGATTTCATTTAACTATCCACAGTTTCGAATTATCCTTTGCACTTTATGCAGTATTCGACAAATTAAATGAGTCGAGTTTGTTTTATTGAGGAAGGGTTACTTTTTTATGGATTTGTTGCTGAATACGTTTTTGTATTTAAGTGTTGTTTGGCTATACGATAGTTGCGGCTATACGATATTTTTGACAGTTTAGAAAACCTGGACTCTCCGTAAAAGATATTTAATCTCTATGGTTACTTTTAGCACGGACGAGAGAATATTTGCTAACATTTTTTCAACGAGCTTTGTTTCATTGAAGAAAATTGAGTGTAGCTCAAAGTATCCTCTATACATGTTCTTATTATTTTTTGTGTGTAAATTTTCACCCAAAATAACATGCAACTAATACAAAAAACGCACGTAAAATACAATATTTTAATATTCTTATCAAGACAATCTACTTCATGAAATCATTTTCAGTAAGAATTAACTTATGAATTTATAATATAATTAACTTATTGTAAACTAATGAAATTCCTTAAAACTAATTCTAATATTAATTTTCTATTGTCAAAATTGATACAGATAATATTTTAGTTTGAATAGGTTTAAAACTATATACTGTATAAAGACATGTTCATCAGATTTAAGACATTGTCTTCACCTTTGATAAATCTTTTTAAGCATTTTTTAAATTTGTATAGAATATATGTGATTTTTAACAATATAAAATATTGATTTAGCTTTAGTTCTTCTTGAATATTATTTTGATATAACATGCTTGTGTGTTCCTTAATTTTAATATTAAACTTTGCCCCAACCGTAAAAGCTAATCCATAGTGTATACAGGAGAAAACCCAATGCAAAATAAAGTGGTCTTTGTGATAAAACGCCAGGTCATAAAAATCGAACTTTCTGATTATTTGCTTCAATGGCGTGGAAATACGTTGCACCTCAGTAAACCTCTCATTGACATTGAGAAGTATTTAAAACTGTTAACCGTTTTAGAGCAGAATTAAAACCGGTTCCTACATGAACTAATGCATCTTTGCAGACTTATGAAATAACAAAACTGTGAAGAATCGAGGGTCAAGCGAGCTATTTAAGGTTTTATTTAAACACGAGACTGATATTTATTATTAATACAATTTTCATAAATAAAATGGTGGTTTCAAAACCATACAAATTTTTCATCAAATCATTCAAGCCATTAAATTCTGTTTAATGAGAGGAAACGAAGCTTAAACAATGGAATTATTTTGACGCCAGCAAACTAACCACTGTGACCCGCCTCACGTTATTGTTCTCCAGTTGCATCAATGCTGTTGCAGGCGTGCGAAAGTATCAAATGGGTATTGTTATGAATCTTCATTGTTATGATTTCATTTGTTTCTCGCTCAAATATTTTATGGACGACTTTCAACTTCCATACCGTTTGGATAATTAATTCTGGCTGACCTTTAAAAGTTTTTAAATTATTAATTCCTTTAACATTACTTTAATTAGCAATGCGTTTGAAATTCACATTTCGATGTCACTTATCATAATCCTAGAGAAATATAGGAAATATATGTTGTATTTCTTTCGTTAATTTTTTTTTAATTCAACACACATATAACTGATCTTGTGTCCAAGGTAACCATTGGCTTTCCATCACTTATTCATTAACTTGCATTTGTATTTACAGAGAGTTTTTAGTTTATTTAAAAAAATCTCGTAAAAGTAAATTAATATAAACAAATCATACTATTACAGCCATAAAAGCTATGATACTTTGACGGTTTACAGATTAATTTTCACGAGAACATAGTTTAAAACTGATAATTAGAGATATATCAACTCGGCAACTAAATTAATAGAAACTGCCGCAAGGATATTTTTGTTATGAGACGAGTTTCGCTTCGCAACTCTGTTTAACTTTGCTAATTTATTTGTGTTAAGAACTTACCATCAGGTTATATTTTACCCGGCTTAAGCTTATAACAGTAGATTGTTTGTTGCGATGGTTATGGTTGAGATATCATTATAAATCTATAATGTTTATCAAAACAGTTAGTGTGATAACTGTTTAAATTGGCTAATATGACCTACCTCTTTATATTAGTCTATTATCCTTTTATTTACAAGTATAGAATCTGAAATATTTATATTTTATATGCGATCTTGACTGACTGGCATGTTCCTTAGACAGAACTGTTAATTAATAGCCCGACAGTCAATGGCCTATCATACAGTTTAACGTGGAGTCAGAACCACTTCCTCTGAATTACGAACTGGTCTTATTATTATGAACTTAGTATTCAATTGTGTGGGCGTTAATCCTCACCATATAATATCCCATACACCGTTCATCGCTCAAAACTATCCATAATTCCATGACCTCCGAGTAGCTGGATTACAGGAAACGCCACAGTCACAGCTTTAAAAAATTCATTAAGCTATGAAAAGTCTTTAAAGTTACATCATGATATATATTTGCATTTTAAAATTACAATTTAGCCTTGTATTTCAAACTTCTGTAAAAATATTTCTACGATGTTCTTTGAAATGAGCAGAGAATAATGAACAATATGAACATGAATATAATGTATCAATCCACCCGCTCGTATTCTGAATGAGGAACCTTGCGTTATGCGTGTGACAATAAACATGAATATATATATGTATGTATATATATATATAAATGTGTGTGTGTGTGTGTGTGTGTGTGTGTACATGAATATAATGTATCAATCCACCCGCTCGTACTCTGCATGAAGAATCTTGCGTCATGCGTGTGACAATAAAGGCGGAATGACCGCCCGGGCCCTGACGGTTATTACCGTAGTTGTCCGCGCCCTCAGTGATATCTAGACACATCAAACCGAGACCCAATCTTGCCACTGGTTGTCTTCTTGGCATAATTCTTTCACCCATCGTACTGCGTTTACCATGGACATTCAATTAAACTATTCTCTGAAACCGTTAGTCGTAAACTAATGATTTAAAGTACCTAGAGTCCCGGTGATCCAAACTAATTGAGGCCGAATACTGTTTGGATACCAAGTAGTCTAGAAATTCAGTGAATAGTTCCATTGAAATTACCAATAAAATTCATTACTTTAGACCCGAACTGTGTATTTAGATCAATTAGCTTTCGTCTTATCACTGTTCACATATAGGTTTGTCTATTACATGTTTTGCCTAGACGGCATGAACTTTTCCTGCAGGGACGTTTTATCCGTTAAGGGCTCGTCATTAGAAGTATAAAACACGACATAAACATTGACACATAAAAACAAACAATGATAAAACAGTTTTGTTACACCCAAAGACGATAACTGGTTTCTTATGTTCCTATAAGTAAATATTGTATTTAATTAACATTTTGTACGTAGTACTGTATAATTAGTGATGCCGTGCTGTAGATGAAAGTGTTATAATTCAGATTACATTGCTTTGTTTACCTTTTAGCGAATTTCCCATAGGGAAGAAGCTATTACCGTAGGTCTCATGGTAAGACTTAAGCCAGGGACCATGTTATTTTTCCTTCTTTAGGTGCCTAGAGACCAAAAACAATAGTCGTTAAAATTTATATATATATATATATATATATATATATATATATATATATATATATATATATATATATATTTGTGTGTGTGTGTGTGTGTGTGTGTGTGTGTGTGTCTGTGAACGCGATAACTCTCGTAAAAATGGTCCGTTCGAGACCAAATATGGTAGAGACGGGTAGTTTAGGGGGGGTTTGTACCCCAAAATGGGGTTTTTTGCGTTTTTAACATGTAATTTTTAAAAATTTCTAATTTTATATTTCACCATTGAAATCAGCTTAAAAATCTACACAATTTAGGTCCTTAAAGTTTTTCTCTATCTACAACGGTTACCGAGATATTAAAATATCTAAACACAGTTCGTTGTATTTTTTGGGCTCCAATGTTAATCTTATGGAGGATAAGGAAAAAATAATATTTCACTTATCAATCAATATTTTCGGATTAAATTTTGTATTTAGCTTCATGTGGTTGAGATCTATCTATCTATGCTTAAAAATCATTGTTTATGTGTTTATCATGGCAGCTAACCTACATACTCTTTTCCCATGTTAATCATATAAAGAATAGGTAAACTCCTTTGTTTATGAACAGATGTTTATGAAACTTGGCATAAATGATCAAAATAAAAATTGTTCATGCATTTGTTCATTCTAGAAATGCCTACTTTTAATGTTCCTCACAGTAGCAAACCTGCATACTCTCTCCTATGTTGATCTTAAGGAGATTAGGCAAATAACTATTATATTTATCGACGGATATTGATAAGACTTGTAATATATTATAATATTGTAATACATAATACCTCGGCCAGTTTTAAGGAAACACAATCTTTCTCCAAAAGGTATATCATAATGAAAATTAGTTTCATAACTGCGAGTGCCCTCGTTTTGACAGAGAAGACGAACAAAAATACGTTGTTTAGCGTTACTGAAAGATACAAATGCAGATAGACAGACAATAATTAACTGAGATAAGACCCATTTCGGTTTTTCGGGGTTTTAAAATATATAAGTAACCAAAAACCTCAAATAATTTTTAGCAATGTACAGACAAAACTCTAATTTTATTTATAAAAAAAGACAAAAGTTTGTATCGTAGCGTAGTTAGCATTATAATAGCGGTGTAGCTGGAGGATTACCTGTAGCAGGGCTGCGAACGGCACCTGTTATCAGCCGCAGGTGGGCTCAAGGTCATTGCACGACCTCTGTTATCACCCGGATCCGCACCGGTGACTCAGTTATGGTTACACACTGTTAACTGTGCAGTTCTATTTTCAAACACCGTTCGTTGTGTTTTTTACTCCACACATTCGGATACGCATTACAAAGTAAGTTTATTTTAAAAATGAAAAGTAACGTGCTCAAGTTATATTCAGACTAGAAGAGGGTTTTTTATTAGATTTTGCATTAATTATCATTACCATATTTATTTTTTTTACCATGTAAGAGTAGCCATATTCGTTTGGATTTTTGAATCCTAGAAATCGGAGCTGAAAAAAGATAGATGGAGACTTTCAAACAAAAAGTAAAATGTTTGTATTTACTTCCTTGTAGGAAATAAGTTATATCATGAATATGTCTAAAGGGAATATTTTCAGTCCACCTAAACAGCTATTCTTGTGTTTCCAATTTTCGTCTAACAAATTGCTAACACCCCCCCCAGTAGAAAAGTATTCTAGCAAAATTTTATAAACGGTAGCTAATTTTTTAGTATTATGAAATATTTTTTCGTATTCCTAAATAAAATAAAACACGATATTCAACAATTGCATGGTGGTAATCATATATTTTTTTAAATAATTATATACGTTGATTCATTCGGTCAATTGAAGTAAAGCCGGAAAGATTAAAATATTCACTTTTTTCATCTAATAAAATGGAATAAGATCATTACTAGCCACAATATTTAAGCTACTGAATTGCCGGTATTAAAAATATAATGGATAAGGCTTTATAACATTTTTTCAGGATTTGATAACATTTAACTACTGCATCATTAAATATTTTACTTTTATGGTTATGGATGTATCAGCTACAATAATATAATACATGTTTGTCGTTTAACTGACTAAATAATTGTAGTATTCTCCGTTATGACAGAGATAATAGTTTAGCCCTAGATTGCGATAACTGTTGTGTTATCGCGCCTGCACGTAAATATAGGCCTATGCGAGTTCCCGGTACCACTACAATCAATATGTTAATTAATTGGAATGCAAATTTTATTCAAGATGCACTACACAAAACATAACGATTGATCCCCCAAAATTAATTACACTCATTTTTGCCTTCCCACTATTTAAATATATTCATACATTAAAATAATCAAAAATAATCGGAGATGTGTATGCGAATATGAGTAATTAAATTTGAGGCGTAAAAACTAAGAGAATTTTTAAAATTTATTTTGTATGAAATATTTGACTTGTCGTAACGCTTTCACGACGTAGAACTGTTGAAAATTAGAGTCTTGACTTTCAATCTTCAACCCCAAAGCACCCTTCAAATCTGCCAGCTCCAGCCACTAGAACGCGTAGGTTAAGTCGAGAGGAGCGTCCTTCAGGCGGGTCATACTCTGGCTGATGGACGAGTACTCGTTGGGGTATCAGAAAATCACTCCTCAGAGTAATACAAGATATTCAATACCCAGTAATCGCTTGGGCTTTGGTGCCTAAATGTGTATACATTCGAAATATAGTAATTCAAAACTCAATACTTCGAATTAAAGGTATTTTAAACTATCGGCAGTTTGGATTATAGGGGTTAGATTACCAATAATTAGATTAGATTACCATTTGAAATGGCGACCCACCCAGGTAGGTATTTTAAGCCAAGTATGAATGAGAAATGATTGTGGGATCTTGTAGTCTTGTTACTGACTAAGGCTGACATGTTACTTAGACAGGACTGTTAATTAATAGCCCAACAGCCGATGGCAACTAAGGGACCTACAGTTTAACGTGGAATCCGAACCACGGCCTCTGAATTGGTCTAATTATGAGGATGGTATTTGCGGATTAACGTAGTATTCAATAGTGCGGACGTTAATCCACACAAGAGAACACTACACCCACCGACCATCGCTCATAACTATCCACAATTCGTGACCTCCAAGTAGCTGGATTACAGGATGACGCCACCGTCCCAGTCAATCGCGTTAGCGCTGTTAAAGTAGGAATTGTTTACTCAGACGCTGCAAGGGAGTGGAGCTACAAACGATGCTCAGGAAATCAGTTTTCCACTCAGTAAGCATCCGCAGTGATCAGTAACAAGAGTAACAAGAACCAAGAGTAACAAGAAGTAACAAGGACAAACACTGAAATTTATCAGTGTAATCCTGCCACCACGGTTTTCATGCGTAGTATGGGATGGGTATACTTCACGTGGACTACTCCAGGGGAACCGAAACGGCCTGAAAGTGCTCTTACAGCCAACAAATCCTACTCACACCTGCATCAAAGAATGGGAAGATATTAGCTAATCTAATTATCTAATGCATGGTTTATTCTATCCAAGCAAAGCTCGGTCTCCCGGTACTAACCATGTAAATCAACCTTGCTAAATAAACGACCAATATTGTTGTTTATGTAAATATGGTCGGTAAATGAATAAAGCACGGAAAGCACTTTAGTCCAAGAGTCAGAGTCTGAATTTGTAGCTTTTCACTCGTTCGGTTAAATGTAGCTATTTTGTATGATATATTATAAACTAGTATCAAAGCTATTTGTTATTGTCTATATATCCAAGATTCAAAGTTTAATGTCAAAAAATTGAATTTATAGTTTATAGAACTTAGAATATGGGAAAAAAAAAAATGTTATTATTCTTATATACGAGATTTTTCTGGCATCTATGACAATGAACCAATTTTTGTTGTTGTAATAACAGCATATTTTACAACTGAAACTTGACTGTCATCCTCAGCACCATGATCCGTGACGCACTCTGGTCAAATATGTAATAGAAATTCTATTTGAAATTCAAAATTTCTGTTGATTATTATTGATTAGGCTACAATCTTTATAAAAACCCCCTAGGATATTTTGTATATCTCCTTGGTTCAAAGCAATGAAGTAAAATTAAGCTATTAACACAAGTTTTAGTCTCAAAACTTCTTCTAATCCGTTATGCATACAATATGCAATAACATCCAAGTAGCTGGATTACAGGACGTCGCCACCGTCCCAGTCAATCGCGTTAGCGCTGTTAAAGTAGGAATTGTTTACTCAGACGCTGCAAGGGAGTGGAGCTACAAACGATGCTCAGGAAATCAGTTTTCCACTCAGTAAGCATCCGCAGTGATCAGTAACAAGAGTAACAAGAACCAAGAGTAACAAGAAGTAACAAGGACAAACACTGAAATTTATCAGTGTAATCCTGCCACCACGGTTTTCATGCGTAGTATGGGATGGGTATACTTCACGTGGACTACTCCAGGGGAACCGAAACGGCCTGAAAGTGCTCTTACAGCCAACAAATCCTACTCACACCTGCATCAAAGAATGGGAAGATATTGTTGTGGTAGTGGAAGAAGTAAATAATAAATCTAATGCTCCTCAAATGCCACCATACAACAACCCGATTGACACGGAAGTTGAAATGTAAAACATCTGTTTATGTATTCTGACGTTTTTATAAACCATATAAACTGCGATTACATTTAGTATTAGTAACACGTAATTTTTAATTTAGCTAATCTAATTATCTAATGCATGGTTTATTCTATCCAAGCAAAGCTCGGTCTCCCGGTACTAACCATGTAAATCAACCTTGCTAAATAAACGACCAATATTGTTGTTTATGTAAATATGGTCGGTAAATGAATAAAGCACGGAAAGCACTTTAGTCCAAGAGTCAGAGTCTGAATTTGTAGCTTTTCACTCGTTCGGTTAAATGTAGCTATTTTGTATGATATATTATAAACTAGTATCAAAGCTAATTGTTATTGTTTATATATCCAAGATTCAAAGTTTAATGTCAAAAAAATTGAATTTATAATTTATAGAACTTAGAATATGGGAATGTTATTATTCTTATACGAGATTTTCTGGCATCTATGACAATGAACCAATTGTTTTTGTTGTAATAACAGCATATTTTACAACTGAAACTTGACTGTCATCCTCAGCACCATGATCCGTGACGCACTCTGGTCAAATATGTAATTGAAATTCTATTTGAAATTCAAAATTTCTGTTGATTATTATTGATTAGGCTACAATCCTTATAAAAACCCCCTAGGATATTTTGTATATTCCTTGGTTCAAAGCAATGAAGTAAAATTAAGCTATTAACACAAGTTTTAGTCTCAAAACTTCTTCTAATCTGTTATGCATACAATATGCAATAACATGCTTCAATTACGGTCAAATCAATTTGAATCTAATAGTTTTGAGTGTAATTTTTAAATAGCTTGAAATTGTTTATATGGAATTTAATTAATTTTCTGGACATAAATTACCAGATATTGTAGGTAGTATACAGTGTTAATAGTAGTTGTAAGTCATTGTAAACCAATTTAACCTTTAATGCTATATATGTTTTATTTGAATAAAAATATATTGAAAACAAGTAAGTGATACACCAGTTTATGATGAGGAAAATGGGTTTTATCCAAATACTATTTAAAACATTGGGCCTAGGTTTAGTATTTACCACGCTTGCGTTAAATGTTAAACAAAAATACATCAAAGTTGATAAGACAGTCTAATACAACAGTCAGTAACAATACCTGATAGTGAGGTTGGTTAACTGATTTATTTTCTCTTAGCTTCAAAATATTAGCGTACTATCTTCTATTTTATATGGGACAAATTCAGAGTTCAAGTTCTTCGACGATTTCAAGTTATTTAAAAATTACACTCAAAACCATTAGATTCGAATAGATTTTACCGTAATTGAATGATATTGCATATTGTATGGATGACAGATTAAAATAAGTTTTGAGACTAAAACGTATGTTAATAGCTTAATTTTACTTCATTGCTTTGAACCGAAGAATATACAGAATATCCTTGAGGGTTTCTATAAGGATTGTAACCTCGCAGTGATAATCAACAGAAATTTTGTATTCTAAATAGAATTTCAATTACATATTTGACCAGAGTGCGTCACGGATCGTGCTGAGGATGACAGTCAAGTTTTAGTGATAAAATATGCTGTTATTACAATAAAACAATTGGTTCATTGTCACAGGTGCCAGAAAATCTCGTATAAGAATAATCACATTCAATTGTATATGTTCAATTGTAGAAATTCGAACGCGAACATCAAGTAGGAATGAATTCAGGCGAAACCAAGGCTAATATACTCTTAACTTTTTAATTTTAACGAGTTTAATACACCTGATTTTCAAAGTCTGGCCGGTGGCCGGCGACCTTGTGTCCGTGATAGTGTTATCAGTGCAACGCGTCACAAGGTCGCCGCCCCCCAGGAAGAGACTCATTGTTTAGGTTGGGATGTGGCCAGAATACTAACAGCCAATCAGGCGAATATCCACTCAAACAAACCAGCTCAGCTGATGGACCCATTACTGCTCTTATATATTAGCTTATTGTCATGCTTTAAGAATGCGAATTGGAAATAATTGCTCATTCAGTCAAGGTCCTTTTAAATGTTCTAAAGTTCCAAATTGTTAGAATGTAAATAGCTCGTGAAACTGAAAAAACAGTTTATTTTGGTAATCTCATGCAAGGATTTGTTTCCGAATATGTTTTTTAGCGAATTTCCCATACGGAATTTTATTTTTACCATTAGAATCAGCTCAAAAAACTAGACAATTTAGCTCCTTAAAGTTTTTCTCTATCTCCAACGGTTACCGAGATATTAAAAAAATCTAAACACAGTACGTTGTTATTTATTGGCTCCAATGCTAATCTTATGGAGGATAATATTTCCCTCATTAACAAATAGTTTTGGATGAAACTTTGTGTTTAGCTTCATGTAGTTGAGATCCATACGTTTATGGTAAAAAATCAAAGTTTATGTGTTCCTCACAGCAGCAAACCTGCATACTCTCTCCTATGTTAAACTCATGGAGAATAGGCAAACTCCTTTATTTATGTACAGATAATGATATATGGTCGAAATAAAAATAGTTTATAGTAAAAATGCCCACTTTCAGTGTTCCTCAAAGCAACATACCTGCATACTCTTTTCCATGTTAATGTTACGGAGAATAGGCGAAATACTCTAATTTATTAACAGGTACTGATTGATCAATTTGTTATATACTTATATTATTATTTCCATATTATTTGGGGGGAAATTCTCTAAGTACGCAGGTGTGCTGCAACGAAGGTATTTTGCATTTTCACATAGTTCAACAAAGTATATTATTGGCCTAAATGTTATATTGATTAAAAAAACTACTTTTACGAACCAATAGGTTTTACAGTAAAGTTTACAATTATGTTATAGTAAATCGATAACTCGCTATTTACTTAAATATTCTTCCAAAATTTGGTATGCAAGTCCATCTAGTTAAGTTTGATCAATACTATAAAACCTGCATCTTTACGTTTCTTATGGCAGCAAACCTACGTATTCATGGTTAAAGTAATTCTTACGGAGAATAGGTAAAATTGGTATAACTCGCTTAGTCATTGACATCCTCAGTACTATCCGATTACTATGACAGGAATAATATAAGTTCTGTGACATTCGCTTTACTTATGTCAGCTTGCTGCTTGTCATCTCGTTTATTAACACATAATTTATGAAAATGGTAGTTGCCATATTTACACCTTTAAAATTATAGATGTATGATATTCTTAATTTGCGAAGAGTATAAATTTTATTTTACATATTGAAGTAAAATCTATTGACTCATTTGCTTGTGAAAATGTGAAGTTTCTTAAATAATGCTATGTCTCAAGTACACAGCTCCTAGGTGTTAAAAAGATTTTTATTGGAGCATATAAAATATATTGTAATATATTTTGTAGAAATATTGTTGTGGAATAATTTTTTTTAAGTGGTACTATATTTCTGAAAATGGAATATATACCGTCATTTAAAATTACAAAATATCTTAACTTTATTATTTGTCTTGTGCTTATAAACTTTGTAATAAGGAAAATGTCGTATAATATTAACAACACTCTGTATGATATTGAATGGATCTGTATTTGATGGTTGTCATAAAACGTAATGTGTCATCTACAATGAAAGAAGCATTGTGCTTTTGATTTATAACAATAGGAGAGTAGGTTGACAATGGCGAAATTGAAATCGATAAATTCCGTTAGGTCATCACAACATCAGTGGTTTGAACCTGGTTACTGATAATATTGATACGGACTTTGTGGCCGCTGCGGTCCTAGTATGTAACCACGGTAGTTTAGTAATCTCTGATCATAATGAACCTATTACTTCAATAACAGAAAAATGCATAATTGCCTATTATTATGAATTTTCATCAGCCTACGTATTTCAATAAAATGGGACCTATATTTGTTTTTTGTTCTTTCATAATACATTCTGTTAAATGGGTAATTGATGATCAATTTCAGATGTTAAACTAATAAAATAATTAATTATTTATTACAAATAACGTAAACATAGGGATTTAGATATTAACAAATTTCGTATTGCCACTGTCAAAATTATAGTTTAAACAGTAGGTATTAATTTAATACCTTTATGATATTTATAAAGATGGTTTAGTTCTTTGTACATTTCGCTACCTAAAGTGTTATGTTTAATTCCCTGTGGGATATAGGTTAGATCATGGATCGGTCTAAAGGGGATGTTTTCAGGAAACGGTTTTCAAAGGGAATGTCTAACAGCTGTTCTAATGTTTCAAATTTTGGTCGTTCGAATTGCTAACACCCCTCCCCCAGAGCAAAGACATATACATGTTAAAACCCGAGAAATCTTATCTCAACTTCCATTTGTAGTTTTGTTTTTCTGTTTCGCTAAACAATGTATTTAATTTCATCTTCTCCGTGAAAACAAAAGCACTCACCATAATGAAACTTCGTTTTCGAGAATGTTTAATGATTTAAACTTACCTTTTAAAATATAGAATAATAATCTCCATATTAAAGTAAAAGTAGCTCTCATAAACTCATTTGAGTATTATTATACACATTTTTTAAAGTTTTATTGATAACGAGATCCATTTCAGTGGTTTAACAGAAAGAAATAACGGGTATTCAAATTAATCTGTTATTTGGTTTAAATTGATATTAATTTTAAACCTATAACAAAACTACAATATAAAGAAATTTTATGGTAACGTATAACAAATTTCGCTAATGATAAAAGCTAAAAAAACTAAACAATCGAGCTAAAATCTTTTCATTTGTTTATATTTATAGGTTATTATTTTGTCATAATAATAAGTATATTAATTAAATTACCTATCTAAGAGGTCGACAATAGGTAGAAACAAGACTAGGGTTTGGCCCGTTTCCTGTCAAAATGATATAAAATGTCACTGGCGTTTATGAACACAAAATAAGACGCTAAACATGAACCACACAATAGTGTCACGTGACGTAAGCTGCGAGTCTCATTATGTCTACACAGTAGGCCTACACCGGTACCAAGGTCGGGTTGTACTGTCGTTATGCCTATCTTAATCTCACCTAATTTGGCCCAGCTTATCACATGTTGACATTCCAGCAGTTCTATGGTGGTATTTATAAGAGTAAAATCAGGTGTGGAATAAAACACTTCCACGTTATTATTTTATTTTTAACGAACTATTGCTTTGTTTTGTGAAAGTAAAAATTTTACTTTCACAACACATTTCTATCATAAATATTCCAAAATGTAATGGTTGTAGTATTAGAGAATATTCTCTATGATGAAGACTATTCAAAAATAATAAGTTTTCGAACGATATATCACTTTTCAGTATTTTAAGAAATAAAAAAGATTTACATTGGATTACATAAACCAAAATATGGTACATGGTTTAACACTACTGACAAAATGTTTAAATGTACTGTATATGATTAACGTGGCAAATATACCTAAATAAATTTAAAATGCCAATAAATTTAAGTGTAGTCCACATCATTCAGTTAGAATGTAATCTAAGTGACAAAACAGTCGTCTTTACATTTCCTCCTAAAATTGAATTCCAATCAATTGCATTCAAAATCGTAAACACATTAACATAGATGTTTAATTGGAATCAACGAAATTATTTACATAATATTGAAAGCAGGAAAACCGATCTTGTCGTAACTATAATAACCACGGGAGTAATGACCGAGCATTAGACCATCGCGCGTCCAAACTTTCCACGGTTGCGGACAACTCGTCCCTGTCGTTGATTTAGGTAAGACACAAGTTGGATGATTGTCATTACCAAGTCCTTAATGTCAAGCTTGGTTGTAAAGATAAGAGCAAACTGGCTCCAAGGTGATCCTCCTGTCGTAGGAGATAGTTGAGCCGGTGCTCATATAAACAAACTTGCTCTACGAGTCAGTTGATATTGGATTATCATGTGATTATTGTACTAAATGATTCAATTTAATAAAAAACAACTCATATAAATGACAGCGTAGGCTTTAGAGATAGAATGAGTAATTATTAGTAACTACACGAGTTGATTTGATTTAGCTGAGAAATGTTACGGAATAATAGTTTGTCATTACACGACTGATAATAATTTTTTGAGTGAGCTTCGTGAAAAATATATCTAGCTTATTATTATGTACTGAATTAAATTTAAAATAGGATAATGCTACATTTTTGCTTGTTAAAACTAGTCTTGATAAAAATGAAACCTTGTTTAGCGGCTTTAATTCTTTTGAGAATATGGTATTTTCTAGAATAAAGATTCTCATTATAATATACGTCCAGAACCAACACTAGCTAAATAATATGAAATTACGTATCTAACACTCACAGTTTTAAAAGTTGATGTGGTTACTACTGGTCATATATGTTACGGCGTTATGATGACGGCGCAATAAACGACTCGAAATCTCGAAATTGTAACGGACAAGTAATATTTGCAATATTTTTATAACTGTGACTGAAAGTTATGTAACCTTATTTTATTCTTTAAAATCCCTATTTTCATGGTATCATATAAAAACTCTTCAATTCAGAAATGTTTGTTGAAGCAAAAATATATTTATAAATTTGTAAAAGTCTAAAATTGAACACTTCTAATGTTATTTGAAGTCGTAATCGTCTTGGACTTCCTCATGACGAATTTTTAGCTAAAACACAAATTTTAAGAATTTAGAATCTATTTTTAAAAACATAAGAAATTTAACTCTCCTGAAAATTGAGATTAAATGAAATTGGGTACTGTAATTTAAACATAATTCACCAACATAATATCATTTTAAATTTAGAGAGATTTCAAATTTAATACGATTTATAGTAAATTTATCTACTAGTAAAAACTATGAATACAAACAGATCAGACCATTTAATTTTAATTATATAACTATAGAAAATAAGAAACTTTAACCCCGATAATGCTCAGACCGGGGACAATCTTCATCTTTCAAACAATGTTCGTCTTTGGTCCTGAAAGACTAAGGTTACAGGTGTATCAATTATGTTCAGTAGCAGATTTTTTACTTGCAGGCTTCACAATGATAAGTTTAAGTATTGTAGAGGGGACACAATTAATATCTAAACTGTTCTTGATAGTGGAATTAAATGGATTTGAAGTCAATTTTATAATGATAAGTATAGTTATACGAGAGCGAGTTTGAACGAGGTTGGTGTCCATGCAAATACAATATACGATTTACTGGTAAATAATGTTCAGGCTATTCTTGAAATATTTTATTTAATAAGTATTAAAATATTGTTTAGTTTTCATTCTTGCAAAGTTGTTTCATACAGACTTGGTAGGGATGTCAGCAATTATTTTTTAACGTTTAAGGGCAATTACAATTAATTACCCTTAACAGTAGATAGATAGATAAGATATCTATCATAGAGAGATAGATTCCGGGAATATCGTGCATTTAAACTCCTGTGATATTTTGACTAAATTTCGTAGTTATCAAGCTATTTGTGCACTATACCGAGGAAATATATTAGGAAGGGCAATTACAATTATTTACCCGTAACAGTAAATAGATAGGAAAGATATCCATTTAGATAGTAAGATGGATTCCGCGAATATCTTGCATTTTAAACTCCTGTGATTTTTGGACTAACCTTAGTAGTTATCAAGCCATTAGTGGTCTATACCGAGGAAATATATTCGGAATTAGCAATGGACCGTTTATAGGTGTTACCGCGTTCGTTTGGAGAATCATACACCAGAAGAAAATACGCCAGCGACATTTTTTGACGCGGAGTTCACGTGAGCTGATTCACGACTTTTGCACTTGACGTTTACATGTAGTCATCCTTCTCCTTCTCTACCCTCCCCACTCCACACTCCACAGTGTCTGACCGGAGGCATTGCTGTTGCTAAACTTTCCTGCAGGATTGCCAACCATGACTAGAACCAGTCTTCAGCTGTTTTTGACGCACTCTGCAACCGGTTCCTGGCATTTGGTCAACGGGAATCCCTATTGTCGTAGATCAGGCTCTCCAACATAACCGAACGGGTAAATGTAACTATGTACATTGACTGTCTTTGCACAGATGTTCAGCATCCAAATACAAGTGCGAAAGGCCTAGTAGTGTTCGCGTGGAATAAAACACTTGCTATATTGTACAGTAATGCAGCTGAGGTACGAATCGATAACTTTCCTTTAAAATTAGGATGATGTTTTGAGACTTCAACTAAGTCGTCAGTGTTTAAATATGACAGTTAAGTAATATTAACGTTTTAACTCCTAGATTAACATATTGACTGGCGTTTTTATGTTGATACAATAATAAAATATACTTAATCAAACTATAAATATATTTCCTTATAATATACATAATGGTGTTGTCTTCTTTCTAAATTACTAGAAATATTTTCTTTCAATAATTCTTATCATGTGCACTTAATTAAACCTGTATAGTTTAGTACAAAACAAATTTTTAAGTGCTTTGAAAGATAAAAATTAAAACGTTACGTGTTTTATATAATGGAGAAAACATAGGCTAACCTCCATAGTTATGACATCCGAGGTCTTCACGTGGCACAAACATTATATTGTAGCTCTTCTAGTTCTGGTAAAATTAGTCACTGATATTATTTGTAATGGCGCGACTGAAAAACATCTGGTAAGCTTAACCCTTGATTGTAATTAGTACAATTAAGTACTTAATTGTAGTACTGTTACAAATTAGCCTACAAAATTATCCATATTCATGATATTTTTACCAATTCAATTTCGTATTTATAGTAATCTTATTTATCACAGTAAATATTAAAACATATAATTAACTAGGCCAACATAAACAATGGTAAACATTAAAAATACTGTGGAGGAAATATAATATATTTTGAATAAAGATTTAATATCGGGGTAAATCTTCATGATGTGTAAAAAAGATATAATTTTGTAATAAGGACTTATCTTTTTTGACAAATAAACCGTTTATCATTAGGTTGAAACCACGTTGGTAACCGGTAATTGGCAGTTTGCCAGATACTCTGTTGACACCCAACCCTAGACTTCGACTATCGTATCCTACCTGTGGCCTGAGGTACGTCGGATGGAGCGACCCTAGTCATGGTGCTGCGCTCTGTCGGCTGCCGCAGGAGACACTGTCGTGTGGTCGCACCGCGCTCACCCACACTCGCTCGCTCACACCTGATTACCTGATAAGCGTTATCTCCGCGGCCGCCGCGCCGGATCACCTCACGGCTCAAGGTCACCCTCACACGTTCAGCCTTGAGGATCCGCGAAGTGGGAAGGATCGCGACCTGGTTGGTTAGGGACCAAGCGGCTACCCAAATCTCACAGTTGTTGTAAAATGCTCTCGGAACATAGGATCTAAAACTATTTCATGCCAACAACTGCGTGGCTCAGAGGTAATCCGAGGGGTGTCTTTTCGATTTCGCCCCACCCCCCAGTCACCACTCCATCACCCTGTCTCCAATAAATAAATTATCTAACACCAAACGTTAGGAAAGAACAAAATCGGGTTAAACATTTTCCTTAAAAATTATAAAAACAACGTCATAAATAAACCCAATCTATCATGAAAAAGTGGGGTTGTCATTCAGTTTTTAAAGACGTTCAGTCCATCGTGTCACGACGTTTGTCGGACACTTTTGTGAATGGACCCGCCCCAGACAGCGCTCTGCGGAGATAAGTTAGGTAGGTTATTGATAGTATTAATATATAAATATTGATCGGAACGAGTCTCCGTACTCTTAGAAGGAGTGACCTCGTGAGAATTAGTTCTTGTTGATGTAACAAAGAATTAATGTGTATTTTAGCGAATTTCCTCTACAAAAAAGCTATTGCCGTGGTTGTTATGACGAAACCTAGATCGGGACAAATTTTGTCCCGTGCAGGTAATGCAGAGTTTCTAGAGAAACATTCTTAGTTTTTCAAGCTAAAAAATTAAAAAACAAAAAAACTCAATTATCAATCAATTTATTTTAGGATAAAAATACCAGCATCAGGGATACATGAAAGAGAAGAGTGACTTTACGTAATACGTTTTACTAGTGGCTTAACTAATTTTACTTATATAAAGTAAATATTATAATATCTTTATATCTTTTTATCTTTATTAATACAGTATCTTTATAGCTCTTTATAGCAATACTAGCCAAAGTACCCGTTCTTCGCACGAGTTAAAAAGGCTGAAAGGTGTAGGTTCTACTGATACATTTAAGTTATTGTTAATTAATTCTTCATTGTTTACAAAATGACAAAACACGAGTGTCTACAACATTTCAAAGTAACATCTGTCAAATTTTGGGAGAGGATAAGGATTAATGTAATAGAGACAGTCGTCGGAAAAAACTTAAAATCTACCATTCCACTATTTCAAATAATTCACTAATTTCGATCCAGCAGTTTATCTGAAAAATCAACTTATTTCTTCTTCTTCCCGAACTGTCAAAATATAGTGCAAACGGATATTGTCATTAGAAAATGTAAACATTGAAACCTAGGACGGTCACGGCAGCTCTTTCTTCTTCTTCTTCCTGAACTGTCAAATTTTAGTGTTCACAGCTGTTGACATTCAAGTAATTTTATGTTTTCATTCTCTAAAAATGTAAACATTGAAACTTAGGACGTTCACAGGGCGTAGCCCGAGAGGATTTTAAGGAAATGAGTATGCCTATGTGTTGCATGAGTTTAAGATCTACCTTTGTGTAAAATTTCAAACCGGTCGGTTCAGTATTTTTCGCATTTACTTGCCACAACAAACCCACAAACAAACATACAGAAACCACTTCTTCTTTATAATATTATAGATGAGGTGGTCCTTTATTTTTTTGGAGCGTCTCTTATTGTGAGTCTTATTGGCTTGGTAACAGTAAAGCCATTAACGTTGTTGCCCAATATTGGGCTGAAAAATCTTAGCGGGTTAAGATAAAGCAGACAAGGATCAGGGAACATTCCTCCGCCTGGATAAATAAAGAGAATAAGATTGTGAATTAATTATTGAAATAAGTCTATTAACACAATTTAGAATTGTTTGATGAAACCGAAATATCATCTTCCACTTCCACTGAGTGTTGGACGTCAACGCCTTCAACTGTGATGATGCAGTGAGTTTACATATACGCTTTGCGTTCTCCTATTGGATAAAATAGACGTGCTGCCTCGGCCTGCTCTGCTGCAACAAAATAAATAACTTGATTTGTATTTTTAATTTTTTACTGTGACTCCTCTACCGGTATATCTTCTTAAATATAGTAGCACGTTTAACTACATGAAGATGTATACAAAGTCTCATCACACTATTTAAAGTAATAAGGAAGTTGAATCAATTTTACTTATTCTCCATAGGAATAACGAGGAAAATTATTAAGTAGTTTAGCTGCCTATAGAAACAAAGAAAACAAACAGTACGCCATTAGAAGTTAAATATATATGAAGCTGTAAAGCAAGTTTTACTACAGAATTTGTATGATAAGAGCTTCAAAAGTTGATGTACTTTATTTACCAGTTTAGATATATTAGTACGTAGAGAGGAAATTAAAAATATGTAAAATCCCTCAAACCCCCATTTTGGGATAACCACCCCCCTAAACCCACCTTGGTATAACGCTTGACCCCTGTTTTAATTGGGTAGACCACATAAGCCAAGTCTGCACTAAACTGAGTAGTGTTGTATCTTCTTAGACGTCTGATGGGCCAACTACCACATAGTACCCTTAGAATGACCTGTTTGTATTCTTCCAACCTCATGTGTCTTATGGGTTAATTTTGTGGGGCCACTCACCCATTGTTCATAAAATCTTGCTGTTGCAAAAGAAGGCTGTAAGGATTCTCTGTCATGCTCACTTTAGAGAACACTGTAAGCCCTTGTTTAAGGAGCACACAATTCTGATAATTGTAAATATGTACATATTCCAATGCCTTGTTACTACTAAGAACAGTATTATGATTATGATTTTTCTGTAACCAGTCCAGTACACAATCGCAACACTAGGTTTAGTGGTGATAAAAGATCTAGGTCATATCCTGTTCCAGGAATAAAACTGTATAACCACCTTCCTGATCGCATAAGAAATATAGAAACGCTTCCAAAACACACTGCTTGACTGGCTGATTGTGAATCCTTTTTATAAACTGATTTTTTTGACACTGTTGTTGGATAAGTTTTGCTCCTGACAGTTTGTTTTTCTGATGGATTTAGTCTTAGTGTGTGTGGTGTTGCAGTGGCGACGCTGACGGACGAGGAGTGCCAGAAGATCGCCGAGGTGATGGAGAGAGATGCTGAGCTGCGCATGCGCGAGGAGCGCCGGGTCAGGTGAGTCTGGGGGTGTTGCTATGACTATGGGTACGGTACTACCACGGTTTACTCTAATACGAGTAAATGTATTGAGATTCGGTGGTCTAGTGAGAAGGTCCCAACCGTTGCTCACACGCCGCGAGAGCGTGGCAATGTCAAGTCTGCTGAGTCCAACACCCACCGGAAAGTTTGAAGGTGCTTAAGGTTTAACAAGGTGCTGAACACCAAAAACGTTCTATGTGTGTGTTCTAAGGCAACGAAACACTTGTTCACATCCTCTTTCCTTCTTTTTTGAAAGGCTTATCTTTCATTGCATGAGCAACGTTGAACGAGTTTGATATGGGTAGTGTCATAGACGACAAGGACGGTTAGACGTCGGCCCCAACTAACCAACCGTTCACTTGGACGGTCTTCTAGAGACATTGACAAAAACTAAAAATCTATACATCTACTAGAGGAGAACATTGTAGAGCACTAGGGACCTGGACCTGGACCTTCTCCTGAAGAGAAGAATTTTAAGCAGAATGAAAAGATTAGCAAAACTACGTCGCAGCCAACACGTGTCCAAACTGTTCAATAACATCGACTACGCATGTTTTGTAATACCTATCTATAGTCCAATGCTTATAAACGCTTATTTAATATAAATAAACCAATTAGTTGAGATCCAGAAGTTTAAATGTGCAACCCACAACCATCAATTAACGTTTACACCCTCGAAATATGTCTTCATGGGCTCTGTGAGGGCTGATTAGAGAGGGGTTATCAACGTCTATTATTCTAAATAGCTTGTAACTACGCAATCTAATGAGTGGTATTATGAATTCAGCTACTTTGAACATATTTCGTGCTTTATTGCATTTGTCGTGATTAGTTCCAGCTTCAATAAATTATTTTCGTGTTTTATAAAATAGGTACAATGAATATTAGTTATTAGGAATTAGGAATTTTCAATCAATGTTTTAAACACAAATAACAAATTTGTTTCTTTTTTACGAATTTCCCATAGGGAAGAAGCTATTACCGTAGGTCTCATGGCAATACTTAAGCCCCGGACCACGTAATTGTTTCTTTTTGAGGCGCCCGGGCCAAAACAATATTCTTTAAAATGTTATAACATATGTGTCCGTGAACAAGATAACTCTCGTAAAAATGTTCCGATCAAGACGAAATTTGGTAGAGATGAGTATTCCTACTTTTAATAGAACAAGTTCGTAATCCAGACATATCGGTCGATCGAAAGGGGTATTTTGAGGGGGTTTGTACCCCAAAAAGGGGTTTTTGTTTTTTACGTATAATTTTTCAAATTTCATATTTTATCTTTTACTATTAGAATCAGTTCAAAAAACTACACAATTTAGTCCTGTAAAGCTTTTCTCCATCTCCAACGGGTACCAAGATAAATCTAAACACAGTACATTCTACTTAGAGGCTCCAATGCTAATCCTAAGGAGGATAAGGAAAATTAATGTTGCCCTTATTAACCAATATTTTTAGATGAAACTTTGTATTTAGCTTCATGTTGTTGAGATCCATCCATTTATGCTTAAAATCATAGTTCACGTGTTTATCATGGCAGCTAACCTGCATACTCTTTTCCCAAGTCAATCATTTATAGAGAATAGACAAACTCCTTTATTTATGGACAGATATCGATAAAACTTGGTATAGGGTCAAAATAAAATACTTTATTAAAAAATGCCTACTTTCAGTGATTCTCACAGCATAAACCCTGCATACTCTTTCCCAAGTTAATTTTGTAGAGAATAGGCAAACTCTATTATTTGCTACGGATATTGATCAAAATGTTATATAATGTTATTAATTTCGAAATTCGCTGAGTATGCAGCTATGCTGCGACAGGGGTATTTAAATTGACCAAAAAATTGTTACCTGTAAAATTTCAATTAGTCCTATTTTATGTCATCTTTGTAGTTTTTCCTTTTGAGGTCCCGATTGTGATGATGCCCCCAAACAGTATACCTTATAATACCTGGTTTAAACGTGAGCTTCACGTGAGTATTCAAGATGATTAATGTGTTTCTACAACATGATCTGAGCCTGAAGGTCATGTACGTAGCCTTGACAGTGAAATTATACCGCTGCACTTCGTTGTACGCCCACGTATCCTAGGCTTGTACGTTGAAACTACTTCCCACATAACAGTTGTCTGTGAGCATATTGCATAATCAGATTTCCGTCATTACACTAATCCCATTCAGTAAACCTTTTATTATGAAAAGAACAATATACTACACAAGGTTGGAGGGTTTTATGCTGAATATTGTGTTAGCGATTCGATACAGAAATATGGTTGAGGTAAAAATAGTTTTTAGCGAATATCTTATAGAGAAGAAGCTACAACCATAAGTCTAGTGGCAAGACCTAAGCCTGGGGTCATTACGTTTTCGTTTTGAGGTACTTAGAGACCAAAAACAACAAAATTAAACACATATTTAATTATATGTAGGTATTTATGTGTCCGTGAACGAGATAACTCTCGTAAAAAATGGCCCGATAAAGTTCAAATTTGGTAGAGAGGTGTATCCCTGCATTTAATCGGACAATTTCCTAATACAGATATATCGGTCAATCTGAATGGGTAGTTTTGAGGGTATTGTGCCAAAATATGTTTTAATTGTTGTGCCAGATTTTAGTAATAATTCAATTTTTTACAACGGTAAAATAATCAGCTTAGTTAAAATCTCTAATGGTCACTGAGGTATTAAAAGTATAAACACAGTACGTTGTATTTTTGGGCTCCAATGTTTATTTAAGGAAGATAAAGGAAAATTAATATTTCACATAGCCTATATATTTTCACCTATTAACCTATATTTTTTGTGAAACTTGGTAACTTAGCTTCTTGTGGTTGTTATCCATCCATTTAAGCTTAAAAATCATAGTTGATGTGTTTATCATGGCAGCTAATCTGTACACTCTTTGCCCATGATGCGAAGCTAACTACTTTAGACGCAAGTTATTTATTTGAGCTCAAAAAATATTATTTTAAAATAACTAACTATTTTTGTTAAGGCAATAACAATAATTTCAAAATAGTTTAAAGACTCAGAAGAAAAGTTTTCAATAACCAACATTAAATAACATGGTGGGTTCACGATTTTTTCACGCAAGAAATTAATTTTCAGTGAAATAGAAGAAGTTTTAAATGAGTAAAAGTGTTTTATTCAAAACAGATTATGAGAACCGGGCTAGTGAAAGTAGAGAATTGAATAAATTGTCTATCAACTGGAATGATCTACATTAGAGAACGTTTTCCTTATTCACGAATTAATTTAATATACCGGTACTTTATATATTTTTAATTTTAAAATATGGTTACTGAATACTAGCATATTGAAAGCTGAAAAAATAATGTAATACTGTAGTCACCCAGTGGCTGAATATGTTTTTGCATAAAACGTTAGCTTTGGGTGTATAGAGGCTGGTGTGATGGTAGAAATGAGTACTTTCATACTATTTCATGAACTAGTCCATCTGTAAGTTATGTCCAGCCGGTAGGTGAGCAGTTTGAGTTTGAGTTGGTCATAGTAATCACAGGAGTTCAAATCACAAGTTTCGCCATGTGATTGATCAAACTACACCCTTTTATACATATACAATACATTTCAGGCATTGCTCTTAACCATGCAGTTGACCCGCGAGTTCCTTCAGTTCAGATCAGACCTGTCATACACATACACACGCACATACATACACACGCTCATTCTCGATTTCATTCGAAGGAGGAAAAGAGTGGAGGATTTCTATCCAAATATGTTGTAAATGTGTGTCCATGAGTGTGTTTGAGCACACGTGATCTGGCATTGTGATTGTTGAGGAAAAACGTTTATTGGTCAGAGCGACAACTTTCGCGCATCACTATTTACGGCAGACAAGGAAAAATTTCGCTTTCTTCTGATCTTGGCGCTCACGTATTGAAACGATTGCACTCACAATTCCTAGAACAATTACATGTTTGAGAGAGATGCGATCACTTAACGAAGGAGAAACGGGTAATTTCAGTAATCGATTAGCAATTAAAGAACTTACATTTAGACAGGTTTTACTTAGTATAGATGTTTAATTTGTGATTTAAAATTTGAAATCATTAAGAAATCCAAAATTCTATATAACTAAAGTATGAATAAATTAAATATAATTAATAATAGTTTCATTCCTACTTATAATTAGTATAATTATAAGTATTCACTCTACAAATGGTTATGATTAGATATTCAATAACCTTGTGTTTTTGTATCGATAAAATATGTTTTGTCACGTATATTGGATATGTATGAATGTAGGTAATATAATTGAATGTAATATTGGTGTAGACCTTACTCTGTTCGATTTTAAAAATGTTAAGAAATATAAACAGAATAAAATATATTAAGACCTTATTAATCAGCTAATTTTATTCAAGGACATTGTAATGAGTATAACACGAAACAATTACAATTTTCATTTCAGTAAAGAGTAGATAAATCTACTGACTTATTTGATCTTCGTGAATACCTTTTTTACCAGAAAATGGGAAAATGTATATTTGTTTTTTTGCTATATTTGTAACTAGCTTACCCGTTGCACGTTGCTCCTATGTACAAAACACATTATTTAGTTTTAGGTTTGTTGACAAAGATGATACTTGATATAATTTTTATTGCATATCTGAAATGGTGACCTAACAAGGCATTTTCCTCATAAGGTGAACATTAAAACTTGAAAATTTCGTGAAATGGAAACCTAGAGAGTTTTCACAAATTTTAATTCTTTAAAATCCTCCTGGAGTATGTATAGAGCGACTTCCTATAATTTCATGGCAATCGGGTTAATGGTTTGACAACGGATAAAGGCAACGGAGACTGACTGAAATACATCCTATGCCATACAATCATTTTATAACAGTTTTTTACAATCATGTTTAGTCCAGTTCAATGTTACCAAAGATGCAAACATTACTCACAGAAGGTCATATAAAATAAAAAATTCAGAGGAACATGACATTAGCGAGCTCGTCACTATTGGAATCACACAGTAACGAAAAAAGATATATAAAAATATAAACTAAATAAACATATTCAAAACAGATTTAAAAATAAAAATCTATTATGAATATGCAGTCTAAAGTAAATGTATGATTTGAATGTCCGCTTCATCAATGATGTCTTCGGGAAGCCTTTTTTGAGTATTCAGGAACAAGTTCTAGAGACACAATGAATTTTTTCATTGATTTGTATAAAGTCTGAAATGGGATTTATTCACAACTCTTCATGAAGGTTAACGTTTATTGTGAGCCACACGAGTTCACAGCGACTCTGAGAATTTTGTTTTGAAGAACTTCAATTTGGGGAGTTTACTTTGTGATATGGCTGAACCCAATACTTTGAAATACAGCTCAGATTGAGCTGAAATCGATTATATCTTGATTGAGGTATATAACCACCAACTTTAAAGAATTCAGTTTGTTTTAAAAACGTTTCGGTAACACATGCGATGTCAACGTGTGCCTAGCCAGGACAAAAGTCATAATTTTGAATTCAAAATTAGTAGTGTAAAATTAATTATATGAGAGTGATTAAACTTTTCCATTTTAAGTACAGAATTTATGATATTGGATATTTTTAATACAGGCATGAACGATTTAACAGTTCTTAAAATAATTTCATCTAAACCTTTTGATGATACATCAGTATGATTATAATTTGAGTTTGTTGAACTATTCTTTGGGATGGAAGATCCTGCTTTTGAATAAGATGTTCTTCTTCTAGGAAAGGTTCAATCAAAACCTGAGGTTCACGCGTGTTAGGGAATTCAGATTAAGAGGTGAGGTCAGGTGGGGCTCGATCAGCTTTTGAACTTTCCTTCCTACACTTGAAGACATCTTGTATTGAGCTTTAGTTTTCGGCAATTTTTGGTATGATGCGCACCCGCTGTATAATTTTCAGTGTAATTTTCCCCACAGTTAGTCGTGTGGAGTTTCGATTTTACCTTTTTAGCATTCTGTGTAATGATGTAAACGATTGCAACGAACATATCTTGGATATAAAATACGAAAACGTTGTCTTTGTCGGTATCTTTGGCCCCGTGTACATTTAGGTATTTGTCTTGGTTTTCTTTTTGGTTTCCTAACAATTATATATATAAGAGATTCAATTTTGAAAATAGCTTTCCTTCGTCGTTGTTGTGTATGTCTATGGTTCAAATGGACAGAGGTATTTTTTTGTTCAGTAAGCGCGCGTTACATGGAGCACTGGGTAGGTCTGACCTGTTAATTCAGTTTTAATTTTACTTTCCGTAGGGCATGTCGGCACATTTATTATAATAACTTTCAATGTATTTTCTTGTTTGGCTTGTATGGTATGTATGATACCGTATGTAATTTCTGATTCATCGTAGTAAATAAATAATATTTTTTAATGTCATATACAGTAGTTAAATTGACTTTGACCTCTTGATATCTTTTGCAATACTTTGATGGTTGTTGACTTTGCGGAAAAATATATCAGAAATTTAAGTTTTTACATTTGAAAAGTTTTCGTCAGAAGCTTCCATATTTTCTGATTGATTCGTTTCATGAGTTTTGGAAGCTTTTATCAGAAAGAAGTTCAAATTTTATTTTTCCTGCATGACTGTGTCACATCTAGAACGCAACATTTTGGTCGATAAACTGAATTTGAAATAGACTTTCCTTTATTGAGAAACACAAAACCACGAACGTCATTTTAATTCTCATTATAACTCACAATTTGAGTATGAGCTGACATTATTATTCGTTTCATGAAAAATTACTCCTAACTTTATTTAAATCAGCTGTTAACATCCGATTAATCAAACATTGTTTTAGGTTACCGTTATCTTTATTTTTACATAGGATCGTTTTTTATATTTGTAATCACAATTCAAATAAACTCAAATATTGAAACAAGACTAGAAAACACGTTCCAAAACTAATTATCAGTCAATTAACACAATCTTTAAGTAACAAGAAAGTATTAAGTAAGTATTAAGAAAACCTTGATTTGATTAAACAGAAATAGCTGTTAATAAAAAGAAAGAGAGCAAGAGACCAACCGCTTCGTGAGACAATTTAGCGCGTGTAAACAACATAAAGAAGAGCGGCCCCACGATGCATCCCTGTGGGACACCACGCGCCGCGGCAAGGTCGTTGTGATACAGGTAGATAGCGCCTCCGTGTGCGGCGTGCGCGGTTCAGTCAGTGTCAGTCTGTTGCCAACTCTCACTAGTGAAGTATCGTGTTGTGATGATGGTCCCAGTCGGGACAGTGATCTCCGGCGTGGTATCTTTCGGGGTTCTGGCAGCTGTATTCACAGGAGTATGTTACGTGCTGCTCTTTGGACTCCATTGGACTGGGTAAGTCAAATTGTTGGAGTGAATAATATAGGTTTCACTCCGTGATAAGTGAAATTGTTCGCAACAAATATACATACTGCATCTGTGTGCATCTATGTGATATGCATTCTAAGTACTATTATAACAAAATAACTACTTATTCAAAATTACCAATTGGATTTCAAGTGAAAACCCGTGTGCGCATGTAGTATTTTAAAATGAGCCAGTTATTTATTCTTGATGAATATTCTTTCATGTTTGCAAAAGAAGGAAACTTCATATTACTTTAGGATCGAAATATGTATTACGTATTTTATTAAAGTTCCTCGTATCATTCTTGACAACTGTTAACAATTTCCGATATATTTTAGACCCAGGAAACTTATGCTTTACCGATGCTACATTATAAATTTATGAATTTAAATTCAACCATTATCAAATCAGATTACTATTTGAAATGTATATTAATGATTTAAAAATACAATAATAAAACATTTCATCACGTAATATTGAACATATTTGATGGTATCTTTGATCAAAAGGACCATTATACCAGTGACCAGGGGGATTGTAAGTGATGTCCATATAGCAAATAATTATAAGTTATTAGTCAAAGGGTTTGATAGGCTTATCTATGGTTGTAAGGGTTCGAGAGTTTTTATACACTAGAATTTGACTCATATACGCGACCTTATCTACGAGGTTGCTACTGATAACGCATATATCAACCAAACACTCTCTTATCACTATCAGGTGTGATACTGACTTTTATTTTGGAACTGTTTTGGGATATTTTACAAATACAACCAACCATATCAAAGTATTTTATGAGATATTATTCTAATATTTTACCTAATTAACTATAATATTTTAGTTATAAAAACTTAAAAAATAATTACGATATTTTACCTTCATAAGAGATGGATGTAAACTGGCCCTAAACAAAACTGTTTCACGATGCACGATTTTTAGAATAATTATTTGCTTAAATACATTTTAAGGCAGTATTTTACAATTTTAGGCTACAGTAATTTACTTATTGTAACCTTTCGACTGTGAATTGAGATTTTTCCAAGAACAATTTTCTACAATTTAGTCTACCACAGCTACAATGCTCAACTTTAGCCAATTGTTCACAAATATATGGGGATATATCTATTCTGTTGTTCATTAGATTTCGTCTGGCGGTTTCTAATGAACCATTATAAGAACATGATCTTCCGACCTTCGCATCCTTATATTTTGTAATGCTTACGTCACCACCGTGACGTCAGAACCGGCTTGACCACGGCCGTATTGGGAAGAAATTATACGAAACGTCTTCAGTGAATCGGAGACCTCCCGTGTTTGTTGTAGTTGTCGAAACCGGAACCGCCATAAGATTGAATTACAAATACAGTACCGGTGCTAGGAATACACAGTATAGTAAGCATTAGAAGTAATTAACTCCAGTCATGACTCAACTATTTACAAAGTTCAATCATGTAAACTTATAAATAATTACGGTCATTACAAGCAAAACAAATGAAAGCTTTAAATCTGATGTACATCAGTGTAAGTAGTGTGTACATACGCGTATTTAATATGTACAGTATTTGGTTTACGTTGAAAAAGAACGGACATAGAAGATTTGTGCTGGAGAATATTTTTTCAGTATTTGTGATTATGATATGAAGGTACAAAATAAACACGTTGTTAAATACTGATATTCTGTACTAAGTATGTATAAATTAAGTACATGCCTCTTTTTGATTATCTCTGATAAATTATAATATTTTGGGAATATACTCAATCTATTTAATAGCAATCGTATAAATTGAAACCATAATAATTCGATGTTTACAAGCTGTGTCTATATGGAATTCTGAACGATTGGATTTGCATCCGGACTCATACATCTGAATGTATGTGGTTATTGCCATTTCGCCAATTATCGACTGATCGAAAGTGGTATCAGAGGACTGATACCACCTTTTCTACCTTAAGTCAATTTAAAAACAACGATCTTTTATAAAACGGTCATATATTCTTTAACGTTTGCCTAAATATAATTTAATGATTTATTGTTTCAAACATAATCATCCAATGTCTGAAAATAACAACAAGAGAAACTAAATTAAATTAATTGTTAGAATTTTACGGTCATTACAAGCAAAACAAGTGTGTGGGGTTTGGCGATGTGATTACGCTCATAAAAGCGAAACGGTTAGGAAATGACGGAGAAATTAATTTTTAATATGCTCCATAAGAACCGGAACCGTCAATGGAATTTGTTTTGTTTTGAAGCTAGTTTTAATGGTGATAGTCAAATAATACTATATCTTTATTGTTTTCACGGAAAAATTATACATTTTGAAAATAAATTTAAAATTTTAATACTGTAATTTGATAAAGATCAAAATTTAGAAGCCATAAAATTTCATTTTACGTGTTTTTGGGGGGTTTTAGGGGTAAAATATCAATAAAAAAATATAAAATGTAATTCCGTGGATTATATCCTACATACCGAATTTCTTGGAAATCGGATCAATAGTCTCTAGCCCTCTGCACATCCCCACACACACAGACGTAAATCGCTCTAAAACAACCTTTTTCAACTCAGGGCATCGAAAAACCAGAAACTCAAATTCGAAAATTCTGACGAAAAAACAATCTTTTTTTAAACTGTCATATATAAATAAAAGTGAACCAAAATTAAATTAATGTTTATGTTCTGACTAAAATACGCACGTTTTTTAGTTGTGTAATTAATTAATTAATTCAAACTTAGACGACGTTAATTGTAAATTTTTTTTATTTGTTCATGTTGTAACTTATATTTAACGTGTTTAATGTATAATTAATTTTTTAATAAATTAACTGTAACTTTAGACGTAATAATTTTTTTAATAGACTTGTCATTTTGTACGTAATTGTAGACTTAAAATGTATTGTTTTTAATTAACAGTAGACGTGTAATCAATTGTTTTTGTGTTTTAACGTTAATGTATGTAATGTAGACGTGTAATATTGTAGACGTGTATAAATTGTAATGTAGTCTTGTATGTAGACGTGTAAATTGTAGATAGTCTTGTAGACGTGTAGACTTGTAGACTTGTAGATTTGTAGACTTGTAGACTTGTAGACGTTTAGACTTGTAGACGTGTAGACTTGTAGACTTGTAGACGTTTAGACTTGTAGACGTGTAGACGTGTAGACGTGTAGACTTGTAGACTTGTAGACGTGTAGACATGTAGACGTGTAGACTTCTAGACGTGTAGACTTGTAGATTTGTAGACGTGTAGACGTGTAGACTTGTAGACTTGTAGACGTGTAGACTTGTAGACGTGTAGACTTGTAGACGTGTAGACTTGTAGACGTGTAGACTTGTAGACGTGTAGACTTGTAGACTTGTAGACGTGTAGACTTGTAGACGTGTAGACTTGTAGACTTGTAGACGTGTAGACTTGTAGACGTGTAGACTTGTAGACGTGTAGACTTGTAGACGTGTAGACTTATAGACGTCTAGACTTGTAGACGTGTAGACTTGTAGACGTGTAGACGTTTAGACGTGCAGGCAAGTAGGCGGCTCCGACCAGGAACTGACCGTTGGATGCATGAGTTATGCTAACCAAGCGAGTCACTTTTGAGCTCTGCTGCGCTCTGTAATTGATGTGCGATCGTTAATAAGAGATTTCACTTTCTGTGAACAAGTTATTTTATTTTCTCTTCGATGTTGTACATTACTAGAGAGGCAATCTAGTTGTTATCGTACATTGTCGTTGGGTCGACATTGTATAGTGGCCTCTTTCACACGATTAAAGTGTAAAATTTAAAATACTTTACTTTTCAGAGAGCAAGGCTTCACTGTTTCACGATCACAAAGATGAAGAAACTTTTTTATTACTCTGGGCTTACGAGTGATTCTGATTAATTTTGTTGTTTCTAACTGTTAATTCTTTCTGTAACAGCGAAACGTCTCATACTTTGAGTTACTTGGCTCTTTCAATAAATATTGTATGTATACGTTTAACATTGAAAATGATCAACTGTATAGTATACAGTTATATGGTATACAGTTATACTGTATAGTATATAGATAACTGTATGATCAACGTGATAAGAACAATTCAAATATTATACCTTGACAGTCACATAATCAGAGTGAAAGAGAAAGAGTGAAGTAGTGATAACATGCGGGCACACGGGCACACTGACCCTAATGCTGAACGTACTGCATGATGGTATATTTATAGAACAAGTAAGTCGTACTATATTACTGTATTGTATAATACACTGTTACAGGACTATTTAAAATAGCTAGGTTTTATGAGTGCATCAACGCCTACCGGCTGAGCTACCTGTAATGTGTTTAAAGGTAAATGTGTGAAGTGTTATGGATTTCATAAAATTGCAGTGGAGCCCTTATTCATTATATAATACTGTATAAAGTCAATAAATTATTTTCCTGCGGTTTCATTTAAAAACAATTTGTAGGTGCGTTCTCCTTAGCCACCCACGATCATCCTACTCCAGCCTCCTCTGAACACTGAACCGAAAATTTCATGCATTGAAAAGGTTTATTTATCAAAATAAGCAGCATACCAAGTGAATTACAATGAAACTTATTTATTCAAAATCTATTTATTCAGAAAATATTTTTCTTAATTATTCCATGAGGTTAATAGTTTGAGAGACAAAACTCATCTAAAACTGCACTTAACGCATAAAACGCATTTTAATGTTTTAGGTGTAAATCTTTGAAGTAATTCAGTATTTATTTGAAAATTCTCACAAATTTGGTAATATTATTGATGGAACCCTAGCGGATTAAACATTAGTTGGAGAAAAGTAAACGTAACGATGGAAAGCAGCTGCCCTTTGATGCGTAAAGATTATATCAGACGTTTGCAAGATGTAAACAGCTGATCTACATTTAAACATCTGTTCAAAAATACTATCAGCTATGTACTTACCTGAATGACTGAGAAGATCATGAATAATTAATTATCTTTCGATGAGGTCTTTGTTTCGATTGTTCCAGCTCATCTAGACCCTAAATTGGACTTTTACTTACTATTACATAATACTTTCCAACAACTTAAATCGAGGAGGTACAATAAATATAAAATAGTACATAATTAATATATAATAATTTATTACTTACAACTAAAGATGTTAGATTTCAAAAATGTTTTACCTTGATATGAATCAACAAAATCAAATTCAATCTGAAGCGCCCAGTCCCTATGCGAGCTATTTAAGTTAATGTTGTAATTAAGTAGGTTCAATACCCTAACCATTTGAACATAAATCATCTGCTCAAAATGTGCAATAAGCTTTTTCAAAACAAATGGAATAAAATACCCTAATCCAAACTGTTTATTTTTTTCGGTGTTCACGTGAAGGGCTTACAGGTGTATCGCACGTCACACATAAGATAGTACTCGTATACCTTACACAATGTGGATAACAATACAATACTTCTGATTAGTTCCTGATTTGATTGCATCGATTTTGGAATGATTTTATCATAGTTCTATAGTTTTTATGACGAGCGATTTTCTTACTGTCTTTATGAGTATTTTATTCTTGTTCATAGAATGTTAATAGATTTTATGTGTCAGAAATATTTAATTTATTTTGATAAATTTTACATACATTTTTATTTGATGATTTTCTTATTTAAAGAAATTAAGTTAACATACCAAAAATGATTGAATTTTCACAAGGAAATGTGTAAGTTTCTATTCAATGACTTTTCCAATACCTATCACCTCAACCGAAGTAAAATTCCCAAAGTAGTTGTTGAAAGCCATCAACTTGGACATTTCAAGGAATTAATCTCGTATCTTATGAGTAATTTATCATAACAAGGGGTAGCTCCTTTATTCCGGAACAGATGTTCAGATAGCTCGTACAATAATGTAAACAGATTAGCTTCGACGAAAAGCAGCCGGGGGTTGGGCCATGTGAACTTCTAACGGCGCTGTTGCAAGCACAACATTTATTGTACTGCCATTGGTGGTTGAATAAGGTATTTTACGCGTTCTCCAGTGGAACATAAAAACGCGTATCAAAATAGTCTTGGCAGGCAGAGTACTTTTAATCTTACTCTTTAAATATGATTCTTAAAATCACATAGATATAATAATTTGTTTGCGTTATTTTGAGTATTGATATACAGTATTTGAAAATAGCTGTTTTCATGTAATATATGATATATATGAAAACAACTATTTTTATTCACGCGTAAACTTATTTTATTCACAGTGATGTAGCTTATAAGATACTTTTAAAGGAATACTTTCGACCTTGTACAATCGACTGGGCTTACAAGTACGTATTATTGTTTTCCTGAGTCTGTACTTTCAAAAACACCTGGATATCGGAATAAACAATTCATTGCACTCAGCTGTTTAACGTAAACACTGATTCAAATTATACTTTACAAAGAACTATTCCGAATTGTAAAATATTTATATTTCTAGTATTCACTAATATCAGTGCGCATTTTGAAAGTTCCTCGAGGAAAACATGAACATGGGCATAAGTAAATATTTGGGCATGCTTTGTATGGAACTTTACATCATCCCAATTCCACCCGTAGTCTTTTGGTTCTTGGTTGGCGCTTTGTTTGGAATGTGTCTATTCACGTTATCTTTGAAGATGTACAAGAGCAGAAGGACCGTCGCGGAAGAGAGGGCCGGGGACGGTGACGGCGTCGGTGGTGAGGAGAGACTGGGACCGAGGCGAGAGCTGCAGCCACATGAAGAGTTCGTCATCCAGGAGTTCCAGAAGGCGCGCGTGCTTCTACAGTCAGGTCAGCGTGATGAGGCGATGCAGCACCTGGTCAACGCCGTCGAGGTGAAGATACTGCCCAAGCCGTACGACATGCTCAAGCTGCTGAGTCTCCACCTCTCGCCCCATCTGTTCCAGATGCTGTGCGTCAGATTGCACATCTCGCGCCGCGACAAGGGCTCCAGGCGAGTCAGGTGATCAGCGGCCACAACGATAAACCGCAGAGATGGCTCGAACAAATTAACAAGTTTTTACTGTTTAGAGCTAAACATAAAGAAAGTTGGAACTGTACTATTGTATAACTAATATTGCCAATAATTTTCCCAATGTATAGGCCCTTCACACTGTGGCGAGCTTGACATCGGTCTGCTAACGAGAGGCATTGCATATTGTTAAGCTTTCAAAAGTGTAAACAAAACCATAGTATTTTACTTAAATTTAGTATTGTTACTTTTAGTAAAACTTTTCTAAATCTCGAATTGTACTATTTAGTATGAAGCATGGGCGGAGTTAAGGGGGGATGAGCGGACAATGTCCCTTCCAGGCCTCATAAAATTTTTTGAATTTTTAATATTAATCACAAAAATTTTGTCATAATGTTTCATTTGACACAGATATTTTAATGATTTTTACTGTGGATTTATATTAGTTTTAAGTAAATGTTTCTTTTTCTCTGTTTTTAGGCTATATTGTGACAAAAACTAGGATATTAACTCCGTGTCCCCAACATGTAACCTCTAGCTCCGCCCATGTAAGAAGTTATAGTAATGAAACCTGGTATTAATCTAAATTATTATTTTGAATGAAGAGTATACTTTACTCACAGTTTGTGTTATTTTAGCTAATGTCGTTCAACAACAATCTTCATATTCGTCGAGGCCTACCTAGTGTTGCGTCGTGCAGGTGTTATCTGGTCTTGTCTACGCCAACTCAGGGTCGCGACAACGACAACACGCTGGGAGGGAGTAGCGAGTCATTGATCAACGCAAAACAGCTGTTTCACTATCGCTAATGGTTTGAACGGGGTTTTTCATTAATTGATTTCTCTCTCATTCCGGACAGTTTACATCTATCTCATTGCTTCAATGAACTAAAATCTTTCTAAAATAAAGCATATCATCTCTGGGAACTCCCTAAGACATTTTACCCTCTCCCTCCGAACCATATGTACTGGTTACAATTGAAATAAAATGAATCTAATTATAATACAATATTTCCCGCGAGCAGATGTATAGTGTTGGCCTTGACGTAAACAGGTTTCGTGTTAATTCATAAACTGTGTATTGATTAACAAGTTTATTAACTGTTGTATTTGTATAAACGTCTAAATTAATAGTTTTAAAAAATCGTAGGGGAAAAGAATATGAGTCAATCAGCTGTGTTGAGTGACCAGATGATTGTTGAAAGAAACAGTTAATGTAGCAAGAAGGCTCTTGATGACCAACTCTCTAGTGGTCTTCCTGCTCGGCCTTCTAAGGTCACAATAACATCAGCAGACCAGTCTTAGATCTTTCTCTAGTTCCGAGCGGATTTCCTTCTTCGTGTCCTGACTTGAGTTAATTACCAGTAAATGTATATATGAATTGTATCTAAAATCTAGTAAATCCTCGTTAGACCGAGATAAAACGTTATATTCAAAAATAAACATAAGAAACAACACAGAAAACAATAACACATTAGGGTTATTTCTTACAAATAGAATTTAATTGGTAATACTGCCGCGTTATAATTTGAATTGGTATTTTATTCATCCGAAAATGGATCCATCAGAAAGGAAACCACTTATTTTTTCTATTGTACTATGAATTTCGTCGGGTTGTCAAATGAAAGGAACTCCAAATGATGTTGAATTAAACTAGCGATTAGCAATTTCCAAGAGGTGTAGATTTTAAAATTCATAAATTGTGACGTTTTATAATTTTAAAAACATATTTAATTCCGAGAACATAGCATGACCGATGTCTTCAAGGCACACAGTTGCATATGGGTAGGTCCAGTAGAAGCCGCCTTATAATGCCCATACCCTTATCACGTGATCCACTCTAGACGTCACCGCGTCTTCACTACCTACACTATCTACAGATGACATCAAATGGCGGTTACATGTTACCTACGTCACTATACCAGGTATCAATCCTGATCCGTAAACTGTTAAGAATTCCTCAAAGAGTTTAGTAAAATTGCACAGCTCGTTACGTATGATATAACGGAATCACCTTATCAGTGTTCCAGAGACATTATCAGTAGCCTCTCCCCGACCCTTGCATCACAAGACTCCTGGCTAGAGGCTAGGCGGAGAGGAGTGGCCCATGCTTTCACCTTCACTTAAATTTTACAACTTCTCCAATCTTCATCACAAACTCTGTCACGTTTTCTTCACTTTCTATAGGTCTGAAAAATACCGCTGAAATGTATACTATTGTACATTGAGTATGTAGTTATATGGTTTAGTGAAACCACTGAAAGACTAATGAGGCTCTTCCATGGTACGTGATTGACCAAACCACAACATCTGATATTTACAAGTGTATATATCAGATAAAAACAAGAATTCCATAACCGAACAATAAACAACTATTTTTTAATCTGTATAAATAAAAATTAGAATTATGTCCGTACGTTTCTTCGAATTACAATATTTAGTTACATTCCCGTTTTATAACCTTAAAAAGATGAAATGGGTCTTATCTCAATTTCTGTCTGTCTTGTCTTTCTGCAACGTTAAAGAGAGCATTTGTGTTCGACTCGTCCGCAAAGCGAATTTATTTATTGTTTACCTTACGGAGAAGGCCATCGTGCATGTGTGTTTTAATATGAACCATTTTTATTTTAATAAGATAATTAAATTAATTAATAATCAGCACTGAACCTCCCATTTTCGGTGATATTAGACTAAGTTTATTCTGAATTTTACTGATGGGTAAGAGGTCGGGCTTACTGCTAGCAGTTTTATAAAATCATCAAAACGATAAACTGGCCAGCTTATCGTGGCTGTATAACCATCGTGTCTAAACTGTCATTTAAAAAGATACTAACCCTTGATGCTTTTGTCTAGGTCTAAGGATTGCACATCTGAAACATTCTCGCTCATCTATAGTAAATCCCAATTTCCCAACTACTCGTACAATCAGTAGAAACTGATAGTTAGTAATTAACTGATAATGAGTAGAATTACTGATACAATTAGCCTTCACTTCTGGTTCCCTCAGGTCCGAACAAGGATTCTACCGAATGAAACAATCTAATGTGATAACAGTGATTTAACTCGAACTAAATGGTCTACAACTTATAAATTCCGTTTATGTGATGGTTAAATTTTAATTGCTAGGTTCAATAAAGTTTTTAAAAATAGAACATTATAAATCTATCAATCATTACGTAGCTGTATTTTGTATTCAAGGAAATAGTTTGATCGTATTAAGATTTTACAGTCATCAAATTATCGATTCAATACTGATTTATTAATTTTATTGCTGTGCATTTCACAACACCAACCTGGTAGCTCAGGGGAGAGAGGTTGATTAGTGGCTAGTCGTCCGTGCCAACCAGTAGTTCAGTAAACAGTGTCCCCTGTGTGACTGGTGACATTAACTAGGTGAATTGGCTGACGTTGCAACAGTGTGAAATAGCTTTCGTGGCTGACGTCGCAACGGTATGACGGTGGCTTCAGTAGTAGCAGTATGAGCTCAGCCTACGTGGCTAAAGTCACAACAGTATTAGCTAGCCTACGTGAATGACTTCGTAGCAGTATGAACAAGCCTACAAGGCTGAAGTCGTAACAGTATGAGCTAGTCTACAAGACGGAAGTCGTAACAGTATGAGCTAGTCTACCTGACTAAAGTCGTAACAGTATGAACTAGTCTACCTTACTGAAGTCGTAACAGTATGAGCTAGCCTACCTGACTGATGTTGTAACAGTATGAGCTAGCTTACGTGGCTGAAGTCGTAACAGTATGAGCTAGCTTACGTGGCTGAAGTCACAACAGTATGAGCTAGACTACGTGGCTGACGTCATAGCAGTATGAGCTAGCCTAAGTGGCTGATGTTACAGCAGTGCTTTTCTGTATTTAATTATTGCACTGTACATACCATACATATTTGTGCTTTACTACTTTGTGATGTTTTAGCAACTGATATTTGATTTTTAAGATACAAAATAAGAAAATAGATACTGGCAGGGAATTACTGAACAGTATCAACCATATTGTCTGTAGAATACACCACAACTATAGCTGATCAGTAAACATAACAGATGGGCTTGAGTCTCACTCTCAATTTGAGACGTCCCACCACATAACAAACCGACTTCCAAGACGCGTTAAGAAGTGGGAATACAGACTATGATGAGGAGTACAAACATTAATTACCCGTACAGTGCTGTTACTTGGTATTCTAATTCTTTAGGCTTAAAATCGGGAGGTAGACATACTACGATTGTGTGTGTGTGTGTGTGTGTGTGTGTGTGTGTCTGTGCGTGTGTATGTGTGTGTGTGCGCGTGTGTATGTGTGTTGTGTGTGTGTGTTGGCAGGGCGTGACGCTTCAGTCAGTGACGTCACAGGTTCGGAACCAGATGTTGCCAATCAGCTGTTATCAGTGATCAAGTTATCACTTTGCAATGTGCCCCTTCACCTTCACCTTTACCTCTACGTCTCACGTACAGAAATTGACTGCGATCAATTTGGAAAGGATTTTATTCCGGGTCAATAATACAAATTACGAACAGAATTTGTAAAGATAAATAATATGAATTATTGGGTGCGCTTCATTTGAAGACGCCCTAAACTAAAATTAGGTCAAAATGATAATAAATAAATAATTTTGAACTGCCAAGAGGATGTGTTTCACGCAATGTTGTCTTCCATCCATCTCCAAATGGCAGAAAATCTTGAGGAAGTCTTGCTTTTAGTCGCCTTTCTACAGTCGGCATCCCCAAGACGAATGCCAATGCTCCAGGAACGTTGAACAAATTTAGTAGACATTTTATTTTGTTTTATTTATATAGTTTTTAATTCTGTCTATTGTGGAAAGGAAATGGTATCGGTCAAAGATCCTGTTACCCCTTTAAAAATCAATTTTTTTAAAAATTTATATCTAGTATTTGACAAAAATAAATAGACTATTCAAATGGAATCAATAAGTGTTTTACATTTAGTCCTTTTAACATACTTGACAAAAATAAGGCGATTAACTAGTTCTGAGGGCGTGAAAATGCACATTTCTTCACATTGTGGGTAAAGCTGGGTTGGGAATCAACTTGGCTATTGTTTTTGTTGGAATCAAACGTTCATCGAGTTTTAAATGATTTTTTGTGTGTGTTTTTAATTGATTTTTAAATTAAATTTTTAAATGACGAGTTTTAAATTATTATTTCACATCCGAACTATTGAGGGTAATAAAATGACGATGTTTAAATAGTTCAACGTTAATAAATCAATAAATTTCGGTTAGCTAATTTAATTTTAAATGTCTCGTAGATCTTCAAGTCATCCAGTCAAATTTATATTACTCAAGAATCAATCCGTCTAATTTCAAAAGTTGTTTTTAAGCTAAATTTGATTTGCATTCTCATAAATGTAAATCAGTATTGACAAAATTTAAATTAAATTAAAAGGTTTTTACACTTACTAATGTAATAGGTTAAGTTCGGACCTGTGATTGCTGTAGCGCCACGACGGTGCCAGTCACGCAGGCGGGCATGACGGAGGAAATGTGGGAGAAAACCACTCAGAAGGCGATCGCACATCAATTGTCCTCGACTCAAAGAGATTTCGGGACTGAAATTTCTTAGCTTGCAAGAAATTGTGTGAGTCATGTAGTTTACACAGCTTTCGCAATATAGTTTTGAGATCGATAAAAATGTATACGGTATGTAGTGTAATTAGTTAATTATTTTTCAACATAAAAGTTGACTTGTTACATTCATTCATGAATAGATTTAGGAATGAAAATATTTTTGATCAAAGTAAATTATTGAATTTAAAATATGGTAACAAAGACACTAAAATTACTCATAAAGATATTTTGTTAAAAAACGATTCGTAAATATATAACTATAAAGTTACTACTGTATTAGATAATACAGTATTTCCATGCAGGATTGCCATGCAGATGCATGGAAATCCATTATTTTAAGAAGAAAAGTACGGCAGGATTTTTAGTAAAACCAGTTTAATTTTTCGACGAGATTTTAGTCAGTGTCAAATTTTAAATGTATATCAAATTAAATAAAAAAACTTAATTCAAACTTACAGACTAGCCTTTGTCGCGTAACGCCGTCGCCTGTGGACCACGTGCAATCCGCAACTGTAGAATAGCCGTCTTTAAATTGTAAATAAATGTAGAATTTTGATAGATGATGCAAATTTACGAGCCAATAACCGCAAGATTAATCTCGTTCCCAAAAATTCCTAACTTAAACTACCCTCACTCAGTATGTCTGTCCGCTACCCCGATGTTCGCACCTTCCTAACGCGCAAGAGCCGTAACCGAGCAAGGTTCTACCTGTCAAGGCAAGGTTGTACCTGTTTCAACTGTTGATAACAGTGTGAAACGTCGTGCAGATGATGGCGATGGCTACACCTTAACAGAATATATCCACAGATTAAAGGTAATAGTACAGTAGAACAAAACCGAGGTGTCATCGTAGTAGTAAGTACTTTAGCATTCTTACACCGTTGGTTCCTATTTTTATTGAAGTATAAGGGGTATTTTTCATTAGGGGTTCATTGGGGTATATTTTTTATTTGGGGTAATGGGTTTTTTGTTGGGGGTATTTGGAGTTGCTTCTGTTGAATCTGCATACCCACCCTGAAGTATGAGGTGTTATATGGACCAACTCCAGGAAGGACTAATGACTAGCCCTTGCTGGAAGGAGGACGTGGTTGTTTCTCCCTCTCTGGGGGACCCGAACTACTGGCTCGGAGTGAATAGATCAACTATGATCGCAGTGTCTGGTCAGTCGTGTTGCAGCCTCTAACCCTATTCTGTTGTTGAGACAAAAATCGCATAGTCCCCACTTATTTTCATCCTTCACACTATTAATTTAATTTAATGCAGTTCTCGCCTGATGAGTCAGTCCCATGTAAGATGGAGTCTCAGCTGTTTATCCTTAATAATATTTAATGTGTACTCAACTGGCAAAGTGGGAAAGTTGCCTCCTAATCTCCAGTAGCCAGTTTAGACGTTTACCTGTAGTTATAAAGCCGTCATGACAGCGGTATTGAGTTCACAGCAGGAGAGTGACGCGGCGACGGACGACGGGCGACGGTGCTGCTGTTCGACGTTGTGAGAGCTGTGGGAACCTGAACCTCCAACCACCAACTAATTATTTTACTGATGAGTTCTATAAACGAATGACTACTGTTTATATAATGCATAGTGAGCTTTCTCGGGTCAATTGGTATAAATAATCAAATCAATCCTGACATATTACTTGCCTCTCAGGCTGAAGTTGTGTAAGCCTAAATAAATCCTTATGAGGTTTACCCTTACAAATCATTAAAGTTACAAAAACCCTATACCTTAAGTTTCGACTATAATGTTCCACATTTATAAATAGTTTTGTATTTCGTAGGTACAGTATATTTTGTTCAACAACACGGTTTTACCTTAAATCACAGGTTCTACTATTAGTGATCAACTATACGTGTTTACATGTATACATGTACAACATGTATACATACATGTTTGCTTTGGCAATGACGCTTAATTTATTTTTCGTCTTCCTCCTTTCAAGACGCCGATGACAATCCCAACATTTTGACTGACGAAGGTTCAAACTCTGGGTCTTTTACTATCTAAGGTCAGCCCTTCTGTAAAAATGTCATCGAGGTAGAGCCGAGTGCAAATAAAGGGCATCTTGATCCGGTATCAGATATTCTCGAGATTGTAATTATTAATAGGAAACGATCTCATGACACTGGCAATACAAGGCGAACACGGCAATTTGTAAAGTGCCTTCCGCTGCGATGGTAACTTGACTCAATAACCTTCAGGATAAATTCTACCTAAATTTTAGTAGAATTCACTAATATTAATAAAATTTTTTTGTCCAATTGTAAATCAAACAAACAAAAACGTTTTATGCTTTAGTTAGCTTAATTTACGTGGAAAAAATAAGTGAATTTATTCATGAAACATAATATTATATATGCACGTATTATTTTATGAAAAATTAAATATATTTGATATTTAAAATAGTTCAATTTAAATCAATGTTGGTAAACACTTTTTGAAACGACACTTCATTTTTGTATAATTTTAAACGTATTTTAAAAAGAATATTGAATATTCAAAATCAGATTGACGATGAGACTCCATGCTCATCTGTTCAAAAATATGCTAGAAAAAATGTTTTTATTGAAATCCCTGTGGGAAATGGGTAAGATCAAGGATATGTCTAAAGAGAACGTTTTCAGTTCATCTAACAGCTGTTCTTATTCTTTTATATTAAAAAGCAATAAAATAGCTATGGTAGGTTTTATGGAAACCTGTTACATTCTTTCCATCTTAAAAATCAACAACACCCCCTCCCAGAGCCAAGACATATCCATGTCAATATTATGTTAGATTTGATTAAAATGGAAAAAAGGGAAACGCTCTAACGTATCCTAACAATGTCGTCAAAGTAGGAGATGTATCAACTCTCTTATCTTACTGGCACTCCCCTTGAAATAACTCTCATAAATATCAAACCAAGTTAACCTACTTCATAAAACAGTTTTAAGACATTTCATAAATTATTACGGAAAATAAAACTTCTTTTATAGAATAAAAAAGGCAATTAATTTATTTTAATTCAAAACAAACATCGGAGTTTCACTGTCTTTATACTGTAAATTAATTACAGTTGTGACCCTTCTGAGTTTGTCCACCCCATTTTGCGAATACTTGAGTGCAGGGCCTACTGCAAGTTTCTACTTGAGCAGTTTCCTCCTGTCGCTCCAGCTCCAGGATCCTCCCTGGAACCACTAAACACAGAAGGTCAGGTGTAACAACCTTCTCTAAGCGGCTTTCGCTTTCAGGTTTCCAAACGCACATGGCCAAACCAGTTTTTGCCGCAGGTTATTAAACGTTTGCCCCCATATTCAGTAGTGTTTAGCCTAGCAGATTAGTTTGGGTGTCGTTCGCATGTAAATATAGAGAATGTTACAGGATATCAATTAATTATACGAAACGGTACATAATTTATGAAAATAAACTATCAATGAAAAATTATGATTTGCAATTTCTGCATAGTTATTCCAACATGTGGATTACCATCCTACCAAATTTATATTATGTGACCGAATGAAATAAAGAATACTTCACCAGTTTATTCCTCCAAAATATTTACAATTTATTCACGATGAATTCATGACGATTACTGTTTATAACAATTATTCTAGTTTCATGTTAGAGTAATACCTCACCTTGACCAAATTTATACAGCCGATCACACGAAAATTATTAGTTTTATAGCATACATTAAAAAAAAATTCGCTGCAGTTCATTTAGGTCACGCAGTTGAATGTTTTCACATCGAATCTGCGCTACAGTTGTATAATGTGTTGGGTCATTCACTTCATTGAGTATTCTAGCAGCTAATTAATAATGCATTATGTTAATAACGGAGTGCTTATGGTGATAGATTCACTACAGTTGTCTAAAAGAGTAAGAGCTGCATAAAATACTGACCTACTTACTTGTACAGTACTCCATACGTCTTGTGGTCATAAGAAAATTCAATTTGATTTTAATCGAGAGTAACTGTTTACTGTCGTCTACTCTCTTAATTTTAACTGTAAATTTTTACTTTCTCCCCTTATACATAGTTTGAGAAAGTAATGTTTTCGTCAAAATTTTCGAATTTGAGTTGAGGGTGGATATATCCGTTTTGGGGTCCCCTGAATCCAAAAAAGTGGGGTTTGACGTGATGTCTGTCCGTCCGTGTGTCCGTGTGTGTGTGTGTGTGTGTGTGTGTGTGTGTGTGTGTGTGTGTGTGTGTGTGTGTGTGTGTGTGTGTCTGGATGTGTACAGTGCCACAGCCTACCCCGTTGGTCCGATCTAGATGAAATTTGGCATGTATATATATAGTCACCGTATCTCCAGGCGTTTTTCATTTTTATGAAATTTTGATTTTTAAGGGTAGTTCACCCCTAAAAACCCTTAAAAAACGTGAAAAATCCAATTTTCTAAAAAACGGCTCTAACGATTTTGATTAAAATTTGATAGTTTATAGTGCACAGAGTACTAAATAATTTGACACCACCCGCATGTCTGTAAAAATGACGGTTCAAAAGTTATGGGCTTTTAAATGTCAAAAAAATCAAATTTTTAAATTTTCAGCGAAAACAATAAAAGTAAAGTATAACTTGACTGGTACCATTGAAACCAGCTTAAAAACTAAACAAATTAGTATTTTGAATTATTTGTCTACGACTAACGGTTCCAGAGAAAAGTTAAATTTACTGTCCACGATAAACGCAGTACGTTGTCTGAAAGCGCCCAATGTTATTCTTATGGAGAATATAAAAAAATCAAATTCTTCCTTACTTTCCAACCCTTTTTCATGAAACTTGGTATGAAGTGTAAGGTCAAATCACCGAACAAAATCAGCTTAAAAAAGCTTGGTATTATCGGGGGGGGGTTCCCCCCATAAAATTTGAACAATAAATTATAAATGATATTTAGAATAACTTTGTAGAACATGATAGTTTTATTACAGATTGTCTTTTTTAAATTTACTTAAGGGAGAAAGTATGTGTCAGTCCACTGGTACCGTTTATTCAAAATGTATTTATTATTAGAATAATAAATACATTTTGAAAAATCTAGACTTTAACTATCTAGACCAATGCAATAGATTGCATTGGTCTAGATAGTTAAAGTATTATATAGTATTAGATATATATACAAAAGAATTTTTCGGTGTTTTTTTGGAAATAATACAACTTATTTACTATATGATTACGAGTATTGCTAAATGTTCCAAACGACGGTTCTCCCGTATATACAAGTGATTAGGTTATCGGTGACGACACTGGTGTTCTCAGGTGTTTACGGTTTGTGACACAGTCGGTCGTATCAGACTGGCGTTAGTTGGGAGATCCAGTGACGTCATTACTACGTTGCTGTCAAAGACAGTCTAGTTTTTATAGTTTGAAAGTACCCAGTGTGTACAAAGTCATGTCCTGATAAAGAAACCGAATAATAAGAAAACAAAGTAAGATAAAGTTGTATTTGATACAACAAGTGACTTCATAAGTTTCTTTTATGTATTTACCTTATCAATAAACCTCCACGTGTGTGAGTTTGCGCCTGTAATAACTTGAGTTCCTGAGTTGGTTCTTTTGCATCAACTGTGTCTTAATTGACACGCGAGCTCCCAGTTCGTTCTTTATCACACACTTTCCCTCTTTCCCAAAAATGATAAAACCAACTCTTTATACTTTTTACATTAGGTGGAAGCCTTCCTAATGTTCGCACAAAATATCTTTGAACTGTACTAGCTGAATGAGTTTCATTGAACCATAGAACACAGTGCGATCTTTCTTGTAAACTAGCCATTATTACTTATATTCGTTCCGCATAAAAAAATCTACAAAATAAGGGCTATACTTTACAGGCACCCTGTAAATTAGTAAAAAATTGATTAGAATGGTCTAATACAACAAGCTATGTAAATACAGAAAGTATAATTAACCTATACAGGGTAATCATTAAAGTAAATAAGAAGCGGCGGCGGATCAGCTGGCACAACGCTACTTCACCACGACCGCGCGGGGATGGTGCAAGGGCTCTGTAAGCTAACATTCAAAGTGCATTTTCTCACTTATCCGTCGACAGATTTAGTTCAAAAAGCATCGTTAGAAATTAAAACTTAAACCTTTTTTATATATCGTAAAAATTTTATAAAATTAATAATTTTGTTGTTATTTAAACTAAAAGATTTTTAACCTCCTCCATTTTAGAATAAAAGCAAACTAAATGATACTTTGAGAATGGCATTTTTTTCTTTAGCGAATAAGGATGTGTGCAAAGTTTGGTTTCTGTAGATTAAATAGTTATTGAGATCTAACGGAAAAAATAGATGTATCTATTTATAGAAGAATCTATAGAATTTATTATATAATGAAGACATTTTTTGTTTATTTTGACGAGTATTACCATCCTTAAAGTTTGTCCCCACCTTTAATCAACGCCTTGTATATGTATCTCTGACTTAAGTAGTACAAACTGCCGGTGATTTACCCTAGTGTTGCATGCCTGATGGGACACCTGGTGCCTCGAGTGGTATCGTCTCCCCGGCCTTGGGTTGATGGTTCTGTGGTTTCTTATGCATTAGTTTCGGTGATTTTCCAGGCTTAACGCAGTGTTCAGCTGGTTAACCTAGTCAGTGACGACACCGTCGTAGGCCCTCGCCTCACCTCACCTCAGCCACTTCTCCACGGACTGTTGGCTGTTGCAAACAAGTCAAGTGGTAGTAATAGTATACTACAGCGAACAAATCAAATGTAATAGCTAGAAGAGTTAGAAATCGTATTGTCCTGGATGTCAGTTGTCATCGGATATCAGCTCGGCATCTATTATTGTGTACGTTATTTTGTCAATATTCAATTACAAAGAAGTATAGATTAAGATTACATAAACAATAATGTTAAAAGTTTCAAACGTATTTGATTTCAAACACCTCTCCTAAAAATATTTCTAAGATTCATCAACTAATTTTCGTATGACAAATGGACATGGGGATACAACATGATTTTTCTACAATAAATACAAAATAAGGGAAAACTTTAAAAATTTGGAGGGTTGTAGATTTTCAAAATGTTGTAAAAAGTCTTTTCGATAACTCTGTTATGTTCCGCATGACAGGGGAAATATAATTTTATGCTTGTTCCTTACGACCTTAGCCTTGAAACGCAACGATAAATTAGAATTTAGTCATAAATGTCGGAGTCGTCAAGTGTGTTTTTGCGCGTTCGTGTTCGTGGTGCGCGGTAGAGCTCGGGCAGATCCACCGGTCATCCTTGAACCCCGACCTCTCCGGAGCTTCGCCGCGCCGCCGACAGATCGCACCCCGTGCCATCCTCACTATCTTACAGACACACGCTTGTAAACGTAGACCCCATGTTGTTTACTTCCGATTGATTCAATATTTTCAATCTTTACACTGCGTTAATGCATTAGCACGTATGTTTATATTTACGATTACTCACTGGTTATTAAATACTATATTTCATCACTAGGACCAAAAACGGGCGTTTATGATTCGAGCACATATTTAACAGCCAAGGAGGCTGTTAAATGTGCAAGTATACATCAAAAACCCAATTTTAGACCGTGTGATGAACTACATTTTTCGACATAATGCAAATAAAATGAAACAACATAAGCATAAATGATTACCTGATTTAGTATTAATAGTTGTCAACCATTTTTGTCGCTTTAGACAAATCAGCTGTTATGTTACTTACGTTTTAACAGTTATTTCTTGATTCCTGATTGGTTGTTTAGGCTATGTCAGTGCTGACCTCGAATCAAAAGTATCATGATCTTTTGCGGCCTAGGATTAAAAAAATCATCATAATAATAGGTTTAGTCCTAGGGAGAAAAGGAACAACTTTTGCTTTTCAACGCGTGTATATAAACAGCTGTTCTTAAGTAGTATGACGAAAATACTTTTCCTTATAAAGGTTAAAATATGTTTAAAACATGGACGTGTTTTAAATAAAATTTAGAAATAAATATCTAAATAATTGTGTTTAGTTAAACCGGTAACTTCATATAGAGTATTTTTTTTTAATTTCATAGATAAACGCAGATAAATCATGAAGTTGAATCACGTAGGAAAACGGGACTCCACTCCAGTCGATTATAGGGCCTATACTTTACAATCATTTGAGTAATGGTAAATTCAAACTCGGAAATCCTTTAATCGGGTTTACACAGTAAGTGAAAACTACAAACAAATTAGGGAACATCCACAGGTCTTATTATGTCCAGTGATGTGCCGTAATTTCTTCATACAAATTCTCAATCTTAGATGAAATTAAATCATAACTTTATGAATAAACTGTAACCAACGGACATTCACCGAGTGGTTTGTGTTATTCTCATAATTGTCCGATGTTATCTGTTGAGGAAATGTTCATAACTTCCCACATTAATTATGAATCGGGTCGGGTTTCTTTCTAGGTTGAGCTGCTTGAGATAGAACGCACGAACAGTTGTTCCGTTGTTCTAGTACCGAGTCTTGGAACGCTCGCAATAGACTGCAGAATGTATTGGTTTCTGAATACCGCCAACTTCGCTTGTACCCCCCTCCCGCTGACACCCGTCCTGAACGTCCTTAGCAAGGACGCCGCGCCGTCCTCTCCCCTCCTGGCCCCCTTTTCCCGGCGGACCCCCCAGGCAGACCGAGGGAAAGTGGTCTCATCCCATGTATCATCAGCTGTCTACGCTCAGTGTCCGCCTTGTGCTTAGACCACGTTATGGTTCCAGAGGATTTCATGGAATAAATTTCGAAAACTCTGTAGTTAACCGTTCATTAGCTACTTTTACGTAAGGTATACGGATAATTCACGACTAAAGCTATACCGGTAGACTGTTTGTTAACTATATAACTACTTTTACTATCAGCTATGTCTCAGGTGAAGGGTATTGCAGTAGAGTTAGGTAAAATTAAATAACCATAAGTAGATAAGTTATAAGAAGATATCACGACCTATTTGACAAAGCAGGTCATCTGATCGTTCAAGATTACATTACCGTAATTCTTCTTAAATTAATTTGAAAGGTGATGAGATAGGTTGTCAATACTTATAACAAGCTGATACACTGATACGCCAGTGTTTAACACCTATTTCAAATATTTTTTGTATCATTAAGTCTGTTGGTATCTAAGTTTTACGTGGACGTCTGGTAACACTCCCAATCAAGGATAAGGAAAGCTCCCTTAAAATCAAATGAAATAATTGTCTATCCCCTTTGTCAAACACACAGTAAATTCAGTGACATTAAAAATAATGACAAAAATAACTACACATAAAAATCAAAATTTTTATACAATTTAGCGAGGAAAGGTCTACATGGGCCTGTGCGTGGACTGCAGTTGACAAATTATTACGGCGAATTTAGGTTAGAAGAGAAGAATATGACACTTAACCAGGGTAATAATTTCAATAATTTGGGATTAATATTAGTTAGTATTAAGTTATACGAACCATGTTTTTTTTGTTTTTGATGAACTAAAAAAAATATTGCTTGTGCATTTCTGCACTATTTTTACTGTTTATTGTAATACAGTGCAATTGTGTGCGTATTATAATAGTTCGACACCATTTCCATTCTTCGACGAAATAAAAACTAACGAAATATCAATGAAATTCAACGAAATAAATATAAAGTGTTCTTTTGTGTGGATTAAGTTCCGCACTATTGAATACTACGTTAATCCGCAAAGACCATCCTCGTAATTAGACCAATTCCTAATTCAAAGGCCGTGGTTCGGAATCCACGTTAAACTGTAGGTTCCTTAGTTCCTATCGGCTGTTTGGCTATTAATTAACAGTCCTGTCTAAGGATAAATAGTCAGCCTTATTCAGTAACAAGACTACACGATCGCGCACATCACACACTCAATCCTCATTCATACTTGGCTTAAAATACCTACCTTATGGCATGGTCGCCATTTCAATAATCTAATCTAAATGACGGTTAGCACAACACTTGTAAAAACGTAGAAAAGTATTATGAAAGTCTTTGACTGTGATCCATCATTATAATATAGTGTACGTCGTCCTGTCATTAAGGTTTGTTATTAGGGCCTGATTAAAGTCAAATCAAAAGTTGTAATGCTGGTTGCGGAATATTCCGGGAAGGCACCAAGTTTACCTTCGGATGAGGTAGGCCTACTGGGTTCTCACGTTTTGATTCCATTGTTGCCAACCGGTCGCGGACGGACTGCCTCCTGGCTCGTGCAGTGAGCCAATAAATAGCTGGCTAGCACCGCTGAGTGCGACTCAAGTTCAGTCCCATGGAAACAACCTCGTCCTTCCGTTTGTCCTTGAGTCAGCTAATCCACAAAACAGGAACTTCCGGTTCTCAAGACCAACATGTTCTTATTGTCCATAGTAGATAGTTTTTGATTTTCAACTCCAATTAAGTATCATTTTTATAAATTGGTATTGTTAACTACAATATACATGATTTGTTTTACAAATTTACCAAACAATCAGAAATGTGCAGTGCTAAATCCTATCCTAAACTAACTTAACTTAACTTAATACGAGTTAACAGTCGAATTTTCACAACGATCTTGAACAGTACTGCGAATACTTACTTAATCACTTTAATGTGTTCAAAACGGTGAACTAATCAGATACGCTAGGTGTGAGATTACACTCGTTAAAAAATATTTAATCATTAAGATTAAATTAATTTGAAACAACAATTTGAACAATTTTGAAATAAAATTGAAAATAGATTGATTAAATGAGATTGTTATGAGTCCAAAATCAGCAATGTTAAGCATCAAAATCTAGTTTTGTACAGCATACATGGTTACTAATGACACAACATTACTGAAACACATGTATACAAAATATATATTCCTCTTTTTATTATTTACTCTATCAATCGCCGTGTTTATGTAAACTTAATACGAAATAATAAAAATTTGTAATATATACTTTCCTGTGGGAAATAGGTTAGATCATGGATATATGTTTTCAGTTCATCTAAACAACTGTTACTATAACCAAACTATGACGTCACTAACCATATGACCTTCATAGCTAAGACAAATGTCAATGTCAATATATAGCCACTACTTTTGCACCATGTGTTTATTTATACCATTTTTTAACTTCATGGGTGTCATCTTTATAAAAAAACTAGCTGACCCGGCGAACTTCGTAACGCCTGACAGTAAATACATGTTAACTTTAAGTTTGGCCATGTTCTGAAGTCGAATAGCAATACGGCTTCATTGTGAAAGGTTATATAGCCTGGGTCGCGGCATAGAGAATAACAATACTGAAACGATAAAACATATTAATAACATTCCTATAAAACAAATAAATCTGAGTGGATTAATTCACAATTTTCAAATCGAACCAAAATCCAAACCAAACCTAACTGTAATACGGCTTTTATAGGAAAGATATACAACAGCTGATTATTATAATAAACTTAATATTATAAACATTTTAATTATCATATAAACACGTGATTTTAATCAGACAGAAAATGAAAATATAAATACATAATCCCCCAAAACCGTAAACTAATAACGTGGTGAATAAAGCTGTTTATTTTTTACAGTACACATTTACTTCATAGTTTAACATTAATGAATGATTCAGATGGCATTGGATAGTAAAGCACATTGCTAATGGAAAGTAAACCAATCAGCTGTAGCTAAGAAATCAAATGTTTTCATTGTAGACATTTTGTAAACAAACTTACTCTCCATAAGGTTAACATTAGAAATTTAAAACGCCATAAAATGGAAACTTATGGGGTTTTCGAAAATATTTTTTCACTAAAACCTTCCCGGACACATGTAGAGCAACTTCCTAAAATTCCATGGCGATCGGATGAGTAGTTTGGCAACGCATAAAGGACATACATACAGACATACAGGCATACAGACAGACATACATACATTCAATTTTATATATAGAGATAAAAACAATAACATCCACAACTTGTTGCTGAGGAGTTGTCCTTGTTTTTCAACGTCTCTCAGTGGTTCCCTGACTCCCCGCCTGGAGCGCTGCACGATGTCGTAATTCTCTCAAAGGCCGCACTCATCGCTGATGTCAACTTTAAATTAATACAAATGAGATCATAATAAAAACATATACAGTACACACATACAAAACATATACAAACATATAGAATAAGACAAATACCACTTTTATATTCATAATTATATGATTACTTTTAAAAAATACAGAAACCATAGTTTTAAATCGATCAATTGCCTTATAATGTTGAATATTGTAAAATAACCTCCATAAACGAACTAAGAATAACAACAATATATCTTTTCCTATGAAGGCCCATCATTAAACTACTACTGAATGATTTCAAAATGAGATTTTCTTATTTTATATTATTATTTTAAGCTAATCAATTGTCTTAATTAACTATTGAAAATAATGAATTTGCGCGTAACATTTATAGGCTATTACCTATGGAATTAGTATCAGTTTTTTTATTTGCAATGGGAGTATAGGTCGTATTAATAATAAATGAAGATTAAAACACCAAGTCACTCGGGATAAGTGAGAAAGAATGAAGAGTGGGATCAATGTAATCATTAACCTACATAGCTGGATTACAAACCTAAGGCCAACCGATCATTTACCAAGAACATTAATTCAAAGACCGAATCGCTTAATATTGCAGTTGCAATATTAAGCGATACAATACAGTTGTATTGCGTAGGCAAAAAACATTTTTCCACCTTTACCTTGGAACCGTGGCGTGTCCTGTAATCCAGCTACTTGGAGGTCACGAATTGTGAGCGATGGTCTGTGGGTCTAGTGTTACGTTAATCCGCAAAGACCATCCTAATAATTAGACCAGTTCGTAATTCTGAGGCAGTGGTTCGGACTCAACGTTAAACTGTATATCCCTTAGATTTGCCATGGGCTTTTAATTAATAGTTCTGTCTAAGGAACGTGTCAGTCTTAGTGAGTAACAAGACTACAAGATCGCGCCACAATCATCTTACACTCATTTCTTCTTGGTTAAAATACCTACCTTGGTAGGTCGCCATTTCAAATGGTAATCTAATCTAATATCAATATTATCATGCCGAGTACACTTATGTGAACCGCTCACGGGACATGTCGCTACGGCTTTGAAGATTAGACCGATAAGTTCACGCAGAATTAATTAACGTTCTAATCATCCAAAATAATGTAACGAGCCAAAACCATTATACTGAGAGTCAACAGTTAAAGTTACTTTAAACGTTTACAGAAAGGTTTGCACTTAAAATCATTATAATTTAGTTAAAAGAAGAAAGAATCAAAATGTGAACAACTTCCTTATATTTAACTATATTAAAGCATTAACAAGATTAAAGTTGCCGCAAATGTGTTAACGCTACCTGTTGATGAAGAATAACTGGCATCTGTGTTACCGACTAGTCAGTGAAGACAACAATGCACAGATGTAATACTTACTAGTGTAAATTACTAAACTACGTAAAGCGTCTCAGTGGTGGTAACATGGCATTACCACAGAACAATAACTGACAATATTAATTAGTTAATAGCCAGTAACTGGTTGTTTTACGGTAGGATGGCGTGTTATAGTTCTTCAAATCACCAAGCACGCCGCTAGGAACACGATTTTGTTATATATTTTTCTAAGGGGTGGTATGGCCGTAACGCGAAAGAAGGTGTTTTCAAGGCAAGTTTTACATACAACGAAGTTTTCCTGGACTTCAGACAAATATAGAACAATTTTTCCCCTCGGCTATTAGTTGTTTCTAAAATAATATAATTTCTGTAGACTCGTTTTAGAGATTTTTAAGATAGATATTATAATAAATGTTATGAGTAGTTTCTTAACACGTTCACGGCTACATGGACGCATTCGCTGCCATCTAGTAGTGCATGTTTTCATGTCATATTACTGCTACAGGATAAAAGCTAGAACTTAAAAACTTGTGCCAGCACTTATCAACAGTACATTCTATATCATGTTAGCGTAGGATGTCTTGGACGGTGCTGCTACGGGCGCGGCAGCGGCAGCCTCGGGAACTGCTCGTCAGTGACAACCGGCCAAAAGCCTTAAAACACACTGTAAAGATTGTATGTAGTATATGTATAAATGAATTTAATATTTCACACCAAAAAACTATATAACATTTATTTTATCACGTTTGGCGTAGCAAAGTAGTTTTATCAACTCGTGGCAGCAAATGCACCCACGTAATTTTATTTGCATTGTTTGTAAATCTTTTTTCGTGTTAGTGTAAAAATCCATAAAAGGAACATCAAAAATCACTTCAAAATATAATGATACACAACTTCACTTTTCGACAGTGCAAACCTAATCCAAGGTGTTGGTGGCAGCATATGCGTACACGGAAGTAGGCGGCCATTTAAACACCTTCAAAAGCCGAGGAATCAAAAAGAGATCTCTACTGGCATGACTAAAGTACACTGTAATAATTTAGAATAGTTTTATATTTCAGGATGGCGAACAGGTTTTCGGGAAATAGGTATAGCCGTGAACGTGTTTTAAGCATCTATAAAATTATCTTTACAGATAGTGACACTGTAAGACGTAAGCTGTGCATTACTGGCAGTCCTCTTGGATGAGCCATACGCGTAGGTACGGGAGCTTCGCCATGTTTATCATAAGAATAATCAGAGATCGCTCCTTTATGGTAGCGGCTAAAGAGAGTAAGGATGATTGTTCCTGGTTGCTCTTATTACATTGTCTTGTCTATATTCTCATTTTACCATAGACCCTCATTTTTGGCACAAGCACGATTTTTCGAAAATAAATCCTAAAATACGAAATGTCACTTGCTATTGTTATAGGATTGATAAGAAATGGCATAGACCATAAAATCAAATCAATATAAGTAAGGCAACAATGCTTGCTTGCGTAGCAATGATATCGAAAACAGCTTGATAGATTACGTTAAAACTGTAATGATAACGCCTTAAAATACTGTATTTAATAATGAACCATCGTATGAATAAAATCGAATAAATAAATGAAACCAATAATATAGCAACTAGAGGGCATAAAAATAGTTGAGGGAGGTTTATTAATTACGTAGGATACAGTGCATGTAAAACTAACGTTTGTAGTCATTGGGCTAAACATAAGTGAAGTTTAGTTACAACCTTTTAGGAATTATAAATAACCACGCCATCGCCTTCAATGTACCCATAGACTCACTCAAATAGGCCAAAAGAATTGTAATAAGCCTTTATCAGGAATTATAATTATGAATAATTCGTGATGTTGCATGAAAATACAAAAAATATTTGTCTGAACAATTCCTTAAAGTTGGTGTTTTTATCGACAAAGATTGCAGCCTAATACGAAGTAACTAAAACACTCTTGGGGATTTTATTATTTATAAGAAAAGGTAGTCATTGAATACCCTTTTATTTACTTTCATGGAACGATATTGGATTAGTAACATTTGAAAGTCTGTTACTACCTTTTTTATGAATTTTCTTTCTATGCATTAATAATTAATTAATTGCAGATCTACGATAATCGTATGTATGCGGCTGTCAGAAATGGATGTTGTACTGGTTTCAAATTATACTGCGAGTTAAAAGAACAAAGATTCAGTTTTCCTAGATCTTAGACTATAATGCCACTGTAGTTTCTCTGAATTGCTTGAGATTTTTATACTTTCTCCCAGACAGTGAGAGTTTTTGCTGATTTCATGCTTCAAATGAAGGCCAAACAGTTTTAGAGATTGAACTACCATTTGACCGCAATATTTACTTGAAATTCGAACATCCCGAGTTCATTGAAACATGTGTCATGCAAATGAGTTAAACACATGACTGTCCATAAATAAAATTATAGACTTTACTTTGAAAAAAAATCTTAATTCTTTATCAAAGGATTGATTAAAATACTGGTATCGTACCATTTATATAGATTATACTAGAAAATAGTCTAATTTTCTACAAGAGGTTTCCATTCGCAAAAGGCTGACGCCTGCAAATGTAAAATACTCAAGAGTGTACTTCAATGCAGTCTGTAAAACCTCTGGTATTGGAAGGCGCGGCTTAAATCTTTCAAGAAAAATATGAATTACCAGTTAATTATGTACCAAGACTGCTGGTATTAAATTATTATGAAGTAATAAAAAACATAATTTTAAACTTTAAATTATTAGAATCTTATTTATATTAAAAAATGAATAATTAGGCTAATTAATTAATAAATATATAAAGTTGTCCTGTATTCATCCAAATTAATTTTAATTATTGCTGTATCTATGAATACACATTATAAAACTGGGTTTCTCTTATTAAATTATGAATTTTGTTATTAATAATCAATTGCATTTGTTGTAGGCCAAAAATTGTCTTCAAACTATTTTATCAAAAACAATTCTAAAACCCAAATTTGTATATGAAAATATTCTGAGTAATAAATCGTAAAACTAACTTTTTGAACAAAAATAAGTGTTATAACACTGTGCTCGACTGTGCTTTACTTTGAGCTTAGCGTGTATTTCTATCGTTCATTTCTTTTAATTACCAAATATTCACAAGCAAAAGAACTTTAAGGTTAATATAATTCACCAATCTGAACTGAGGAATTTTCAAACATTAAACATGTGATCAATATGTAATCTTGGAAACCTGATACACCGGCACGACTGCATTGTGACGTTTGTTTGTAAATACCTCCGCCGCAGCAGACCTGGGTCTTCGGCGAATCTAAATCATCCAAGGCTTGTTTTTAAAATATTAAAATGTAAAATGACTCATAAAATGTTCTATGAGATTCCCAGCTCCTGAGAATGGGTTGAGATATAGACCTATATGCCATAACTATTTTTTTAATGTCTAAAAGATGCAACCAAGGCTTACTATGAGGCTTACATTTAAAAGTTTAGAGTTGCACCCAAATGTTTCGTGGGGGCAGGTGCAGGAAAGTGTTACACACCAAAAAGTCTTTTTTCAGTATTTTATAGGTTTACCATGTCTGGCCAGCCTCTCTTAATATATAGTCAAGATTAATAGCTACCATGTTTTTCTCGCCTTATACGTAGTATTTGGAAAAGTATTGTTTTCGTCAAAATTTTCGAATTTGAGTAGAGAGTGAATATATCCGTTTTGAGGCTCCCTGAATCCAAAAATGTGGTTTTCGGACTGACGTCAGTCTTTCTGTGAGTTTGTCTGTCTATACAAAAACCCAAGACTACACTGATCGTCCAATTGTTAAGAAATTTGGTACACGGGTGCATTTTTGCTGTATCTCAAGACCATTTTAAATTTATATTTAATTTCGGATTTTAAGTGTAGTTTACCCCTAATAACATTAAAAATACAAACTTCTCAAAATACGATTTAACGCCTTTGATTAAAATTTCATAGTCGATAACTTTTCAGGTCCCAATTAATTGGACACACCCGTATGTCTGCCAAACTAAAGGTTCAAAAGTTATGGGCTTTTAAATATCAAAAAACATAATTTTTACATATTTGTCAAAACAACCATTTAATAGAAAAAATTTAAACATCACCGTCCTAAGCCAGCTAAAAATCTAAACTATCAAAACAATTTAGTATTTTGAATTATTAGTCTAGGACAAAACAGTAAAAACTACAGTAACAGTAAACTAGATAAAAGTTAAATTGAATGTCCATGGTAAACGCAGTAAGAGCGCACAATGTTTAATTCTTATGGAGAATATTAACAATAGAATATCTTCCTTATTTCTGGAGCGTTTCCCAACAAAGTTGGTATGTAGTGTAAGGTCACATCACCCAACAAAACCCACTCAAAATGTTTGACATCACCCCTCCCCCAAAATTCTAATAATTAATTTAACTACTTTTCTCTTTTTGTTAATGAAAGACATTGAATCATTATTTTTGATACAATCAATTTTAAATAATTCTTACATAACTTAATTAGAAATACTTTTCTACAAATAAGCCATTTATATACTGTAATAAATTCTTATATAGAATGAGTAATTACTATATATATAATATGATACCGGAAGTTCATGTCATGGCGTCCTAGGTAGCATTTATTGGCTGGCTGAGTTCCAATCGATGAAGATTTTAAGATTCAGATTCAAATTGCTTTATTTTGACAGTTTTGACAAGAACTGCATAATAGTGTCAATAAATTACTGAGTAGTCATAATAACTATTTAAAAATAAATTAACTAAAAGAAAATAACTTTTCGTCTTTATAACCAATTAAAGTAACTTAACATTATAAAAACATTTTTCAATTAAAAATTTCTAAGTAACCATATTTCAAAATTTGTGGGCAGCTTTACCTTTGCCTTATGGAGTTTGGAAGAGCATTAAAAATTGAAACTCCATTGTAATGAAAAATGATTTTTGGAAAAAACTGGTTTTTATGTTTAGGTACTCTTGCATTAAAAATGTATTTCTTAAATTAAAATTTAAAGCTAATTGTGAATAAAATGTAATGTTTGGTAAAAAAAAAGGTTATTGTATTTAAAATATAAATTGAAGGAAAAGTTAAAATTTTCTTGGTTTTGAAAAGTGACTTGCAAGAGTACCTGCGTGGTTTTCTGAAAATTACTCGGATGGCTTTTTTTGCAATTTAAAGACAAATTTTGTTCTTTGAGACTCATGCCCCCCAATAGCATAGGGCAATTTTAAGAAAGGATAAATAATGCCATAGTACGTTTGTGAGCAACACATGTTTGTCTGAAAATTTAGAAAGTGTTTTAAAAGAAAATTCGGAAGAGAGCTTTTGACAGACAAAATCAATATGAGCATGAAATTTTTAGACCACTGTCAATTTGGACGCCCAAGAACTTTAACGACTGAAGTTGCTCAATGTTCGTCCCCAATTAAGTAATCACAAGCGTTTCAGAAGCTCCTGCCTTGCTTATTTTGAATTCTACAATTTTCGTTTTACTTTGATTTAAAACTAATTTGTTTTGATTTGCCCACTGAACCACAGCGTTACCCTTAATGAAACTTTTGATTTCCAGGCTAGAACTGTTATTAGCATCTACAACGAGTGAGGTATCATCGGCTGGTTTTTTTTAAGATTATGAAAACTTATAAAAAAGGAAATGGAATGAACGCATGGGAAGAGTTATTTATTTATAAAAAAATGTAAAGATAAAACAAAATTAATAAATGAACAAATACATTTTGATTTTGCAAGAACGTATAAAAATCTATTTCCGGAACTCCAGCTAATCAATGCTACCTATGACGCCATTACAGGAACTTGCGGTGGCCAGTAGTATTAAAGCAAGGACGCCATCTTGTTTCTTTCAGTCTCCATTTGGGCCTGGTGATGTTCGGTATAACTGGACGAAATCGATCGCCAATTTAACAACTTTTGTATATATTTACCGTTGTATATAATTACAATATAGGTGTAAACATATTAAGTAGTGTTGGAAGACGTGAGTTTTTACTTCATCCTGTAGTAAAACCAACACGTATAATGCTAATCAAGAAGTTATTTAAAGGTTGTAGTTTTTACCATAACTAGATCTAGGTCTTACCATGAAAATGACGGTAATATAGATAAATTTCATATAAGAAAATCCGTATTATATTTTAACATTAATTTTTTAATCAAAATGTCTCAAACATCTCTCCTTACAGAGTTTCAGCTGGATATAAACTAGACTACTAGTAATCATCATGTAACGCAGCTGCTGTAACAGTAGTTGTTCAATGGCATACCGACCGCTCAGTGCCGTGACGGGTCGTAGCCTCCACCAGACGAGAATGCCAGCTGACACGTTCTTCACAGTTCCGGTTGGATGCATCTCAGACTCGGCCTCCTATGTTACTTTGAGCGTATTTAGATTTATATATTCAAGCTTTTTTAGTTTCTCCTGCATTCCCTGTTATTAAAGGGAGAAATTATTAATTTCTTGAGACGTGTGTTTAGATGAAATTCTCGCTGGGGTGGATTTCTTAGCTCGCATAGTGGTTGTTTTTTCATCGACGTTAATAATTTACAATGTACTGCCTCCAGTTTCTCCCGTTTTGTACTGGGACGAGCTGGTTTCCGTTCCACGAACATTGTTCTTTTAATTAGGAAATGCCATCGTTTTATCTCAGACCGTTCATTCTGAGATTAATTTGTATGATTTCTTATCTCATTTAGACGAATGCCGGAAAGGTTGCCGAAAAGGGTTATACCCCCGGGAGAGGGGTAGATAGGGTTTGTTCAACCTCACCTGGTTAAATACGCATCTCCCTAGTTTTTCTTTTTATATAAAAATGTAAACATATAAATAATGTGAATAAAAATAAACTATTATTATTATTATTGGGCTATCTCATTGATAACAGTTTATGGTAAGTAATATTTTGGGTTTACTATGCATTTTGGAATCTATCACTTTCCTTCACATCCTTATTCCCATGAAAAAAGAAGTGTCTGTTTACAATTATTTTAGAGTAAATTTGAGTTCAAAATATTGACGATTATTTTTTTACGATTTTGTTTTGTACACATCACTACTAAAAATTAAAGGTTAAAAGCGTTATTAATAAACAATAGATTATTTTAGTCTACGTCAGATCGGGTGAAGTGTTTATTAAATTGAAACTTTGACTTTTCCACAGGTGGTGTATTTTTATTATAGAAAACACAGGAAAAACTATACCTCAGTTATATTCTGTACATGTGGATGAGATATGTTGATATATAGGTTAAAATGAGCTGAATTAAAGTCTGTTTTCCCTTTTGAGGGTGGAAGGGATATTTTTTACACTCCATCAAAGTGGGTTGAACATAATTTGAACAAGGTAAAGTCTATCTAATGGTAAATATTTTTATTCTTTCTGCGCCAGAGACATTTTAGTAGTTTAAGAGTGATTGTACACAAACGCTTTCTAGGAACATGGTTCAAACCCAAGTAGACATCCTAGGACTCGAACCCGCGTCCTCTTGTAATGAAGTCCGAAACGCTTACTGGAAAGACACCTGAAATACTGTAGAACACTATCAGTACTACTTCAAAATCACTACTTTAAACTTAATCTGTAACAACTTAAGGTACCACTCTCATTTTTCGGACATTACGAATTTTATTCAATGTACATAGTTGATCGGCCAATAATGTTATGTTTAGAACATCATACTGTTGCATTTCCGTGGGAATGTGGCAGATAAGACCATATTTGAATTTCTTCTTCTATGCTCCACCTTTGCATTCATGGAGGATATTGAAATCGGAATTAGAATAGCAGTAGTTGCATTAGAAGTGACAGGAAATTAGAATTAGGTGTGGAGACGGCAAACCAACGGTACACCGGTTCCGGATGAATAGTTCCCTAAATCATTTCCGATCTTACACGAGCTCTCACGGAGACTGACGAAGAGGCACGGCAGTACCCGAACTCATTCGACTCCAATCGAATGTGTACGAATATACCCGAACACCGACGGACTCAGTCGAAGTTCCATCAGCTGACAGTCGGCGTCGTATTGTTGCGCTGGTGGTTCTCTATGGTGGATTGTTGTTACGATTATCTGGTTCGATTCACACGTTTTTTAACGACTTCCCATCTTAATTGAATACCGTGAGTAAATTGTTTGTTACCATTGTTCTTAACACACGAATCCCCCTCGTTTGACCTTGCTGCATAGTTTGCTTCCCATGACAGATCTGAATATTTTTAGTTCACAATTGGATTGAGAACCTACAACAAAAAATACATTCGTTTTTGGTTCTGTCTATCAGAGGTCAAAAAATTGTAAAACTGTCTCTAAATATTTCCACCTTTTTAAATTCTACATGACCTTCAAGGTGTAGGTAATTCACATAGACGAAAATAGAAACAAGTTGTAGGAACACGGAATAGGCATTATTAAATATTTTACTGACAAAATTCATTTAATGTAAAGTGTTATACCCATTTTGTATCGTACCATCACGCAAAACTAATGTTTCAAATACTTTTAGCCGTCATACAAAGCACCCGATACGAGAAGGGTTGTGTAAACAGTATCAAAAAAGCTCTAGTAGAGAAGTTCTAGTAGGGTATATATTATTGTCATATATGTATATGTTATATACATATACATTGTTGTTTATACAATAAACAATATAAACGTGATTGATTCAAATACCCTTAATACTAAAACATCCACACCTGACCTCTACACGAATACTAAAACTGCGTTGAGCAATTAATTTTCTTTCTTCTGAAAACTGAATGGTGTTGCAAAATAGCTACCAAATAACAGTGTTAACGCATGCAATAACCAGAACTGTACCTACAACATAACAATACATTAAATTTGTAAAATTATTTACTTCTCTTATCAAAAGTAAAACTAGTGACTTAATTCCAGTCCTAAATGTATGTGTATGTTGCATACATGCCTCTGATATTTGCGCGAACCTTTCTCACAGTTAACGGCCCAAAGTGTTGGTAAAAATCCACAATATTTATCTTCTCCAATCTGCAAACCTCAGTTTAGAAAGTTCCAGCCGCGTCTGTCTGCGGCGCTAAACACGGGCATTATCTCGACAGAGAAATGATTGTTTTACCGCAAAATGTTTTGCGACTCGTTTAATTCAAGGTTGCAGTTTACTTCAGTGGTTTGGGAAAGTTTTACAATTCCAGTCGCTTAAAAATAAATTACCAAAATACGTGGTTTAGAAAACGAAAGTCATAGTATTTCACACTCAAAGATATATGTAATTTTAAATAATTGCAACAATATTTTTTTTCTGATTTTAATGACTTTAGTAAAAGTTTTATTTTTAAATAAATGATATCCGAAAATCCCTAAAAACCCTTTTTGGGACACAAATACACCAAACCTCCTACCCCCCTCCCACACACATACACATATTATCGAACGAACGGTCTTTTTGGTATCTGGTAACCTCAAAACGAAATAAAACCCGGTTTCGGGTCTTGGTCTCCTTATGACGACTACTGTAATATTTTAATTTCCTATAGAAAATCCACTAAAAATATACTATATAAATTGTTTAAATAATGATAAAGTAAACATTTTATGACTACAATTAATTGATTGCTAGCCCTATGCTACTGTATTTAACACATTATTGTTTTAGGTTATGAGGCAATAGGAAATGTTTACCGCAGTTTCGTTTTTTAAACATCTTCATTTGTTGTCTAATATTTTATTGTTTTTTTGTGTTGTTATTGTTGTTGTTGTTATTTTTGCACTCGTTAAAACCTATATGAATGTATTTTGAAATATGATAAAAATATATTAACATTAAAGTATTTATTAATTTTCAGGTAAACCACAATTATTTAAATTCATGTTAATTTATGATTCGTGGCTTTGGCTTGGGTGTAAGCCCGCCACTGGTTTAATGTAAAAATATGATCACGACATTTCCTTTCCCATAGCATCCTACAATCAGTTCTTGAGATAAATAAAGGGTAATACTGTTTATATATATATATATATATATATATATATTATTTATATAAAATTTAGGACTTAAAAACTAATTTTTCGTTTTTTTACAGGTAAGTTTCGATTTCCGGAGTTAAGGAGTTAAAGGTATGGTGTTAGAACCTCTCAGATTTTTTACTAAGGTATTTAAATAGGTTGAGTACTCTCAAGTACAGTTGTTCATAAAGCGATAAATCACAATATATTCAGCGGACCTTTGGCCAAATATAGATAAATAATAATATATGCAGTAACAGATAGGAAAAAAGTGAAAGTAACAAAAATTCAATAATAAAGCGTTAAAACGCTTGAAGGACGCATTTTGATTGGCCTAAAACACATAACATTGAATATCATGAAATCTTCGGAACAAAGGTTGGTAGTAATTCAAAATAACAATTTTCCTTCGATCTGAAGCTTATATATAGCCAGGTGATAGTACCGGGGTCCTGACCATTACAGGCTTACGTTTTGACCTTTCGTAACGTGTCACCGCTGAGAGTGTCAATTACCACCCTTCGCCAGGACCCAAAACATGTGCTTATTTCATGGCAACTCGAGCTATGTCGGTATTTCAGCTGCAATGATGAAGCATATTTCACACCCTGCAGGAGTAGTTGTCGAGACGAGCACTTCGTTTCCTCGTTGTAGGCTAGTAGGCCTCAGTTATCAGCTGTTCGGTGTGATTGTGACGTCAGCGTCTCCCGGAGCGAGGCTATAAGCAGCTTTTGATAACTGCCCGCTACACACGTACTGGGTACCGTTACCTGAGGGGCGTCCGCGTGCCGCACTGTCCACCGAGGGGCCACTGGGAGGCTGGCTAGATAAAAATATGTCTCCCCAGGAAAAAATTCCTCCAGTCCAATTCAGGTCCATTAAATACTCATGAGGATAGTTCATCAATTTATCATCTTTACTGGTAACATATTGAGTCTACCATACAAGGACAGGAACCATCACCCTGATCTGATCCGTTCAGTCCTATTAGTAGCGTAAATTAGTTCTTAGTCTTTAGAGTGGAGAAGTAATGCGATAAGCGGCACAAATACTGTTACTATTACCATTACTAATTATCGTTTTAAATGACGAACTCTCCAGGCAGATTTTTAAGCCAACTATTGATGAGAAATGATGTTAAGATGATTGTGGCGCGAGCTTGTAGTCTTGTTACTGACTAAGGCAGGATGTTCCTTAGACAGGACTGCTCATTAAAAGGTACTTGGAGGTCATAAATTGTACATGCTTATGAGCGATGGTTGGTGGATGAGATATTCCCTAGTGTTGATTAACGTTCATACTACTGAATATTATGTTCATTCGCAAAGACCATCCTCATAATTACACGGGTTCGTAATTCTGAGAGAAAAAGTTTCGGATTCCACGTGAAATTGTAGGTCCTTTAGATGCCATTGGCTTGGGTAGGTCGCCATATCAAAATGTAATATAATGTAGCCCATTTCCCAACAGAAAATAGCATCTAAGAAACCTACGGTTTAACGTGGGTTTCGATGTGCTCAATCACTTCAAATGAGGTCTAATATAGGACTGAGGCTCATAGACCACTCTACATTTATGTTCGAATTGTTTAATAAACATTTAGCTAACATTTGATTGGAATACAGCACCTATTTGAATAAAATTTTCATACGAAATAAACAAGAATGTTTCAAATTAAATTTGATATATGATGGATCTACACTATTAACGAGGCGAATAAGAACCGTACTGCCAGCTACATTTTCTTCAATGTCTCAGCTGTGTATCTGTTATTTCCCCCACGTTTTATGCTTCTACATGCCGTCTCAGCTATTGCCTCGCCGCAGTCTCAGTCGCGATGCAATTCACCGCTATTGTTTTCTACTTTCACGTTTCGCTGCCGCACCGAACACCGTACATTCCACCTTTCCCATTGCTTCTTGTCTCTTTGTTTTACAGAGTACCGACTGCGGTTTCTTCATCCAAAAGCCCGATTGCATTGTGTGGAAACCTCGTTAACTGTTCTCCTACGTCTTTTCATTGGGTAGTTTCAAACTAATTCAGATGTTCTTAAAGAACATTTACTTAAAACATGATCTATTTTCATCTTTTACTTTTTCGTTTAGTTCACAACTGAGAATCGTTAATTATGCACTCGCCAAAAACACTTTTACTAAGCTTAAATCCCAAATTGGTGAAGAATTTAGTATTACCTGAGAGACAATTATACTTGTGGTAATTTCACACATTATTTAAATCAATGCAATTTATTTGTGATAGGATTTGTAAAAGTAAGGAATGAGGTTTTTACTTGAGGGTAACTTAGATTTGGACTTGTCTCTGTTATGAAATGTGGCCACGGTACCTAATTTCCTATTGACAAGACTAATAGGTTAGCCTGCTTAACCTAATTTATTCTGTCTCCTATGTATATTGCTATAAACGAGAAACAGACTATTTTTCAGCCCTAATATTATACAACGGCAATGAAATACTAATTAAATATTGTTTTAAATTATAAAACACACAATTCCCTTTTTTTTGTTATGGGTTTTTTATCATTGAAGGATGCCTGCAAAAGTAAGCTTAATGTGGTATACTTAATCGTAATATGATAACGTATTTATAATTTTCATAAACCAATAAAATGTTTACATTTGAAATAAAATATGTTCATCAAAGCAACCGCGGCTTGGTCTTGGCTAGTTACTTTCAGTCGGTCTCAGTAATGTACACTCAGTAGAGTAGAACTATCAGTGGCACTGCTACCGCCGCCGCCGCCGGTTCCGGAAGTAGAACAGTCAGAAGGTGTGGCGTGACGTCACATATCCGGTGTCCCATGCAATCAGTCATTGACTTCAATGATCCTACTCGCAACCTAGTTCGCATTGGACAGTAACATATCTTCAACGAAAGGTCCGTAAATCAGTACAGTATAATCCTTTCTTTTATAGTGTTGTTTTTATATTTATTGATTGGAACGGAAATGATTATCTCTAGTTCAATAAATACGAAACCGAGCAAATAATAGAGATATGGCATGGTCCAATGATTCGTCCTAATCAACTTGAGGTTCCAAACTATTAGAATTGGAGAATTTGAATTGCAGTCAATTTATTGAGAATGGGGAAACAAGTCAAACGCGTGGAAAAAATAGAGAAGTGCCAGTTGAAACCAATTGGCGACATCCATAGGATGATAAACAAGTAGCGCAGTGTCCTGAGGCGCAAATGAGAGGTCACCTTCGTCGCAGCAGATCTGCAGCCTGAGTAAATTTCCGTATCCTTAACTATTCAGTATTTGGTAACTGAGCGTTTTGTAATATTTGAGGGTAAACGTGTATTAAAAAAGTAGCTCTAACGGAAAACGATCTCGTCGGTGCGAAAGACCACGTCAAAGTCTGAATGTGTAACAGTGTAACATGTATTTTAAATTTGGTGTAGTTTTAAATAGACACTTTTATGGAGCAAAGCGATTGCAATAAAGGAAATCTAGGCAATGTATAACTAGATAACTTCCCGAAATTAGTCGCCCACAACTACTGACAAGGATTGAAGACGACAGATGTCCTGTATTTCAACAACTTGGAGGTCACGAATTGTGGATAGTTGTGAGCGATGGTCGATGTGTGTAGTGTTCTCTTTTGTGGATTACTCCGCACAATCCGCAGACAGGTCCGCACTATTAAATACTCCTTTAATCCACAAAGACCATCCTTAATTCAGAGGCCGTGGTTCGGATTCCACGTTAAACTGTAGGTTCATTAGTTGCCATCGGCTGTTGGGCTATTAATTAACAGTCCTGTCTAAGGAACATGTTAGCCTTAGTCAGAACAAGAGTACAAGATTGCACCAAAATCATCATACACTCATTTATTACTTATTCATACTTGTCTTTATTTAATAATTATCGTGGCCTGTTATTTATTATAGGGTCACTTACCCATATGCGTTTACGATTTTAAATTAATTATTACAGTCCCGGTCCCATAAAGTAATCTTAGGATCCTTGGCTGAAGCAGAGAGAGAGTGGAAGGTATGAGCGTGATATCACTGTTATCAGTGTAGGTCAATGACCGTGGCTCCGGGGCGAGAGAGTGCGGAGGTTCATGTCACGACTACAAGGATGCGCGGGGTTATTGGGCACCACTGCGAACAGCTGTTGAAGTGGATCAGAAACATGGTGTACCTAGAGCTGCTTACAAGAGCTGTAGAGCTAGCACATTAGATGTAGGTGACTATGAGAGTCGCTGTCCTCTGATTACTTCTGACCCGTAATTTAGCCTCATACCTTACTGCGTGGCACATACGGGCCATCTGAACCAATGTCAGATAACCTTTAAAACAATCCTGTACATACTGAGCCGAATTGTATTTAGAATTTTAATTACATTTCAATTAAATTTCCTAAAACAATTAGGTAAGATTTAAAGATTTTTTGTGAAATTAAACAAAACAGGAATGGAATAACACATCTATCAGGTACTGTTAATTAATTCCTTGATGAAGACATAGATTTAAAACTAAAACTAATTGCCTATCTAACAACGTTTGTTAACAATTAACGTAATTAACGTTTGAATTAACAAGACCAGAGTTTGGACAGTTCCCTATCAACACTTCACAGTTTGTACAACAAAACAAAAGAAAGATACTTGTGATATAATTATACTACATTTTAAACCATACTACTAAATAAAAAAAACCTTTATTAGGAGTATAAATTAATATTATTGGATTAGCTTTATGGAGTTCATGTAACATATTAAATTTCATTTCCAATTATTACATATAATACAAGCTTCTTAAAAGGTCACATAGTTTAACAGCGCGCCTTCAAATCATGAGCACGCTATTAAGATACTGCATTCATGTTGCTTCAGACTTCCTACAGGGAGAATGATATTCTATTTTCACAAGGTGTATATGATTTAATTCTTTAATTTTTATAAATTATTTTTAGTTAGCTTTTATAAATAAACTTTATGAACGAGATTCCTTTGGACTTGCACTGATTGACGTTTATATAGATAATTTGTCAGGGTAGAATGTCGTATGTTATAAATGAAAATCTCTATACTGATACAATTAATTTAGAAGTTATCTTGCAGCCTAATGTTCACTTAAGACGTCATTAAAAATATGTAAAAATTCAAATATTTATTATGCAATGTATAAATGACAACATACAGCATCTCTTGACACTTGGTTTTTGGTTGAACATTTGCTTAGTACAAGATTAGGTTGATTAGTTGCTGTTTTAACACAACCATTGACCTAATCACTTTTTTATACTGAATGAAATACAGTATTCGTTTCTGAAGCATACTGACTTGACTGAAAACTCATAGTAATATTGTGTAAGGAAAATGACAGACGTTATCCATGGATTTTTTCTCATAATTAATGGTGCAAAGTAACTGGACAAGGCTGTTTGTATCATTATTTTAAAACTAGTAAATAATTAAAATTCACATATAAACATAAATGAAATCAATGGTTTTCTTACCCATCTACTCGTATACATACTTCTATGATTTAATGTAGAAATATTGCATAAAATTGCAAACTGTATATGCTGTACAGTTTATGAAACCAACTCACTGACATCAAATTTGACCTATAGGTCACAATCTAAAATCTCTTTAAAATCAAATTAAAAACCTCTTTATTAAAAATATTAATATGTATGTACTAGTTTTTGCGAATACCCTTCCGAATGTGCTTCGTGTTGAAGTTGTAAGTCTCACATTTTTTCTCATGTGGTTGTATGGAATGGGGTTTTGTAGTCAACGAGTCCCTGTGGGTAGGACGTGGATGACACCCGGGACCGCGGCACGTGCCGTGGTAGTGGTACACGGAGGCGTGACTCCAGACTCCATCCCGGGCCCGTGAGTCACCGACAATCATCGGTCTCTTTGTCTCCCCGTGATGACCCTCGCCATGTCCGGGATATCGCAATCTTGAGGGCGGAGGGTATTGGAACGGACAATCAGCTAGAAGATTGCAATTTATGAAGCCTCATTCGCAGCCGGAGCTCCAGGAGAAGGCGGTGTCTGCACTTGCACCTGTTGGAAGGTAAACTACATGTACAGAAGTTGGAACGTGGTACTGCGTGATAACTTCCTAGCTTCTGCCGAAACTAACTAAAATCACCTCTTAATTAATATCTAATCGGATGTAGTTCAAATATCTCACACATTTCTAGACGTTAAACTTGATACGTGTATAAGTGTTGACCATGACAGGTAAATGTCCTATTTTGTACATTTTCACTATTAATTACATTTTAAACAAGATTCAAGATTCATTTATTTCCATAAAAATAAAAATACACTTGGGTATATTTTTTAAGTAAAGGAAATCTTTTCCTCACAAGACTATTGAGTCTGTGTGTGAGGAAGAGTCTAACATCTAATATGTATTAATAGAGTCCCACAAATCAGCGGCAACACTCACAGGAAATAAACTAATTGTGATATACAGTACTACTATATAAAATTAATTGAAGGAATACAAGAGAAATAAAACAGATCATAAATAGAATAAACTTATAAATCGTCAGAACAAAAGCATTAATCTTCAGAACACTCGAAGTCACAATTACCGGTTCCAAATTAAATGAAATTAAATTAAACATGAAATGAATGTTGAGGTTAGACATTATAAGGAGAAAGAAGGAGCATGTCAGCTGCGGCAGGGCCAATCCGGAGTAGCCAGTCCTCAACCCTCCGCTTGTAAATAGAGAGACTGACCTCATCGTTCAGTATGGATACTGGTCTTACATAAAATATTAACGTTGAGCTATATTATTACTTATTATTACGCTTATTAGTAATAAGCTCTAATGAGCTATTGAGAAGTTGGTGATTAAACAAGATACTTACTACAATTAAAATCATCAACTGCGTCCATAATAAAACCCTAGATATATATATCTGAAGTTGCAAAGACACTGCAACACAATGCTCAAGTATTTTGGTAGACCCCTCCCCCGACGGTTTCTTACATCGTGAAGTGTTTGGGCCCAATCTATCACTTTTCTTGCACTATGTTGTTTGTACATACTCGTATTCACCATGACATTGTACAAAGGACACCTAAACAGCGTGATAGCTCACTACATGACGTACTGATTTCCAATTGTGTTCCTGTATATGGTTTACATTTTTGTACCAACATTGTGCAAAACACTGTACGATGATCTTTAGTATTTAATACAGTTTTCCAGAAAGATTTTAAACATTAAAGGACTATATTTTTCTAAAATAATAGCTCTCAAAGAATTGGGAGATGGGCGATTTTTCATATTTAAAGACAGTAGAAGAAGGTGAGTAATACAAAATATAAAGACTCAAGACATATAGTTTTGCGTAAATGTTCGGTTTCATTTTTTTCGGCATCAAGACAGTTCCATTGAATGTATCTATGTATTCGCATATTCACAAATGATTCCAATCGATGGTGTTGTCAATAGAAGACATACAAAACGATACATGTTAGCAGAGTTCATAAGTAAAAAATCCATCTACAGTCTCATTGGCATTAAAATTTAGAGTAAATTAACATTCTAATCATAATAATTGTTTGCAGTACTATTATTACTCTACCCTACCATTTCGTTGGTTAAGTGCTTTTCAACTTAGTCTAAAATTAATATTGTTGCACAGCCAAGGTTCTATCGAAATATATTTAAGACTTTGGGTCGTTTTAACAAAAAATTAATTTAAATGAACAATGTAACAAAATCGTTTTTATTTAACCAGATAAATTGGCAAAATTGGGCGCTCATTGTTGTCAGATCGTTCAGTAAGACGAAATATTTTATAGTATTTTTACGTTACTAAACATAGGCTATATTTGACAACATCGCTAAACCAGTCACCCACCATCCGGCTTATTTAACGGCCTATACATTTTTTATGACCAGATACATACACACACACACACACACACACACACACACACACACACACACACACACACACACACACACATTATATATATATATATATATATATAAATATATATATATATATATATATATATATATATATATATAAATATATACATATATATATATATAAATTTTAACGACTATTGTTTTTGGTCTCTAGGCACCTAAAGAAGAAAAAATAACATGGTCCCGGGCTTAAGTCTTACCATGAGACCTACGGTAATAGCTTCTTCCCTATGGGAAATTCGCTAAAATAAATACTTTCACAAGGGCGTGTATTCCCAGCACGACAAAGCAGTGAACATGAACTAGGCCTACACTTCACAGCACACATTCAGTCAAATTTTACTGCAGTACATGGACCGGAAGTAACCGGAAACGCAACGGATGTGGCGATTGGTTGCTGCGTTGTCGTGTTAATGTCGTCAGCTGATCACTTCGATTCAAGGTTAACAAATTTGTTCTTCGAACTTTACCATATCTGGGTTGTCATTGTTAGTTTTTAGCCTTTGGCAACAATAAAGTATTTAAAAAATGTTCTTCTGACCTTTTCCTATCTAAAACAGCAATAGCCTAGGCTAACTGAGGCTTATAAAACCCCAATTTTTTTTAAATTGATCTGCAATATGAAGTGGAATATACGGTAATAATTCATTATTTATTGTCAAAGTGTAAACGGAAAAAATCATATTTATCATATATGAGGAAGTGTGTGACAACAACCACGGATTGTGTGGAGGGAGGGAGGGGTTGTCGCGGTATCGACGGTGCCGGGGCGTGACGTGACTGTGACGAGAGCGTGACGTTATTTGTGCACGGATGACTGCGTCGCGACGCGCTGACCACGGAGTGGGAGACGTGGCGACCCGTGCGGGCGCCCACGCGGTGCATCACACATCGCACATCGCACATAGTAATAATATTAATGGGACGGCTGCTTCGTCCTGTAATCCAGCTACTTACTACTTGGAGGTTACGAATTGTGGATGGTTTTGAGCGACGTCCGCACTATTGAATACTACGTTAATACGCAAAGACCATCCTTATAATTACACCAGTTAGTAATTCAGAATACAGTAATAGTTGTGTAGATTCTATCAGTTGTTGGGCTATTAATTAACAGTCCTGTTTAAGGAACATGTCCTTAGTCAGTAACAAGACTACAAGATCGCATCACAATCATCTAACACTCATTTCTCATTCATACTTGGTTTAAAATGCTTGTGGCACGGTCACTGTTTCAACAATCCAATTCAATCTAATCTGATCTTTATTATTTGTAAGACAATGCAGGTATTGCACGAGCATGTGCATAGAAACTTAAGTTAAAAATATAATACACAAAGGACTGACAGAAAACAAAGAACAGCCAGGTCTAAAAAACGCTTGGGTCGAGTTTCGTGCTCGAAGTCAGTTTTTCCCCTTGAGTGGTTAATGTACTCGTCCACCGGGTAAAACACTTGGGACACAAGAAAACTTCTTAATTTTGATTTTTTTGTTCAAATCGCATATCGTAAACGTACGTACATCTGCATCCTCAACACTGAGTCTTACAACCTGTGCAATGTACGGACTAACTCTTGGTAGTAATTAAAATTCACATACAGTATTGAATATTTGACATTCGATATTTTTTAAACCTACGGACGATTGGTCCAATTCGGTATGTGGGTAACAATCCACGATATCTTGCACACATTTTTTAAGGGTATTTACCCCTAAACACGTAAAGTGAAAATTATATCTAACGATTTTGATGAGAATTGATGACACTACTAAATTTTGTTTTCTTGTTATTTTCAGAAATTGGATCATTATTTTTGAAAAAAAAATATAAAATGGTATTTAGATAAAAGCTAAAGAATATGATGAGTTAATTTTATTTAAGATTGTCGTTTGTAAATTGGCTTAAGGGACAAAGTATGTGTCAGTCCACTGATACCGTTTATTTATACTCAAGTACAAAAACCCCAGCAAAACATATTTTGTATTTTTACCCAGACGTAAGAATATTTTTTCACTCTGTGAATGTACGTCTACATATTTCTATCGTTCAATAAAACACATGATTTTCGATTGCTTACCTATAGACTATATAATAGATTATTCTATCGTTCTCGTGTGGCAATAAAAGATTTTTCTATTTTATACCGACTGGGAATGTATACAGTCTTGAACGGTAGGAGTTTATGAATCTTGTGACCTCAAGCAGAAATATTGGTCCCGAGTCTGGACTAGTTTTTAGACCTGTTTTCATATAGGATATACGTTAAAATTGATTTGCCATTTGGCTTACCGTGAGTGCTGATGTAACACTAAAGTCCCGTTTATTAAGTATTGTAAACAAACATTTACTCTTTTGTGGCGAAAATCGGAAGCTTGTAAGCCTTTCAATAATCAAATATTCAATCGTTCTCAAAACTCTGTACATCGAGAATATACTACAATTGCTGAACCCTTCGTTATTTTATAAAAAAGGTTTTCATAAAAACCTTTAGCTGTTTCTTTTAAAGTAGTGTCAGTATAAGAGGAAGTGCTCGTCAATGCTGCAAGTCAGTGCTGAAAAATATTTTAATTTTTAGGTTTATGCCACTAAAAGTAGGTTATTCTATTATACATACAAAGATAATTATTTTACTTAAGTCTGCTTTGCACACGCCTTCAGGTGTAGGGTGATAATAGTTTTTTATCGCACTTTTACGATGTGACTAATACCATCTTAATTTCAAAAATCTTAAAATTTGACTAATGCAGTTAATATATGATTAATTGTGGACGGAAATGAGACAGAGTAGGGCACGGGCCCAGCATGTGTTATCCAACAGTTATGTAAGGTTGCGCAAGCCGGTGATAGGAAGCCGTGCGGGTGAAAGTAGCAGAGTGGAGACTCGACAGTCGGCAATCTACCCCGGCGGAGATGCCACCCTCATCGTTGTGATGCTGTGGGCCGCCTCCAACTACGTGGCTGCTTCTCAGGAGTTCTCGGATCAGGCCCCGCAGGGCAACCTCGCGCTGTTCGCCGTGATACTGCTGGTGTGCTGCGTGGAGGCCGTCATCCTCAAGGTGATCACCGAAGGTGCCGCGGAGATACCACCCTCCTTGCCGTGATGCCAAGGGCCGCCTGTCAGGAGTCTTCGGACCAGGGCAACCTCGTGCTGTTCGCCGTGATACTGCTGGTGTGCTGCATGGAGGCCGTCATCCTCAAGGTGATAACCGAAGGTGCCGCGGAGATACCACCCTCCTTGCCGTGATGCCAAGGGCCGCCTGTCAGGAGTCTTCGGACCAGGGCAACCTCGTGCTGTTCGCCGTGATACTGCTGGTGTGCTGCGTGGAGGCCGTCATCCTCAAGGTGATCACCGAGGGTGCCGCGGAGATGCCACCCTCCTCGACGTAATGCCGAGGGCCATCTGTCAGGAGTCCTCAGACCAGGGCAACCTCGTGCTGTTGCCGTACTGCTGCTGGTGTGCTGCGTGGAGGCCGTCATCCTCAAGGTTATCGCCGAGGGTGCTGTGGACAGACACAATGAGTGATTGACGACGCCAAGAGCGTATTGTCGTGTTTCCGGCGGCAGGTCCTGCCTCACGATCCAACCTGAAAGTGCCTTTGTGTTGTGTTTCATCTGCCATTGTAGCGTTTGTTTAACAGTTCGAAATAGTATTCGCCATTTACTGAACTAATGAACCATTGTGAAACCGTTGTGAAGAGTGGAATTTTTGTGCAGAAGGCCGTTGAGTGTGAGAGTGTGCGCTCGTATACTACAATGGTTGTATCTTACTCAAACATTTTTTTTGAAACACCAAAATTATATGTAATCTTGCTGAATGAAAGATCCGTGTCAAAATTTTTTTGACACGGATGGATTTGTCTTAGATATGGGAGGGTGTTGGCAATCCCTCAGACCAAAATTTGATACGGCTACGTCATATAGTTAGTGACGTCATATATCAAAACAGCTGTTTAGAGAACTGAAAACATTCCCTTCAGATATATCCATGTTCCAACTTATTTCCGACAGGGAAGTAAATAGAATAATTTATCTAATCGTTCTAAACATTTATTTCTAAACATTTACCCCACCAAAAAATAGAATGGGTGTTAATATTCATATATCCAAATCACATTTCATAATTTCAATTTAAACCCCGTAATAGATATTTCATTTACTGCCTTATTAATTAATATTTTACAAAAATCAAGGCTTCCAATACATTTGGTTCATATGTTGGCAGCCATGATTTTACTAAGCGTTGCCCATAAAACTGATTTGGAGTCAAATAATTAATAATTGTACCAACAATTTCATGAATGTGCCAATAGCCCTATAGTAATCATTTTTAAAACAACTTTTGCATAAAAATCCATAAACATTCAGTCCAAAATTTTGAATTCAAGTTCAAATCGGTTAAATCTTTCCTAAATCCAATAAATATCTGTACAATAAATGCGTACAGATTTTATGTATAAAGACTATATATCAATGTCTTTACCTCTATATTGACGAATATTTTTGACGTGATGTCGCGTTTAGGGTAGATCACATCACATCTTAATTTTTAATCCTTTTTTAGTCCTAGTTGCAGTAGATTTTTCAACTTTTTTAGATACATCTAACGTTATCATTTACAAACTCTTATGTCAGACATCCCTATTGCGGTTCTGACTTGTGTTGATTATTTGTAGTGAATGTGTACCTTATCATGACTACAGCGAACCTTTTCAGTTTAAAAATAACAAATACATTTATTTCCCTGTTCTATTGTTTGTTTCTATTGAGTAAAATCTATCAAGAGTATCGAATAGCACCCTATTTTTTGAATAAAATATCAGCTGAGTTTAAGTTGGACACAAAAAAGTAACTATAACAAAGTTAAATTTGAGATTTATAGTCAAATTAAAGTTTAGATAAGAACCATGCAAATTAACTGTCTCATATTTTGTAAATAACACTGTATGTTTAAAATAATCTTATCAGCTATTCGGTAAAAATGTTTATAGTATTTATTCTTTCATTTATGTTTGTTATGAAACATTCTAATTTAGTTAAAAAAAATTAAAATACACCTCGACCATTTTATTCCATCATAATAAGGTGCCAAATTAAATAAAAAACACTAGATTATATATAGACTAATGCTGTGTAGTTTACAAATGAGCAATTAAAGAGTAGTTTGTGGCTAGTTTACACTTCTGTAATTTATTATTTATAACTATCGTACTGCATCTAAAACGAACAACCAAATGTCTTTTATAGAGATTTGTTTTTGTAGGAAGCCCCCATCAGATTTAAGTTATCCTTTGGGATTTGTCAAGGATAAAAACTAACGCTCACTGAACATTGGAAAGGGAACTGACCTCAGGGCCACGTGTGTTTGATTTCGCGTTCATGTTTATTTTTACTTTGAGTAAAGTATATTATAAGTTTTAAAAATGCCGTCCATAAAAATTGGTATATTAACAATCACTTAAATAAAAATACGAGTAGATTAAACAGTTGAAGAAAATCATATTCATTTAACTATTTATAAATTTACTATAAGTAAGTACGAGTTGTTTGTGTCAGCGTAAGTAACGAAGATATTATTATGAAAAAGTGTTAACCTAAAATCAAAGGAATACCAAACTAATGGAAAATAACTCAGTTCAATTAATTTGTAGTACTTTTTTGATGTTATCATTTATTAATAATTTTTTTTCTTTGTTTTAAATTCATTATTGGTGATGGTGGATTGATGTGAGTAAAACAATTTGTTTTACATAAAATCGTGATGGAAAATGTCCGCAATAAAAATCTAAATAACAAATTGTATTTGCTCGATCAATATTGAAATTTCTCTTGTTATGATAACAATTTACTACAGTATAGTTTTCATAGATGTAAAACAAACTAATATACTGTGAATTCAATCTAACAGCTGATTATTAAGTTCTGGAAACATTTCTTTTAAACCGCTTTAACACATTATCACATCTTGAGTAAAACTTGGAAAAATGTGTTTAATATCGCGCAAACTGGATTTTCAAAGTTCGTTTCTGTATATTAGTTAAACGTGAATCAGTTTTCAGTACATAAAATCCTTCTAAAAAGGTATAGAACAGTGAGAAAACGTTCTATCATTTTCATGCTTTCAGATGAACAGATATGGCTTCTTTAGCGGTACCTATAGATAGATAGACAGTTAGTCAGAAATTGATTTTAGGGTATAGGTGAACTAAAAAAACAAACATATCATGTTCATGCTTTACAAATAGCTATTTTAATTAAAATTACAATTAGTGTATAGTAAAAAAATGTTTACCTATTTGGATTCAAGTGACTATGAATCTTGTTTAAAATTGTTTGAAGGTCAAATGAATTTTTATTTTGGTACATTTATAGTATTCAATAGTTTCTAGGTTTTGAAAGGTAGTAAATTAACTTAATTTAATTAATAATTATAATTTAATTTAAGTTAATAAGTTTAATTTAATTTAAGGGGGGGTTCGGTACGAAAATAATTTAAAAATATGAATTTCTTTTTATTAATTTAAAAAAATCTGTTTCTTCATGAACATTTTGGTGTATAAAAAGTAGGGTTTGAAGAGAAAGGTTGTGTGTCAGCAGCCCCTCTTACGCAGCAGGCATGTACTAGAATGTAAGCCTAAAACTTTAATGCTGATTTCCCGAATACTGTTTTTTATAAATAAAATGTACCTTTTTTAGGAACTACTTGATATAGTCCTACCAAATGTTTACTACTTGTTTATCACATATCTACACACAATTTAATAAGGGCTTTTTCCAATTACACCATTTTCAGTGGATAATGGAATTGCTCATTTACTAAATACATTTTAAATACGGTAGTTAAAAATTTTTATTTTAAATATTAAAATTGTTTAAAGGTTTTGTTAAAGTGTTTAAATGGGGTCCTAAAATGTCATTCCAATATCCTAAGTCGGTTTCCAAAAAAGGTACATCAAAGTTGTTAAATTTAACATGGGCAGCATAGGCGTACCGAACTCCCTTAGTATATTGTAGTTTGTAAATATATTGTTGAATGGAACGTAATTTTGGTATGACGATGGCATGAGTATGTTTATGTTATGTACTGTGAGTAATGCCCTTTTACTAGAATTATCTATTGAAGTCCCTACTGTTCAATAAAATCAAAAGTAGCTAGCATTTTTTATTAATGTATTGTTTCTCGCACTTAATGAATCCTGTACTATTTTCCGTGTAGGCCTGTAGAGAGGTCTTGACTGAGGCTTGGTCACAAACAGGTCTGCTGTTAGTTCTCTTAAACGTAGAGGAAGTTTTTTATGAACCCTTGTCATAAGGCGCAGTTTATATATACTCGCTTATTATAAGCTGGCCACAATAATAGAGTGATTATTCCCCAAACATTCCTCATAGTTTTAAACTCACCAAATGTATGATTGATTTTTATACTATTACTGTATTTAATATTATTATTTAAGTAATAATCAATGTGTTCATTTTGTTTGCAGAGTCTTATAATGAGACCCTATTTGCTGTTTGACAATAATATTTACCTATACTTATATTAGGGGTATTCGCGTAATGCATTCATTTATGGGATACATTGTTGTATTTTACATATGCAAGCGTACACTCTTTCTCAAATTATTAACATGCATGTCAAAAGGTATGTATGTTAAGCTAATTATTTTAATTGTGCAATAATATCGATAAACAGGATTGCTATTGTTATTATTTTACACCTTTTTACTATTTCAATAGTGTGTTTTACATTTTTTAATAAAATGTTTTCACAGATCTAGTGCTTACTCTTATTATACATCGAGTTTTCATTACTAATTAGTAAATTAAAGTTAGTAGTTGAAAGATAAAGTTATGGGGTTTATTGAAGTCATCGGTTTTATATATATGTTAATGTCGAAAAATTGTAATACAGTAACTTAAATTCATGTGTTATAGAGTGTGTGTTATCATGTGTGGGACCAAATGTAATTATAAATAATTTTAACTTATGAAATAGGAATCATTAACTTCTCTATTTAATCAGTCCCACAATTGTAATTTTGAAAATCACGAGAATAATTTTTATCGACAGTGAAATATGAAACCTACTAAAAACCAATAAAATCACTTAATTAAACAACTCGAAAAATTACAAAAGGCTGTCCTGTTATATAATTTCAAGATATGTTTGACTTGTAGTAAATCTATGTAGTTTTAACAGCTAATATAATTGTTTGCAATTCCCGTTGTAAGTTTTTAAATAATGTGTTTGTTGAATCTCCAACACTGGAAAATTCAGATAAAAATTATCAAAGATGTGGTTATTTTATACCTCGATACGTTCTAATGAACTTTACAATGATGTGCAGTTTTATCTAAGCTTACTTTTATCATTTTTAGATTTCCTCTTTGGGAGGCCACTCTTAAATGAAGTATTTTGTAAAACTTTGTGACATCGCATGCAATTTACTACTAAAAACTTGCGTGTTTATAACTTTCTCTAATATTTTGGGTAAAAAATATTTTTTATTGAGAAAATATTACAATTATTGAGTTTTTTCAGCTTTCATCTCATACCAAACCTCCAAATAAAGAAGTGGGCGTTTGAAAGACTTACCTATGTTAACAGAATCCATGGTGTACATTTTCATTGCTCAATATTAATACCTTAAATCTCAACATATTTTTAACTTGAGCACCTGAAGTACCCTCTTGATTCTGAACAAGAGAAAGCCTTAAGCGGAAACAGTGTTCTCAAAACTCCTGCTTAATTGCCGACCTGAGCTAATTAGCCAAAGGTCCAAAGGTCAATATCTAATACCTTGGATCTATTTCAAATTATTCATGACCTGTAATATGACTTTTCCATGAACATAATATTAAGTTTACAGTATTTCAATATAAATATAACATGTGTAAAAATAGGTAATTTATTTTGAATGAAACCGAAGCAGTGTACAATTTGTACTCGTATGATCTGACATATGTGTTTTCGCATTATTTATGAACCTTGAAACGACATCATTGTTCATCGGCCGACATGTTTGAAGTCGTTTCTACTCATTTGAAATGCAGCTACGCAGCCAGACTGTCGATTATGTCGGGGAACTTCGGAGCACCCCACATCCACTAGTGTATGATGACACTAAAGGGATACATTCAGTGGTTTCATATACGTAATCTAAATGAGTTTTAAAATCTCATGACGTAAACAAATAATGGAACAACATATTTTTATAGATTATTACAAATTAAATTAAAACAAATCGAAGTTTTTATAGTTGGCGATCTTATAATACAGATATTTACTCATAATATCATACTAGTTTCCAATTTATCTTTTACTAGATACTATATAAATACCCGCCTTTTCTCACATCAGGTGTTGCTGGATTATATCTATAAGTCTATAAGAAGATGTTATATATTCCATTGTCATACGATGGAATAAATCTCAGTAATGTACGAAGGTCACGAATAGACAGTTATAAGCGATGGCCGGTGGATGAGATATTTTCTGATATTAATTAACGTCCACATTATTGAATATTATCATTGCGTATACACCTATGGCATTATGTTCATCCGCAAAGACCATCCTCGTAACTAGACCAATTCGTAATTCAGAGGCAAAGTTGTGGTTCGGATCCCGTGTAAACTACATCCCTTTGATGCAATTGGTTGTTGGGCTATTAATTAATTATCATGACGACATGTCAGCCTTACTCAGTAACAAGACTACAAGATCGTGCCACAATCCTCTTACACTCATTTCTCATTCACTCTTGGCTTGAAATACCTACCTTGGTAAGTCACCATTTCAGCATTAAGACCTTTTCTCCAAATTGGGCGTATTCTTGGGGTGTCGCACACCCGTCGAGAAAATAGCTTGACAGGAATGGGAAGGAAGAGATTTAACAACCATCTCTACACCTGAAGATGAGTTAGTTTATATATTGGTAGTTTAGATCAAAATAAATCCGTTTGAAGTGTTAGATGATTCGACAATCAAATGTGTCTTACCTCAAACTCGACCTCAAAATGCAATAATTACTCCATAATCTTCAGGAAGAGCGAATCTTAGTTGATTATGTGAGATAATAAAACTTTAAATTATATATTAACGATTAGATTATAATTAATGTCTAAACGAAATGCCAATCTACTGACCAGTTGGAACGCGTTTTCTAAAGGATTTGTTTTTATTTTTCATCCCATTTTTAAGGTTGCATTAAAGTTGCATTAAATTTAGTTTCAAAATAATAGGAATGTTATCGTTTTCACTGTTTATATCAATATAGATATCAATAATGAACAGACGAGTACCGTAAATACGAGTACCATACTTCACTTTGGTTCGTTCCTCAACATTCCTAGCTGAATAGAGGATAAAATTTTACCAGACGATTGTTTTATTTTTTAAACTTACAGTGGGTCACTCGGAAGAAAGTTTTCTGTGAAATGTGTATAAGTAAACCTGATAAGACTTGCGAGCTGGACCCCGTACCAAGACAAAACTAATTTAAGGATTGAAAATTAAAATTGCTAAGGGATGGATAATATCTTATGGTTATGGAAATTTATGTCTGGTTGATATTGAGTAGCAGTTGGAGTCTTTCTACATTAAGTGCTCGGTTCATCAAGACAAATCCAAGAGTTGTAATAGCAAATGAGGCTGACGTTTTAAAGAAAGAATATCAAAACAAAAATCTAACTAACTCACTAAATTAATTAACTTGAAAAGAAAAACCATGTGTAATCAAAAGAAGTATATCATTGTATTCTATATTATCTGTATTGCTAATCATACTGACTGGGGCGGTGGCGACGTCCTGTAATCCAGCTACTTGGAGGTCACGAATTGTGGATAGTTGTGAGAGATGGTCGGTGGGTGTGGTGTTCTCTTGTGTGGATTAACGTCCGCACTATTGAATACTACGTTAATCTGCAAAGCCTATCCTCATAATTAGACCAATTCGTAATTCAGAGGCCGTGGTTCGGATTCCACGTTAAACTGTAGATCCATTAGTTGCCATCGGTTGTTGGGCTATTAATTAACAGTCCTGTCTAAGGAACATGTCAACCTTAGTCAGTAACAAGACTACAAGATCGCGCCACAATCATCCTACACTCAATCCTCATTCATACTTGGCTTAAAATACCTACATTGTAGTATGGTTGCATTTCAATGATCTAATCTAATCTAATCTACTCCAGCTCATCATGTTTAGCATACTGAATTACAAGGGATCAGTTTTACAGTTACGCTTCTCTATTGTTGTGTTTTGTTGACAGTCTACTGCGCGCCGTGCTGACAGACAGCACATCCCCCGGCGCCGCCGTCCCCGCAGCCAAGATCTGCGCCCGCTGTGGTCGCCGGCTCTCCGCGCTGACCCTCGGCTACGGTCGACGCCTCCAGTGTGCTCACTGTCGTCTGCCCGTGTGTCGTCACTGCTGCACCAGGACCACGACCCGCCGCTGGCTCTGCGTGTCATGCCGCAAGCTTAGGTCAGCCTTCTGTCGCTTTAGGCATACTGGTTTTCACCTTAAATGCCGTAGTCTCCTAATGCCCCTTTGCTTAGTTTTATTACATTACTATACGTCGATTACTTAGTTCTACTTCACATTAAAGCAGTTACTTATGATTGATTGTTTGGTGACAAGCCTCGAAAACAGGTATATAACCAGAGTACAGTATAACGGAAAAGGTGCAGATGTAGTAACTTCTTGATGGAGTCATTGTTTATTGTGCATGAAATGATCCTTATGAAGCCTCAGAAGGTTTTTCAATAACAAAGATGTATAAGCCACAGACAATAATAACCACAGGCAATAGAAATAAAATATAGTTCCTTTGATCTGGAAGTAAATGAACTAATACTGAATTCCAGCGTGTTGCGTCTGCGCCTTAGAGAAATGGCTGCATATGACAATTAAGTCGTTATATTTTAGGAACAGGAAATTACTACACCTAACACATCTGCATTTACTGATGGTTTCCCCAGTTTGAATGAAATGTAGGTCAATAACATAATGGGCTTTCTAATATAGGTAAATAAAATGTTTTCAAGAGTACTGGTTTCTTCAAAATATTTAAATTTGTTTTAAACGCAGTCTCTATTTAGATCTAAAGATTTAATTTACATAGTAACTAGCTCATTCGCTATCAAAAATCTGCTAACCCAACTGGGGTATCGATAGAGCTTACAAAAATATTTTAATGCCGATGGTCCCAAAGGAGGGAGTTGTGCTGTTGAAGGAATCGTAGCTGGTGAAGGCAGTGACGGTTGAAAGGAACAATGCCTTGCAGCAACTACGGAACTGCATTGCTACACTATTGCTGTTGCTAGCAATCGCCTAATGGGCCTTGGCAACGCTACTGTTGCCTGACTGTGATAGTTCCCACTGTAGATTTAGGCTAAAGATTAGTCGTGTTGCATACTTCGCTTCGTTTTTATCTGGGAAGCCTCCAAACTAACAATTCCTCCTTTAGTTTGGTTTAGTTTTTTCTAACTATCATACAATATCATTATTAATACAAATATTATGATGGTATAAATAGTATGTTGTTGTTATCTGTGCGTGTTTGTGTATTTATATGTTTCAATACTGTTGCTGTAATTATGTGACACTGTAAATTGGTTTTCAACGTGAGGTGTTTGCTTATGTATTCTGCTAAAGTAGCTTCCCTGCACATCACAAGTTGCGTGTTTTCGAATGCGAGCCTTAGAAATTAAATAATATTTCAGTATTTCAATCAATCGTTACCCCAACATTTCATCAACCCAGTTTGTTTGTGCCAGTGGACATTGAAACTTATTTTTCCTTAACTATTCTTTATTATCTGTCAGGTTGTCCACAGACTATAAATTAAAGTCGTTAAACAAATTCATCAGTATTTAAACCCAAGTCTAATGGTCAACTTTTCTTTGTATAACAGAACCAGTCTACTGCGCTTTTGCTACACTCCCCGATTAGTAGCACAATATACTGTCGCTAAGCCTGGTAACAATCCGAACCAAAAGTTAATCGCTAGAAACCAATATAACCTCTGTACTTCAGTGACTGTTTGAATCCTCGCCAATTTTCTGTGTGTTGGCAGGGACGTTCGTCTACAGTCTGGGGAGTGGTTTTACCAGCAGCTACGCCAGCGCTTCCGCTCCACCGTGGCGGCTATCAGCAACTCAGACAGTAAGGCCATTCAATTACCAATTTTTACTAAATGTATTCTTAGAATCTTGATTTCTTCCCAACTGTTATACATCGTAAAATAATAATGTAAAATTAATCGCTGTCTCTTTTTTCTTATCTGCTAGAATCAGTAATTTTGTTTAGCAAAGAATGGTTAAATTTGCATAGTTTCCTTGGGGGTCCATCTTCAATAATTGGTAAACTCAACATCGTAGAACAAATACAACAGTAATTATCCATAGTAATGTAATATCCTATGTATGTAATTATCCATACTGTAGAGTGTGTTATTGACCCCGACCTACTAGACTGTTATTGAGTACAGTCTTATCATAACAGTAACCTAACTGTTCATTACTCATTACTCAATCTACACAGAGTATTGTATTATCACTAAGTAGTATTATCAAATCAGACCATTATTGATTTCCATGGTCAGAAGTAACCACACACTTTCCTTGTAATATTAGGTCATATTGAGGTTTTACTGAGAGGAAATTTAACGATATTTTTTCAATTTTGTTCCTTGTGAAATAAAAAAGATTCAATGCATTTTGAAACTTCAACATTATGAATATTACACCTATCTTGCAAGTTCCAAATGTAGGTTCTCGAATTCTCATTAAGAAACGTACTCTTCTCTGTGGAGAAAGTGTAGTCCAGTCATTATAGGACTAGTCAATACTGTACTCGACATTATTAGAGAGTTAATTTATGACGGATCACTTGTGATATTATGTTTTACTCATTTTTCTATCCTACTCGTCATTACTCCTATCATCTATGATTAAGCGAAGCGAGATCTACTCTACAGTTATAGAGAGGTCCCCAAGTAACTCATTAGAGCGAAGCACAGTCGATCTCGCACCACTCCGCATACCAGTCCGCGTTTCCCAACACAGCTATTGTGGGTGCGGGAACTTATGATGTCTTCACCTGAGCGCCGTTTGACAGACAATCGCTGAGAGGGAGATAAGATTAGATTAGTCAGCTGTGCGCCAGGAGTCGCTACAGTCCGCGCCGCGCCGCCTCTTCCTCGTGCCTAGTGCCTGCTAGATAATATAACATTCGGCACTAGGAAGCGTTTGCCACCGCCATCACTATCGTTATATTCCACATTCCTGCATGTTCGTTAACGCATGCCTACTAGATCGGTTCGTTGAACGCGCCCGGTTCCTGTGGTTCCTGCCGCGTCTCTCTAGTCTCTACAGCTGTGCGTCGTCATGATCGGAGTGGTGTGTGTCGTCAGTTTTCTGCTTCTGAGATGGGTTAGACAGAGACGACATTGGAATGTGGAGTATCCTGAAGGCGAACAGTGTCACGAAGTGGAACGGAGTGTTGTCGTATTCACTCGAAAGAGAAAAGGTTAGAGTAGAACAATAGTTTTGTTTGTAAACAAAGCATACGTTTGCCCAAATTATTTTGAAAATAATATTATACATTTTTGTAACTAGACGTTTCCTAACTTCAGATAAATTATTATTCTGTTAATTGTTTACGTTCTAAACGTAATGAATAAGGTAATAAAAATCAGAGTTTGTGTTTTACATATCCGATTTAAATTAAGTTCTTTAATTTTCCCAGCAATACACTTTGATCTGTAATTTGATTATTTTTAATGGTTTTTTTTATTTAAGAGCTAAGCCACCATACTTTAGTTGAATATGAATAAATTATGATTTTGTAATGGTGAATCCTTAGTTTTATTACTTAAGAGCTAAACCACCATACTTCACATTGATATCGAAAAATTATCAATAATTATGGTCTATTTACTGCTTTCAAAAAAATTAAGATTTTTCAGCTAAAATTTATCGTTGAATCAAAATAGTTGCAGACAGTATTTTCAAGATAATAATCTTAAATAATTTAAACTCGTTCATGGATATTGTTCATAATGCCAATTTCTAGAGGCTAGAGCGAATGTGACCGCCATTTCGAAGCGTCAAATTACATACCAATTTAGAAGTAAATTAGCAGAACATTAATGCCAAGTCACCTTCTTATGTGCTTCCTGAGTTAGAATTCATTAACAGTAATACTACGTACAAACGCTTGAAGAGTAGACGGAGCGATACAGGCCCAGAAAACTTTACATGTATATCTCTTAGCTCTGGGGGGGGATAGTGGTGATTTGCGATACCAAAATTTGAAACAGGTACGTCATTTGGTAAGTGACGTCATAGTTTGGTTATAAGAACAGCAGTTGTATAGATGAACTGAAAACATTCCCTTAGACGTATTCAGTATCTAACCTATTTATCTCATGGAAGTAAATACAAACCGTTTTAAATTTTACCTGAAAATCAATACTTTTTGTTTTCAGAGGGAATTATAAAACACTCTGTTAATTCGCAATTCTTGACAATTTTTTAAATGGTTTATTAGACTAATAAATCTAATGAAGAGAGTACGACGTTATACTTTAACAAAACTAGTCAGCATTTGTTTACAGTCTGGCGTGAGACAATTTACAGTGAAGCGTTTATGACGATTAGCGGAGGTACGAGAGGCGACTGTGCGACTGTGGACCGCTTACAACACATTACCTCATAGCTCGCGGACCGGTGAGAGTAACTGAGCCGGTTCCCTCCTCTATGCTTATTGTGGGAACACCGAGAAATTTCGTTCTCACTTGTTCAATTGCACTTTCATTGTCAATGTCATTGGCTTGCAACCACGTTAATGTTTCTATAAGGTGGACTATATTTTTTTTAATTCGTTGATGTAATGATTGTAATACAAATAAAACTATATTGATACGTTTTCTATTTAGACCTATGATTTGATTTTTCAAAACATTTGTTTATACGCCAAAAACATTAAAATTAGTTTTACATAGTGTATTCTTTTTTTTAACGATTTTTTATAATTAGTCTTTATATCTCCTTATCTGAAATACTAAGTTTGTTATTAGGGCAACTCATCTATAAATCTCTGATTATTATACTGTATAAAATGTTAAACTTATGAGAAAGAAATGATGAAAATCGTCTTATTCTGAGTTGGTAACATTCCTTAGGTAAATGTTGGCTTTATCCTGGACAGGATTATCATACATATGGGATAAGTGGTGTAACTCAGTTATTATCGTGCATGGAGTGCTTAGTCTACCTCTGATTAAATGAGAGAAACTAAGTATTTTTAAAAGACATTTTTATTGTGTTGAGGGAGTTACTCAACCATTTTGTAACAGTAATACGATTCAAACTATACTGTTATGAAAATATATGCCTACTCAGACTCTGTCTCAAATACACGTTAAATAATGTGTGTTTATTTTATTAATACACTTAATTACTATGAATACTATTTAATATTTTTCCAATTTTCGATTCTAAATTAGTAATCATGTGTAATATTACCATATTCTAGATTCTAAAATATTCTAGATTTCATTAAATTTAATGATACAAATAATTTGTGACAAAAAATTAATACAAACAAAATTTGAATTCAGTTAACCTTTAATATGAAAACCAACTTTAAAGGTTTTGGAAACTGGAAAAACGTTTTGGTGCATAAAACTTCAGGGATTGTAAGATTTTTTTTGTTAGAGTAAACCGCACGAAAATGGTTCGATGAGGTCTTGGACAGCTGGATCCCCTCACCCCCTCTTGGCCAGCAGTGTTGCTATTTTTCATTTAGCCTAACAGCTAACCTAACAATATGCTATAATAGAATAGGGCGATTAGGCAACACCGAACTGACTCTCATCGGACCATTTATGCTGATAATAAATCAATGAAATTAATAACCTTTACTAATTCAAAATAATTTGAAAATTACAATTCTATAAAATAATATAACAGTCAACCTCAATGAGTAATGGGTCCGACCTTGAAACACGACTTGTCACAGCAGCTATACGAGAATTTAGTATATCCATATTTTTATTTATATTACAGTGGGTTTATATATGATTATTGATGTCTCCCTTTACAGATAATGACAGCGAGGTGCAAGAGTTCATGGAGAGACTGATAGAAGGCATCATAGGAGCCGGACTGGACGACGTCGCCCTGTACCCTCTCTCTGACAAACCCCATTGTGATTATTGATGTCTCCCTTTACAGATAATGACAGCGAGGTGCAAGAGTTCATGGAGAGACTGATAGAAGGCATCATAGGAGCCGGACTGGACGACGTCGCCCTGTACCCCCTCTCTGACAAACCCCATTGTGATTATTGATGTCTCCCTTTACAGATAATGACAGCGAGGTGCAAGAGTTCATGGAGAGACTGATAGAAGGCATCATAGGAGCCGGACTGGACGACATTGCTCTGTACCCCCTCTCTGACAAACCCCATTGTGATTATTGATGTCTCCCTTTACAGATAATGACAGCGAGGTGCAAGAGTTCATGGAGAGACTGATAGAAGGCATCATAGGAGCCGGACTGGACGACGTTGCTCTGTACCCCCTCTCTGACAAACCCCATTGTGATTATTGATGTCTCCCTTTACAGATAATGACAGCGAGGTGCAAGAATTCATGGAGAGACTGATAGAAGGCATCATAGGAGCCGGACTGGACGACGTCGCCCTGTACCCCCTCTCTGACAAACCCCATTGTGATTATTGATGTCTCCCTTTACAGATAATGACAGCGAGGTGCAAGAGTTCATGGAGAGACTGATAGAAGGCATCATAGGAGCCGGACTGGACGACATTGCTCTGTACCCCCTCTCTGACAAACCCCATTGTGATTATTGATGTCTCCCTTTACAGATAATGACAGCGAGGTGCAAGAATTCATGGAGAGACTGATAGAAGGCATCATAGGAGCCGGACTGGACGACATTGCTCTGTACCCCCTCTCTGACAAACCCCATTGTGATTATTGATGTCTCCCTTTACAGATAATGACAGCGAGGTGCAAGAATTCATGGAGAGACTGATAGAAGGCATCATAGGAGCCGGACTGGACGACGTCGCCCTGTACCCCCTCTCTGACAAACCCCATTGTGAGTGTCTCAACACTTACATCTTACCTACTAAAATATATAGAATTAATGTTAATATTAAAAACCAAACATAACACTAAGAAACTTAAACTTCTGGGATCAAAACATTTTTCAGGCTTTGTTAATTGTAAATACCATTTTTTTTATTTTAACCTAACCTAACACTCTCTCCATTCCAAATGAAAATTAAAATAGGTAAAATGTATTATATATGTTTTATTATGCTTCGTAATATATTATATACGCAACTTTTAATATATTATTTAACCCAAAGGTGAACAGGTTTTCTTTAATCCTACACTTTCATTGGTGATGGATTTAATTCTGTACCATATGGTTTATTGTTTATCCTCTGGTTTATTATTAGAGCATACTGTATATAAATACTGATTATCATGCATGGTGCATAGTGAAATGCAGAGGGACTAAAGGCTAACACAATCATAATCATATCTCAACACAAAAAGCGTCATATCTCAAATGCAACAGCACGCGATTAATTGTTAAAGAGCTAAAGGATCTTCAGCAGGTGAGATTGTGTTCATTCCAAGGATTTATTTAGCACAGCCGGACACAGATTCGCTTTTTATGATATTATCATTTGCTATAACGATAAATAAAGCACAAAGCCAGACTTTTGAGAAAGTTGGTGTCTACCGACCATCACCAGTATTTAGCCACGGACAATTGTATGTTGCACTGTCTAGGGTAAAAAGGTTTGATGACATTAAAATAAAAATTATCCCTATCAAAGATCAAGGGAGATTCTTGAAAAACTCTGATAAAGTATTTACAAATAATGTTTTATATAAAGAAAGATTAGATAAATACTTAATCAGTATGTTTGATTTTTTTTTATAATTTTTGTATCGTTTTCTTTAATCCTACACTTTCATTGGTGATGGATTTAATTCTGTATCATATAGTTTATTGTTTATCCTCTGGTTTATTATTAGGGCATACTGTATATAAATACTGATTATCATGCATGGTGCATAGTGAAATGCAGAGGGACTAAAGGCTAACACAATCATAATCATATCTCAACACAAAAAGCGTCATATCTCAAATGCAACAGCACGTGATTAATTGTTAAAGAGCTAAAGGATCTTCAGCATGTGACATTGTGTTCATTCCAAGGATTTATTTAGCACAGCCGGACACAGATTTGCTTTTTTTATGATATTATCATTTGCTATAACGATAAATAAAGCACAAAGCCAGACTTTTGAGAAAGTTGGTGTCTACCGACCATCACCAGTATTTAGCCACGGACAATTGTATGTTGCACTGTCTAGGGTAAAAAGGTTTGATGACATTAAAATAAAAATTATCCCTATCAAAGATCAAGGGAGATTGTTGAAAAACTCTGATAAAGTATTTACAAATAATGTTTTATATAAAGAAAGATTAGATAAATACTTAATCAGTATGTTTGATTTTTTTTATAATTTTTGTATCCAATAGAAAATAATTTTCTTTTTCAAATACAATTTTGATATTGAAAATAAATGTTACTGTATAATTTTTTATTTATTTAACCAGAAATAGCGAATAAGTACCAATTTTCTATAGACCGTTGTATTTAACCACGATGGGCTCTGTTTGTAGTTTGTAATAAAGATTACAACACCTTATGGTTTTTAATTTAAACATAAACTGTAACATGTGATCTTATTAGTCATACAATCTGCTCAAAACTTTAAATTTGTGTAAATTTTTTACTTAGAAGGGAATCAATTATTATTGTCAGTGGAAAATGTATCGGAATGATGTTTCATATAAATATTTTATAAAAACATGACAAAGGCTAGAGAAACCTCTTTCAGAGATTCTGGATATTTATATGATTTTACAAACAAATGTCTTGAATTTTTTGTCTTGGTTTGTGTATAAAAATAAGATAATCCAAATCATGAAAACTTTTAGTTACTTTTTTAATTTTTTATATTTATAAATAACTTTCCGGGCCCCTGTGTTTCCATAGATTTTTGGTTGATAACATTTCTTAATTAATGTAAATGCAGTAGTTTACTAGACAATTAATGGCGTATAAAAGGGGCTATAAAGTAATGAGCTTCTGTATATTTAAATTTTTATTTGGTGTTTATCAATACCAGTGGCATATTGTAACGTTTTGATAGGGAATAGTTCAAACCCTGGTATTTTTACACCTACTCTGTTATTAGATAGGTACCGGTAATTAATTAATTACCAGCCTAATTAAAAATGGTGACTTGCCAAAATTTATCTCAACGTCTCAACGTCCCGTAGTAATAACTAATTGATTTATTTTAAGTCTTATGTCTTCAGAGCAATGTAACTTGAATAAAAATCTATGTCGGTAATAAAATCTAATTTAGTAAATTTCTTTAGTGATCGTATCCTGAAGCTCTCAAATGTATTTTCCTAGTGCCCTCTACATTATAATCATGTAAATAATCAAACATAATGTAATTTATATGCATAAACTAGCTTGTATACCACTTTGTAACTGCATGCAGACATTAACTTCTGTGACAAGTACAAGAAACCTCTATTCCAAGCTTTGCGAAGACTCTACTCCAACCTAAAGATGGCATTGTCTGGTAAGTTAAGGGTTCATATGTTATAGCTTAAGAAATAAAATTGGTATTTATTATAATAGATTAGCTTTTGTAGCTTGGGTAGCTTATGTGAATATGTGTATGTGCTGGGTTTTTATTAAGTGAGTATGTAGAGGTAATTGTCGACTATAATAAGTACGTTATGCAATTGAAAAGACTATAAAATATGAGTATTTTAAGACGTTTTTCCATTTGTATATATAATTTTAATTTAACGTTTTTGTATACAGTGTGATACATTGAATATAAGTGTTTTACACGCCTAAACAAAACATAGCTGAATAGGATTAGTTTTGAATTTTGGGAACAAATATAAAATAAATAATAAAGAAAACAGTCTAGACAATAAGATAGATCAAATATGAGTCTTTTTTCTATATGGACCATATAAGTTAACTCAAATGATATAAAAATTAAAGACCATGTTAGATCTGTAACATAATTCATGTCAGACAGGATTTATATATCAGTGTGCCGTATCAAGTTTCATGTTTTATATTTTTATTTAATTTGTGACAATTCTACCTTAATCTTTTTACATGTATATTATTATGTATATATAATAAGTATGTTTATTATGCCCAAACAAGTTTTCTAGCTTAAATACTCACTGCCATGGTCACTGGCCTCACCAACAACTCATCAAAAGTATTCCTGATCCTCCAAATCTTTCTCCAAGAGTTCCTTTCTTCTCAAGTCTTTCTGGACTGGATTCCACCATCTGGCCTTTGGTTTTCCTACTGGTCTTTTACCACCCGTATCTCTTTTAAACACTATCTTCACCATACTCTCCTCACTTCTCCCTAGAATGTAGCCAAAACACCTTATTCTTTTACTTTTTACTTCTCATAAGTAAGGGTTCTCTTATAAGTTCTCATATCAGGGTCTTGGAATAGTTGTAGCTCCCGGTTGTGGCAGATTCTCCAAATTTCATCTTTACATACTGGGCCATAATAGTTCTTAATACTTTAATACATACTTTCTTAATACTTTTTCGAATGTTATGTTATTCTTTTCTGTGTTCTTGTTTAGTATCCAGTCCCCTACATAAAATAACTGTCTACCTATTGTTTTGTAAATTCTAATTTTTGTTTTTCTTCTTAAAAGCTTAGATTATATTAATTTTCCTCAAGCATACAAACTCTTATTTGCTGAATTTATCCTGTTTTGAATTTCAATCTCTTCTTTTTTTATTAGATAGTACATTGATAAGTAAAATTGTTAACTTTTTGTAATTCATGGCTGTTGATTTTGCAAATTTTCACATTACCCTTCTACCTCCTTTTCACTCCCTTCTCTTTTTGTTACTTTCATACATTTTATTCTCACACTAGTTTATTTTTAGTCCTACATATCCTGTTTTGTTTATTTATGTCTCTATCAAAACCCTTTGATCATCTTAATTTTTTACCATTTTTACTTTCTCCCCTTATACATAGTATATGGAGAAAGTATTGTTTTCGTCAAAATTTTCGAATTTGAGTTGAGGGTGGATATATCCGTTTTGGGGTCCCCTGAATCCAAAAAAGTTGGTTTTGGCATGATGTCTGTCCGTCCGTGTGTCTGTGTGTCTGGATGTGTACAGTGCCACAGCCTACCCCGTTTGTCCGATTTAGATTAAATTTGGCATGTATATATTCACCGTATCTCCAGCCGTTTATTCATTTTTTGAATTTTTGATTTTTAAGGGTGGTTCACTAAAAACTTTGTGAAAATTAATTTTCTCCGGCTCTAGATTTTGATTAAAATTTGATAGTTTATAGTGCACAGATTACTAAATAATTTAACACCACGCATGTCTGTAATTACGGTTCAAAAGTTATGTTTTTAAATGTCATCAAATTAAATTTTCAGCGAAAACAATAAAAGTGTGTAATTGACTGGAACCATAGCGCTACTGACCGTGAATTAGTCTACGACTACGGTTCCAGAGAAGTTAAATTTACTGTCCAGTAGCAGTACGTTGTCTGAAAGCGCAATGTTATTCTATAAAAGTAAAAAAAATGCTTTCTTCCTTACTTTCCAACCATTTTCCATGAAACGCGCTACGCTAACGAGCATAACGTTCTAGCCATTCGTAAGTGCTAGGGTTCGAATCCCGACCATGAGCAATCCCAATTTGGCTTGCAAATGTGTGGTAAAGAGGAGAGGGGGGCCCACCTTAAATAAACGGTGGCCGGCTTGGGTGGAAGTTGACGGCATTTGTAGGCGTAATTGGGATTGCAGTAGACACCTGTTTTGCTTTTGCGGTTAGTGGTTATAAGGGGGGGCATTTTTTAAACTTTGATATTTCAAGAAGATATTAGTAGTTATTTTTATGTTACAGTTAAGAGTAAAAAGCTTGCCACTTCTAGGGTTAATAGAATTGAAAAATAATAGAAAAAAAGATTAATACAAAAAAAACGGGCGTGGTAGCTCAGGGGTAATGTGCTGGCCTAGTAAGTCAAAGGTTCCTGGATCGAAACCAGCGGCCAGCGACTCTTGTTAGGTCATGAGCGGTATATAGACACTTCTGAGCAGCCTATGTGACTCTCACAGCCACAGTACCTCACTGTCTTTAATTCACCACACAGACCATAGGCCCTGAGTTGAAGTAAAAAAATTTAGGATTTCGGGAACAATTATTAAATGAGATTACTGAGGTACAACAAATATAATAACAAAGAAAAAGTTTATTCAGTAGTAAAACAAAACCATTACACCATTATACATTCATGAAGAAGGTGAGTTTAAATTTGGTCAACTCATGTGATCCCATATTCACCATGTAACCATATCCAATAATACCTGATAAGGCTTCTTGAATAATATATTTTCATTGGTGCTTGCTCTGAAAAATGCTAACTGCATTGGGAGATCTCATGATATCTTCTTTATTTTGATAGTACAGTATACACATATTTGAATTGTCTCGCATAATTACAACCAGCTTGAGATTAGATTTTTGCAATGATTTTTAAGGACTTCAAGAAGGAATTTGTGGTTGCAGATTAATAACCTTTTGTTAATACAGCATTTCACTGACATGTGCCACTGTCATGAATAAAGTTAAAATTTATCAATACAATCACCAAAAAATGTTTAAAGATCCTGCATTGAGCGACTTTAAATAATTGTAGAATATTTTTTAAGTTTTTGATTTTCTCTTATTGTAAAAACGTATCTCTTGATTCGGTGACATTGTAAAAACTGACCACTGACCATATTCAACTCAAAACTCATGTTTTCCTGTGCAGATGCAGTACCGCAGGATGGGGAGACTGCTTGTGACCTTCACGCAGAGCTGAAAGATCTCATGAAGCAGATGATTCACGAGGCCCGAACACACCCTCCACTCTCAGTAAGTTAGTGAGTGCATGAGGAAAGGAGGGGGTGACACACAGATGGGAGGAGTAGAAAATTAATATCTGAAGAGTTTTCCAGGAAATAAACAGACACATGTTTTTAGAGTTTAAAATCAACAGAATAAAGTTCTTGGAGGTGCTGTTTCTGTAACGTCATTAACAGAATGTAGACTGAGAGCTTGGATTTACATTTCGTTTCAATCAGAAATAATAACAATAAGCATCAAACCAATATTGAACCAGCGGACTTCAGACCCTGTACGATTTTCACTCTCTTGTCAGATGACATTTCACAGAATGTTACCTAACAACAAGAGAGAGTTTAGATCCCACAATAATAGTAGAGCAAACGTGTGAACTATGCATTGCGTTATAGAAGCAACTATGCAAATAATTTGAAAGTATCATGCATTGTATTATAATAATTCATTTTGAGGAGATGTATAGACACTTGTTGTAGATTTTCGTCCGGATCGAGATTCAAAAGTTGAGTTTTAAAGAGATTAAATATTCATATTTTATAATTGAAATTTGTATAATATAGGTGATATAGGTGTTGAAATCAAGCCTAATTTTTATCAATTAACTGATAAGGCATATCGGATCAAGAAAATCAGTTTGTACACTCAATTCATAGGAAAAAATATTGGTTTAGCATTACAATAAGCATTCTATGACATACAGCAAAAGCTTAACCAATTTTACTATTAATCTTTCACCAGAAAAGTATTTGTTAAAATTCAGTTCTCATAATATTTATGTGTTGCAATTACGAGTAGTTGAATATGTTTCATACATGATGTTGAATATTCCATACATGATATACAATTCTTCCATCCGTGGTCCTCTGAGACAGGGAATTGGACAGGTCAGGTAATACTACGTTTTGACAGTTCGGGAAAAAGAAGAAAGAATGTTAATTTTTACAGATTACCTGTAGGATCTAAAATGAGAATTGCCGAAAATGGTAGATGTTAAGTTGTTCTCCCAATGCCTGTCTCTATTACATTATTTTTTTATCCTTTTCCAATATTACTGAACAGGTGTTACTTTGTGTTGTTGTAGACACCATATACTGACTATGACTATTTGTTACTATGACAGACTATTTGTTGTTATAAATTAGTTAACAACAATTAATCTCTAAGTTCCAGTTCAAAGTAATAACACAAAATTATCAGTACACCTCTCAGCCTTTTTTACCCATGCGAAGAACAGGTACTCGATCTAGTGTACCTAATATGGCTCTTACTGCTTTTTGCCAGGTAAAAATCAGGGAGAGATGGCTCTTAATATAAAAAATGATATAATAAGAAATGCGTTTCTCGTTGAGGCCAAAATATACAAGTTTGGACAGAGGAAGGCCTCCGATTGTCCTTATCCTTTTGAGGATGAAGAGGCCTCGAGGAAGCGATCCCTCCAGTATTTTTATGTGATCATCCAAACCCTCATGGCTGAAGTTGTTTGCCATTTGGATCACTGTTCATACTTATATATGAGACAATGGGTATTTTAAGGTGAATATGAGAGAGGGATAAGTGTAATTAACTTGATGATATATGTAGCTTAGGTACTGACAAAGACACTCTGGTTCATTTACCAGGATCGTTCATTAATTATTTTCCAATCAACAAGGAAAGCTGGGTCCACCATATAAAAGGTCTTAGGATTATACTCAGCATGAACTGATAACCTTCAGCTTGTGAAATGGGAGGCTATAGATACTAAACCACCAAACGCTTGGTAAACTTGCTTGATTGTTTTGCGACTATGTGGTATCTAATGTGACTACTCTTCCACTGTAACTTTTCATCTAACTGTAGCTAATTAACTAATGTGATATACCATCCCTCAGGAAGACAATGGAGAATCCACCTGGTCGCTTCCCTCGGGATCCTCTCCGGAGTCCTTGGGTCAACGCAGCTACGAGGATATCCTCGCTACAGCCATCCTCAACAAGGTTCTCATATCTCATATTTTACCTCCAGCAATAAAAACGCTATATAATATTTTAATTGCTGGAGGATTTATATATAAATCATAGCACTTAACCTTGATGTAACAAGACCACCATACAGGTCAATTGACCTGTACATAAACAATAATGTTATTTAGATTTTTATTAAGAACATTTTTCACCACAATTTTAAGTAAAACCAATCCACCATCCCCCCAGTGGCGTAGATACGGGGGAGGGATAAGGAGGATATATCCTCCCCTCCAAAAACGATCACCTTTACTAATAATTTCAAAACAAAAATATCCTGAAATACCGCCACGCAATAACAAAAATAAAACGATACATTAACTTTTAATTGGTTTTTTCCACCTACCCGATTTAGAAACATTGAAATAAAAATTAACAGCGAATTTAATGACATTTGCAGTATAATATAATGCGATACTGAATAAACTTTGTGAGTGATATAGTTTCCCATTTAGCCTAAGAAATTTCGATTTGAAAAAAAACGTTCTCCTTATGTACCCTACAGTACATACTCAAGAATATGTTTTCACTCGGGGGGGAGGGGTATTTATATCCCCTCCCATGAGAAAACTGTATCTACGCCACTGCATCCACCACCACCAACAAATGAATTTCAAACAAAGTTTTAACAATAATAAGTAATATATAACAACTAAGGTTTTTTCTTTAAAACAATCTATCTAACAAAACATTCACAAATGGCTACATATCATTCTTCTGTATCAACTATAAAATTTGCTTTTCATTGAAGTTTTAACTAGCAGAGATTAAAATATAAATTAGATTATAAAATTATTTTGTTTCATTAAGGATTCTACATTTTTTATGAAAAATATTATATAGTTGTGTATTATAAAAGGATTATAGATTCCCAATAAGGTAAATTACTACAACTTATACACTAATTATTGTACTCCACTGTTACAGTCAAATATCCAATGGAAACTGACCGAAGCATTATGGGTACTATACTTGTAGTGCTTCATTGCACCACAGTGTATGGTTTCCGTCGCAACCAATCGGTTGATATGTTTTTCTGGCATTAAAATATTCCATTTGAGTTAAAAACAATTTTATTTTCTTTAGGATATATTTCAAGCCTTTAAATATGTTTCCACTTCATGCTCTCCTTAACTTATATTGATTTTCATGTTTTATCTATAGATATTTTCAAAGTATCAACGAGACAGGCCAAATAGAAGACAGAGACTTCATGAAAAGACTGTAGATAGAAATAGTAACCTGTTATTCAGCAAACTAACAGGTAAGAATAGCTTATATTTGCCTATACATATTCAATAATTCTTTAAAATAAGTTCCATACCACTATAATTGTGATGACCTTTTCTGATTATGTTGAACACATATTTTTCTCTATATTTTCTCCTTTCATTCATTCATCCATTCGAAGGGGCGGATTTCCCAAGGCTTCAGCCGTGGAGGAGCAATGTTTTCTCCTTTTATGCACGATAAGTAAAATTTTACAATTTAATGTGGTTTTTCTTTAAGGTTTTATTTGTATTTTATTTTCAATATTCCAGTCAAATATCTAATGATTTCTCTGGACACACAATTCAAGCAGAGCAATATCAGCTATACGTTACCTAACCATGGTTAATTATATTAATACAATTTTTATCAGGATGAGAAATTTGATACCTCAGCATAATTTTGTATTATAATTACATTTTTGTTCACTTTGATCCAGTTTATAAAATAATGCATCTCATTTTTTATTAGAAGCATTTCAAAAATCTAAAAACCGTTTATAAACCATAATATATTTTTATAATTTAATTTTATTGTCTTTCCCACAGCCAGAATGCAAGAAGGAGTTAGTAGGGCTGATACTCAGTCTGAGGACAGTGACAGTATTACCAACTCAGGTGATGAAAACAGTTGGAGTGAATCTAGTCACCATGAACCGTTGTCAGTTACAGTAAGTGAATTATGTTTAAAATTGTCTTTTTTAGATATTTCAATAAGTCAGTCAAGTAATTAATGTTTAAGTGGAAAGCTCAATTACCTATGAATCTATAAAAGAGTGATTTCTTGACTTCAGATCTCTATGTTTTCATTGACATGTTTCATTAAAAATATTTATATTTTATCAGAATGTCACACCTGACCATGCTACACTAGGTAAATTCCACTAAAACATCTGTAAATTATGTGGGATGGACAAAGAGACTGCTTGCATTTTTGAGTAAATGTTATGATTATTCACCCTTAAAAGTAAGCATCTTCAATTATTATAAAAATTTATAAATATAATTTTGGACACATATTTCTAAAAATACAGATGGTAATTTATCAGTTTTCAAAATACCATGCTTCAGAAACTCGTGATTTAAAGGTATTTCACATTTCCAACTAAAGAAACATAAACATTACCAAAAGTATTACCTTTCCTTTGGGAAATATCTTAGATCAAGGATATGTCTAAAAAGAATGTTCCTCTATTTAGAGGAAACTGAAAACATTCTTTTCAGTTCCCCTTATGATTATAAGGGCAGTTATTTAACTGCCCTTATAATCATATGACGTCACATCCATTCAAATTTTGGTCTTACTAATTGCCAATACACCCCCAGAGCTACATATCCATGTGAAAATGTGCGTTTTAGTTAGAAATAAAGTGCTATTACTATACTGGAAATACTGTTACAATGGAAGTGAAGCCTGCATTTTCATTATCTAATTTTAATTTGAAATTGTCATGCCTGCCAGAATGAGAAGGGACACAATAACAAGGTAAATATAGTTTAGTAAAAGAGAAGTTTGTTAAGAAGAATAAATATTGTACAATTAAATGCAATTTTTAATATTATTGCATAATGTCAATTGTTAATATCAAACAAGAAAAATGAATTTATAATATTCTGGACTAATAAAAGTATAACTATACATTGTTCAAAAACACTCTTATAAATTACAGAATTTAGCAATAAGCATATGTTCTTTAGACTAAAAGATACAATAATTTAGGATGAAATTAGGATTTTAAACACCGTTTTTTTATGTTGGGTATATAAACTGTGGCAACTTTTTCAATGTTAACCACACCATATCATATATAGCTGAATGTAGATTACTCAGACTTCCTGTGGTGTAGCAGAAAAGTAAGCACCAATTACTAATTCACCCACCTAGTTCATACCTTTGACTATACATTATTAAGAATGTATAGTCAAAGGTTCATACAGACTACTAGTAGTCATATGAACTTGTCATATGAATAGTTCATATGGCTAGTTCATAAGACTGCTGTGAGTTTTATACTTTCACAATAAAAGTCAATGAGAAAAGTTGAAAGTCTAAGGAATACTTAGACTTTCAGGGGTGCGCAAAAAGCCGCTACGGCTGAAGCGCCTTGGGAAAATCTGCCCCTTCGAATGAATGAATGAATGAAGGAATACTTAAGTTCAGTCAAGTTAGTAAATGGAAAATTAGAAATTAGTTTGAGCAAATTTATACTATTAAAGATTTGGATAATAAATAATATATTTCAGATAGAGGAGTGTATTGAGGAGATTACAACTCGATACAGTTCAGACGAGGATGAACCCAAGACTGATCTGGATCGGTTCCTGTCGAGCCTTAAATACATCAAGCGTCAGAGAGCTCCCTTTCCTGAGTTTGGAAAAGATGTTGTTGATGGTAGGTTGAATGGTCGATTGCAAAACAAAGCTAAACATTAACTTTAATAGTTTTAGATTTCCTTTCTATAGCACAAACTAAAAAATAAGCTTTTAAATTTAAAAAATTTTAAAATCACCCACGAGCTAATTATTTTCATTTTAATTATTGTAAGGAGGAATGTCATCATCGGAGGAGGTGGAAGAGGAAAGTGACAGAGAAGTGGAGGGGGAGTCGGTAGCTGTGAACCCTGTGGACTCATGGGAGGAGAACTGGCTGTTCCAGCGCCGCAAGCTCAAGACCAGTGTGGGAACATGTCAGCCGGTCCCGGTCCCCATGTTGGTACCCAACCCCACCACGGTAAGTGTATCCACCCACTACCAACCATGTATGTATAGCTATTTACCTCTAATGATACTGTTTTAACTGTTCTGATTCTGTGTATATAAAGTGCTGCACATAATGTTTCTATCGTACAAATTTTTATCAGTAGGTCAAAGTTACTTTCAATTTATCGCCCCCCAATGGACTAGGTCAACTTAACTGAAAGCAAGTATAGTGGACACAATGAGGATAACATGAACCAGTGACGGATCCAGAAGAGGGCGATAGTCCCCTGAGGCTTGGATTTTTGTTTACTTTTTAATAAAAAATATTTTGGTTATTTTAACTAGTATCTCGTTTACTCTGTACAAAGTTAAAATTGATTCTTTATCATTAATTAATTGTATTCATTTTCCGATCTGTTTATTGACATGTTTAAACTTTAACAGTTAATGGGAGTGAGTATTTTGTTCTGAAGATGCCTGACAGTTGGCTGAACTGCTGCAACTAACTGGTTCCTATGCTGATTAAAAGGTTAAAAGAAGTATTGTATTGTCATAAATATTTTCATGATGTTTACTAAAAACCTATTTAATCACATTAAAATTATTTTTGCAGTTAACAATAACTATGTTTAGATTTTAATACAGTAACAGGATTTCCTTTCCCATGGATTTAGGTTTGATTGCTAAACAACATTTTTTAATTATTCAGGTCAAGTGATCGTGAAATGCTAAGTTTTATATTTAAACTTTTGTAAATGTTGAATGTTGAAGTGTTTAAAAAACTCTTTTCATCATTCCACCCCAATAAACTGCTATTTCTGATATGTCAGCTGTGATAGAAACTAATCAATATCATTAGGCCTTAGTAAACAATACGGAAAATTGGGAAAGGCACTATTGCGGAAAGTAGGTTTCCGCACTCCTGACACTGCGAGCGCTGCTATATACTTATTTAGTAGTTTCTTTGTTTCAAAGCCAAACAGCTGATCTTTCTAGCAATATAAACTAATGAAACTATAGCAAACACAAGTAATGTCAGTTTACTTTATTATTGTTTGTTTTGAAAACACACTTTCAAATTTGTATTTTGGGCACCCTGTATGATTTTTATTAAATGGTGGTATGATGAAATGTACTGTTCGTAGCTTGTCCAAAAGTGCTACACCGGTGCTTGATAGAATTCAAGTATGAGGCGAAGCCGAGTACATGAATCTCTATTGTGCACTGATAACAGTCACTTTCCGTAATAGTGACGAAATACACTATTCTGGTTGGTTTTATTGTATTATAAAATAATTACAACTAAGTGTTAACATGTGATTATTTTTAACAAAAAAAATCATAATGGTCGCGACTCTAGCTGAAGATTCCAGAGATATCAAGTAGAATTAAGGTGTAGTGGGAGACTAATTAGTTTTGGGAATAATTTCATCTCATATGAAACTGGTGGACCATCACTAGGTGTCAAACAAGGCAACTCGACCTTAGATAAACCTTTCACGGTCATGATTCCTCTCTACTTATGCTCCTATTTTCAGTCTAAATGAACAAGTAGATGAGTAATTACGGTGGTATCCGTCCAAAGACTTTGTGGATGTTCAGTAATATTTAAAAAAAATAAAAAAATCACTCTAGCTAAAATCATTTTAACAGCAGGCTATGGATTTATGATTCTGTCTCATTAAATATTAACCCTAGAAGTGGCAAGGGTTTTATCCTGAACTGTAACCGAACACTTTTGAATGGCTTCCAACATTTCACTCGTTAGAGAGACACTGTATTTATCTTGACCACCAGTGCACAGTCGGAGAAAGAGCTTACTTGGCTATAAAGCTTATTTTTGCGGCAAAACAGCAAACTCCTTGAGGTATCCGCTCCTAGAGGGCAACATGGTCATGAAGGCAATGGTGTCTAACATGTTCACTAAGTTTACAACAGATGTCACTACCTGCCACTTCTTTTTTAATTTGTAATCCACAACTTTGCCACTTCTATGGTTCAAATTAGTTTGAGTTTATCCAAGTAATTCATTCCAGGGACCATGCCTAATTTTGTTTTCCTAACCAATTCGGAAGTTTGGTTAGAAGTTTCTCTTAAAGAAAAAATAATTATGGAAACTGTGATAAGTGTTTGATGTGATAACTTGATAACTGTGATAAAATGTTTGCAAATATGTATACATGTTTTGCTTTGTAGGACTTGCGCGCTATGATTGGAGGAATTGATGCAGATGAGATGTCGGATCTGAGCGATTGCAGTGACAGCGTTTTGGAGGACCTCGTCGATGGGCCTGGTGAGACATTTGTGTTATTGAATGCCTTAAAACAGTTGATTCATCTGGAAATTACTTTCATTCTCTAATGGATGGAAAAAACATTTCAGCAATATTTGTTTTGATGATGTTTCAACCAAAAGAGCAATATTTTTACAAATCCTTAAAAAAAGAAAACTTTAACAAACTGCTTAAAACCTAAATTTGTTACTTTTTTCAGGTGATAAAAATTATTTTGAAAGTAGATTTGGGGAAGATTCAGAAGAAGAGAAACCCATTGAGGCCATGGAAAAACAACGAGAAGTCTTCCTGAAGTGCATTAGCGATGACTTGAACAAACTGATTGAACCCCAACAGGCGAGAGGGATGTCACCTGATACGGGACAGAGAGAAGAAGATGAAAATTACCGGCTTCCAAAGGTGAGGAAGCAAAACTTTAAAGTAAAGGACCTTTAAGGTCATCATGTTTTGAAATTTACTTAAGTCTTATATATTTGAAGTATTTTGCTTATTTGTTAAAAACTAATATTAAATGTTCTGTCGGATACATGGGTTTTAAAACAAAAAAGAGCACTCATAGAAGTTTACTAAGAGTATGCAAAAACAATACATTTACAATAGGAAAAATGTGAATAACCTGAAAAGTATTTTTAATCACATAAACATAATCACACATGGTTTTTAAATCAAATTACAGTCAGGTAATTGTAAAATATACTGGAAATGGAGAGGAAAATACAGTTAGTTATATTTGAAAAATATACAGATAAAAAAATATGTTGCGGAGCGCACCGCGGACCATATGTTAAGCAAATTTTAAGGGTGACCTGAATGAAAATGAAACTAAGCACTTGTACAGAAAACTTGGTATAATCAGTGGGCTATACATAAATTGAAAGTAAAACCATAGGGTCTTAAGAAACAAATGTACCTAATCTAAATGATTATAATCAAAATGGATGAATAAATCTTACGGGAAAATGATTCTAGTAAAGAAATGAATCTAGTCTGAAGGCGACGACTAGTTATGTGCCTGAGTCCGACGAGTGTTGAGACCAAACTAATATTTTAAGGGTTAGTGTGACTAATTGTTGCCACCCATTGTCACCCTCACCCTACCACAAGACTCTACGAAATATATTACTTTTAAAACTGTAATATGTATCTGAAAATTAGCAGATAACATAAAAATAGTATGTAGAAATTAGATTAACATATAACAACAAACAACTTCGGGGATTAGGCTTAAAGTATTACATACATGTCTAGGTCTTTTTTATTACATTATGGTCGGACTCTTGATAAAATACCTTTTCGCTGCTAATTCTCTTCTAAAGAAAATTTAGAGGTTATAAATGGTCAATTTCAATTCTAGAAAAGGTGCACGTCTCCAGCATTGGAGGTCAACACTCTCAGACACCAAAAAAGATATTAAAAAAACAAAAAACTGATGATCTAAACATAACTTCTTTTATGTACCCAGCGGCGGAGGATTAGGTAACACAATAATTTGACAAATATTACTTTTCACTGGTTATACTTTGAAAAAATTCACAGGTCAATATCTGCAAGGTAATAAAATAATGTAGAGAATACTTCCTTAAAAACAAAATGTTAAACATTTGTTACAAAACTTCTATTTATTGAATAGGTAACTGAACTGTAAAATTTTTTTGCACAGTTGGAAACAGAGGAGCATCTACCTGAAAAGGAGAGGTCTGGTGATGAAGATAAACCAGCTGTTCCTGTTCACAACGTATCAGCTGATTCACCCACGGAAACAGACAGCTCCAACAGCTACAGTGTGGCTGAGGCTAGGAATCTCAATGTCCCTGTTGTCCAGGTTGACTCAGGTTTGAAAACTACTAATTGCATCCTTTTTTGTTAAAAAATGCTACTGCTTTTTATAAATTTAAATTTAACCGATCATTACTAATATTTTCAGATCCCAACTCTATGTATAAAAACCCTACAAAGGATCAATAATTGAGAATTAGGATGTTAAAATATAATATTTAATATAGGCAACTTATATTATGTATTGGTTTATTATAGTGCAATATTTAATGTACTAGAGTAAACTACAATACTGATGAGACCCCAGTAATGGTCTCTGTCCAACAGCTCGGGGGCTAAACAATAGATTTAAATTGTATTACATTTAGAGAAGGGAAGACTACATTGTGGTTATTATAGTTTACATATGAAATTACTTTAATTTGATTTGTTTTAATTCAAATTCACAGGTGAAGGATCACTGGACATCCAACAAGAAGGAGAGTACACGGTGGCTTACGCAACTGTGGCACAAGTCCGTGCCTCCCCCTCTCCTACTCCTTCCCCCTCACCTGTGGCTAAACCTAGGTAATAAAATAATTAATAGCTAGATATTGGATTAAAATTCTGTGAATAAAATTGAAAACATAAAAGCCAATAATAAACTTGCTGCAGCATAGTCCATGATGACAAGTCAAAATGTAAAATCAATCTGATCTTTTCTGTCAAAATACACCAGAGTCCCGGTAATCCGAACGAATTGGAACCGAACCCTGTTCAAATTACCAAGTTCTTCGGATTATCTGGAGGTGCAGTGTAAAGTTAATTAAAAGTACTAATAAAGTCCATTATTTTAGACCCCGACGGTGTATATAGAGCAATTAACTTAGTCTTATCACAGATTACATATAGGTTTGTCCACTACATGTTTTGCCTGAACAGCATCAAATGGTCCTGCAGAGACGTTCTATCTGTTATGTACTCATCATTAGAAATATAAAACACGACACAAAGATTGACACATAAAAACGAAAACGGTCATTGCTGAAGATGAACTCAAATGTTCGAAAAGTAGTTTCCCGAAAAGTCATGATAAAGAGTCAAATTGAATCTATTGTGATGCACTGTGAGTGTAGTTAGAAGTCACTAGGGTTCTCAATCCCAGGGTCCCGAATCCTGGTATCCCAGTCGCTATTGGTTACCTATTGATCCCGGGATTGAAAAAGTCATTATTTTACAATTTTTTCGTGATTTGAATGTTTGAACTACTGAAAAGTCGTCTTTACTAACACATTTTTGTAAACATTTTAAATGTCGTCATTAATGTTTTAGTATAATAATATTAAATAATAATAATATAATATATAAATAATAGTTTTTATTTGTTTAATAATATGTCTCTTTAAACTGTTATTTACCAATATACCTTTCTCAAACTTTAATTTTTCCTTAAAACCGAAACACAATTCAACAATGACAAATTATTTTTTGGATACTGATTCAGCACTGAGTAGTTTTCTTATCACTCCGAACTTCCTTCCGTTGCAGATTATTCCCACGTGGCACAGGTGGCTTTATTTTTACATATTTTTGCTTCATGATGTCCAACTAATAATTAAAACTTTAGTAGCTATCAGGCTTTCGTTTTGCAAACACCTGTGCGCAAGTCAGGAGAGATATGTGTAGTGAGTGTGAGTAGTATATGTGCCGTTGATTTTTTAAATTTTAATAATGACCCTTTGTGATTTGTTTAAAATTCCTAAAGCTACCATATTTTACAATTTCATAATATGAAACTGTTGATAATTTACAACTTTAATAAAAAATTCTTTCAAGGGTGTCTTCACCAAACAATACATCCTAGATTTATAAAAACTTTAATCCCGGGACTAATCCCGAGATTGGCTTCATTCGATCCCGAAATCCCAGGGTGGAAATTTAGGCTTTCTACTCCTATGAAAACTTACAAATAAAACTTACATAAAACTTTCATAAAACTTACAAAACCAACAACGAATTTCAAACAGAGAATTATTGTAGATTTAATTGAAAAGGTAGAAAATAGAGAATCATGTTTTTTTCAAAATACATGGAATAAAGCCCTAATATGTTCCCAATAGTCTAAGCTAGCTTAGTATGAAAATTTTATGGCATTGAGAAATTTATGAATATTACTTAAGTATAAAACATTGGTTTCATTTATAAAGGAAACATTACCATTGAATTATTTTTTTTTATATTTCTTCAAGGACTGTGTTGACTAACTCAACGACCATTGAAACAACGGAACCACTGGTAGCTGAATCGGAAACCAAACCTGCCATCGCATCACAACAAGTTACCAGTCCAACGCATGAGACAAAAGATAGTGACATCCCATCTTTGCCGGAACTCTCTGAACCTCCAAAACCAGGTGAATAGTGTTGGTGTTTAAAAATAAAAATAATCGTTAAGTACAATATATTACAAAAAAACAATTTTCATGTAATATAAAAGTGATTGTACACCAATGCCAATGACATTTGAATGGGTTCCCCGGAAAACGTTCTAAGTGACAAAATTTCTAAAACGGAGATATTTAGTGGAAAAGGTTCTAGACGCCAGGAACTACACCATTGTATATTTGGTTTTGAAGATATAACAGTCCGTATTCCTGATCTATTGTCTGTCAGAATTGGCATGCTCCGCGGGACTCCACGGCAGATTCAACTTTGTACGCTTGATAACTCTAAAGTAGGTATTTGTCGCTTGGAAGGTTTTCCGGGAGACCCATTCATTTATAGGAGAGGATAATGGTACCACAATTTCTGTAATTGTTCTTACATAGATTACTTTCTGATAAAGAAGATGTATAACCATTGTAGCAACAGACAAGCTTACGTACTTAGCAACTTTTAGGAGTACAATTTAGGAGTAATTATGGTGCACATTAAAGCTTCTTATAACCAAATTTGATAAAGTATGTTTATGAACAAAGAAGTTTAATTTACTATTTCTCTATAAGAATAGTGGGGAATGTAAATAGTTTTGCTGACGTAATAAAAAATACCCCCGTCGCAGCAGACCTGCGTACTCAGCGAATTTCCAAATGAATAATTTAATATATGACGTTTTATAAAAATATGTCCATAAACATGAGAATTATTTGCCTATTCTCCATAAGATTAACATAGGAAAGAGTGTGCAGGTTAGCTGCTGTGAGGAAGACTGAAAGAAGTCATTTCTACCATGAATAATTTTTATCTTAATATTTATACCAACTTTCATCAACATCTGTCCATAAATAAAGGAGTTTGCCTATTCCCTATATGATTAATATGGGAAAAAAGTATGCAGGTGTGCTGCCATGATAAACACATAAACTATGATTTTTAAGCATAAATGGATAGATCTCAACCACATGAAGCTAAATTTAAAGTTTTTTCCAAAAATATTGATTAATGTGGGAAATAATAATTTTTCCCTATCCTCCATAAGATTAACATTGGAGCCTCACAATACAACGTACTGTGTTTAGATTTTATAATATCTCGGTAACCGTTGGAGATAGAGAAAAACTTTAAGAAACTTAATTGTGTAGTTTTTTAAGCCAATTCCAATGGTGAAATATAAAATTAGAAATTTTTAAAAATTACATGTGAAAAACGCAAAAAACCTGATTTTGGGGTACAAAACCCCCCCAAACTATCCGTTCCCATTGACCGATATGTCTGGTTTACGAACTCGTCCGAGCATTTGTAGGAATACACGACTCTACCAAATTTGGTCTTGATCGGACCATTTATACGAGAGTTATCGTGTTAACAGACACATATATATATACATATATATATACATATATATATATATACATATATATACATATATACATATATATATACATATATACATATATATATATATACATATATATATATATATATAAAAATTTTAACGACTATTGTTTTTGGACTCTGGGCACCTAAAGACGAAAAAATAACATGGTCTCGGGCTTAAGTCTTACCATGAGACCTACGGTAATAGCTTCTTCCCTATGGGAAATTCGCTAAAAGAAAAACGATTTTTGTATGCACTATTATAACTTGAATCTATTTATTAAGTTGTATCACAATATTGCAAATTATATGAAAAATTGCAATTTTTACATTTTTATAACATATTGGGTGTCTGAAAGATAACTCAAAGTGCTAAGCAATTTATTTATCTTAGTAAACAATAGATACAAAGTAAAGATTCCAAATACTGATATTTAGTTATTTTTTTAGTAGTATCCAATGGTTTTATAAAAAAATGTTTTATATAAAAATCTCATAAAAGTGATCTCAAAAAAGAAAGTGAAGAAATTGTCTCATTTTCTTCAAGTTTAATCATATTTTCATCAACACTATTTCATCAACCAAAAAATCTACCTAAGATTTTAAAGATAAAATAGAGACAAAATTTTATTGTTGGCTTGTGCTACCACCTTACCAGCTCTCTGTGAACTATATCTGCAAACATTTCTGAGGCAGTACAGCCATAGATATGTCAGATAGAAGGTCTCATAATGTAAAATTATATTTATTGTTCATCAAATGTTTTAATTAATCAAAAATATTGTATTTTTTAGTATGGAAACTAAACATTTATATAATTTTTTTAGGTAATAAACTGTGAAATCTCTCTTTTCATTACTGCTTGGTGATGACACCTGTTATTTTTCTATTGCAGGAACAATAGCGGAGAGAGAACACCTTAAGTGGGAAAAAGCCCCACCGTTGGCCAACAACCCATACTCCAAGGAGAACATTGAAAGGAGACAACGCCAAAGAATGTACCTCAGCCGTCACAGCAGTAGCGAGAACTCTATGTGAGCATGATCTTGCGTTTCGGATGAACTTTGCTAAAAAATCCTCAGATTTTAGATTCTTGTTGATCAATTAGAAGTGCAAAGGTTTGGTTTAACAAGGATACTTTCCAAATCAGCCCTTTTTAGCAATATGTGAGCTGATCTTTGTAAAAAAGGTTATTAAAACTTATCTTTGTCAGTTTAGACCCTTGAAATAATAGTTATGTATGTGCACAGGTTAAAAGATACTTTTTTACAATTATTGTGAATTACAGCAATGATGAAGAATTTTTGGAATAAAAAAACTTTTAAATATATCATATCCAGGTACATTTTGGATAAATTTTAAAATCAATCTGAAAAATGAATTGGGTGATCATAAAGTGGATGTGGATTTTATTTACTGGCTAGAAGCCTTCAAGCCTGCCTAATGTTAGGCACTATGAGCAATAGAATGCAAATTCAACAATGGTGGTGATTCTGGGGGCCCACAGGGCCCGAGGTGCGGGCTAAGAGGTGAGGTGTGAGCAAGGAGGCCCGCAAGCTTGGTTGTTTTTTTGGGGAAATTTTGTGTACACAGCCCCCACCTAATATAAAAATATTTATAATAGTATTGTGAAGAAGTTGTTATTTAATTAGCCCTTACCTGGTTGCTAGTGCCTTTAAACGCAGCACAGTAGGTTCACACGACGCGGCTAACGACTTTAGATGCAATCGACCATTTCGCCACATTTACTGCACTCTAGTTCACGAAACAACCGATAGAGTGCATGGCGATGTTGCTATTGCCTCTATGCACATACAAAACTAATATGGCGGCTTTGTTAGAATATTTAGTGTCTGAAATCGGTTGCTAGGTGACTTTGGCCAGTATTCGTTCCCTCTCATACCACTGCTTACGCTAACATACACGAGTCATAACGTTCAGTTGTTTTCACTTTCGCCAACATTGTTTGTTGACATTTTTGTCTATGTGTGTTTATTTTCATTGTTTTTAGCAGTAAATAGTGTATACAGTGGAACCCCTCAAATCGGAGCCCCGGAAATCCAAAATCCCGGCAAATCCGAACACGTTTTCGGGGAAAACGTTATCTTTAAGTTATCTTTAGCTGCCAAATTGAATAAAACCTCCACACGATCCCAATTCCAAGCCAGCATTGCATGAATGTCACGTTGTTTAGCTGTTAGTGATACGCACTAATCAGCTGGTAAACGCTCATTAGACAGTAGACAGGTGCAATACGTACCCCGGTAGGTGTGGTGGTAGGGGGGGAGTAATTTATTTTTAGCACACTAGCAACTATGACAAGTCACGGGACTTACATCCACCCGCTAAGGTCACTGCCCTTTTGAACACTAATTCATGCTTGGCTGATGAGGACATAGTCCTATAATAGCCGCAGTGGGCCCCCAGCCCACTGTAACCTCACATCCTGCCCTGACTAATTCACCAAGCCTGTATAACCCCAATCGCTACGTCTTCCTCACTTACCGTGAATGATACATCGCTACCAACTTTGTAACTTTGTCAGCGTCTCATGGTATGGCTCGCCGGCCAGAAGTATGATAAACCTTCAGTCCTCTAGGGATCGAATGTTTATCATACATGGTGGGGTGTCAATAATTTTTTTAGATCTTTTTTTAGATATCACAGTTATCTTGTAGTAGTTTATAGTTTATAGTTAGTTTTTATTCATTGAGGAAATTAGAAAATTTGAATTTTCTAATTTTTTAGGCCTATATTATAGTGCCCTTAAAATTACATTAAGTATATTGTTACAAAATGTACAAAACCAGTACAAAACAATGTTATTACATTTAATAAGAAATATTGTGTGTCCCGGTTGTTAAAATACTTACCTGTTTTAACTGTGTTTTGTCACTAATAAAATGGCACTTATGCCATTAAATCAATTACACTAATCACACTCACCATTTTACTCATACAATCTAAAACAGCCACTATCATGGGTCTGGTCCTGTATATATGGATACGCATACTGAACAAACCCTCTAATTTGTTTGTGCTAAAATTCCGCATCACGATACCCATACACTGCATATTACATATTAACCAGTAGTAGTATGGTTAAAGGAAAAAGATATTGTAACAGTGTGTAGCACGTATCCTGTCACAAAAATATAATGCCATTGACTTACCCAATACCATAACTAACAAACTATGGAAACAAATTAAAACCTGACATTCTAGAAAAATGTACACTGAACACACTTACTACCACTACTGAAAGTTCTTAAGACACCTTCCTGTCATACACACACTATAGTTACCAAAATAGAGGTTAAGTCATCTTCCTTTCACCAACTCTATATCAATAATAATTTTACATCCTTCCATGAAAATATTTTTTTCATAGAGAGTTTCCGGAGCTTACCGGTACGAAAGAGCCCTCACTACTGGAGATCGACAGTAAACATCGCCGCCAGGATTACAACAAGTTAGTTTAAATTGTTTTCTGTTTTAGTTTAAAAGCTTTCTGATTTTTATACTTGTGTCTCTAGATTGAGTCTTGCAAAAAAGATATTTTAAATCCTATTTGAGTTGTAGAGATTATAAAAATATATATTAATGTGCAAAAGTGAAATATATTTCAGATTTTGTTAAAAGTTCAACAAAACTATAAAAGTACATGCATAATATTATAGAAACAGATCATACTCTAATTGTGGAGTTGAACTATTATTGGCACTGTACCAGAAAGAAAAGATTTCAAACATGCTGAAAAACTCAGAAAATAGTTTTATGACTTTTAGAGCCTGACATAACCTTAATTTTGTTCAATTGACTGATATGGTCATTTTACATTTTTTTAATGTCAATTTTTGTGCCTTCCAGATATATTCGAGACTACTACGTCAACGTAGCAGACAAAGAGGTAAGTGGAGTAGAGTTTGAGGGGCAAGTTTTGAGGGGGGGAGTCACCCAGGTGGCAATGAGGGCCCAAGGCGCCAGTCCCAACTTCAAGGTGAACCCGTTGTACGAAGAAGTTAAAGACGAGAAGGAAGAGAAGAAGTTTCCAAAGTGGTTAAGTCTCAGTGAGTCGGGATACGCGAGTTCGTTGGACTCACTAACGTCAGGTGAGGGAGGTCGACTCGCTCCTCCCCCGACTCCAGAGGTTGTTGAGCGAACATTCCTGTCCCTTCCACGTCTCAGGAAGGAGTCTGGGAGTTTGCGGTTTAAGTCACACAGGAATTTGAAGCTCGGTGGCAGTCTAAGGCTCAGTAGATCGTCACACTCAGCTTTGTGGTGAAAGGCACTTCCTGTTGTATATACAGTTCAAACACAACCTTTGCACTCTGCTAAATTTGTTGTATATAAGTAGATAATGAGCTAGTATACGCATCTTCAAGAATATTATCTGTAAAAACAATCTATTTGTAATGTGTTGTATAGTATGGAGTTGGAATAGTGAACTCAAGTATGGAAGTCCCAGAAGTAATTTTATTTTAACAACCATTCAGTGTAAGAGTCTCTTGTTAATTGTTTAATATAGTAATCAAAATTACGAAATTAAAAATGGAAAAAAATTATTAGCATAAATTAAATGATTAAAACTATATAGAATATCTCGATGTATTTGCAAGTATCCTTGAAATATTTTATCAAAATTAGATGCTGATCATGTGTTGTCATGAGCAAAATTTGAAGAGTGTCATGCTTGTAATACCTCTAACTTGAAAAGCCAAGCTTTGCTGCATAAATAGAATATGTTCTAAAAACATATATTACATCTAAAACATTTATATTTCTTAAAACATATTAACTTGCATCTAAAGAAAAATGTTCAAAACTGTATTATTAAACAGTTACATTGTCATTGTAATTTACCTAATTGTTCTTAATTTAAAATATAGGTTTAAGCCTTAGGGATTTTTAGTATTATTAAGAATTGAATTTTTAACTCTTCTATTTTATTTTGGAAACTACTGGTTTGATCTAAATTAATTGTAATGCAAATCTGATGGCTGAAATTGTGTTTGACTTTGAGAGCATCTCTGTTTGGCACAAACAAGAATATCACGTTTGCATGTGTTGATGTACCTTCACAAAATATTGATATGTGCACAATAATCTTGAATCTCAATACACTAAATAACTACCTCAATTGAATGATTTGTTTTAATATCAATCATAATAAATTGAACTGGACATTTAAAAAAATATTTTTCTAATAACAGTCAAACCTATACACTTCTATTTAATTTTTTTTTTAACACCATGATATATTTTGACTTCTTCATGTTTTTGCCATATATTACAGTACCTATTTATCTTATTTAACATAAACATATTATATTTATTAATCGTTTATTTATCAAACTATATACGTATTAGTACTTTGAAATACATTGAATAACATGAAAGCATACATCTTATTCCAAAACAAACATTTGAATCTAATATAATGTGAATAAATATATTAAAATAATCATGTACAAAATTTAGTATTAAACAATTATATACATTTTTTTACAAAGTAATTTTCAATTCAAATTTAATGAAAATATTCTATAATATGAATTTTACTTTTGATCCTCAAATCTTAAAACAGTACCGGTAAATGACTTTAAGCTTACATCGTCAGACGTAACTTACAGTCGTGGTGTTTGTTGAATACAGCAACCTTACAACTTTTAAGGAGTAATATTGTAAAGTTTCACTATTTAGAACTCCTATTTTCTGGTTTTTATTTGATTGCCATATTAAAGTAAAAAATAACCCAAGTTTAATAATTATTAAATTGAATTTAATAATTAAATTTTTTTAATTGCATGTAAAATATTAATTAACAGTTTTGAATTTCAATTTATCACTTAGTTCATATTAATCAAATAATTTTTTTGTGAGTGGAGTATTTATGTCAATATAAAAAGTTTGAGATTGGAGACCCAAAATGAAATGAATTTTATGCAGAACACATCAATACATGGGACAAAAGTTCAATTTATCGTGTATTTATGTTTAGACAATTGATTATATTGGTTATAAATTTTTAAAATAACTTTATTTTCAATAATTTAAAATTTAAAAAGTACTGTTTGAAATGCTTTATAGAAGAATAAAGAATAAGAAACTGATTTCAATATTCAATGAACACCATACACTAACACTAATAATAATAGATGATACAAAAATGTATGTGACATGTTTAATATGTACAGTATTATTTTATTTTTAATGCATATCAATGTTACCTGAATGTAGCTTTAGCTAAGGCAATAAAGTTGTTATTGTCCATTTAAACTGTCTGTTCTGTCTTTGCCTTTTGGTTTGTTCAAGTAAACTTCGAGGCGGTGTCTTGTTTAGGTAAATTTCATGAGTTTATAGTTTATTTAAACAATATAAATTTTTTTCAAGATATTAAACACATGTGTTTAGTGTAGCACATTGTTTAGTGTAGCATAACTTTTCCTTTTAGTTTAATCTGTAAATATTAGGATTTTTCAGTACTTTAAGTTTGACATACAATAGGGCATGCAAGCACTTTATCTTCTTATTACTTGAACAATCCACTTTCTTCCTCCTGCTTTTCGCTTATTTTGTAGTATTTTTATAGGCATGCGATAAATGAACCAATCATGTACACTGTTGGCTTCAGACAATGTTGTGTAGATTGCACTGGGTTGCTCATAGTTTGTGTTGATATTAAATTAATTGTTCCTCATAAAAAAAGGTAAATGAAGCTTTTTAAAAGTATGTTAAGTTGTCCTGCCTGTTGTGGACTGAGCCTTGGGAATCTGGTGAGATGAACAATATAGAGAACAGTATGATCAATATAGCCCTCGTGGGGAGCATACAAGTTTATTACTAGTGAAAAATGAACACAATTGTTTTATAGTTACTATTGGTCACTAATATCAGTGAGTAAAAACATTTTGTACTCACTGCTACTATGCAATATAAGACTAAATTATAAAGTTATAGACAAAGTATTAAATGGTTCAGGGGTATTTTGAGTTCCAAGCTTAAAAATAACAAAATTTCATAATTCAACTTTCATTGCACGACACATCCGAACTACACCACTGTCGCTTAGAATGATGTTTGAGGGATCTCTTCACTTATTCAAGTTTAGTCTGTTTGTTTTTTTTATTAACTTACACACCATATATTTTCTATAAATAATAAATTTTAAAATTGATGAAAATACTTTCTGGTTGTTGTATTAAGGTACAGCCTGAAGGTAAGTTTTCAAATATGGTTAAGTTATTAATTGAAGATAAAATGAATTCCTATTCTTTGAAAGTAAAATAATAATGATCTGTCTCTCTTTTTTCTTTTAGTTACGTTTGGAGTTGAAAAGCTTTTAGTTTATAATGTAGAGAGTGTTGGAGTAAGACTATAGAATTTTTTAAGAGGCAATATCTTTTTGCTATATTTTTTTATTTTCTTTGAGTACACAGAATCCAAAATATGTAACATACTCAATTATTTTTAAACTCATCGAAGACAAAATGAATAAATTCCAAACATAAAGAAAAGGCTTTATCTTGATTAGATTAGCCAAAATAAAATCGGTACAAGTGTAATATAAATAATTGATACAAATGTTAAATACATTTTTTCCTGTTTGTTATCCAAAATTCCCTCATCCATATTATAGTGTAGGGCCTATATTGTGAGGGAACTGAATTCAAAAAATGAAAGCAGTTTTGTTTTCGTTTTTGAATGGGTCTCCAGTTGCAGGCCCTGGTGTTTTTTCAGGAGAAGAAACCAAAGAGACCTCCAAGGCCTGCATCAGCTGAACCAAGGACCTCACACAGCTGCCCACAACAACAGGTGATCAAATCCTACCCGTAGAAGTTACGCTGTATATGTAAATTTGTTCTGTTTGTAAGCGAGGCAAAAAACCACTAATCAAAACACATTACACCCTTAGGAGTTAAACTAGTTAAGTAAGTTTTTACGAATACATAATTAAAAGAAAGAATATTTCTCAATCAATATGACGAAATATCATTAAAGACGAATTATCATAAAAGTTTAGAGTTTTTTTCCAGAATACTTTTTAAGATTTGAGTTCTTCAGGTTTCTTGCCGCAGCATTATAAACATGAAGAATTTCCTCCCTTTAACTTATTATAAGATTACAGTACTGAAATTTTACTACAATCTTTAAAAAGTTATCTGGGTTTACCCCAAATGTAATATTGCTTCTTGCCCTAATTTTTATGTTCTTTCTTAAAACTAAAGTGTTTATACTGTTTATAGACAACACATACACATGATTATAATAACATTTAAATATTTTCATGAATAAGTTATTTTATCTGCTAAATAATGTTATGATTTAGTACCGTTAGCCATAAAGTGGACTTCTTCCTTAGGTGTCTGTGAAGGTAGAAGTAGAGGTGGCAGTCTCCAAGAACTGTTCCCGCTCCGGTGTTCCAACTGTTACCCAGACTACAGCTCATCAGCACGTCTCAGCAGTCATTGCTCCTGATGATGATTCATATATCTCACTCCCATCCGTTAAAGAACTGGCAAAACAGTTTTCAACTCCAGACGAAAAGGTAATTAAGTAGATTAAATATATTTAATATTTATGTCCAAAATTCCTTATACCAAGTTATAGCAAAAGGGGTCTGCTTATCAATTAACAAATAACTGTGGGGGATTTGAAAACCAACATCAGATCCCAGCCCTCAGGAAAATTGACAGGTTCACATCCATTGAGGATTATTGGGCTAGCCAAGAAAAGGAAAGCTCTCCCATTATCACCATGCTTCCAATGTATGTTTGGTAATATTATTACATTAACTTTTAAAATGGAGCCTAACCCACCCAGGTAGATATTTTTTAGACAAGTATGAATTTTTTTAAAGTGTAAGATAATTGTGGCACAATCTTGTAGTTTTGTAACTGATTAATGCTCACATGTTCCTTAGACAAGACTGTTAATTAATTGCCCACAGTCAGTGGCATACAAGGGACCTACAGTTTAACAAAAATCTGAACCACTTTTTCAATTAGATTACAAATTGGTCTTTGCTGATAAAAATAGTATTCAATAGTGCGGACACTGCGGACATAAATAAAAGCCAACTGGGCCAACCAGGGAATATTGCATCCACCGACATTCACTCATAACTATCCACAATTACTCCAAGTAGCTGACACATCCAGTTCTGGAGAGGAGTGATATATGTAGAAAGAAAAGTATGGATGGATTAAGTGGGTGAGAGCAGGCGAGTTCAGAGAAGTTGAGGGATAGTCCACTAAACCTTTCAATTGTTTCACTCCATCAGTTACCACCTCTTGAAGGGAACAAAGGATATTTACTTGAATTACAGCTAAACAACTATCATTAATTGTGAACAAAAATTTAATGAAGAAAAAAAGGTATCCATTCAACTAAAATTTCATTCGGGGAAAGCTTTTTAGATTCTTTACAGTTAGCACATATGAGTTTTAGTGTCAATACCTTGTTATGAAGAAAATACCATTTATAGAATAATGTTATATAGAGTTATATTTTTTCAATTTGATTGACTTTCATGTACTTATATCACAGATTCCCACCCCTACCTCACCAGTGCCAGCAAGGAAGCAGCCTGAACTCAGACTTCACTCCCCCGTTAGACAGGTACCGTAGCTTACTTTTACTTAAGTCAGTCTTTTGAAACTCATATGCGTTGATTGCTACTACAGTATCACAATGAAACTTTATATATTTTATAATGTTGACTAAAGCTGGTCCACAGATCATACCCGTAGAGTTGGATTTTAAAATTTACCACCATTCACTTGTAACCCAGTGTTTAAAAGCTTTTGTGAATACGGTACAGGAAAATGTGCATGTAGGGTTTCCTATTAATAGACCAAATTCATTAGAATTAATTGTATTTGTATGATGAATTCGTAAAAATGTTCTATGTTAGGTAATAACCAGAACCACAGAGGTGAATGCAACAGAGGATCAAGATGGTTAATGTGTTTTTTAGGGATGAAAGTTTAAAAAACATCTTTTTAAAACAACTGATAGCAAAGTACAAAGAAGAAACTATTAAAAATTATTCCTTTGAGAGGTCAGACTAAGTAGTGGTAGTTTGACGTGGTCACACTGCATTGACCTACAAAACAAGCCAGTAAAAACTCTGTTTGAATTGTTCACTCCAAAACTATTCATGAATGCACACAGCAAACGCAGACATACCCTTGGAAAGAACAGTATTTACTGCACTGATTGATAAAATTTGTCCGCACTATTGAAAGCTACATTTATCCGCAAAGATCATCCATTCTTATAATTAGACCAGTTCATAATTTAGAGGCAAAAGTGGTTTGTATTACATGTTCAATAATTGTAGGTCCCTTAGTTATAATGTTGACTAAAGCTGGTCCACAGATCATACCCGTAGAGTTGGATTTTAAAATTTACCACCATTCACTTGTAACCCAGTGTTTAAAAGCTTTTGTGAATACGGTACAGGAAAATGTGCATGTAGGGTTTCCTATTAATAGACCAAATTCAAATTCATTAGAATTAATTGTATTTGTATGATGAATTCGTAAAAATGTTCTATGTTAGGTAATAACCAGAACCACAGAGGTGAATGCAACAGAGGATCAAGATGGTTAATGTGTTTTTTAGGGATGAAAGTTTAAAAAACATCTTTTTAAAACAACTGATAGCAAAGTACAAAGAAGAAACTATTAAAAATTATTCCTTTGAGAGGTCAGACTAAGTAGTGGTAGTTTGACGTGGTCACACTGCATTGACCTACAAAACAAGCCAGTAAAAACTCTGTTTGAATTGTTCACTCCAAAACTATTCATGAATGCACACAGCAAACGCAGACATACCCTTGGAAAGAACAGTATTTACTGCACTGATTGATAAAATTTGTCCGCACTATTGAAAGCTACATTTATCCGCAAAGATCATCCATTCTTATAATTAGACCAGTTCATAATTTAGAGGCAAAAGTGGTTTGTATTACATGTTCAATAATTGTAGGTCCCTTAGATGACATTGGCTGTTGGGCTATGAACAGTCCTATCTAAGGAACATGTCAGCCATAGTCAGTAACAAGACTACAAGTTCGCGCTACCATAAACTTACATTCATTTCTCATTCACGCTTAAAATACCTACCTGGGTAGGTCACCATGTCAAAAGGTAATCTATTCTAATAATAAGGATTTAGGATAAGGATAATGTGTAGTTGTTTTTATTTTATTTTATTTTTTTCAGGTTCACAGTTTAACAGCGAGGAACATATCTCGGGAGTTTCGAGAAAACTTGCGAGGATCAACAACGGTTCCAGTTGTCAAGGTATGAAATTTTGAAACATTTTAATACCTGACAATTATCTTGTGGTACCTTTGTTGATTATCAAACAATTATTCATAAGTCTGTAATAGTGGTGGCTCAAGAATTTTGTGATTTCATTCACTTAAATAAAAATTGATTGGTTGCACCTATGGCTCTGAATAGCTATGCTGTATATCTTTTGAGTATAGAAGAATTAATCACAAAGATTTCCATTTCCAACTTGATAATGTTTCGATAAAACCTATTGGTTTTTTTTGTTTTATACTCATTTTTTATCAAAGTTGATAGGTAATTAATGGTCTTGATTAATTTATAATTGTTTATTGAGATTTATTTGCATGTAGCCTATTAACACCTTTTACATTATTTACCTTGTATCACTGGACCTAAACTATATTAGGACTCTGTCTTTCTTTTCTTCGTGTCTGTCTTTGATAGTTCTTTTGACTTTTTTGTGTTTTGACAAATTATAACTCTTATATTGTTACTAATCTAACCCATCCACAAACATTCATCTCCGATTCATTCTGCGGTTTTGATTGATTCACTGTTCTTGCTTTCCTATTCTTTATTTCTTCTTCTGACCATCTCTTCATATTCTTTAAAGAATAGCCTATAGAGTTAGCCCAGATATCTGCTCTTCTATGCCAGTTATAAACAGCCCTGGCCAGGGGATGAGGACTAATCCCTGTCCACTAAGAATAGTTCTCATTTTTGTTGGTTCTTCTTCAGCCCCTCGTTGCTTCATGCTTCACCGGTATTACAGCTCAATAAATAGCCTATTAGTATGGTAGTCTCAGGTTTCTGGTTTTACTGTATCAGTGATGTTTTACTGTAAACTACTCGGTGTCTGTACAGGTGTTGTCGGGAGGCAGAGAACCAGACAGTTCCGGCCACGTATCAGAGGACAGTGGGACAGTGTCACCAACTCCCTGCCCGCACCCGCAACCCAGGCGGCTTAAGATTCAGAGCGGTATCCAGTTCTGGGAACAGAAGCAACAGAGGTAGCTGCAGGGTTGCCAACTGAACGTGTCAGCTGTATGGCCTTGAAAAGTTCAGATGATGCTGTCTGATACAGTCAGTATCGGGCAGAGGTAGGTAGATAATGTGCCAACCAGTATGAGAATGTTGGAAGTGTTAGTAATGTATTATAAAATGAATTATGTAAAAAGTAGAAAAAGTATGTTATACTCACAGTTTGTAAAGTGCCCAAACTAGCAAAATGAAAACATCTTTACATGATGATTGAGAAATTCTTCAGGGATGCTTATTTTTTTAACCATCTGGAGTGCTTTAATATACTATACAAAATATAGCTCATACCAGCTAATTAAAATTGTCTGCCAAATCAAAGTAATAAAGTTATAAAGAGTAAAAACCGCTCCATTAAAATAAATCTTTCTTTGTTCAAGGATTTTTATAAAAAAAAATTAAAATATCACTCCCTACGTTTTATTTCTCAAATATTAAGCATCAAAACTCCTTAGAGTATGTTTTACCACTTTTATCTTCACATATAGATCAACAATAACCAATATATTGTAGCTCAAGGCTTATTTATACAATCCATACTTAGTAACAGGATCTGTGATATGCTTATCATAATATTATAAGGATAAATTATACATGTTACCATCGTTATGAATAGGATAATTACTGTATATTATTGCAAAATCTGTCAGTTTACTTCAAAACTAATTCAAAAATACATTAAAATTATTTTACAGATACTGTATTTATTTTTACCAACAGTAAAGACTTCTCTTACAGGAATCTTGTGGTACATCAGAGTCTCTGCCATGATGTTGAGAGTTGATGATAGATATTCTTGTGAGAGCCCATAATATTGAGAGTTGATTCTCGTGAGAGCTCATAATGTTGAGAGTTGATGATAGATATTCTCGTGAGAGCCCATAATATTGAGAGTTGATGATAGATATTCTGGTGAGAGCTCATAATGTTGAGAGTTGATGCTAGATATTCTTGTAATAGCTCATAATATATCGGAACCAATTGTTTGCGTCATATAGTTCTTATGAGGATTGTCATCCTAGGGAATTATTTGTATGTGTACAGTTCATCATTATATTTTTACCAATATTATTACTTTCAGTACTTTTACTTTTTTATTCTCACAAAAGATGTTATATTAAAATGATTGAAGTGCTATCTGCTATGAACTGAAATACAATTATTTTAAAAGATTATGTTACTACCGGTAACTTAATTTTAAGTTTAATTTTAAGTTTTTTTTTCAAATGTTAAGCCCTACAATATAAAATAAATTGTACTCATTCTTCATAGTATTGGAAAGTTTGATATAGAAAGATATTAAATCAACTAATAATAGATCCTGTATATTGCATGACAATTTTAATAAATAATGGAATAGTGAATTTTGAAGATGTTGTATTAATTGTTTTAACAAATGATAAATACTTCTCAAATTGTTAAGTGAATACTTCATTCCAATATTGCCATTCAATCTAATGTAGACCATTAGTTAATATCAAAGAAACTTTTTACGGGTACATCATCATTTTATGATCCTATAATTTAATTTTGATAAAGAATATAATTTTAGATTTTAATTACGAGTAATTATCTTTAACAATATATTGAGAGGGCTACTTGCTTCATTAGTCTATAACTTTTTTGTATTTTTATTCCTATGATAGAAAATATTTTATTAGCATATATTTCATATGATAGTTTTCTAAAGAAGGCAAAAAATTTTCAATTTATATTTTAATAAATTTTTCTACTGAGGGTCTATTGTTCTTATTGTTAAATAGAAAATTATCTTCAAATTTCTCAGGAAACGCAATTTTTTTTAAATTTGTGATGTATTTTCCCCTGTAGAAAAATATCGGCATAGAAAACAATTTATACCACAGACGGCTCAGCCTACAATGGCAAGAATTACCCTTTGGCAGTTACAAGGTCTGCACTAAATCCGCAATAAATTTGGATCTGACTCAAAAAATAATTTGAACAAAATATAAAATTTTCTCCGAGCCCTCTTATAATTTCGAGACCCGGGGTGATATTAACTTGAGAAAACATGTCACTTCTAGGCCTGTAATGCAGGGGATCGTGCTCACACAGGAATGCCTGTTGGAGCCTATCAACAGGACGTACCAAGACTGACCACCAATATGACGAATAACTTATTTTATTAATTTAGGAATATCTGGTCTCTCTACACTAGCTACCAAGATATATTTCTTTAAGTCGAATTAATAAATAATTACTGTATCTTCATTCGGTCAGTCGGATCCGTTTGGACCATCCACCCATCCACGCGAGCATGTTAGTGCCTGTCTGCCACTTGCCAATCTCGCCAGAACTGGTGACTACCAGTAATTAATTATAATAAAATATAAATCTCTAAAAAGAATTTTTACCGAATACTGATTTAATCTTTTAATTATTCTTAAAAGAAATGATTATTAAAATCGGCAAAACTTATACTTTCACAAATAACTTTCTCTTTCACTACGACGAAAACTCGCCTGATACAAGCCGCGCTACAAACGAAGGTTGACTGTCTCGTCCGCTGCCTTGGCCAGGTCGGTCCACCCAAGCTTATCAGTCAACGGTCAGTAACAGGTGATTGGCCACTGTCTGCCGCTCGCAGAGACGACGAAATCAAGTCTTAATTAAAAATTAAAGTAATGTTCTTTCAATCAATTATACTACTAATTTTGGAACTTAAGACGTGACTTAATTAAAAAAATAGTTAATATCATTATTAATAACTTACAATAAATAAAATAAATTTAGTTATTTGCTTGTTATTGTATAAAATAATGCTGTTATACCGATATATAATAAGTTTGTTATTAACATTTCGAGCTTTTGTCTACTTTTAATTTTGTGCCAAAGATGTACAGATATATAATTTAGATTACTAAAGTATATATTGTATTATTAGCTAACTGTGCTATGGTTTATAAAAGTATACATTGTAGTAAAATGATTTGGTTTTTATAATCCCTTTCCCACTGTAAGTTCCCACAACAAAGTTATTAAGTAGAAGCCAAAAAATACTGTATGAATCTAATATTTTCCATTTCTGTAACAAAAATAGGTAATGTCAGTATTGTACCGGTATGACAAGTATGACAGCCATTATGCACAGACACACACACACACACACACACACACACACGCCAGACCATTTTACTTAACGGTCAAAAATTACATTCGCGAACTTAAACTCACTAACACATTCAACACATCACACTTAACACAGTTGTTCTCACTTAAGTTAATACTCATTCACTCACATAATTTTTATTTTCTCTTTTCATTCATTTCAGTTTTGGAGAAACTTGTTTAATAAGCTAGTAACAAATACTTTTGACTCTTTGATGTCATTTTATTAATAAAACCAATGTTTGCAAGTGGAACATTTTGAATGAGAATGACCATTAATTCACAGACGGTTCCTTCTTAGTTTAGAGCAAATATGAAGCTCAAAGGACTGAATAAACACTGGCTTCGTCCCTGCGGCCACTCACTCAGGTAAACATAACATCCACCAACTTTTAATCAAAGTGTAAAGTTTAATTTCTCCTCTTAGTCTAACTTTGACATAGGTAAACATTCAGGTGAATTGTTTCACATTGGAGTTCACGATTTCAGTTTGTTACTTTAAAAAAACATTTGAGGAATTTAAAAAGGTTTTGGGAAGTAAACCTATTTTACAGTACTATGATTTCAATAAATCTATAAAAATATCTGTGGATTCCAAATAAAATGCATGCAATACTTCTGCAAAATAATTTACCGGTTAACTATACTTCCAAAGTATACACAATGTTACACAAAAAAGGTATGTTACCATAGAAAAGGAGCTCTTTTACTTATTTGGCTATGAAACATTCTCGGAGTATATTAATGGTAAAAAAAGATGTCATGATAGACTCTGATCATAAGCCTCTTGAGGGTATTTGTAAGAAACCTTTGAACCAATGTCCAGTTAGATTGCAAGGAATATTAATAAGGTTACAAAAGTTTGATTTCACTTTAGTTTATAAGCCAGGTAAAAGTTTATACTTTGCAGGTACGGTACTTTGTGACGAGCCTACATAGATGAAACTGTGACTAGTATAGATCAGGAGAGGGACACTAAATTTTTCTATTGTTGAAACATTTCCCACGACAGAAGTGTCCGTGTCAAGTGTTGCCCACACTATAGTCTGTACACAATAACTTGGCCGATGGACCCATGGCGTCCAGTATACCTGAGCGTCCAGCCCGGGTAGGACATAAATCTCCTCCATCGCGTAGCTGTGTGATACCACTACATTAATAAACTGTTTAAACGAAAGGGAATTTTATTTCTTTTCATTAAATGTTTGAGAAGTTCAAATGGAAATAAGAAAAATGACATCAAACAAGATTGTGTATTCTATAGAAATACTATTTGTTACGTTGGTTATTTGATCACATCTATTACTTTAAAAAACTACATTTTAGTGTATTTTGTTACACTTTTATGTTTCTAATCATTTTGTCAATTATTTTAGAGTTGTATCCATTCTTGACAGCTAGAAATTTAATACTGTCTTTTTCTTTTTAGCGAATTTCCCATAGGGAAGAAGCTATTACCGTAGGTCTCATGGTGAGACTTAAGCCCGGGACCATGTTATTTTTTCGTCTTTAGTTGCCCAGAGTCCAAAAACAATAGTCGTTAAAATTTATTTCTGGATTATTTAGAGTTAAATATTTGAGTGGGCCTATAAACAGTAGTTGTATAGAGAACACTATCGTGTTTGATAGTGATATCATTGATATTATTTTTCTTATTTTCATTTGAACATACCGGAAATGTCATAAAAATTAAATTCCGAGTCGTCTAAAAAGTTAATGCAGTGGTATCACCAATAGGTGAGATAACTACGTGAAGGTGAAGAGGTTTATGGCTGACCCTACCGGACGCTCAGGTAGCCAAGGGCCCATAGGCCAAGTTAGTGTATACAGACATAATTACACGTACAGTATCGTAGGCCACAAGCCAGTAACAATAAAAATATATGTTTCATGTGTATACACGTTCCCAATATTGAAATTTAATTGACAATATTGAAATCGATCATGTTGAAATCGAAACAATAGCACTTCTAAAATGTATTATTATATTAACCAATCGCATGTACCCAATCACCACTAAGCCAGGCCAGGCCAGCCTAGGTCTATGATCTTCTGATCACAGAGTCCAGTAATTGGATTACAGCACGGCCTCACAGAACCTCCTCTAGTGGCTTGTGGCTAGTGGTGGCGAACCAAATTATGAGAAACCTCATTGATATCCTACAATTATAAATAAGTTTTACAAATAAAATAAATATTTCTAAATGTAAACTTGAGATGATATTCCAAGTATTTTATAGATTATAATGGTTTAAATTATTAAAGCCCTGACCTACCTGCATGATAGATCTTTAGTGTCTATTATGCAGGTACGTCAGGGCCTATTTTCTGAATAAGCCTAGTAGGGTGCGGCCTAGGGGCGTCCCTAAGCTAAAATGTGCCCTAACTAATGTGCAGATAGTGGTGGTTGAATGTTTGGCTTATTTTAAAATTTATAAACGGTATTGACTGTAGAGTATTTGGTTAAGCACCGCAAAGTCTGTGATATTTAATATTACAACCAGCTTTGCGGTGCTTGCTGTTAGACTTGTACATAAAATTTGTTAAATTTTAATGAATTTTTTGTACAAAATCATTGAAGGATGTCAAGATTTCTGATTTATATATGGACTGAAAATATGAAATTGAATACTACTAATAATAATTTTTTTTTAATTTGTTTATAATATCTAACATTTGAAAAATGTGCACAGTTTAATTTATAATATATTTTGTTTGTTTTTTGGAATAAATCTGATTTTGACTTGACTTGAATATGTACCAGTATTAAAAATACTAGCATGAAATTAAGGCTATCTTTTTTGTTTTGTAAATCTTGTTTATTCCATTATCTTACATACATTAAAAACTTGAGTTATTAACAAACTTCCAGTTTCAAATTGTTGTTTAGGTATCTGTTTAAAATTAATATTAACTTTTCTGAGTTGACAGGCAGTGATATAGCTTGTTAGGATCCCGGCGTCAGTGGCTCTAATCAGTTTCATCAGGCGTATACCTCCTAAATTTGCTTGATACGTTCGAAGTACAGGTCAATAGTCTATGTATAAAGTTTATGTAAATGATATTGTCATCTTCTTTAAACAAAAGTAATCAAAGCTTGAACTGGATGTAGTCTTCAGGGAAACTAACAGAACCATAGAACCACTAAAATAGAATATTTTTACTCTGGCTGGTCATATCGAACTTCGAATATCAAATTCCTTAATGTATAAAAGTTTCAAGCAATGTTCAGGCAAGCTATGGCATAATATTTCCAGCTTTTTTATATAAAATTAAACATTTGTCAACAGTACTCAGCTGATCATAGTTTTTACTATGGAATATTTTCTTTTAGAACGTAATTTTCAGGGATTTGGGATGAAGATTTTTTCCAGAATTACTAACGTATTGGTTAGTAATTCAAAGTGTTAGTTTACAAGAATAGATAGATTGTTCCAACTTCACTGCATTGCTTTTTTTCACAAATCCTACCGTTATGCACGACACCACGGCGGTCCTTGTCGCGTTGTGACTCCTCTCTCTGTTGCCCGTGGCACAATCCACCGATTAATTGTTACATCTGCAAGTGTGGAGAAGAGTGCGCAGACTCGTGCGCAAGGCCTAAGTAGGAACTGCTGACACGTCAGAAGAATGTCCTTGGCTCCCAATCCTGTAACGGGCCCACCCGAGTGTATGAAGTTTATTTTTACAACTGAAGTTGGTCGGAAGGAAGTGGAACGGACGTGCTCGACCACTTGCTGTGATGAGGTGGAGAAGCTGCTGTTCTGTGACACTTGCCAGGGGGACGGCTGCAACGCGGCGGCGACCATGTCATCCGCTCGGTCAAACTTCACCTTAGTTGCATTTGTTTGCCAATTTTATCTTCACCAAAGTTGACTTTTTAATTTTTTCACCACATTTTTGTTTTATTATTAACTAGCTGACCCGGCGAACTTTGTACCGATAATAATAAACATTTGATTTTAAATCATAAAACATAGTCACAAAACTTCCCTCTGAGAAATATTATATTTATACAGTAATTAGATACCATTGAGAACTTACTATTTTATGCTTGCTTCTTTGGCTTGCTCATTGGTTCAAATAAAAACAGCTGCTGTTTATATCTTGAAAGGTAAGGCTATCTTTTTTGTTTTGTAAATCTTGTTTATTACATTATCTTACATACATTAAAAACTTGAGTTATTAACAAACTTCCAGTTTCAAATTGTTGTTTAGGTATCTGTTTAAAATATGCTGTATATGTTGGAATCCAAAACAAAATTATTTCTCCATAAGATTAACATGGGAACTTTGAAGGCGTATAAGGTAGATATTTATGGGAAAATCGTCACAAAAACTATTAGATTTTCCTATTTTAGGCCTAAAGAACCAGTATACCAAATTTCAGCCTCCTGGGTAATCGGGAAGTGGGAGAATTGGTGATGAGTGAGTGAGTGAGGGCTTTGAATTTTATATATACAGATAATCAAAAGGTTTAAACCTTGTCTTGGGTGTGGTTTAGATTAGATTACCATTTTGAAATTGCGACCTACCAAGGTACAGATGGTACCATTAGTCTGTGCTCGTGGCTTTTATAACTTTTAAGGGATATAAATATCTACTTTTTCAGTCAGGTGACTTAATTAGTTTAAATTTAACTAAAAATAATGTTAACGAGCATAAAGGAGAGAGCAAGCCCAACCTCAGAACGGCTAGTAGCATCAGAGCCACGCGCACAGACTAATGACAGCGTCTGTAGGTATTTTAAGCCAAGTATGAATGAGAAATGAGTATGAGATGATTGTGGCGCGATCTTGTAGTCTTGTTACTGACTGAGGCTGGCATGTTTCTTAGACAGAACTGTTAATTAATAGTTCAACAGCCAATGGCCCCCAAAGGACCCTACAGTTTAACGTTGAATGCGGACCACTTTTGCTTCTAAATGACTGTTAAAAAAAAATTTAAACAGGTAAACGTGACTGTAGTCCTCGATTAATTGAGTAACTGGGCTGTTAAATAATTAGCTATCTTCAACAGATTGAGATTAGATAGTAACAAGGCCAGTGTTTAATGTTTAGACCGTTTGTCTCCTATCAATACATTAAAAAATACCCCTGGCGTTGACAAACATAAAAAAATAAAAACATAGATAAGAAAAAATTGAAATATCATAACAAAGATCTTCTCTTTGATTGGTTAGGATTGTTTCTGATCAAATACTGCATTGGATCTTTTTTATATTTAATAATTTGAACCGAGGAATGACAAAAACAAAATAATTTTTCTAGAGATCCTCAGGAGGTTTAATTATAAAAAACATCTTCACTTATTATGAGAATAATAAAAATAATAAACAATACTTTGATCTAGAATTTTATATTAGGTGGTATTAGTTAATACTATAAAGCAGCTAAATGCTATCTGGCACTTAAACTGCTTGGAACATACTCTCATAAAACCGCCTAGAGTTTAAAAGATTAGTGGATTGCCTTCCAATTAAGAGAGGATTTGCCAAGTGAGGTTCTTTGCAAACTGCGAACTGCGCCAATATTCGAGCACAGACAAACGTCTGCATTGATGATTTGAACATCTCATTAATATGGATTTAGATAGTTATAATGCACGAAACTACTTTGCCATTCAATTAAAAATAAGTAAAATATTTTTTCTGTGACTGTAAGCTCTTTATTTTTATTTCTTAATAAAATAAAATATATAAAAAGTACTACATCCCGAAAAGGGTATGATGTAAGTTTTGGTTGGAAAACGCTTGAAATTGCCTTATTGAAATCGAAACATGCCGTGGAATCTACATCTTTACATTTAACTGTTGTCAGTGTATATATATATATATATATATATATATATATATATATATATATATAGGTTTAAAATCGTTATAGTTACTTGATATTAATATTTGAACTGTTTATTTATGATTATTTAAATTTACGTGTTAAAAGACTGATTATAAGTATACTGTAACTAAAGTCTGGCGGGCCAAATTAAATCGTATACTTTTTTTAAAGAAAAGAATAATTTAAATTACAATTCAGTAAAAACGAGAATATGATAATTTGATATCCAAATAAATTTTATAACGTATTAATGAAAGATGAAACGTTAGTCCGGGGAAAAAAGATTAACATATTTATGTTTAAAACTTATTATAAGAGAATCCTCTTTTGTGGACGATATTGAAACTTATGTGACAGAATAACAAGTACTACCCTGATCTCAATTTAATTGAGGATTGGTATTCAACTATTTCAACACATTCAACCCAGTCACACCGAAACGATTCGCCTTTGCGTCTATATAGATATAGATATTCTGGTGAACAGATGACGTAGTGCATTAATTTACACATCGTATACAAACATATAAATGTCACTATAAAACGGTATTAGATTTCTGTAACATGATGCAATCCCAGACTGCCATTAACAGGATGTTGGATAATTAGTCCTTTAATGATCGAATTGCTCGAGTTTGGTACAGTTTCACAATGGGCGTTGTTCAGAGGTGAAGCCTCTATACTGATTGTGTAGCTTTAAACGCCAACAATACCCACTTGTCCTAATTTACTAAATACGTTAGATAGCCTATATAGAACTATACTGCCATGAGAAACTACATAAATAATATCAATTTTTTTTAAAAAGTGCATTAAGTGGGTATTGAAATTAAAATTAGTAAGAAGTTCCTTCTTATGTTTTATGCCTAGAATCATATTTCATAGTTGTAGTTGTGAATCAAGGGAATTAAACTGGATTGTAGCAGAGAACCTACAGTGATTAGGAGTGATTCTAAGATGGATTTAAACGAAACAATTTATACAAAACTAGCTGACCCGGCGAACTTCGTAACGCCTCACAGTAAACACATGTTAACTTTAAGATTGGCCATGTTCTGAAGTCGAATAGCAATACGGCTTCATTGTGAAAGGTTATATATTCTGGGTCGCTGCATAGTGAATAACAATACTGAAACGATAAAACATATTAATATCATTCCCATAAAACAAATAAATCTGAGTGGATTAATTCACAATTTTCAAATCCAATCCAAACCCAAACGAAACCTAACTGTAATACGGCTTTTATAGGAAAGATATACAACAGCTGATTATTATAATAAACGTAATAATATAAAATTGTAAATACCATATAAACACGTGACTTTAATCAGACAGAAAATAAAAATATAAATACATAATCCCCCAAAACCGAAAACTATTAACGTGGTGAATAAAGCTGTTCATTTTTTACAGTACACATTTACTTCATAGTTTAACATTAATGAATGATTCAGATGGCATTGGATAGTAAATACTGCTAATGGAAAGTAAACCAATCAGCTGTAGCTAAGAAATCAAATGTTTTCATTGTAGACAATTTGTAAACAAACTTACTCTCCATAAGGTTAACATTAGAAATTTAAAACGCCATAAAATGGAAACTTATGGGGTTTTCGAAAATATTTTTTCACTAAAACCTTCCCGGACACATATAGAGCAACTTCCTAACATTTCATGGCGATCGGATGAGTAGTTTGGCAACGCATAAAGGACATACAAACATACATACATACAGACATACATTCAATTTTATATATAGAGATAAAGAAATACGCTAAAATTAAATAATAAAAAACAGTTATAGAGAGGTTTATAAAAAGAAACCCCAGTTTTTTTGTAAAAAAGGTTCATTTTATGGGATTTTCTTTTTTTAATGATGTAGGGTATAAACAGAGTAGGGTATGTAGGGTATAAAAATGATTGCGGCCTACACGTTTGATTAATGTAGAATTACTTGAACCAGATTTAATCACACACATGTCCGTGCAACATGCATTGCGTGATTGCATGGTCGATTGTTTGTTTTAGAAGTATACTAAGAAAAATATCGGCTACATATTAAACATATTATCTAGACGGTTGATAAACGTTGTTGGCAACTATACTATTGCATTATCACTAATAAGGTCAATAAATACAGGTTTATCACGAGATTTTGGTATGATCACAACGAATTTGTGTTCTACATAGTCGCCCAAAGTTTGAGGCCTGTTAGGAAGATGTCGAGAGCCTGCTGTACCGGTAATAATATTCTAACTTCAATTGATATTCAGTATGTCCACAGCATATGAAGCTTTCAGCAAATGTGTGTTATATGGTCTGGAATGGACACCACTTGTCTCAGGTAAGTTCTTTTTCTGTGTTAAATGTGAGAGGTGCATAGTTTTATGTAAGATAATTACATGATTTGACGTAGACATATTACCTTAGTTTTATTCATTCTACAAAGAGGATGAAAATAGCCACTCGCATGAAACAAAATTAAAGATACAGCTAGCGGTCTATTATTCTAGGCTAAACATGTATTATTTTTCGTTTCTCTTTGTATACTTAATTGTTTGTAGTTTAGTCTATACTGTAGTGACTTGGCATATTGGTGCACATACTGCAACTGTATTAAATTGCCTTAAATAAAATAATTTAATCATAATCTACATTCTACATTCTGTTTCAGAAACAGTCTAAAAAATAATGGCATGCTAAAATGTACTCATTGAGACCTAATATTTTCATGGCCGATATAGTTAGTTGTTTCCTCAACAAAACCCATTTGAATTTTATTTCTGAGTATGACACCATCACAACCAAAATCTGGAGATTTGAAAAACTATTTACAATGAGAAATGAGAAAGTATATTAACAAGAAGCAGGAAAAATACACCGGAAAAGGCATTATATCAAAATCCCAAATCCTTTAGATCATTAATAACGATTTTTCAATTACATCAAATTTTTGGCAAAATTTATAGAAAATCAAATCAAACATAATATAACTGCCTTTTTATTTGTCAAAACCACATTCCCCTCTTTCATTCATAGAGCTATTATTGATTCTGAAAATTTATAAACTGTTTTGTCAGTAACAAAGACATCAAATTAATCATATTTACCTACATGCTCACATTATAGTGAGTATGAAAGTTTGATTGTCATTGGCGGCTGTAGTGAAATTATTTAAGATTAGAATCAAGATTGTCAAAAAGTTTGTTTATGTATATCATTAATGCATGCTCTTTTACTTTCTACACGAGTATGTTTGCAATGTGGAACTAATGACTTATTGTGATTAGGAGTGATTCTAAGATGGATTTAAACGAAACAATTTATACAAAATAAATAAATACGCTAAAATTTAACAATAAAAAATAGTTATAGAGAGGTTTATGAAAAGAAAGCCCAGTTTTTTTGTAAAAAAGGTTCATTTTATGGGAGTTCTTTTTTTAATGATGTAGGGTATAAACAGAGTAGGGTATGTAGGGTATAAAATGATTGCGGCCTACACGTTTGATTAATGTAGAAATTACTTGAACCAGATTTAATCACACACATGTCCGTGCAACATGCATTGCGTGATTGCATGGTCGATTGTTTGTTTTAGAAGTATACTAAGAAAAATATCGGCTACATATTAAACATATTATCTAGACGGTTGATAAACGTTGTTGGCAACTAAAGAAAGCGTACTGCATTAAATAAACGGTATCAGTGGACTGACACATACTTTTTACCTTTAGTAAATTTAAAAACGACAATCTATAATAAAACTATCATATTCTTTAAACTTTATCTAAATATAATTTTATTATTTATTATTTAAAAAATAATCATCCAATTTCTGAAAATAACCAAAAGAGAAACAAAGTTAAACTAATGGTTAGAATTCCATGGGGTGGACAACCCCCTCCCCCCCGGTAATACCAAGAGTGGGTTTTGTTGGGTGAGTTGACCTTACACTGCATACCAAATTTCATGGGTAACGGTTGGGAAATAAGGAAGAAATTGAATTTTTAATATTCTCCATTAGAATAACGTTGGGCGCTCTCAGATAACGTACTGCGTTTATCATGGACAGTAAATTTTACTTTTCCCTAGAACCGTTAGTCCTAGACAAATAATTGAAAATACTAATTTGTTTAGTTTTTTGAGTTGATTTCAATGGTGGTGAATTTATACTACACCTTCATAATTTTCGCGGAAAGTTCAAAAAACCTATTTTTGTGACATTTAAAACCTCATAACTTTTGAACCATAATTTTTCATACATGCAAGTGGTGTCATACTATTTTGTCTTTTATGCACTATAAACTATAGAATTTTAATGAAAATCGTTAGAGCCATTTTGGAGAAATTTGGATTTTTCACGTTTTTAAGGGTTTTTAGGAGTAAACTACCCTTAAAAAAGAAAAATTCAAAAGAAAAAAAGTCAGGAGATACGGTAAATACATACATAGCAAATTTCATCTAATTCGGACTAACGGGGTAGGCTGTGGCTCTGTACACACAGATACGCGCGCACCTGCGAACGGACAGACACCACGTTGAAAACAACTTTTTGGATTCCACTCTTTAACTCAAATTCGAAGATTTTGACGAAAACAATACTTTCTCCATACCATGTATAAGAGGAGAGAGTGTTATAATCACATGGCACGGTGTTTGAGAACCATATTTAATATTTTTTGATTTCAGACCATCCAAACTATTTCAGTCTACACTAGGACTGTTGTTAAATTCCCAGTGCAATTAGTGGTTGAAGTTTATTTGACAATTTAATGTTTTTGCGCTTCAAACGCAATCAGTATAAATCGCACACCACCAACACGGAGCTATTGTTGTTGCCGGGCCTCTACAGTAATGCGGGTTAATTAAATTTACCTGAACTGTTTCAATTAGAACGGTGTAACGAACCCTGTGACGTATCGCATCTGTGTTCCTTTGACATACGAGTAGAGTGACAATGAAAAATGCACACCTGAAGTGCACGCGTGGACTATGTAGTCCACAGTAGCTTTTGTCTATGAGTGGAATTAACAAGTCTGTAGAGTATATATTTCAGGAAACTATTTACGTAACGGATATAATTTAAATAAAACAGATTTACGTACTTCACTTCATTTAAAACATATTTACGAACCTACTATCTCAATGAAAACACATTTATGTACTCCTTATTTCAGACTAAACCCATTTACGTACGCACTATCTCAATTAATTTTAACCATGTACTTTCTAACATCTTGATTTTGAAGAAAAAATATATTTTTGTGTAAATGAAAATCGTCAACACTTTTTTCGTCAAAACGTTTTATTGGTGTTTCCAAACATTGGTTTACAATTGGTGTATAACTTTTTGTGTGCATGTGACAACAACTACATATTAGTTGAGACATTTCAACACGTAAGCTCCATGATTATGATATTTATAACTTGATGTTTAATACGACGGCAGGGTACAATAGATGCGAGTATTTTTTGGGGGGGAAATGGCTTAGGAGTAAAGATAGTACTGTATCTCTAAACCCCAAACGATGTAAATCAATATTACAAAAATAATATTACAATTCAAGTTACTTAGGTTACATGCAAAACTGGAATCTCTACAATGTTGTTTTTTTGTACAATAATGCAGAAATTTGACTATTACTTACTATTATTACGTATTACTATTACGTATCATACAGTATTATTATACAGATCTATTCGGATGGAATTTTGTTTTAGATTTAAATTACATTAAGAAATGCATCATAAAATAATGCCATAATTTATTCAAGGGCTCAAGGGATATTATCCCTGAAACTTAACTCTATCGGGTATCATAAACGTTTAAAGACGTTTGGAAAATATTTTTGATCTGGGAGGATATTTTACGAGATCAAGATCAGTAATTATGAGAGAGTGTTACTTATTAACATGTGATTCCCAAAACGAGAACAACTATTTAATGAATGAATAATACTAACGTCGTCTTAGGCGAAAGTTTCTCGATTGATATGTATAGCCCAAGTTTGTTTGGCTTGGTTGTTTGATCGAATCCTAACTTTATTCCTTTATTAAAAAGTCTCCCTCAAACTTAATTTCTGGAGGGGACCAACTTTGTTAATAAAACCGCTTCAAGTGATTGGTCTGCAAGGAAATCAGAATTATAATGCATTTTAAAAGCGATGAAGGTGGTATAGTATGTATAGTAAGGAAAAGGTTATTTCAAAATGTAAGTCGGTTCATGCTGAAAATTGGCTTATTCTGAAAACAGTAAACTGAAAAATGCCTCCCTTCAAAAACTAATTAAGTAAATTAATTTAAATACATAATACTAAAAAACTCATCACAGCAAAAATGGCATGTAAAACATTATCTCACACATTCGCTAACTGCCAACTAACTGTAAGAAGAGATATGTAAGTCCACCTTACCTACCCCTCATATGATTAAAATAAGTGAAACTAACAGATTTTTGATGTTTAGTGGGTTGCGAGGGACAATGTTACGGGAGGAATAAAATGCTGCTTTTCGGGAGTATTGCACTTTTGATTGATATGAACATTGCCATTAGTATTTGTCTATAATCAAGGGTAACCTATGCCTATGCAGGGCAATATGTATATAAATTACTAGCTGAGCCGGCGAACTTCTTTACGCCCTAGAGTAAATATTTATTAACTTTAAGATTGGTCACGTTCCGAAGTCAAATAGCATTGAAAAATGTAGATATTCTGGGTCCCGTTGTAGTTATGAGCAGTTCTTATGTTATGAATGGTGTAACAACACGGCTTTGTTTTATTATTTGGATAGATAATAAAAATAGATCAATCAATATACAATACTATGACATCAATTAACATATGACATTTAATTAGACACGAGATGAAATAATCTAAATATATAAAACAAAGTCGTGTTAGTTACACGCATTATAAATCAAGAACGGCTGGACCGATTTTAATGATCTTTGATTTTTTGGATTCATCTCTGCTCCGGTCATGCTTTAGGCATATTCAGTTTCCATAAATTCAATTAGTTTCCATTTTATAGCGTTTTAAATTTCTAATGTTAACCTTATTGAGACTATGTTTGTTTAAAACTGTTCTACAATAAAACATTTGATTTCTTAAGCTGCAGCTGTTGTTTTACTTTCCATCAGCAATATGCTTTGCTATCCAATGCTATCTGAATCATTCATTTAATGTAAAACTATGGAATAAATGTGTACTGTACAAAATGAAAATTTTTAGTCAACACGTTAATAGTTTACGGTTTTTGGAGACTATGTATTTATATTTTTTATTTTCTGTCTGATTTAAAGTCACGTGTTTATATAATGTCGGCCAAATAAATAATAATTAAGGTGTTTATGCATATTACGTTTGTTATAATAATCAGCTGTTGTATATCTTTCCTATAAAAGCCGTACTACAGTTAGGTTTTGTTTGGTTTTAGGTTGGATTAGAAAAATTGTGAATCAATCCACTCAGATTTATTTGTTTTGTGGTAATCCAATACTATAATACGAGCAAGGTTTGTATATATATATATATATATATATATATATATATATATCCAATACTATAATACGAGCAAGGTTTGTATATATATATATATATATATATATATATTTGCACACGGATCTCGAAAACGGCACCGAGGAATTTCTTTAAATTTTGGAAATAACTAATTTCTGAGTAGAAAATAAGTTCTAGATAGGTCTAATGTCCAGGAAAATTCGTGTTTTACTGTAATATTAAGTTTAAAATCTAAAAATTTAACACTACGCTTATGGAGAATAAAATGTAAACAATACAAACCAAAACAGCTGTTTATAACCGTTTGACAGTTCTTGATTGAAGACGGCAAAGAACAATATGTGAATAGAGGTTTTTCATAAATATTTATTTTATGTATGTAATAAATGTAAAAATTAAAAAAATAAAAAATTTACAAATTGTTTAGTAACCTGATAAAGGTTACTAAACAATTTGTAAAAACTTAAGGGTAACATAACTGTGCGAAATAAAGCAGGAAAGAGTATTTCCAAAATCTTCCGTGTTTTGATAGAAAACGTATTTGTTGTATTGCTTGAAGCCACTGTAACAAACCAATTAATATGTGTAAATTAAATTTCTCTTTTGCTTTTCAATCCTCATTCCGTTTATATTAAAATCAGTTGGTCACTGGCTAATAATTACTGTATGGATAGTTAAACAGTAAAACTTTCAATCCTCATTCCGTTTATATTAAAATCAGTTGGTCACTGGCTAATAATTACTGTATGGATAGTTAAACAGTAAAACAATTGAGGTTGGCTAAAAGACCTTAACCGGCGTTGCTCATTTGGCAGACGCCGTGGTCCAGCGGTAGTGTGTTAAGGTCCGTTGTCACTGGTGCGGCTGGAACGATAATCGTTGAACTACAGTCGTTGGACGATAATCGTAGAGCGCCTGCTGTGCATTGTCTTCAATGGCGCCGTTGTCACTGACGCGACTGTCACCAGAGTCGCTGACTGCAGTCGTACGGGTCTGCTCCTGGAGCAGTCATAATCGCAGTCGTTGGCCGATTTTCGAGGGGTGCACATGCGAGTTTGATTGAGTGGTGAGTGCGTTTGTGCAATGTCATCCAAAACAGCTCCAACATTAAAATTTACACCTGAGGAAGACGAGAAACTAGTGGAGGCGATTTCTCATCACCCTTTGATTTATGACCTGAGAAATCCCCAGTATAAGGACCAAAGGGCTAAAGACAATGTTTGGGTGGTTATATCTGAAGAAGTTGGAAGATCAGGTAAGTGTATTTCACATAATTAACTAATATAACTAACTAATAACCCCCACAGTTTGATTATGCTCTTTTTTATACTTTAGAATACTTTCTTTCAGAAAATATCATATTTTTTGCCTTACAAAATTTAAAAAGTCACAGAAATTGTCTGGATTTGTTGGGGAATGTTGGGTGCTTTTCTTCTGGAAGGTTCCCCTTTTGTCTTTGACTCTCTCTCAAAGCCTAAATCAATATATCCGGAGCATACACAGAGAGTTGAACATGACAATAGTAAAGAAACAAAAATACAGCAAAACCTTTTTATTAAGACATAAAAATGAACATTTAAATATTTGTTTCGTTAATAAACCAATAGCATAAACTCTCAAGACATGTTGGTTTAGGATCTGTCTGTTTTGTGTACACTTGATTCTTGCCAACTTACTTTTCCCTCTTCCACAAAGTATGAGGCAAAAGTGCTCCTCACGGTGAAACCCTTAACGTTTGCATAACCACCAGTAGCTCTTAGGGGAATCAAATTTTCTGTCGGTAGGGCCTCGGTTGGGTCAAGTTCGTAGTTCGCTCTTCCAATACAAGAGAGATAGCCTTCCCTCATCATGTTGTGCAAACAACAACTGACAACTATGACATTGTCAACAGTTTCTGGGAGTAGATTGATTGGAGTATAAAAAACTCGAAATACCTGGCTCAAAATGCCAAAGGCGTTTTCAGAGGTTCTGCGAGCACGGCACAACCGGTAATTGAACGTGCCTTTAATATTGTTTGCAAGAGCATCTTCTTTTTGGTAAGGTTTCATCATATTAGGATGTAGCTTGAATGCGTCATCTCCTATCAACACATGTGGCAGCAAAAGTTGACTGTTTGGAAGCCTTCGTGGAGGTGGAAGTAGAGTGCCATTGAAAAACGCTTTCCCCAAGTTAGATTTTTCAAAAATCCCGCTATCTCCCTCTTTCCCGTAGGAGCCGACATCAATAAACATAAACTTGTAGTTAGCATCAACAACTGCAAGCAATACTATAGAAAAGAACCCTTTGTAATTGTAGTACAAAGAGGAAGACTTCATAGGACACCTGATTCGTACGTGTTTTCCGTCGATGGCTCCGATGCAGTTTGGGAAATTCCATTTTACATAATATTCGTTAGACTTCTCTTCCAGTCCTTCTTTAGAAATGTTTGGTAAAAACAGTGGCACTAGCTTCTCCCTCAAAACAGCCAGAGTTTGTTTTATAATACGGCTTATTTCACTAACTGAAATCCTGTACTGAAATCTTAAAGAGTGATATGACTCTCCAGTAGCCAAGAATCTGGAAAAAACAAGAAGTAACGTTAAATTTCTTAGTAATTTTGTAATTACAACTATTTTGTAACTATGGCATACTATCTAAATTATGCATCTAAAAGGAAACTTGCATAAAAATATTTGTCTTTTTCAGTTGCTGACTGCAAGAAACGTTGGAGAAATATAAAAGATACACATGACAGGAAGATGCGAGAAAACAACAAAACTGGTTCTAAGGCCCCACCATGTAAAAAAGGGAAGAAGTGGCAGTTACAAGAACAACTTGCTTTCCTCCATTCTGCGGATGTTAAACGAAAGTAAGTTAAATAATATACTAAGGGTTAACGTTAATGGTATATCAATTTTTGTATTGAGAATATGTTTTATTCTGATTAGTAGTGTACCTTCCACGCGCACAGATACTTTGGGCCAACTGTAAACTGTAAAGGTAAACCTAGTATTTTTCATTTGTTTTCAGAAGCTTCTGCAACATCACCGAGGACAACGAAGGGAGTGCTTATGACGAAAATGATGACTCAGTTCCTTTCGATGTATCTGAAATTAAGCAAGAAATGCAAACAGATGCAGCAGCTCGATCCTCGCCTCAGCCTGTGCCTCCGAAACAAGTGTCCACCAAAGAAGTCTTGTCTAAGAACGAAACTACTCTGCCAAAGAAAACTACTTTCCGCGATAAAGTTTGTTTTGCAATCGAAAAACGCTCCAAAGAGAGAGATACAATGATCAAGAATCTGCTTGAGAAGGATGAAGAAACAGACGATATAACTTTATTTTTTAAAAGCATTGCAAAAACTGTTCAAAAGATGCCCCCTAGCTTTCAACAGCGAGCTAAGTTGGAAACATTAACTTTAATTTCAAATATAGAATCCAATATGTGGGCGTCACGTCAGGGAACATCTGCAAATAACCAAATGTTTATGATCTCTTCGCCTTCGTCTTCTGATGCCAGTTTAATGTCATCAACGTCCCAATATGGCCAAACTCAGCAGTGTGGTGGGCAAACTTTATCTACCCAGCAGTAAGATCAGAGTACAACAATTATGGATCCATACAATATGCCCAGTGGAAAATCTCCAATGTTCACTAACTTCATGAGTTAGTTTATTGAGACTTAATTTGATTCAAAGAGACTAAGTGTATTTGATAATTATTTTATTGGAGTTTATATCTAACATCAGGATTATTTTTCTTCTAATTACTTTTACTTATCATTTTGAACACCAGAACAGAACTTATGCGTCTGCTTGTTTATTCTTGTGTTAATAAAATTGTGTTATTTTCAAAATGAGCAATCTCAGTTAATGAATTTACTTTCCCTTGTTCAACCTTCCCTCCTTTTCTGGTCCCATACATTATGAAATATTCTTGAATTTCAGGTGTATTAGGTAATCATTGCAATTGAATAATCCAACATGATGCAGCTGGGTTTTTATATGCAAAGATGTATTTAAACCTAATTGAAACATATAACCTTTATACTCTCACTCCTTAAACAAAAGCTCTACTTGAACCTTTTCCTATTACAATGTATGGGTTTTTGTAATCATTCTAAAAAATCATTGCTTTACAAAAATTAAATAAGAATAAAAAATATATCCTACCTTAACGTAAGGGCTAACTTCTCATCTCCTGTGATTGGATATGGAATGTAGTTTGAAGACAACTTTTTAAGGTCCTCATTGATTAAACTAGACACAAACTGAAACTGAACTTTGGAAAGTCTAAAGAACTCAGAAAACATTCTCTCATCAGCTTGCAAATGATTGTTTATTAATATTTTGAAGTAACCTTCTTCTGTTCTCTTTGTGAATATATTATGTGTGTTAAGTCGTGGTACACTTAACATTTCTAAAATATCTTCATCTTCTAAATCTTCAACTAACAAATAACTCAGTAGCCGTTTCTTTAAACTCATCATTCAGTACTTCACTTAGCAACAGTCAAACCTCAACTGAACTAATGTTTATTTATTATCGCATTTATTTTATAATCGCATCAGTGACAATGACCACTGCAACGATCATCGCCGAGCGATGATCGTCCACCGATAATCGTTCAACGACCATCGTTCCAGCCGCACCAGTGACAACGGACCTTTAGCCTCGTAATATGAAGATCGCGTGTTCTAACCCCATCAGAGGCAATACCTTTTGTTCAGTGCTATATTAATAATGGTGTAATAAATCGGTTTTATTTAAACCACATAAATGTTTTCTTTGAGTAATAAATGTGTTTTAATTTTTCTAATTAATTTTTATAATACATGTATTATTCTAAACGAGCAAAGCTCGGTCACCAGGTACTGTTATTAATATGTTTTATTGTTTCAATATTGTTATTAACTATGCCGCAACCCAGAATATCTAATTTTTCACAACGTAGTCGTAATGCTATTCGACTTCAGAACATGGCCAATCTTTAAAGAACAGTTAAAGTTAACATGTATTTACTGTTAGGCGTTACGAAGTTCGCCGGGTCAGCTAGTAGGTACATAAAACCCTAAAACTGCGAATTATCAACGTAGCAAGTAAAACTATTCGTTTTATTTTTCGAGTTTATTTACTTGATAATTTTAAATTGACGATTGATACAGAAGGAATTGAATAGTAATTCACATTGCTAATGGAAAGTAAACCAACTGCTGTAGCTTTATAAATCAAATGTTTTAATTGTAGAAAATTTGTAATCAAAATTACCTCCCATAAGGTTAACATGGGGACTTTGACCCTTTGTAGGACATAACCCTTTGGGAGTTTCAAAAAATCCTTTCTTAGTACACATCTAGATCTTAAATAGAATCTTTGTATCAAAATTTAAGTTTCAGTGCCTTGTAGTTTTTTAGAAACTGTGATCAGTGAGTCAGATTTTGGGTTTTATATATAGAGATTCTGGATACAGTCGTGTGGTTCTAGTAACATTGATTACATTGAGTATTTGTAATACATTGTTGACGAAGGCTGCATGCTATGAACCAAACATGCATATTTAAACATCAGGTGCCTGTACAACCTTAGTTCTGTATTTTTGTTTACTTAATGTAAAACAGCAATGATAAACGTTATAAACTTCAAACATTGATTAATTTAACACCAATTAAAAAAATGATTCAAGTAATTACAATAGTACATCAATTGAATTCCCCTTAGTTCATTATTTTGCAATAAGTATTAATTTTTGTAAAATTAAATATCCAATTTTGTTAGGCGATGAGGTTAAAACTGGACCAAATTTAAACACATTTTACAATAACCCTAAAAATCTTTGAAATGTGATTAACACAAATTTCTCAAAATCTGCTCTAAAGATTTATTTTGGATTTCATGATGTATAGGTTCCAAGTAGGTAGCTTTAAGTTTAAGTTTATAAAGTAAGTTTTTGTAAAAAAAACAAGTAAAAATAGGGGAATCAACGCCTCTACATTGACGGTATATAGTATTTTTTTATAAAAATAAGTAATTAGTTCACACAATAAAATAATGAACATAGACTAACGTATACTTAACGTGTACCAACAGTTAGTCTATGATAATATAATAAACCGAATATACAGGGGGCACGGAGTGCAATATTTAGCTGCCAACAGAAAAAAAAATATTATTATAATTTTTTAATTTACTAAATATGACAGTTGTCAAGTATTAAAACAGATTTCTATTTCGTGAAGAGTTTGTAGGAAACCGATTAAGACGTAATGAGAATACATAAACTAGAATATAATAAAGTTGAATCCCACATGGTAATGAGATTAAATTTCTCACGATTAAAACTGTAGATCTAAAATACGAATTGAATGTTTCTCAACTGAAAAAATTAAGGACTGAACGAGTTAAGTGTTGGATGTAGTTTGATGCGAGCTGATGAACCAGTTACGTACATACAAAGAAAACGCGCAACAAGGGAAATTACTGGGTAATTGATAAGCGCAACCACCCGACGACGCGATCGACCAATCGCTGGCGCTAGCCGGTTGTATATTTACGTCCTGTACTTTAAATTTTGTTTAATTTAAAGGAATCTCTCAAAGTATACTTCATATGGTTATACAAGGGGTGGTAATGGTATTACCGTGAGTATATTGTTCACTAGGTTTACGTAAAACACAATACGGTGTCATTAATACTATATACGTGTTTCGCCTGACCTAATTTATAATACAAAAGTGTAGTAATAATAATGAATGCATTTATTGTTCAAGGGGTTTTCTGTAAATACAGATTTTCAAAATAGATTACGTCAATACAAATAAAACAAAAAACATTTAGTTTGAGACCATTTTTCGCAGACCAACTGTATATACTCTGCAGCCGATTGCAAAGTCAACCGTCTTAGAGCAGTAAGCTAAATGCAGCTGACAATCGTCAGCGTACATATGGACCGTGCAATCTGGAAAACACATCTTGGAAAATCAGATGTGTACAGGTTGAATAATATAGGTCCCAGGCATCTACCCTGAAGTACACCACGATCCTCCATAAGCAACCTTGATGTCTCACTCCCCATTCTGGTGACCTGAGCTCTGTGACTTAAGTATGACTTAAACCAATCTACTGCATCTCTGCCAAACCCGTAGTGGTGCATCTTTGCAAGTAAGAGTTCATGATTCAGACAGTCAAAATCTCACAAATAATCAAGCATATCAACGGTGCTGTATTTACCCTCATCTCTGGCTTAGATTAACTCACCAAACATATTCAACAATGCAGTGCATTTAATATGGTTTCTTCTAAACCCAGAATGTAATTTGGGCAGAATATTTTCTGAAGTTTAAGAAAGTCATAATTTGAAGAATAACAACTAATATATTATATACATACATATATATAATCTAATATACTTGAAAAGGCAGTCAGTGTTCATATTGGTCTTAATTGTTGCACTCTTTTCGGATTCACAGTTTTAAGGAGTGGATACACAATACTTTTCTTCAATCTCTCAGGAAATACCACTTCTCCCAGTGAGAAAGGTATGAAAATAGTTACATTTACTAGGTGTAAAATGGCTGAAATTGAAAATGGGCTAACAGATCTAATCATGTTGATGGAAATCTCATCACTACCTACTGCTTTATTTAATTACTTTCATCATTGTCATCACCTCGATTTCTGTGACATCTCTAAAATTGAAGCTGTTCTTAAATTAGTTGAATCTGTTATTTCTGAAAAACTAGTTTTCATAAGAGTTTTTTGCACCATTGCCCATCTTCTGGAAGTAGCCTTTCAGCTACTTTCATACGGGATAATTTCAGTTGGTAAATCGTTGTGGCTTTTCCCCAACACATCACACTGCTTAAGGTAAGACCAGAATTCTTTTGTATTCTTGCTATTCAGAAGTTTTTGTGAGAAATACTTTTCTTTTCAATCCATACCTATCTGACTCATTTCTTACTTTTTTTAGTTTTGCCATAGGCCACCCCCCTGGTCTTCCAGTAGTTGTTTCTTAACTTAGTTAGCCTCATGATCTCATTTGTTCTCCAGGATACCTTTTTCTTAGTCACTCTTTAACAAACTATTGGTGCATGCTGATCATATATTTTTCTAATATTTGAGGTGATAAAGTGTTCTACGTTATCAGCCCCTCGTATTGCTAGTGCGTCATTCCAACCAAATTCTAAAATCTGAGTAACAACACGATCCGGCTCAAAACTTGAAAACCCTCTGTAAGTTATAAGCTTGGCTTTCTCTTATCTTATCAGGCTAGCTCATAATAAATAAGCTTAGGGTCATTTTAACTCCTCTGTGATCTTCAATGCTTGCTATATCTATTACACCTGTTCTCTCAATTTTGGTCCTCTTGTCCACTATATGTGGTCTAACAAGGCAGCAGAGTTTGTTGTTACTCTCGTCGGTTCACTTATTAATTAATTGAACCGTATTGCTTTCTTTCAAAAGTCGGTTCAGGAACTTTGTCTCATTAACCACACAATTCAACAAGTAAGTTTTGGTATCACCTAGATATATAATGATATAATGGGCAGTTGCCTAGGGGTATCTTCTTAAATTTCTCTTTTACCTAAATTAAAAAAAAACTGGAAATTAGCAATAAAACCAAAAATATTTTTACATTGAAAAAGGTGGTGAATGAAGTTATTAGTTTGGTTTTTTTTATTATCTGTGCTGGCATTTTTGTAATTTTATCTAAAAAGAAAACTAAATCAGAATTGCTTGTTTGACTTATTGTTTGTATATGAAACAATTGGTATTGTTGTTGTTGTTCTAGTATGCTGTCAGCCACTAAATTTGCAAACTCTTTTCATTGGAAATTTTTGTAAAAATTTCAATTAAAAGAGTTCTAAAATGCTAACAGATTAACAAAGATATAACTATGAAAGAGATCGCTTATAAAGAGATCTTTTACTTCAAATAAAACCTGGCCTTTCGACAATCGAGCCAATGAATAGGTAAGAGCTCTAATTAAGCCTTTTGAAACATTGATTTCTTTTTGTGCTTCTTCAGATCTTCCTAGAGAAAGGAGACAGACTTTTGTAAATATTTTAAGACGTTTAACCCTCAGTTAGCATGGCAATGTCTTCTTGGACGTATTACTCGGAGACAGCTGTTTCCCAACTGGGCGAAATGGATAGTAGAGTAGAAGAATATAAGACGAGTTACGTTAAGTTACGTATTTTCAGTGATTGAGAACGAACCACAAGACGAGGGCAACAAGCCAGTTTTGTGATTGACAAATAAGGTTTTTTTGTATTTGTGGCGGTTAACATTGCCCAATTCCTTCAGAACACGTAGTAATCGCTTCCAATCAGGTGGATAGGTAACGAGATACAAAATAGATCCTTTCAAATTGATGAAATCGTATAAACGATTTAAAATATTTTATTTTAGACAAAAAATAAAACCGACTATTGTGATCTTGTGATATATGATCAACTTGTTATAAGTTGATCACATATCCTTCAACGTAATAGAACTAAAATAAATTTTTTTTAACAAAAAGTATTTTACTAAAAATAAACTAAGAATAAAAGGGGAATGATTAGGTAGGTTTGCTCTCTCAAGGAACAAAAATATTTAGATTTTTCAAAATAAATTAACAATATGTAGCTGTATAGCAAATGCTATAACACAATTTTAATAAAGAGCGCGAGACATCAATTTTTACTTTTCCTGAAAGATTAACATCGTAGCTCCAAAAGACAAGTTATTGTGTTTCTGCACCCCAGTAACTCATTGACATAGACTAAAGATTCTAATAATTAATTAGAATCTTTACTCTATGTCAATCAGCTACTGTACTTTACTCTTATCACTTTAGTCATTATTACTGAAGTGTTTATTTTGTGACCTGATTCCGCCTACCTGATTGTCGCTAATAAAATTTAATATTTTAATAAATTACATGTAAAACCTTCGAAAACCTGGTTTTGAACTTCAAAACCAGATGTTTTGAACTTTGAAGTTCAAAGAGCGCAGGCAGAGCCACGCTATCGCAGAGTTATGTGTATGTTCAGTCATGTATAAATTGAAAGTGGGATGAGTGTGAATAAAGGTGTTACTAATTATTTTAAATTTCGAGTTAAATATGTAATAAGTTAATAAGTTAATGTAATAAGTTAAGTTAAATATGTACACTTTCACCAAATAAAATAATTTCCTTAGGCTAAAAAAAATTAAATTCTTAATAAGTTTAACTAAGAGTTAAAAAAATAAGCATAAGGAGGGACAAATATATTAGTTATAGAGTTTACTTCCAAATGTGAAATTCGTGTAACCTAAACCTAATAGTTGTAGATCGGTGTTGAACGGGCGCAGCGCGCACTTCATTATTAAGGCGGTTCCCAGCCCTCGCTTCGTTATTAAAACAAGGGCGTAACAAGTGTAAACAGGGCGAGTTACGCTTTAATAATTCCGACCCCCCTAGAAGGCTAAACACCTGCTTGTAGATATCAACTCTGCCTCTTGTGAATTGCTGAAACGATTTGCACTGAAATAAGGAGCCTGAATAAGGAAGTCTCAGGACAATAGATCACTTCTCAGAAAACCCCGTTTCAAAATTAAGTTTACTTCAATTCTTTTGACCCACGGTTTTATACTTTATATCAAAAATAAGTAAGTCTCTCGTATGTCTCTAGAAATAAAAACCTTCTTAAATGGTTATAGAGCCAATTTTTTATTTCGGTTGGTGGAATCCCCATTTATCAAAAGTCACCGACGTTCACTGTTATTGGAAATATCCAATTCATAATTTCTCTCCCTCCCTTACTCTCTTATTCTGAATGTTGTACGTTATATAGAAGTTTATATTACCCCACAGAGCGGTGAAGGGAGAACGTCTCCCTCAAACGAAGCTATTATGGGCGAGATATAAACACTTTATACAAATCCTCTCCACCGATTACTTTTTGAAGCTTACTAATTAATTGAAACTAATACTAATAATTAAAGATACTTCTAAAAAGAGAACGTACCTCTTAGTTCAATTATTTTACTTACTAACTATTTTTATCCCAGAAGTAGTACTCCTCCTTTGAGAGATTCACCTCAATAGTAGGAGCCACCGAAACTTTAATCATAACTCTTTTCAAAATTCGATGACTTGTTACGTTAACAGTAAAAAATTTGATTAATTTTGGTTTCCTCCAAGAAGGCTCGAACCAACAGTTGGCCAGGTGCTGTTACGATGGGATGGGTTTTGAAACTAACGACCATTACAGAATTCTCTTTGATCTCAATCCCCCTAGTTGGAGAATAAATGCAGATTCTTCCGCTTCAATGAAGATTAGAGATAACGATTTCCAGATTTTATCACAGTGGAAGTTTTTCTTGTCTCCCTTTTGAGTATTTTTGACTCGCTTGGTTACGGTTTTCAAAATAAATATTAGGGTTTTAATAATATACAAATTGTAATTACCTAAATATAAATAGCTTTTTTTGTTTGCTCTTTTGTGTTCTGTGTTATCGAATTCCTAATAATTTTATTTAGTTTATTTTTAGAATATGTTTTAATAAACCTGGTGAACAAATCACTTAAGTGAAATGAAAACCGTACTAAAACAACCATACTGCTAGAAACGTGTCCAACCAACATTTTAGCAAAGTTGGAACAATAAAGGAAATAATAATGGAACAATAATGGATGTTGTAACAATAATGGAACAATTATGCAGGTTAAGTGTAAGAAATGGCCATGTGGCCCTAACCTTGCCTGTTAAAATAAAGAATTTCATAAAGGAATTTCATTTCATAAAGGAGTTGATTTTGGGAAAGGTAAGTAGAAAAAATATTGATTTTTGTTAAACTACTTCATATTGTAAAAACATCACACTTAGCCTATAATAAAAGTAATAGTGTGTGTAAGTGTATGTGTGATGAGGTGTGTGTATATATTTGTGTGTTCGGATGTTTTCGGAAACGGAGGGTCAACAAATTTGAGATAATAGTACTTTTTAGTTTCCTCCCAGAAATCTTGGGCTCTACAGAAGGCTTCCAAACTGCAATTTAGTTTGGGATACATTTTTTTGGAAAGCTTAACAACTCAACGTCATTTAGGGGCGAAAATGTGTTTATTTGGAACCAATTCAATACCATATTATTTGATCTATTCAATATAATCAGAGCCGGACCTACGTGTTAGAGCCGACTAGACACTATATAGTATTGCGGCGCCTCCCCTTCATCCCGCCCCCCATCCATCCCTCTCAAGCCACTCTCTACCCTACAATAACAGTTTCACCATACTCACGTACACTTTCCATTTTCAACACCTTTATTTTACTTTACATTTGCATTACTATAATGTTTTAGTTACATTAGAGACGATCGCAAGAGGTTGAAAATAAGAAATGAATATATACAAATTATTAATTCCAACTTGTGTAAAACTCGTAGTATTCACACTTTAAAACATCTCAAATAATACATAAAACATTGCTTAGGCTTACTGTTTGCTTCAGGATACATTCGCTAGCTTATGCTGCAAAATCCGATAATGGTTATCTTTCTAACATTTGCAGCCGTAAGTCATTAATAATGTTAAAATAATCTACGTGCTTTGTGATGTTGGATTCGATAGCAAGAATGACAGTAGAAGACGACCTTGGTATTGTACTAGTACTGAGCTCTGCTTAAGGCATTTCTCATAGCACTAATAAATAATAATAATAAATGCCTTTATTTTTCAAGCGATTTTCTGTATACATAGCTTTTCTTAATAACTTACGTCAATACAATAAAAACAAAACCCAAGTATGGTAATAATCTAATCAGTCAAAATACATTTAACTGCACACAATTTTGAATGATTAAGTTACTTTTTAAAGCTCTCCCGTAACCTTTAAAGTTTTCTTGTCCCAGGAATTAACAACTAAATTTCAATTCATAACAAAAAAATTAACTAATTGAGTATTTCAACGGTTTTACTATTGGGTTTCACCCAGTGGTTCTTTTTAGATGTTATCAACGTTACATTTTATCACGTTTTCTGTGTTTTTGTTCGTATCACGAGCCCAGCCACGCGACGTGTAAATTGGTTTTTACCGCGTGTTCGTTTGTTGATAGTATCAACGTTACATTTTATCACGTTTTCTGTGTGTCTAGTCGTATCATGAGCACAACCACGCGACGTGCAGATTGGGTTTTACCACGTGCTTGTTTATACATTGAAACAACGTTCATGTTTATCTGGGCGTGTTTAAACAATACGAATGCTGTTAATATTTCATTTTTATTGTTTTACATTTGAATAAAAACTCTTCGTTTGGAATTTTTTCACACCATGTCGATATTTATCCATTCGTATTTCATCAAGATTTTCCTTAATGAAAACTGTTTAGGCCCTCCGAAAACCTTTAGAAATTTTCTTCTGCCATTTTCTGTAACAAATAATTACAGTTCATAGTAAAAAATAAATTAAGTAATGTAATCGTGTTAAATATTTTAATAGTTTACTATAAAACATCAGCATTTATGAGCAAATGTTAGATTTATAATATACTGTACATTTTATATACGAAGAGAATAATTTTTTTGGCTGAAAATGCCTTGTAGTGGTTAAATACTCCTAATATGTCAAATAAATTTTCTTTTAATTATGTAGCCTACTGTTGTAAAACTATATCGATTCTTTCCATGAAATTTGTCGTTCCATGTATTTGTAGGAGTGGTTCTTGGAGTGGTGGTGGAGGTGGATGTGTTTCGAGTTAAAAACAATATAAAAAACGAATCCTATTAAAGGGTAGACTCATTAGACGTGTTGACTAGAGGGCGGGGCCGTCATTAATTATCATACTGTTACTACCTAATGTGACACTGTTCAAAGGACTCCTCACTTGTCACAATCTCCGCTGGAGCTTCGGGCGACGTGACGTCATGTTGGGGTCTGAGGACAACCGTGTTGAAACTAGTTAGTGGATGACACAAATAAGACTGCGCAACTAATAAGGACGTGACCACGTAGACTAATATACAATAATTATTTATTCATATTGATTCAGCCAAAATAATATTAAACTATATGCTGGAGAATCAATCTTATAAATTTATATATGTTAAACTATATTTATATATATATATATATATATATATATATATATATATTTATATATATATGTATATGTATAAATATTTATAATTTATATATGTTAAATTTTTATATAATTTATATATATAAATATTTATATATTTATATCTTTTATATATATATATATATATATATATATAACTTTGTGATTTATCATCATAGAAAATTAAACTCATTTATTATTTTAGTGATTGATATTGACATTATCCACAATTATTTAACTAACTCAAGCATGTTGAACATATTTTGTTAAGCAATATAACCAGGTTCAAATTAATATGGGCGAAAAAAGTAAGATTTTATAGCACAACTAGTAGATCTCAGAGAAACGATTTGGAAGTGATACAGAGTTATGATTCATTATGGCAAGCTTTTTTGTAATCTCAACATTCACGAATATCTCTTGAAATGCAACGGTTGGGTAGATCCTGCAGATGAAATCGGTTAATAACCCACCTCAATTTAAAATTCGTTGATATACCTGCAGATTACTTTATGAAATCGTGCTCAGGCATTTCACTGCTCCTGCATATTTAAGTTTGTATAAATAGGTAGAAAATTAAAATATTTTTTAATTAATGCCATATCACTTCCTATTCCTGTGGGACTGTTTATACACATATTATATGTAATAATTATAAGGTAAAAACTAAACTAAAATTACATTTTAGAAAACTAAAAATTGTGTTTTAAATTTATTGCATAAAAATATTGGAAAACATTATTGAATATGTGTGGTTTTAATAGAGGATGAATCCGTAAGAGATATATAATGTAACCGTTTGTTTAATAATGTAACTTTGTTTTACCCAACGAATGTTGCACCTACGTATATGTTGACCGGGTCACGTACAACAATTGTTGACGTTGGCTACGTGACTATAACATTACCCATCCTAAAAACAAACACTGATATTTATCACAATCATTCGTGCTCAGTGTTATATGAATGAACAGGTGGAATGTTATCTATTTATTTGTATTCATTTTGATACTCATATTTATGTTTATAAATCTTACAATAGCTCTAGTAGTTTGTATAGAAAAATGTTTCAAATGTTCATGTTACAAATTGCCAACACCCACACAGAGCTAAGACATATCAATGACAAAGTTTTAATATATTATAAACAGATAAATAATAATATCTTCATGATAGTAATTAATATTATTGTAATTTAAATTATTAATTTATTGTATATAATAATTATCTAGCAGAAAATTAACTTAACTATGTTAACCATGAACCGGTACCAGTATATGAAAATAATGTTTTCCTCACACTACAAGGGAACACATGAGTTTCAGTTCTAAAATGTGGATGGAAACTTATTGTGAAACTCATTTTCATCTATAAAACCGTAAGTTTCTTTCTTGTCTTTTGCGATCATTAAAGTTAGCTACACGAATATCCTGGGGAAAGTCTATTACTTACGCTGGACTATTCATTTCCGATCAGCTTTAGAAGTTTTAGGAGGTCGAAGCAACAACCGACTTTCATTGTTGTCAAACCATCAGTGACATTTTACCTCTGATTAATGTTACACGTGAGAAGCATATTTTTTGCTTTGCGTTTTTGTGTAATTATATGAATTTTTAGTATTATTTTGTATTGACGGAATGTCACTCCGGACACTCCCAAATACTCTCTGCCAGTTTAATGTACGAGTAACTGGACTAAATGCAACTCTTTATATCAAAATAATCTCTGATTATTTTGATAGGCAAAATCATTTCCTGTTTATAAAATTATTATGCAGTCCGTTTAAGAGATACTGAATAAATATTTGTGCCAGAGTTATAAAATAAAGATATTTTTCCAGAATATTTTGACATGAATAAAGCTTAGCACCTGGGGGGGGGAATTTATAATTTGCGCCACCAAAATTTGGGACATTATTGTCATTTTGTAGTGACGTCATATTTTGGTTATGAGAACAGCTGTTCAGATGAACTGAAAACCCTCTAGACACATCCATGATATAACCTTTTACCCACAGGGAAGTTAATACAAAAATTTTTCTTCGAGGAACTTGAAAACGAAAACTTAAAAAGAGGTGTTTCAAAAATGTCCTAAACTATAAAAAGTTTACTGGTTAAGGTAAGGGGTTTCATGATTCATATACGGAAAATTATTCCTTGCGCGTACAATAGCATCTGTTTTAAATACTGGCCAGTGATGTGTTTTATGGTTTTTGTCGACATTTATATAGTTTGTGACAACCTTCTCTAATACGGGGAAATGATCCCTACGACTATGTTTGTTACTGGAAAATAAACCCATAAATATGTTCGAAACCGTGGTTGCATACAACTACGAGGATCGCCTTACAGTACAGTAAAGGCAATTTAAACACTTTTTACTAAACTATTTCACTCAATTGTAAAGGTTGTGGTTGATTGTAGGTTAGTGTCAGGGTTTCAGACCACACTTGTATCTCTGACGTGTCCTAACACCTGTGTATGTATCCAGGACCTTTCATGCCGTTCTTCTATTGGGTGGTAGTCCAGTAACTAACTACCTAACTTTAACTGAATTATCAGAAGTAAGTGTGGTTAAGTAAGGTTAAGTAAGGGTTAAGGTTAAGTAAGGTAAGTAATGCAATACAGAATTTTAAATGTTTCAGGAACAGCGGTCGGCAAGTGGTTACGTTATTCAGTTCGCCAGACGGCCGGCGTGGCGCCACCGTCGAGGTGATGGGCCATTCCGAGCTGGATGTCTCGTCGTAGTGTCGAGGGAACTGAATGCTACCACTCCATTTGCTCCAATAAAAAGGAGGCTATCTCAATTTAATTACAACAGACGGTTATTCCTGCAGATTGTTTACCTTAAAATGGCCTTAACTGCATAACAATTAACTTATTTACCCATTCTTTACAACAGTATTGTTATGCAGATTTGCGAAATTGTTATGTCCATTAGAATTCTAATTTATATAAGATTAATTAACTAGTATAGTCTATTAACAAACACAATTGTGTCAGTGATTGATCTATTTTAATTATTACCTTTCGAGCAGTCGATTGATGTAAACAATAAAAACTGTGTAATAAATTAGTTGGATTTTAAAGCTGAAATCTGTGGTTTAAATTAGAACGGGGTTTTCCTATAAAGAGTGTAAACACAAAACACCCTTATAACCACTAACCATAAAAGCAAAATAGGTGTAAGAATCCCAATTAAGCCTACAAATACCGTAACTTCCACCCAAGCCGGTCACCGTTTATTTAAGGTAGGCCCTCCACGCCACTACCACACATTTGCAAGCCAAATTATTGCTCATGGTCGGGATTCGAATCGTACCAAGAAACGGCTTCAACTGTTGTACTCGTCAGTACAGCAGTCTAACCATACACCACAAGGGACACCTTCAGAGAAAGCACTTATTTGGCTATAAAAGCATACTCAACGAAAAGTAACGAACTCAAGCGTCATTAATAGGGAACTACAGATATAGTTGATTATTAGCTCGCAGATGGCAGCCCCGTGGCATAGACTTCTATAGAGTACAATTGCACCTCGCTGACATCTCACAGTGAGATGTTAGCACCTGGAGGGTTAATTATTACCTTTCGAGCAGTCGATTGATGTAAACAATAAAAACTGTGTAATAAATTAGTTGGATTTTAAAGCTGAAATCTGTGGTTTAAATTAGAACGGGGTTTTCCTATAAAGAGTGTATTGAATAAACAACCCTTCGTAAAATTAGTTGTATATTTATTCATCATATGAGGATAAGAAATCAGTAATTAAACGCTGTACAATTCCGCCCTGCACTCTGGGTAACATAGCTTAAATTTGCAACAGTGCTGTTTCAACTACCAAGAATATCGTATTCAATAATTAAAGTCTAATTATACAATCCCGACATAAATTATTGTTAGTTTGTAAGATGTGTTAAATCATTAAATTTACATAATTTGACGAAACGAATTTTCAGAATTATCAATAACGAATAAAGCATAAAAATAAGAAGATGATGAGATATAGTGATTATTTGCAGCAGCCCTGGCGTGGCATAGGCTGTATGTGCCCGGGTGTGTTCGTCCGATAAGAGCAGTGATGCCCGGCGACTGGCTTTGTTTAGCGCTGCCTCGACAAGGTAAATCTGAAACATCAACACTACAAAAGCTCGTAGATTAATGAAAAAAATTACAACGTTACTGATTATTTTCTCTCCATTGTCCTGATCAAAGTTTATTCAAATAACACCAGAATTTCAATTTTTTTGTAAAATATGATTGAAAAATTTATTTAGTAAGCTATAAATTAAGTTTGTAAGTAAATATATCCAATCTCCGAATACTAGTCTGAGCCTTGTCAACTTGATGCACAATATCAACGATTGCAATGTGTATTCTTGTACTTGATTATTCACCGTCGAAGGGCTAAACACACCCTCCCCCTCCCCCTCACCCCTCCCCACGCGATATCGCTACCAACGCGAGAACACGAGCAAACAGGGTAAGTTACGCTTTAATAATTACAACCCTCTCTGCAGGTTAAACATCTGCCCTGCGATACTTTGAGCCGATGTTTGTTGCAACACTATTCAAGTGCTCACCACATTAACTAGTGATATGGCATGAAATTGTTTACCTAACCACTAACGCGTTAGGTCGATACGAAGTAAATATGCATTCAATTCAAAATGTATGTTTTTAAAAAGTTCTTAAAAATTAAAACGATATTTTATAACTACTGAAAAAAACTCATACACAATATTGTAAAAATAAATTTAAGCATATGTACTTAAAAATAATTTAGGAGAAACATAGTATTATGTAGCTATAACAATGTAAGCGTGATCAATTTTAAATATTATATACTCAACATAAAGACATAAATTAATAATTTATTCATACAGTTTTTGTTTTACAATGTGATGACAAACTTAATGTCACACTATATGATGCAAATGAGACATTATGATTTCTAATGACATATTAATGATTTCAATCAATAAATGACTACATTAGACCCCGACTCTATGTCCGCGTCCCAGTTATCTGATTGCATTGTACACATTTCGTAAAAGAAAACAGCGCTGTAACTATTTTACTACAACATTACTAGAGGTACAAGTAAAATACATTACTATGAGTAAAAAATGTTTGTATTTACTTCCCTGTGAAAAATATGTATTTCTCACAGGAATATGTAGGAATATATATCTCTACCACATTTAGTCTCAATCGGGCCATTTATACGAGAGTTATCGTGCCCAAACGCACACACGCACCCATCCGTACAAACACACACACAGACACACAGACATTGAAATTTTGACTCCACTTACTATAACCGACACGATACGACATAGATATGTCTCACTTATGTCCATCTGTTTAACTTGGTGGTGATTTGTGAAATAAGCTACAAATTTAAACATTGTTAAACTAGTAACATAGCAACAATTCTTAATTTTTAGTTTTTAAAATAAAATGGCCTAGACCTGTTATTCTTCCTCCTTCAAGATAGTATATGAGGCTGAACCGTGAGTTCTAGAATAGATTAAAAATCAATAGCTAGTTTAACTAGATTTTTCTTAAATTCTATTAACTAAACAGACGATTGTCGACATATCGTGATTTCAGTACACAATATAACTCTTTTGTGATGTATGTTTGTACAATTTACCGGTGAAATAGTATCAAGAGTTACGATACAACTATATTCTAACAACTCCACAAATATTATAATATTGAATTCAACGTTTTATTTTGTATATATCTCTGGAATACAGTTCATAAACAATAATCGTTTTGTTTATAAATGTATTATTCCCATGATTATTCTAGTTATTGAGCTATGTAATATGCTGTTGTTAATGATGAACCACCCAAATATGTAAACATATGTAATGCAAGTACAGTATCATCAGTTAGTTGGTGTACCAAAAATGTTTCGATGAAACACCCAAGAAATATATACAAGTTTTCTTCACTGTGAATTAAAATTAAATACATTTTATCTTGATAAATTAAGCCTTTCATAAGCTTTTACCTTTTAAGTTTTACTTATTACTGTTTTTAAATAAATTGATAACTTTGTAATACTAACTAATTTTACAGAATATTTTTTTGGTTTAGGACAGATACGAATAGCTACAATTTTATTTTCAACTGAAACTATTTACAGTTTTTGCATTATATACAACTGATATATTTCAGACTCTTCTTAGCCTAGATCATAAATCGTGAGACAATTATGATTAACGATTAATGGGTTTGGCGTTTACAAACGAAATTGAGAGCAACAACAACAGCATAAGCTTCTGAACAAATTGTATTCAATACGTATTCCTTCGGAAATTTCCTAGTATTTCGCATTTTGGTAAACATATTACTGTATTAGGGACTGAAAATAACCACCAATAAGTAAAATGAGACCATGGTTAATTTGAGTCTTTAAATGTAACAAAACAAATACTCATTATCTACAAATTAAAGTTATTCCTGAAGTAAATTCATAATTATAGCTACATACTTTTGCTAAATGTTATGCAATAGTTTCCCAATGTAACAATGTAACAAATTACAAACTCCTAGCCTCTAGATTCTCATATTAACCCAAGGAAGCCCTTCTCAAGTCTGTTCAGGTGAGTTTGTAAATATATTTTGTAATATATGACTTAAGAGTTTGGTTTATTCTTTTGAATATGGTAGGTTATTTTATATTCCAAAAATATATAGGGATAAAATAAAGTTTAAATTATTATTTAACTTTATATTAACAGTTTTAAATATGTTTGAAGTATTAGTAATTAAAATTTTTAAGAAATTCACATGAAAATTCTAACCTTAATAGTTTATAAAATATATTTCTGTAATTTTTTCCAAGATATTAAGGGAGTAAAATATATTTTATGATACAAACATAAAGGATTCAATGTATTTTTGTAATCGGTAAATGCATTTTGATAATGTACAAGGTTATTAAATTTTATTATTCTCATTAAATTTATTATTTAATAAACATACTCGTATTTGTTTAATATATAAATATATTAATTTGTACACTTTTGTCATTCTAAGAGTAAAGTTTTATTTAGGCATTTACCATTTAAGTTAAAATTTGGAAGTATCATATAAAAGTCAGTCTTATATTTTTGTTTCTTTTTCTTTTGTTCCAGATAACTTTCGAGGAAGAAATGTCTTATTTGGCCCTGCACTTTTTAAACCACCACACCAAGGTGGCTCAAAAGTTCATCTTCTATAAATTAACTATTCATAACCTCTTAGAGTTGACTTGATAGGGAAAACTATTCAAATCCACCATTACTCAGTAAAACCCCCATTGATGGTCCCTTCCTACAATTAATCCTCTATAACATAATGAGTTTTCCTTAATAGTTAATCAAATGAAATATTCTGTGCTCTCTCGATCCCCAATTCCCAGGCCACCTTGTCCCTTAATCAACCCTACGACACTACATATAAACCTACACCTCAGAAGTCCAAGTATAGTATGTTCACTCTTCGTGAGTGGACCGAACTCTTCTAGGTGTCAGATGAGGCGACTCACATACTACACTCTCCACCTGGATATCCGACTATGACTTCGAGACTTTCAGACTCCTCTCTGGGATCATCTTCAGCTTCCATATTCCCTTCCCATCTTAGTGCTCACTGAGGGAGAACAACACAACCAAACTAGCACGCGAGATCCAATGCTCATATTCACTTCAGAGAGGATTTATTATCAGGTGTGTACAAAATAATTTTACCTATTATTTGTTTATATACTGCACCAAGGGAAATGTAAGTACGTATTTTGAATTTATTGTTTTAATAAGAGTTTGGAATTTGTTACATTTTGTAGTAAACATTAGTTGAACATTAATTTTACGCTATAATTCAGAGTGCGCTTATAATAAATAAGTGAGTTATTGATTTTTACTTATTCTCCTTAAGATTTACACTAAACAATATACTGTATTTACCATGTTAAATATCTCAGTAACCAATTGATCTAGATTCAAAATACTAAATTGTGTTTTTTTGAGCTGAATCTAATGATAAAAAGAGTTAGATTTTTCTAAAAACTATACATAAACAAACTGAAATTTCTTTTGGTACAAAGCCCTCCCAAAAGTGTAGTTTATGTAGTCTAATTGCGTTGCCCAACAAACTCGTCATAGATATTGCAGAAAGGAATAACACCACCGAATTGTATGATTATCAGACAAAAACTGTGACCGTGATCGTCTCAACACACACACACAAATATATATTTATGCCCGAATACATAAATACATACATACATACATACATACATACATACATACATACATACATACATTGTGTAGATTTTAAACACAAGACGCGTTGGAAAAGTCCAACTATTTGTTAATTTAATAATTAATAACCAACGCCATTATGAATTTTCAAAACTCTGTTAAATACATACAAATGTAAACGACTGTATCTTTGGTCTCTAGGGACCACGAAGTGAAAAAGTAACATGGTTCTGGGCTGAGGTCTTGCCGTGAGACCTACGGGAATAGTTCTTTCCTATGGGAAATTCGCTAAAAGAGTTGTAAGATCTATTTTAAAATAAATATAATAAATATATAATAAAAAGTTATTTTTATATGTTTAAGTTTATGGTTGATAATAATTCATGGGGATTATCAGGTTTAGATATCAATTTCCATAATTTCCCGGTGTATTTTCCTAAATCGTTGTCTGGTATATTTTGTGGTACATTGTTGAATTCTAGATACATTTAGTATTACTCTTTCGATGCCCTTTTGTAACAATCGAATGATAGGTTTAAAAGTTGAGAGATATACAACTCCAAAACAGTGAAATGCAAGGCCAGTCGAGAAACTACAGATGCATGATACAAAATAACTAATAGTTTTTTAGAACACGCAAAAATACCGCTTTCGGGTTTAAAAAAATATCCCTTCTTCAGCTTATTTATATAGTTCTTTCAAGAAAGATTTGAGTAATTGACTATTCAGCCCTAAATACTTAATCCCTCCATAGCAAAATTTTCTTCATGGAAAATATAATAAAAAAACATACATAAAAACTACGTTAAAAGTACTCGTAAAATAAATCTTAAGTAAGTAAGGTTAAGTAAGTGGCAACAAAATTTATAAAGTTTTTTTCTTTATCACACATTCTAGTCAGGTTCAACATCCGAGTCCACAATATTAACCTAACCCTGTGGTACGGAAGGACCATTGCCGTTCGTTCATATTCATAGAACAAACGTGCAGGTTTCTGAAGGAAGATGTGGTGTTCCGTGTTGATTTGGAATTTTCGAAATGGTGTCACCAATAAATTTAATGATTACTATAAAACACTATGTTATTAGTGTGAATCTTTGAAACCTGAGTACTGAGTACATATAGAACTGGTTTCCAACCAAGAAACAAATTTAAGATGGGTTTAAATGCGGTTCGGTTCTTACCGGAATTATTGAGAAAGAAAATTAATAATGGATGCTGCCTGTAAAAGAAATGGGCATAAGAAGATTTTTCGAAAAACATGCATTAAGACCGTTCGTTACTTGAAGGAGACTTGACGCACAAACAGGAATCAATGATTCAAAAGGTATAATTAGAGCTCTCAGGTATTCATTGGGCCGATTGTTGAGGGAGGTTATTTGAAGTAAAGCGACTCCTTATGAGATATCTCATTAATAGTCATCTCATCAATGGTTAATCTTCTGTGTCGAATTTTCAACCGTTCCAGTCCTTGCACAGGACTCGATTGAGTTTGAACGCTATTTTGTCTGCTGTCCCTTTGTCCAACACAATATCAATGTGAACTCTCGTTGATTCAACTCCCCCTTAACAGTTTAAAAATTTGTCTTACTTAGGCTATACTGTCATAACTATCTTTTAAAATGGTGACCTACTTAGGTAGGTATTTCAAGCGAGGTATGAATGATAAATAAGTGAAATGTGAGTGTGGCGCGATCTTGTAGTCTTGTTACTGACATGTTCTTTAGACAGGTCTGTTAATTAATAGCCCAACCATCAATGGCTCCTAAAGGACCATACAGCTTAACGTGGAATCCGTACCAATTTTGCCTCTAAATGACGAACTGGTGCAGTTATGAGGATGGTGTTTGCGGATTGATGTACCATTCAATAGTGCGGACGTTTATTCATTCAGATAATACTGCATCACCTCTACTGACCATCGCCTATAACTTTCCACAATTCGTGACCCCTAAGTAGCTGGATAGCAGGAGTACAGGCCACCGTCCCTATTTATAAACATACCTGTATATCCGTAATATTTTGTACACAGCAGGCACGTATTGTACATACGGTACTTCCTAGGGATTACCTCGTCCTAATTGTATTAGCAGGAATTGTAATGGAGGACTAGAGGTTTGAATATCAGATGCCGACCAGCAACCTCAAATATTGACATTAAATTTGCCAGCATTTGCATAATACAAACGGTGTTGATTTGAATTTCAATGCGTTAATACACCAAGTCAGATTTTCAATGAAACCTATATTTAATACATCTCATCTTTCACATCAATCCGTCAAAATTTTCCGTTAATATTTCATTGAAATAAAACATATTTAATTATTACTTATTTAATTCAAATATAATAAAACATACATTTTGTTTGGTTGTAGTTTTTATCGATTTTCTTATTGATTTATTCTTGATTTAGGCAAAAGGTTAAATTTTAACCTGGATAAGTTTTGTAAAGATTCATCAACATTTTGTATTAGGTGGTATAGAACTATTGCTTAGGAAATGAATGCTAAGATGAATAACTTTTATTGTCAAATCAGGAGACCTTCCAACCAAATATTATGTTTCAAACTTATTTTTTAGATTAATCTTAATACAAAATACCCCCGTCGCAGCAGACCTGCGTACTCAGCGAATTTCCAAATCAATAATATAATAATAATAATATATGACAAGTTTGGTCAAAATCTGTCGATAAACATGAGAATCATTTGCCTATTCTCCATAAGATTAACATGGGAAAGAGTGAGCAGGTTTGCTGCTATGAGGAACACTAAAAGAGTAGGCATTTATACCATCAAAAATTATTATTTTTAACATTTATACCAACTTTCATCAACATCTGTCGATAAATAAAGGAGTTTGCCTATTCTCCATATGATTAACATGGGAAAAGAGTATGCAGGTTTGCTGCCATGATAAACACATAAACTGTGATTTTTTAGCATAAACGTATGGGTCCCAACCACATAAAGCTAAATATAAAGTTTTATTCAAAAATATTGATTAATATGGGAAATATTAATTTTTCATTATCCTCCTTTTACTTTCTCCCCTTATACGTAGTATATGGAGAAAGTATTGTTTTCGTCAAAATTTTCGAATTTGAGTTGAGGGTGGATATATCCGTTTTGGGGTCCCCTGAATCCAAAAAAGTGGGTTTTGACGTGATGTCTGTCCGTCCGTGTGTGTGTGTGTGTCTGGATGTGTACAGTGCCACAGCCTACCCCGTTGGTCCGATTTAGATGAAATTTGGCATGTATATATATAGTCACCGTATCTCCAGGCGTTTTTTTTCATTTTTTTGAATTTTTGATTTTTAAGGGTAGTTCACCCCTAAAAACCCTTAAAAAACGTGAAAAATCCAAATTTCTCAAAAACGGCTCTAACGATTTTTATTAAAATTTGACAGTTTATAGTGTACAGAGTACTAAATAATTTGACACCACCCGCATATCTGTAAAAATGACGGTTCAAAAGTTATGGGCTTTTAAATGTCTAAAAAATCAAATTTTTAAATTTTCAGCGAAAACAATAAAAGTAAAGTATAACTTGACTGGCACCATTAAAACCAGCTTAAAAAACTAAACAAATTAGTAATTTGAATTATTTGTCTACGACTAACGGTTCCAGAGAAAAGTTAAATTTACTGTCCACGATAAACGCAGTACGTTGTCTGAAAGCGCCCAATGTTATTCTTATGGAGAATACCAACCGTTTTCCATGAAACTTGGTATGAAGCGTAAGGTCAAATCACCGAACAAAACCAGCTCAAAAAAGCTTGGTGTTACGGGGGGGGGGTTGTCCCCCCCATACAATTTTGAACAATTAATTTAACTTTGTCTCTCGTGTTTTTATTTTTAGAAATTGGATGATTATTTTTGAAACAATAAATTATTAAATGATATTTAGATTAACTTTGTAGAACATGATAGTTTTATTACAGATTGTCTTTTTTTAATTTACTTAAGGGAGAAAGTATGTGTCAGTTCACTGGTACCGTTTATTTTTCCTTATGACGCCATGACAGGAACTTCCGATAGCCAGTAGTATTTAGTATTTAAGCAGCGACGCCATCTTGTTTCTTTCAGTCTCCTTTTGGGCCTGATGATGTTCGGTGTATCTGGACGGAATCGATCGCCAATTTAACAACTTTTGTATATATTTACCGTTGTATATAATTACAATATAAGTGTAAATATATTAAGTAGTGTTGGAAGACGTGAGTCATAAATATTTATTTTATGTATGTAATAAATGTAAAATTATCAGGTTACTAAGCAATTTGTAAAAACTTAAGGGTAACATAACTGTGCGAAATAAAAGCAGGAAAGAGTATTTCCAAAATCTTCCGTGTTTTGATAGAAAACGTATTTGTTGTATTGCTTGAAGCCACTGTAACAAACCAATTAATATGTGTAAATTAAATTTCTCTTTTGCTTTTCAATCCTCATTCCGTTTATACCAAAATCAGTTGGTCACAGGATAATAATAACTGTATGGATAGTTAAACAGTAAATGATCGGCTAAAACAATTGAGGTTGGCTAAAACACCTTAACCGACGTCGCTGATTTGGCAGACGCCGTGGTCCAGCGGTAGTGTGTGGGCCTCGTAACACGTAGTTCGCTTGTTCAAACCACATCAGGGGCAATACTTTGTGTTCTGTGCTATATTAATTATGGTGTATTAAATTGGTTTTATTTAAACCACATAAATGTTTTCATTGAGTAATAAATGTGTTTTAATTTTTCTAATTATTTTTTATAATACATGTATGTATTATTCTAAACGAGCAAAGCTCGGTCACCAGGTACTTGCATACTAATAGCGCAGAGGACATACCAATTCGACGGGTATAACGTCTTTACACAAAGCTAATACCTAAAAATGATGGACTTATCAGCAGTTTATGCGGGAGGGAAAAGGATAGGTGAATCAAAATAACTGTCCTGGTCGAACATGTAATATAAATACTCAGGATGGTTTTTTGATGGTACAATATAGTGAAAAAGATAGAATAGCGAATCTTTGCCGAAGCAAGGACGGGCCACTTTGAGAAACAAAACCTGCCACGTACATTCTTGTCTCAAACTTGATCCCCGGTAAAATCTTTTCTCTCGCAGGATTCTCTTATATCTCACATTATTAGAAGTGGACGAAACCCCTATAACAATAATCGAACAATAATTAATTGAGGCTTAGTTTTTGCTCAACATTAATTATATCGACAATTTTAACACATTAATATTTTATATATATATATATATATATATTACATAGTTTGAAAAATATTTTCAAATACACTCATATTTAGCTGTCATAAGTTGTTCATTTAAATTTCAAAAGTTTAAAATGAGCTTCCAAGTGCAGGATTGTCTCTCTCATTCACACAGCAGCTTTAATTGCTACTAAACCCGTTCTTTTGTTCTGAAATATCTTGTAATTAGTGGCTAATTACTCTTTGATGTGAATGTTTATAACACTGTTTTGGTTGCAAAAATGTAATGTATGTAATTTTATTTATAGCTATATTTTTAGGAAACCTAAAATCTTTCCTGCATTAACTGGACGTTTTACTAGCGTAAACAAGTGTTTTAGGCGAGAAAATATAGTCTAAAGGTTTTTAGTATTAATTTATTAATTTATAAAACAATCTGTAAGAAGTTAATGTAGAGGACAACAACAATGGATGAATTTTAATGAAATTATGAGAAAACAATGCTACGTTTATCATCTCGTAATTCACAGTTGAACTTTTAAAAACATCAATGTAAACATGTTGGTTTACATCGTAGTTTATCTTTTGACATGGATATGTCTTTTAGTTCTGGAGGATGTTGGCAATTTGAGAGACCAAAATTTTAAATAATTACGTCATTTGGTTAGTGACATCACATGAATAGCGTCATTTGGTTATAAGAACAGTTTATTAGATAAACTGAAAACATTCCATTTAGACAAATCCATGATCTACGGTAACCTATTTCCCACATGCATGTAAATACAAAAGTTTTTTTAATGAGTCACACTGAAATAAAATCAGCTACTCTATAGGCCTACGTAGTTTAACGCTGTCCAATGTTTAAAAAACATTCATTATATATATTTAAAGAACGATTTTCCGACTTTTAAATATGGAATTAGAAGTAAAAGTAAACGTGTGAATAAACATTTCCAACAAAATAAATATTTTCATTATTTATTTAAAAGTAAAATGCTACGTTTAATTTTCAATAAATCAGTGTAATATTAATGCCAACAGACGTAATACGCCTACAATGGTCATCATTCATACTAGTATTACAACACTCAGCTGTGTCGCCGTTCCGACATATCAATTAGTACATCTACTGTAATGATTACTTTAGTGAGCCGGTCATTACATTAAACGATCAATAAGAATTGGGACGCTAAGGGAAAGTACTTTACACGTCTTTTGAGCCAACTGGAAATAAGGATTTGTTGAGAAGATGATTAAAGAGCATTAAAAAGCTACATCACTCTAAAAAATAATACTTAAAACAGTTAAACGACTATAGATGTGATTCGAGTTAAAAGAACCATTTTCCTCTGAGGACCTTTCGCCAGAAAAATTATGGGTCTAAAAACAATGAAAGCGTCCATAAAAAACAAATTTACTCAAGAATTTATTTGTAAATTAGAAAAAAGAATATGTATGCAGTACAGAATTCGTACACAGTTTTCTTGTTATTTGTGACATCTTTAGACGTTTCTCAGAAAAGATCAAAAGTTTTTCCCCAAAGAGGAAAACTTCCAACTTTTTTACTCGTTAAAATCTGGCATCTTATTTGACAGCCGAACCCTCGCTCTAACTTTAAAGCTGTAGGCCTACGCCATGAACGAAGCGCAACGCCTTTGGTTACTCTCGACAAACAATCACATGTCTCTGTATCGGGTTGCAGCTTAGCCAAACATTATACATTTCTGTATTAAAAATTATTGTATTTACTTCCCTGTGGGAAATAGGTTAGATCATGGATATGTCTAAAGGGAATCGGTTCAGTTCTTATAAACAGTTGTTCTTATTCTTTTATATTTAAAATTCAATACAATATCTCTTGTAGTTTCTATGGAAACCTGTTACATGTTTTCCATCTTAAAAATCGCCAACACCCCCCCAGAGCTAAGACATATCCATGTCAAAATAATCTCCACTTAAAGTCAACCTGTTTCTGAACAAATATAGAAACGATCTTAAACATTGGTGTTTTGCTGGTCAATATACATTTTTTAGTTTGAGGGTATATTAAAACCATTTTATAATGTTGGTAGCAATGTTCCATCAATAGACATTACAAAGTGGCAGCGCAAGTTTCGTCGAGCGAAGCAGGACTAAGTCAAACAATCGAGTCTCTTGAGTCACTTGGCAGTCCATTCAACCCGACGCGTCGCTGTAGCACTTTAGTTGAGGACCGATACGATACACTCAGATAAAGGTGGCGTAGAAATACAAATTTCTGTATTTTTAAAACTAATTTTATAAAAATCTGCCACAATAAAACAACTAGCTATTTATATATATACACGATTTTACATTAAAGTTACATGATGTTCATTTATTTATTAGTGTGCTATATATCCAGATATAATTATTTAAATGGATGAATTATTTTATTTTTATAAATAAATAATTCTTAATTGTACCGAAACCACAAAACCATAGTTTTCCGTATACTATATAATTCTCTATAGTATATCTAGAGTATATTTCTTGTAAAATATTTTTTATAATTTTGTAATTAAATGAGTGCTTTAATGAATAGTATGTAATAACATCAGCATTCCTTTTCAAACCTTTTCGTTTACACGCTGCCAGAGGCTAATGTGCCAGTCAAGCGTGGTTTTAGCCTCTTGAACAAACTCAAGTATCTTGTCAATTATATCTGTATTATGAAATCAAAATTAACCGAACGCCTACAGTACAGCGACTGTTTATACAATGCCAGTCGACTGGCGCCAGTCTCAGTGACGGAGGTACTGGCACGCCACGAAAACAAAATTTTTGATCTGCTGGCACTTCCAGCTACTGGCCAGTGATTAACTGGCGACTTCAGTAACTGACTCCTGTTTATACGGCACGAGTCCTTGACATCAAGTAAGACTGGAAAACTCCACTGGCAGTGTGAAAACAGCACTTTATAATTGACAAGCAGTGAACAATAAAAAATTCATTTTATTATTTTATCTATTTTTGACTATTTTAAATAGTTTTTCACATCTTAGTCAACTTTTAAAATTAATTAACAAGCAGTATTAGCCTACGTTTAAACTGTGGTAAGACAACAAGAGATAACATCCGATAAATTGTTTACAGCAATGTGCCCAGACAGTTACGTCGCCAACTGTCAACATTGGATATACGTGACCGGCGCACGTGACCTGGCGACGGCGGGTGGACGTGACACGTGACGAAATACCGACCACGTAGTATTTACAGCATTATCAGTACATTACGATGTTGATTTGCAACGAGACATGATCAAATTGTTTTTGCATTTCAAGAATGTGCTCAAATGTCTAGGTTTTGCATACCAGATATGCATGTGTTTCTTTGTTTTGTGTGGTAGGTATGGTGGTGAACATTGTTACATTTTTGTGTTTACTAACGCAATCTTTTAACTTTTTGGTAGCAAACGATCTAAACCCTGGTCTTGTTACTACTTAACGTCAACCTGTTTGTTCTTAGAAATTAATTGATAGTTACACTATAAATGTAAATTGTTCCGCATTCGAACCAGCGTTTATCAGATTGGAGGCGAGCACTTTACTTCTGAGCTACACAGTTGTTACTTTACCGTGTATCATCATAGGGGTAATACTGTACTGTCTTAAACGTCTCTGGAGATGAGTCTAAAAATCTGTAAACCTCTTTTTTCCTTCGAAACTGCCCTTGAATGCCGGATAACTATATATAGATTTTAAAGCATTTGAGATCTAAATATGTCGTTCAATAATTTGTAGATGAAATTTTGACAATTCTGTTTTATATTTTCCTGGTTTGTTTTGAAATACATATAGTATTTATATCAGTTCTGTCTAATGAACGTGTTGACTAGTCACAGCAGCCTTACACTCATTTATCATTCATACATGACTTAAACTTTAATTTCCACCGGAAGAGGGCGCCATTTTAGTAAAAAGTTAAGTAAAATATCATATTAGTTATAGCTATTAATTTTATTTATTCGTTGCAATTTCCGTAGGATTAGCCTACACCCTAATTACACACTAAAGTATCTGCACAATCGAACATGTTATAATTAACAATGGTAAAAATAATTTGTAAAGTAAAGAAATAAAATGCATTATCTGACGAGGTGTCCATAAATCAACTTTCTGTAGTTTGAATACAAATTAGCAATCAGTCTTACGTTGGGTTGCGGTTCTGAATTAAATTTCGTGACTTCGTCATAATACCTCCTTAGGCAAAATGTAGATTTCCAGGATCGGAAACATCACAAGGTTTGCAGTGGTTATAAAATAAATAACCTGTCCTAGCTACGAAACATTACAAAACTATATAAGGAAGGCATATATTTTTGTTTGTAAAATCACGAAATCCAAGTTTCTTTCAAAATAGTATATTGATTGGAAAACCTACTTATTATTATCTATTTACTTATTTGACCACACAAAATTAATACAAAAGGTTCTTAAGTAAGTTGGGACAATTATTTTGATACTATCAAAATAGTTTGCTTCGCATATTTATTCGTTTAGGAGCCTACAAACTTTTAAAAACATCACTCATTAGTCAGTTATGTTACAAAATAAATAGCGATTCGATCATAATCAAAGCTGTCAGTTAAATGAACGGCGACCCTGATCTAGTCTCGGTCACCGGTTGCGCGATTGTCACAGTTACAACTAACGATGTAACGACGGGCAAACATGTTACTTTCACTGGCACTAATGTCTCTATCGTTCAAACACTGATGTTGTCACGGCTTCTGTCACTACTCTATGGTTGCAATAATGAACGAAACAATCGTTACCTTCTATCAACGTCCCATGTAATGAGTTTTTGTATGAAAGTAACTATAAAACGTAGTTTGCATTTGAAAAAGAATATGTTTGCTCAAGTCCTGAAAAATGTAGGGCAAAATTTCATTTCAAGGAATTAAAATTGGTATAAATTTATGAATAAACGCTTTCTGTACCTTGACCAGTCACCTGAGGTAAGTTACAGTGCGCTTCATCTCATCGTGACGTCATGACTTAAACTACTGAGCTGTGGGCAAAACTCATATCCTGGATACAAGTGCCCGCTCGTGGCTTGTGGGTAGACGATGCTGCTGCCTATACACGGAGAGATTAGTTGTCGCTGTCTGGGATATAGGATGGGGAACGATTGCTTGTGGCATAATATGGTTTCATACGAACTGTAACTGTTATAGTATGAAGTGTAAGGTTTGCCTCGTGCCTTACATCCTTAAAAGTGTTGATAAATCACACAGATGAAAGAAAAGAATTTTACATCACAATAATAATATCACAAATCGATGTGATATTTCTCACATAAATGTTAGATAGTGCCTCTAATACTCTGCGAATATAATTATTACAACATATACATAACACAAAACCTGCTACTATTCATTTTACTTTAATATTAAGTTAAAACTATGTACTAATCAGATCACTAACATTTTACCTAGTTTCATTATTTATTTAATGGCAACCAACTAAAATAGTTTAAGCTTTATTTTATTAAAATCAGGAAAATTATATGTGATAAAAACCAAACATTTAGGTAAAAATATGAATATCAAAAACAGGATGAAAATTAATGTCAAGGAAATAGAGTCCTACAAGGTATTGACGGTTAGTTGTTAAGTGGCTGAGAAATTGTTTTTTTCTTAACAGAAACTGTTATAGAAAATGTTGGATTTTACTACAAAACCAAAATAATTTTACTTCATTAGACTTAGATTTCTCATATTTTTAACACTGTTACTCCCACACAATCATTTTTAAAATAGGAAATATATACGTAACATACAATATATTCAAAGATCCATAGATTGTTTTGGGACCTTAACATTATTTATGGAATTCACGTCTGAGAATTATCTAGATTCAAACATTTTGATTGGACACCATCTTGAAACGAAACAACGTATGATGTTGATGGTTAGCTTTGTACGTCGATTCGAACTATTCTTCGATTAGGACATGTTTTTTTAATTTTTAATATACTTCGTTACTAAACTTAGTAAGCTTTGGTTATGACCGAAGGTTCGTAAAGCTCATGATATGGCCCTAATCATATTACGAACTATAAAAAAACTGCCTGAGATATAAAATATAAATATAACAATGCTACGTTTTTGTTATATAATTTATTAAGTATACAAATACTGGTAAGTTATAAAAAATGCATTGCTGTAATAAAGATGATTGTATGCTTTAATAATGAATTTTTACTTTAAAACTCCGACGATATTACATTTATTACCGATTCCCTTTGGAGTAAGTCACGTTTTCAGTCGCATTCATATTCTGCTTTAGTGTTTTTTTTAGATTTCCTTTTTGCAAATTATATCAAAGTTTATAAACAGATATAAGTCTAGACTATAATTAATTAATTGGTTTTTAAATGTACCTAGTGTGTACCTAGAGTTAAACCTTTAACTAAGGTCCCGGTTCGATTCAAGCTTGATGACATCTCGATTTAACCATCAAACATAAAAATTCTTACTGAAAACATTCTCCAGTTACTAGTTTACCCTTTGACAATTGACTAATCTCCCTGACATTAGTTTTAAAACCCAACACTTTTCTTACTTATTAAATTGTTTTTATGTCAGAAGGTACTATCCAATTTTGCCGTTGATGTGGTTATAATTTAGGAGGGGTATTCAAACTGGATTAAACAAGTTAGTAGTTACTGATTGCCTGTTGGAGTTTTTTGTGACCGAAAAAAGATCGGTGATAGGTTTTAGGATACTAATTTTATTGGGGATGTATTTTCCAGCAAGGTTTATCATTCCGAGAAATCTTTGTACTCCCGTGACATCTGTAGGAAAAGGTAATCTCCTGATTGCTTCTACTGTACTTTCAACTCATCAAACTTAATGCCATCACCAGATAGATGATGACCGAGAAATATTACAGACTTTTGAGAGAATTTATAATTTGTTTTTGGAGGGTATATCCTGCTTTTTCCAGTTAACAGAGAACATTTTCAAGAACAGAATCGAGTGTTTTTAGTTCATCCCCATATGATTATATAATCCATGTGAGCAACTGCAGTTTTTATCAAATGTAGTTCATTATACAGTTTAGCTGACAGGAAATTAAAGTTTTCTGTGAACTGCTATCATTTACTGTTAAGTTATATCTTAAGTCAATCCTAAGTTATGTTTGTTTCTAGTGAAATGGTTAGAAATCACTGTTGTTTTGATAGCCATCCTTATGACTATGAATTTAGCACATAGAAAAGAAAAAAAATATAAATAGACGGTAAATCAGGACTCCTAGTTTTTAAAAATGGTTTGCAGTATGTTCTATGTGGTACTGTAACATAAACAAATTTACTAACAGAAAGTTAGTTTATTATCCCTGAGGGGAACACAACAACTAAAACACCCTTAAATACCCACCAGTGCGAGTCGGTGTCTCATGAAAGAATATAGGTTAAATAAGTAGTTATTACAACATTTTCAGGTATATTTCCAGTGTACCAATTATGTATTCAATAAATTAATGATGAATGATGGCGTCCACCGCTCCACCGCGGACCGCGGTTCAGGTTGACTGATGGCTTCCTCCTCATCAGATGTGGGTACAATGGGAGCCCCGGGCGGCCAGTCGAGGCTCCCTCGGCCTCCGCGAACATACTTTCACCGCCTATAGTCATGGACATTTTTCGGTAAGACGTATAAATACCTCCGTCACAGCAGACCTGCGTACTCAGCGAATTTCCAAATCAATAATATAATTATAATATATGACAAGTTTTATAAAAATCTGTCCATAAACATGAGAATTATTTGCCTATTCTCCATAAGATTAACATGGGAAAGAGTGTGCTGGTTAGCTGCTGTGAGGAACACTGAAAGTAGGAATTTCTACCATAAATAATTTGTATCTTAACATTTATACCAACTTTCATCAACATCTGTCCATAAATAATGGGAGTTTAACCCATGAAATGGGTTAAAGTTGTATGTTGTGAAATAATGAGATTCTGGGGTTAAAATGTCTTAATAAACGGCCCAAAAAATTCTTGAGTCCCCATTTATTACTTTCAAACAAAAGATTTTGCAATGGCTGCTTGTGAACCCCTTCTACAATATTAGTGAATTTTTCCACGCCAATCCAGAATTAAATTTAAAATCCTTCTCTTTTAATGCTGTGACTCATTATTGCTTTTTTCTGTACTCTTATATATTATCTGTTTTGGTCCTCCTGCTTGTCCTTGTTGATGTGTTTTGTTATTTAAATTTCTATTTTGTACTTTCATGATTGTAATTTTCGTTAATTTATTGACTAATGTTGATTCCTCAACATTTTCTTTATATCTGACCTGTCCAAATGCATACACTGTATGTCTGTATGGAAATAAAGATTCTTGATTCTTAATTTATCCGTACGTATAAAAATACATGTTTTATATTCAAAATATTACCTTTAGCCAAAGAAGTTTTATCTGGAATTTTTATTTTATAATTTAAACGGTAAATATTAAACAAAACTTGTTGGAGAGGTATTAACATAAGCACCCCAGACTACGATCCCAGACTTGTATGGAGTTTACGACTGAAGACGCCAGACGATAAAGCTCGCAGATAATGTCAGTTATATCTTCATTCGTCTACGTTTACCAGATGGAGCTAGCTTTGCTACAAGTATCAGTGCACGCTAACAAACCTAGAGACATAATACGAAGACAACCAAGACTGAATGTAACTGTCAGTAATTCACACACGTTTAATAAATCTAAATATATAATACCCCCGTCGCAGCAGACCTGCGTACTCAGCGAATTCCAAATCAATAATATAATAATAATATATGACAAGTTTTATAAAAATCTGTCCATAATTATGAGAATTATTTGCCTATTCTCCATAAGATTAACATGGGAAAGAATGTGCTGGTTAGCTGCTGTGAGGAACACTGAAAGTAGGAATTTCTACCATAAATAATTTGTATCTTAACATTTATACCAACTTTCATCAACATCTGTCCATAAATAAAGGAGTTTGCCTATTCCCTATATGATTATTATGGGAAAAGAGTATGCAGGTTTGCTGCCATGATAAACACATAAACTATGATTTTTAAGCATAAATGGATAGATCTTAACCACATGAAGCTAAATATCAAGTTTTATCCAAAAATATTCATTAATATGGGAAATATTAATTTTTCCCTATCCTCCATAAGATTAACATTGGAGCCCCACAATACAACGTACTGTGTTTAGATTTTTTAATATCTCGGTAACCGTTAGAGATAAAGAAAAACTTTAAGGAACTTAATTGTGTAGTTTTTTAAGTTGATTCTAATGGTGAAATATAAAATTATAAACTTTTAAAAATTACCTGTGAAAAACGCAAAAAACCCCATTTAAACGAACAAACGATATTTATAATCCATTGTACACACACGTGCTGGAGTAAAAACCACACAAATGTTTGTTGTTTAACTTTTATCCATAGTAATGACGACAATTCATATGGAAATTTCACAGTCTGGTTCTGTCGGATTTTATGGATCCAAAGCAGCAAAACCATCTGTAACAATGGATCTAGTTAGCAAATGTGTAGATGTGTAATAAAAATATGTTTAAAAAAATCTGTTATTATAGATTGTTTTTATTTCATTCATGAGTGAGTTTGAAAACATATTGAGGTGTGACTACGGAAACAGTTTTTTCATCCTCCAGTCATGTTTAAAATTAATTGAAGAGAATAGAATGAGAATAAATGAAATTTAAGTACTTAGATCTTAGGATTTAGGGATGCCAGGAGGCTACAGCGAAATCGCTAGACACATATTACTACGGAGTATTGTAGGCTACAGCCACCGCCTACCAGATATTTGGGATGTACAAGGTCAGGAAAGGTAGGTCACGGTATGGGTAGTAAAGTAAAGGTTTATTTAAACTAGATAAGCTATTAATTTGAAAATTTAGCTAAGTAGCTACCCTATAATAAATCAAATAATTAAATTCAACTCAAATGACTAACTTTACTAACTAAGTTACACATCAAAGCGCTGTTCGAACCAGCGAATCGCCACTGAGCGTTTGACAGCTGGGATGCCTGATGGCTGCACTGACAGTTACAGGCTGTTTTTCTTCAACAATGCTTATTTTCAAGATTCCTTTCCCTCTCCGATCAGCTGATCAGCTGCGACCTGTAGTAGGCTTAAACTAATTCTTACTTCGACCGCACGCCAAACCAATATTGAACTGACTATAGACAAGTATACGCCATGTTTTACATCAGAGGTAGTAGAAGTTAATATTTAAATTTGAATTTTTAATTCTTTTGTATGATCCCGTTTAAATAATTAATGATACATGTAATTCTTCGCTTGAAAAAACTGCTAACTTGATGAACACTGATACACTGAACAATGATAAATGGCTAGACCAATTATGGAAATATTTCGATATAGTCTTTTTTATAAATTACTGTAATTTTTAATAAGATGAATACATATCTCAGAATCGGGGAAATTGTATTGAATAATGTTTGATTTAAATAAATGATTGTCCAAATTATATCTAATTGATTGGTTCAGTTTAACTTATAATAATGATATGGATTTTCCTTATTTCCTTCCTTCCTTATGGTAAGTCCAATTTGCACTGAATTTACAATAAATAGGTTGTTTTTAATTAATATTAGAAAAAGGAAAGTTAGATTATAATTTAATATATATTAATAATAACTGATTAAGATATTGAATTTAGACTTTGGATAGTTAGTAGTCTTTAATCTATATGTACAATTCAAAATGGAGGATTTTACCACACTGTAGTCAATTCTTAAGCTTCTTCATCTTCTTCTTCACTTCTTCACATACATATATGGATCTTGTAATAAAAATAAAAAAGGGAAATTGATAAATTTAGATTTGAGCCTCTTCTAATATTAATTTGATACTGGGGAGTGATTCAATAAGGAACTGTGTTCTTTTAGATTATATTCCAATTTTAACACTGGCGAAGCAGCAACAAGGCTTTTCTAAGGCTGGTGGGACTCTCTCTCTTTCCTTCTTGGTGTTGCATTTCATTCATTGTTTTATTACTGGCCACTGAATTTAGGGACTTAAGGACTAATTTTGAATTACCGTATATTATATAGAATTTTGATGTAATGCAATTTTCTTAAATTACATAAAAATAAATTTATGAGAGGTGTGCTGATTTATATTAAATTGATTTATAAATAGGTTAAATGTGATTTTTGTCGTTTATTAAATGAGAACTATTTTGGGGGGAATTATATAGATAAATAATACTGTATTATATTATGTAATAATGGTTTTCTGGAGAAGGGTGATAAAATGTTTATTTAGAACAGAAATATAACATGAATTATTTATTTAAAAACAAGAGGAATAATATTAAGACATTTTAACAAACGTACTATTAAATAATGAAATACTACAAATTGTAGGTCTTAATTCTGTAACCAAACAGTTATGTATACATCGATTTAGAGTTTCCTTGTACTGTATAGGAATTGAGAAAAAATTACGAATATGCTTTATTGCACATCAAAACATTTTTGCAGACATGCACTCGACTAATTGGCTTCTAATTACTGAACCTTTGAACACAAAAGGCGAGTTCAGTAGCAATTAGAGCGGCTTGACAACTTTGAAGCCCTTTGCATATTAGCGTATTGGATTTTTTACTTTCCACTCAGTCAGTTCAGCGGAGGCTTATACACGCTTGATCCGTAAAAACTAAACATAGCACGATTTAAATTATATTTTTAATGTAATGTAACATACATAAATAATCGATATTATATCAAGACACTATTAAGTTTCATACGCTCTAAAATTAAACATAACAGATAACCTTTTTTGGAACCGCTCAAAAAGACTTTTATTAAAAGAGAATAATTATATATACACACACACACATATATATATATATATATATATATATATATATATATATATATATATGTTAATATTTTGTTTTGAAGTGTTATTTGGAACTTTTAATCAATTTTACACTGGAAAATATTAACCCGTAAATACTGTAAATGTACAATACCCCCGTCGCAGCAGACCTGCGTACTTAGCGAATTTCCTAATCAATAATATGATAATAATATACATGACAGGTTTTATCGATATGTGTCGATAAATATGAGAGTTATTTGCCTATTCTCCATACTATTAACATGGGAAGGAGTGTGCAGGTTTGCTGCTGTGAGGAATGTTGAAAGTAGGCATTTCTACCTTTGGACCATTTATACCAACTTTCATAAACATCTGTCCATAAAAAAGTAATTTGCCTATTCTCCATATGATTAACATGGGAAAAGAGTATGCAGGTTAGCTGCCATGATAAACACATAAACTATGGGTTTTAAGCATAAATGGATGAATCTTTAACCACATTAAGGTAAATACAAAGTTTAATCCAAAAATATTGATTGATAAGTGAAATATTAATTTTTCTTTATCTTCCATAAGATTAACATTGGAGCCCCAAAATACAACGTACTGTGTTTAGATTTTTTAATATCTTGTTAACCGTTGGAGATAGAAAAATTGTTGTTTCGAGAGGAAAAAGTTTAAGGAGCTTAATTATGTAGCTTTATAAGCTGATTCTAATGGTGACAGATAAAGTTTAAAAAAATTAAAATAACATAGAAAAAACACAAAAACCCCAATTTTTGAGTACAAACCCCTTCCCCAAACTACCCATTCTCATTGACCGATATATCTGGTTTACGAACTCGTCCGAGCAAATGTAGGAATACACGTCTCTACCAAATTCGACCTTGATCGGACCATTTTTACGAGAGTTATCGTGTTCACAGACACACACACACACACACACACACACATACACACACACACATATATATAATTTAACGACTATTGTTTTTGCCCTCTAGGCACCTAAAGACATAAAAATAACATGGTCCTGGGCTTAAATCTTACCATGAGACCTACGGTAATAGCTTCTTCCCTATGGGAAATTCGCTAAAAAGGATATAAAATTTAGTAATTGTTTATTTGTAAAAGGCTTGGTTTTTGTAATGGCCCCAACATGATATACAAGCATTTAGAAAAATTTTTGTTTCGAGAGGAAAAAGTTTAAGGAGCTTAATTATGTAGCTTTATAAGCTGATTCTAATGGTGACAGATAAAGTTTAAAAAAATTAAAATAACATATGAAAAACGCAAAAACCCCAATTTTTGAGTACAAACCCCCCCCCAAACTACCCATTCTCATTGACCGATATATCTGGTTTACGAACTCGTCCGAGCAAATGTAGGAATACACGTCTCTACCAAATTCGACCTTGATCGGACCATTTTTACGAGAGTTATCGTGTTCACAGACACACACACACACACACACACACACACACACATATATATATATATATATATATATATATATATATATTTATATATATATATATATATATATATATATATATATATAATTTAACGACTATTGTTTTTGCCCTCTAGGCACCTAAAGACATAAAAATAACATGGTCCTGGGCTTAAATCTTACCATGAGACCTACGGTAACAGCTTCTTCCCTATGAGAAATTCGCTAAAAAGGATATAAAATTTAGTAATTGTTTATTTGTAAAAGGCTTGGTTTTTGTAATGGCCCCAACATGATATACAAGCATTTCTGATAAAAAACAACGTGATGTCGATTGTTTGAATTTGATATTATTGTTCGTATTGTGAGTTAGGCAAAAAGGCTCCGGGTACGGTAGACTCCTCCAATAACACGGTGACTAATAGATGGCATTGGGAGTGTATCATTATGCAGTTCAGCGGTCCCTCACTGCCTTTATGTTATTACACCAAGTATAATTAGTATAATTATTACCATAAACTAATATATTGCAAACATTAAAATTGTTACGCAGATAAGTACAATATTTTATCTATCTACTTTAATTTCTTGGTCTGAATGAATCCTGGCAGGATAGATAAAAACGTATAACAGTTTTTTTAATATAAAATGTGTTTATTTACTTTCCTGCGGGAAATAGGTTAGATAATGGATTTAAGGGAATGTTTTTCGGTTCATCTTAACAAATGTTCATATTATTTATATTAAAAATTCAATACAATATCTCTGATGGTTTCTATAGAAACCTGTTACATATTTTCCATCTTAAAAAATCTTCAACATCCCCCCCAGAGCTAAGACATATCCATGTCAAAAATACTATTCAGTGCAGCACAGGTCCCGAAAATAGATCAAATGATCCTCAATAACTTTAACGGTAAGAGGGTTTTTTCATATGATCAGTGACGTCATAGTTAGGTTAAAAAACAGCTGTATAGATGAACTGGAAACATTCCCTTTATACATATCCATGATCTAACCTATTTTCCACATGGAAGTAAATACAAACATTTTTAAACTAAACATTTAACCCCTTCTTTAACGGGTGTTAAACTCAAATTTAGTATTTTCATCGATTAATTAATTATGAATTATTATTTTTATTTAAGTTTAATCTCTATTCATAGAGATTGGTATCAAACTCATTATCTAGATTTGATACTTTACGCTTTTGACGGCAACGGCTCCAGTCTCACAAGAGTCTCTTGTGAGTCGCGGAACGTACGGAGTGGAGGAGGTGTCGCTCCGTCCCTCGTTACCGCCGCATGGTCGGGTCACCCGCGATAACAGTATCACACACACGCGCACACTCACTATATGCCCGTGCTTGGTTATATTTAGACATCCAACACTCCGATTTTAATAACAGCTTAACTTATTGCAAGCATTCAGCTCTTGACAGTGACAATTACTTGACACTCATTCTATCAAGTACTCACAAGTAGATAAATAAATAAAACTTAGCAAACTATAGACTATAAATCGTTAAAATAGAAGTAATTACTTATCTGTCAATACTTACTCCTCGAAGGAACGTGTTAAACACAAATCACAAATAACGTGAATATATAAGGTAAATAGTGATAAATTTGTAATCTCACAGAAACGAGTTCCCCTTATAGATTATAATTTTCGCGTTGGGTAAACGGCGATGACAAATCCGGCGCAACGGGGACCGCAGTGAGCTGGAAAGGTGGAATACTGATTGGCTTGGCCCGGTTCCAACATTCCTCCCGATTGTGGTCATTCTTGACACGTTGCCGACATCCGGTCAACGACTGATATCCGGTCCCTTCAACTGTCAGAGGCAAGGCCGGACACCTCTCACGTGAGGGTGGAGTTCCATGTTCTGTGTATCTTTATGCTAATGGAATTTTAAGTGGAGCTGGGTCCCTGAAAACTTGAAAAGAGGACAAAAGTTGTAATTTGGATCTATTCATAATTTTGTTTTCTTGAGTGTTGATACCACTTCCTTGGTTGTATTTTCGTCAAAACAAAAATCTTGCTCTTAGTATAAATGTATAAATAGTATGAACATGGTCAAAATAGTAAATAGTATAAACATGTTGTATTGTCACTGAAGAGCACACTGCACTATAGAGAGCGATGAAATGAGAAAGCTATGATCATTTTGTGAAAGATTCGTCATTATCAAAAAAGATTCGTTCTGAAAGCTATGATCAGTTTAAAAAGATAGAATCAGTTGTTTGAGTTGAAAGTTTCAACAGTATTAAACTCTAACGGATATAAACCTACATTTCTTTATAGAATCCGTAACATTCATAAAACATTAATGACATTTTTCATAGATACCTGATTTCCCCCATTTTTTCGTAGACCCTACTTGTAAGGCCTGCGACATCAAACCCTTTTTACATTGACAAATTTTGGTCGATTGTGCATCTAGATTTAAACTGAAGTAATGTCTCTAAAGTTCTTTCAAGGAATGAAAATCTAATAATTAATAAAAAATCTGGTTAATATTTTATTCCAGATTTTAAAAGAATATTCAAAAATTAATTTTAAGAGTTCCCTTTCACAAAAATCTCCAAAATAACAAGGGTAACATGAAATAAATTCAAACTACCTTTTACAGTACTTGAGCACTCATAAAAGGAAATTCGTTCTGAAGTCTTAACCTATTTATATCTGTATTGATACTGATTGAAGTATTTCGTCGATCCTCGTCGCATGTTTCAGAGAACGTTATTGACCCCGGCTCCCTTTGTGCCACACGCACTCGCCATTTGTTGATCCCATCTAGACAGAGCCCACACGTTGCGTCGTCTGCCGACCTCCCTCCACCTGGTAATTAAAATAACCCTTCGTTTGATCATCTCATCCCTGCTTTGTCACATCAATAGATGAGATCCATTCAATCTATTCAGTCTTCAATATAGTATGTTGTGTAGACCTACAGTACGTATTCTGATTATAAGCTACGATTATATATTCGGGAAGTTTACATACTGCGTGTTATGTAATCACATAACAATCAGTTGCCAATTCAGACCCGAATAAACTGTTTAGCCCTGTATAGCTGGTGCATTTTATAAAGTTTACATAATTGTCAAAAATATTAAACGTGTGTTTGTTATATGATACCTAGGTGGCGTACTATTTCCTGACACCTTTTCTGCAAGTTTTCTTCATTATAAATACTAACCTGCCATACAAATCTCAAGAAAAAAATAGCAAACATTAATAGATTGTTGCAAAAAATGTAGATAATGTAGATGCTTAAAGTTTACATTATAAAAAAAATCACACTAGTGTAGTTTCCTAAAAACAAACTTCAACTTAGTTGTTAATCCACCCAAGCCTTGACGTTGATCGATTCATCTTTTATCTTTAATTTTCCATTTGGTACAATGCAAATACCAGCCTAATAATTTCCAAGTTTAAGAACAAATTGCGAATACAGTAGCATAAACTAGTAAAGTGATGTGTTTGTGATTGATGGCATGATACATGTAGTGAGTGTCACTTGTATTGGTTCAGTTAGTCTCTGCTCCACCTGTGACTTCGTGTATCGTCATGATGTCTTGAAGTTCCCGAACGAGAGATGAAATGGCCTCTCTTGAAATTTGCTGTATAAGTCTTCAGTTACTGTTTAGATGAATAGACTTTTCACGTCATTGGGAAGTGTTTTTGTTTGTCTTTTGCATTGTTGAAATGTGAGTTTCCACAGATTTTTGTGGACTTGTTATTCACTTTCAGAATCACCAAAAGATTTTATTACTTTGCTCCAGAGAGGAGCCATATAGGTTAGAATATGAGGACTGCGGAAGCCCATAAATATCTGGGTGACCTCGGGTGCGAGTCAAATGTTTGCAACGAGGCCGGAACCGTCACGGGACATTGTGGACTGTGGACCATGGACCACAGGCATTGCTGGGCGTTGGGAGCCGTGCTAGACCGCTATCACTACTACAGCTACAGCTAGAGCCACTCTGCTCTCTTGCTCAATTTACTTTGATTTGGAATATTCCGATTTTAGTGAGAATTATTATTATTCATGAAAATATTATTTACAGATTGTAGAAAATGTGTAAATTACAATAGAAATAACATTAGAAATTTAAAACACCATAAAATGGAAACTTATGGAGTTTCCATAAGTTTGAAAACTCCATCGAATAATTCTTTTCACTAAAACCTTCCCTGACACATATAAAGCAACTTCGTAAAATTTCATGGCGATTGGATGGGTACTTTGGCAACGCATAAAGGACAAACATATACATAAATTCAATTTTATATATAAACATACTTCAGTAGCTCTAATATTGTTCCAATTAACCTTACGATGAAAAATATATAAACACGTCGAACTTTCGACCTAAACATTTAATTAATCTTCTATCCAAACAAACATAGATTCTAGCAAAGCCTTATAACCTGGCATGCATCACTTCATCACTTACATCATTAAACTGGTAACTTAACAAATACGAAGTGAAATGACAGATACCACCGTAATTATCAGAGTGGCGGCTTCTTTGAAATGAGCCCAACAAGGATAACTCCTTTCAAGCACAGGTGAACAGTTGACCGACAGAGCGCAGCACGCGAGCGTAGTACACGGAACACATGTGGTTACGTAACTCGCGCGTATGAATATCGGGGTAAAAACTCGGCTGGCCTCTTACATCCTCTACCTACAGGTCATTGTCAATATGACCAGTACGTGAATGGACTACAACAGAGCTTTCGGCAGATAATTAGGTCTGTTGAGGAATAAACTACATGTTTAATAATTTTATGAACCACGGTGACGTGGTTCATCGGTTACAGCGGCTTAGCGTCGTGCCATGGTCATTGTGTTGCCACGGCGACGTAGTTCGTCGGTTACAGCAGCTCAGCGTCGTGCCATGGATATTGTGTTGCCACTGCGACGTAGTTCGTCGGTTACAGCAGCTCAGCGTCGTGCCATGGATATTGTGTTGCCACGGTGACGTGGTTCGTCGGTTACAGCAGCTCAGCGTCGTGCCATGGATATTGTGTTGCCACGGTGACGTAGTTCGTCGGTTACAGCAGCTCAGCGTCGTGCCATGGATATTGTGTTGCCACGGTGACGTAGTTCGTCGGTTACAGCAGCTCAGCGTCGTGCCATGGATATTGTGTTGCCACGGCGACGTAGTTCGTCGGTTACAGCAGCTCAGCGTCGTGCCATGGATATTGTGTTGCCACGGTGACGTAGTTCGTCGGTTACAGCAGCTCAGCGTCGTGCCATGGATATTGTGTTGCCACGGTGACGTAGTTCGTCGGTTACAGCAGCTCAGCGTCGTGCCATGGATATTGTGTTGCCACGGCGACGTAGTTCGTCGGTTACAGCAGCTCAGCGTCGTGCCATGGATATTGTGTTGCCATGGCGTGGTGGTTCGTCAGCTACCCGGACAGTGGCTCAGCACCCTGTACTGAAAAATTGTGTTGCCACGGCGTGGCGGTTCGTCAGCTACCCGAACAGCGGCTCAGCGCTGTGTACTGATCATTGTGTTGCCACGGCGTGGTGGTTCGTCAGCTACCCGAACAGCGGCTCAGCGCTGTGTACTGATCATTGTGTTGCCATGGCGTGGTGGTTCGTCAGCTACCCGAACAGCGGCTCAGCGCTGTGTACTGATCATTGTGTTGCCATGGCGTGGTGGTTCGTCAGCTACCCGAACAGCGGCTCAGCGCCTCTCGCCACATTTGGAGGTCAACTGGTCCGCTAATGATTCACTTTTAAACCATTAAAATTTGATTTCGTTGGCATTGAGTATCCACTCGGTTAATCGATTTGCTGAAATTAGTATTCACTCCACTCTCTATTCCACATATTAGGACATTTTAATGTTGTTATTTGAACAGATTAATTATTAGCTAAACATTATTAAAGTCAAATTTTAGATCCATCGTTAGTTTTAATTTTATGCATGAATGTCCAGAAAATGTTTAATGTATAACAGTTTATTATAGCTTATATCCTTGACTAGGAATGATATCATCATATTTATTTATTGACAGATGTTGATGAAACATGGTATAAATGGTTAAAATAAAAATATTTTATGGTAGAAATGCCTACTTTCAGCGTCCCTCACAGCAGAAAACCTGCACACTCTTTCCCATGTTAATCTTATGGAGAATAAGCTAATAATTCTCATATTTTTCGACATATATTGATAATACTTGTCATATATTATTATTATATTGCTTTGGGAATTCGCTGAGTATGCAGGTCTGCTGCGAAGGGAATATTTATAAAGTTGGTATGACCGGCCCGCCCAACTGCCACATCACCCGTGTCAGCGCCTTCGTCTATTCCGTCAAATTCCTATTGCTATAATCAGCCAGGTAGGATTTGTCAAGCCAGACATTGACTACAAAGATGCAATGGTCACCTACAATGTCAACTCATACACAGGTCATGCACTATGTTTGAGTTGACCTTAGCTCTCTTTACTCTCATGAATGCGTGGTCTAAACATGTTAGCGTAAATATTTTCTTCTCTGACTTCCTCGTTTGTGAACTTATTCATATATGAATCCAATTCATGACCCGACATCATATTTATTTTATAGTCTTCTGCATCTGTCTTTAAAAAAATCTAAATTCATATTACCAATTAATTACTGAAATGTATATTATTTTACTAGTCTCCGACCTTAACCTCAACTTGCCTTGTTGTTTGCGTTGTTGAACCTATCCGAGGCTCGCAGGTTGTTTGGCTGGTGGCGCGGCGTGGTGGCGGCGGCGCGGGTTAACCAAATCCAATATACAGAGGCTTGTTTGCTCTGAGGGTCCCGATATTTGTGTGCGGCCCGTTATTGGAATGTTGTTCCTTCAACAATAACGAAGGCCTTTTTATTTTATTTTTATATACCATTTGTTTTCCTTGAATATAACATCAATAATGTAAAAAGTCTTTTGTAGCATTTTCCCTCATTTATATGTTTCGTAGTTTTCCAACTGCTCAGTCACTAGGCGTCGAAGGGCTAGGAACTTGATCTACAGTACTGTATGCTAAACATTACAGGGTTCATTGCATAGGGAAAGAGTACTACACATATACATGTGTAGTACACACCATGATATGGGTGGATTAGACCTCCCTGTCAAAACAATGAGATATTTTTACAATGTTACAATTATTTCTTAGCACAAAACTTAGGTGGTAGTCACGTAGGCTAATCAGAACAAAATGTACTGTAATATTCATTTCATATACATGTCAATAATTAACTATTTAGTATTGAGTTTATTTATAATACCATGATATCGTTAATTATGTCGTTAAATAACTGTTTCATATTATGTTTGTGTTCAAAATAACCATTTCATCACCCCTAACGAGAAATTAATTACTATCTATATAATTCCTACAAAAATATGTTTCATCCAATAATTATGAAAATCTTATTCAGCCTACCCAATAATTACACAAATTAAACCAACATACCTTAAAATATATTAGTGCATATATCCTTAATGTAAGTAAATTGCAATACATCAAAATTTAATATAATATAATTAAAATTTAGTTCTTAAGGGCGTAAATTCAGGGAACAGTGAACATGTGACGTTAACCATTGGCCTCAACATTGAGGAATTACAACACCAAGAGGAGAGAAAAGAGCTTCGCGAGTCCAAGAAGACAGAGGTTCTGTTGCTGCTTCCCCAGGGTTAAATTTTAAATATCATTTAAAACGACACAGTTTGTGAGTCAGCAGTATAATATTTTAAGATGATGCTCACGTAAAAATCAATTAGTTTTACCCTACTTAATCCCCTATATTTGTGAGCTGAAAAAGTGGCTGCAGTGTGGTAAAACCCTCCATCATACATTTTTACAAAGACTAAAGAAAGTTAATTTATCAAAAGAACAAGTCAAAGATTTTAATAAATGATTAATACAAATTAGACTTGAATCAAATGTTCTTAACAAATTGCAATCAAGATTAATAAATTTCTTATAAATTCAGTGCAAATTGGACTTACCTTACCTATCATTATAATAATATGAAAGAAGATAAATCAACTGGACATAATACGGACAATCTATTTTAATCCAATACTATAATACGAGCAAAGTTTGTATATTTTTGTTTTGCACAAGAATCTCGATAACGGATCTAACGAATTTCTTTAAATGTAGGAAATAACTAATTTCCGAGTAGAAAATAAATTCTAGATGAGTCAAATGTCCAGGAAAATTTTGGTTTTAGTAATATTAAGTTTAAAAAACATTAACGTTAAGCCTACGGACAATCAAATGTAAACAATACAAATCAAAGCATTGGTTCATAACAGTTGTTTGGTGAAGATGACTATACGTTCTTAATAAGAAGTGAATAGAGGTTTTGCATGCATATTTATTTTATGTATGAATGTAATAAAAAAACTATCAAATTACTGAACAATTTGTAAAAATTAGAGGGTAAAATAACTGTACAAAATAAAAGCGGAGAGTAGTATTTCCAAAATCTGTTGTGTTTTGATAGAAAACGTAATCATTCTATTGCTTGAAGCCACTGTAACAAACCAATTGGTATAAATTTAATTTCCCTTTTGCTTTTTAATTCTCATTCTATACACAACACAATCAGTTGACCACAGTTTATTAATAGTGGTACGAATAATTATGATAGCTCCAACAATTGAGCCTGTCCTAAAACACTCTTAACCATGTCTCACTAAAACTGCCTCCGCGGCTGATTTGTCGTTAGAGGTTGAGAGATCGGTCCCCGATCGTGACGGCTATATTTTTGTTTAGATTTTATGCAGATTAGTAAAAAATGGTTGCATTAATTGTTCAATAAACAACTATCATTTTTGTTTTTATTTTAAGAAAGCAACTCTCAACATGTTCTGTAGCCGACATAATTAAAAAAATAATTATTAAAGTATTTGTATTATTGGTATTATATTGATTTCCTTAAAATTATCTTATTCTATCCGAGCAAAGCTCAATCTCTAGGTACGTAAACGTTATTCAAGGCAGCACGAAACCCCAGACCCTGGGATAAAGAATCCCCATTATAAAAAAACTATTAATTTATTATAAATACTATTTCAAACATATTTTAATAATAGGCCTAGTCATCCATCATTCTGTAACAGAGGAATTGTTGCCATTTTGATTTACAGTGTCACTTTAGTATATTTGAATTCATAAATATTATATTGTAAATCAAATCAATGTGTTATCATTGTTATTATGTAAATAAAAAAATAGGTAAAATAAAATAAAAATAAATAATAGTACCTGTAATAATCAACATGATTTGATATTTTCATACTCATATATCAGACACAAACCTATTCTGTGGGTATTTAGAACCAAACACGTTAGACTTACCGGGACGAAACGGAGGTCCCATTGAGCGTCAATCATTAAACTATATAATACATTTCTCTATAAATGTATTGAGGTTTTTGTTAGCTAAAAATCATTATCTTGCGGTTTTGACTTGGGAATTTTGAATATGGTCGGGCTTCAACGAATACGATTTTGGGCGATTTTGCCTTGCAACGGTGTATATCGGTGTCCATATTTTCACAGGTGTCATCTTTCCTGCTATTCAACATGTAACATTCCCCATTGTATACAGGTTTAAAATGTTTGCTAATGGACGCAGCTAGTTATCGGCCGGCGATCTCCGTGGTTCAGGCCGAAATCTGCTCCGGCAGGCGTAATAATTCGAATTTAATTGCCAATTATTTCGTTCGTAAAGCAATCAACACACGAATAATTGAGAAAACAAATAAGCGAAAATAAGTAGAGTTATGCTCAATATCTACATTACTTCATTAAATAAGTTTTCAGTGAAATTGTATTACAATTAATTAGTGATAAGCCAAATTTTATTAAATATAAATATTTAATAGGCCTGCGATTGGCTATCATTTATCATGCTCAAGGAAGCGATAATTTTCGTGTTTTGCTGCTTACGGAATTTTAAAATGTTGTTTAAGACTTTGATTTTTCTGTTTGATTCTCAAGTTATTTGTAACGGTGAAAAATATTACGTTAATTTAAACTCAGCTTTACTTTTTATGACTACAAGGTAAAATAATACCAGAGATATAAATTTTTTTTCAAGGGGGTTTCAATGGATATACAGTACTTGCCTTACAGGATAAATAAAATGTAAACAATTGTTAACAAAAATATATATTATACTGTCATCCATCCATTGAAGTAATTGTGATTACGTTTTCCTATATTCTAAAATTGTTCTTCAGCATTATTATTTTCCTGATTATTCTGTTTTAGTTACATAATTTTACTTGACTTAGTAAGCTATAGTCCGTTCATTATTGGTAAATTTAAAAATGATTCACACTTCGCTTAAAGGAAAACTTAAACGTTTTATCAAGTAAAAAATATTCCATCTCAAAGGAATCCCCTTTTTGTGATGGTGAACAGCAAAGCACGCACCAGTGACAATCGTTCCATGTTTGTGAAGGGAAATTGTTCATCAGGAAAAATTGATGGCCCTCTCATGTCTTTGTCACGGTCCACGCTCACAACAAGGCCGCAGATATGACGAATAATACCATCGAATCTGCGGGATTACCTGTTTGTGTAATTCAATCATTTTACATTACCGAGTTTTCATCAACTTTTGCCTTGATTTTATGCATTTTTTTGCTGAAAATACCAATCCTATGCATAACGTATTGACATTCCTAAAGAGGAATTCAATAAAATTTATATTTGTAGGCCTACTGCCTAAATCCAGATGATTAACAATAATACGTTACAATGACGTGAAATGAAAAAGTAATAATGGCGAGTTTACAATGATAATTACACCGTGTTATACACGCTGTTTCATGGCACTCACTCAGCTGTTACAGTTCAAAGACTATTTGACCGAACACTTGGAAGGCCTCAGATGATAAAAAGTATCAAGAGGTCATATTCACATTTTTGGGGGAAAAGGAAGTGTGCACGGTAAGCAACGAACTAGGCGCCCGCGTACAAGAAACAGATGATGCCGTGTAGAATGTAGAAGATACTCAGTAGTAATCTTCATGATGTGTGGACTTCTAGTGAAGCCCACACAAACTACAGAGATTTGACATTTTGCATAATTATAAGAAATCTAACAACTAACTTGTATCTGTAATAATACAACTTTATCCTAATATTCTTTCGTATTATTCAATTTCTTTATCAGGGCATGACTTTGTGAATATTTAATAATTTATTCTACTTATATTCTTGTATTTAAAATACCATAATCACATAATATTATGATTATACATAATTGACATGGATATTTCTTAGCTCTGGGTGGGTGTTAGCAAATTGAATAAACGGTACCAGTGGACTGACACATACTTTCTCCCTTAAGTAAATTTAAAAAAGACAATCTGTAATAAAACTATCATGTTCTACAAAGTAATTCTAAACATCATTTAATAATTTATTGTTCAAATTGTATGGGGGGAACCCCCCCCCCCGGTTTTGTTCGGTGATTTGACCTTACACTTCATACCAAATTTTCATGGAAAACGGGTGGAAAGTAAGGAAGAAATTAATTTTTCTATATCTTCCATAAGAATAACATTGGGCGCTTTCAGACAACGTACTGCGTTTATCGTGGACAGTAAATTTAAATTTTCTCTGGAACCGTTGGTCGTAGACAAATAATTCAAAATACTAATTTGTTTAGTTTTTTAAGCTGGTTTCAATGGTACCAGTCAAGTTATACTTTACTTTTATTGTTTTCGCTGAAAATTTAAAAATTAGATTTTTTTGACATTTAAAAGCCCATAACTTTTGAACCGTCATTTTTACAGACATGCGGGTGGTGTCAAATTATTAAGTGCTCTGTGCACTATAAACTATCAAATTTTAATCAAAATCGTTAGAGCCGTTTTTGAGAAAATTGGATTTTTCACGTTTTTTAAGGGTTTTTAGGGGTGAACTACCCTTAAAAATCAAAAATTCAAAAAAATAAAAAAACGCCTGGAGATACGGTGACTATATATATACATGCCAAATTTCATCTAAATCGGACAAACGGGGTAGGCTGTGGCACTGTACACATCCAGACACACACACACACACACACACACACACACACACACACACACACACACACACACACACACACACACACACACACACACACACACACACACACACACGGACGGACAGACATCACTCCAAAACCCACTTTTTTGGATTCAGGGGACCCCAAAACAGATATATCCACCCTCAACTCAAATTCGAAAATTTTGACAAAAACAATACTTTCTCCATATACTATGTATAAGGGGAGAAAGTAAAAATGAAAAATTAAAACATAAGAACAGCTGTTTAAATGAACTGAACACATTTCCTTTAGACATATCCATGATCTAACCTATTTCCCTCAGGGAAGTAAATACCAATTAGTAATTACTGTGGTATTTAATATTATGTATTATGTGTACAATTACTTGTGCATTACCAATTCCTGAAAATTGTTTTTAGCACGACGAAAACGTATTCTATATAAACGACAAAACTAAAAATACATAAACAACACTGTAAACGTTATATTTTATATGCTATATGGAAGTTAAGTTATATGTAAGTTACATATAACGTGTACATGACCCCGAGGAGACACGGAACATGAGACACTAGGAGACCGTTACCGGTTACCGGTTACCGGTAGCAACAGTCGGGCAGCTGGTAACCGAGACCCAGCACAGCACCAGTGACACCGTTGTATCCGATACAGTTACTGTACCAGATTATCACACGCATCTACACAACTGGATGCCACTCTTTCAGCCTCAGGATATTTCTTGGTTTGGATCTTATATAATTTATTTGGGAATTCGATTAGTAAAAGTATTATTTTACAATAATTTTGTATTGGATTCCAACATATGTTGTCCTAAGCCTAATCTATAAACGGCAACTGTTTTTATTTGAACCATTGAGCAAGCCAAAGAAACAAGTATAAAACAGTACTTATGGCATTTAATTACTACGTAAATAGAATTTTTCTCAGAACAGGCTTTCGGGATAATGTTTTATGATAAAACTAAAATGTTTATATGTTGGCCAAAATAAACATAACTACAATGTTTATATATATATTTTTGATATTTTTTCTTTTGCTAATTGAAATATATTACTTTTTCCAACCAGTATATTTATTTACGATCTGTTATATAAAATTATAACAATAAATAAATAAGATTAAAAAATTTAGCATTATTTGTTCGTCACAAACCATTGAATGAATTAACATTATTATATTTTTGAGACGGACTACATCATCATATACCAGGGTAACTTTGCTCATTTTTGTTGTATTATTATCGAATATTTGATTATGTGTGTGTGTGTTTGTTTGTGTGTGTGTGTGTGTGTGTGTGTGTGTGTGTGTGTGTGTGTGTGTGTGCACGGTAGTGCGGTAGTGTACATTTACCAGGCTGTAAAATAAGCAAAGGTACCCTGGTATAGGATGATATAGTCTGTGTCAATTTTTCATATATTTTAATGTCTCAAGTCCACATGAATACACTCATTCCTTACAAATATTTTGGCTTAAAATACCTGGATAGACCACAAATTCAGGAAGTTATCTTAATTAATCTGTTTTGTACACAGCTGCAACGCGTGACGGGTAACACTAGTATATTATATTTAAATAGACTCCAACAAGTTTATTTATGTCCCTAAAACACTATCACGTTTAAAAGCTATAAGAGTCTAAATTCATTAAATGTGTATTATTTAAAGGTGTAAAGTTTTAAATGTATGCAAGATTATATCTCTTAAGATTTCTATAAAGATTGAATTCAAAATACCAAACCTGTAACAGATATCCTGACATACTGAGGTCTAGTTCTGCAGGGCCGAGAGAGAAGTGTCATTGTGTGACATACATCCACGATGTATGACAACAGTCATTACATATATGTGGGTTTTATTATAAAAATATGACTATCTATTATAATATATATTATAGCTCTTACATTTTGTTAAAGTATTGACACCAAAGACGTCACACTGAACTAACTTGTGTTTCAAGTCCAGAGAGATTTAATTAAGATTATGAAATATCTAGCTGTAAACAAAGCAGAAGTTTAACAATGAGCACTTAGTTTGAAGAGATTGGAACTGCTCGTTTCTTTAAAAGCTCTTTTTGTATTTAATCCCTTGCGTTTAAGATATTTTTTAATATCTTTAATTTACAAAATAAAAAATAAATGTGCTATTATCACTGGATTTGATAAGATTATTGGGTTATTATTATAATACCTTAATTTTGAAAGACTCATTCATTTCTTCAAAATCCTGATTTTGAATAGTTTAATCAAATAGTCTCATAAAATTTGGTTTTATTTAAATATCACTATATTGATTTATACATTATGACAGTATGCCCATGCTCATCAATAAGATATAAAGTTGTAACAAATCATTGGCAAGTTATAGCAACCAAGTTGCTATTTGTTAATAGTTTTTGCGTTCGTATAACTAAGGATTGACAATTAATCGTCCTAGAGGTGTATAATAACGTAAAACGTTGCTTAATGTTCATTATAAAAATGTATTGCCGTATCATAATGTTTTGGACTGTCCAAAACATATTATGCCTTTTGTTCATTCGTTTTGTACATGATTAAGTTTATAAAAGACAAGTTGTGAAATCAGTCAGTTTATCAAATATCTCAACATAAAACTACTAAGTATGAATATTTAATGGTGGATTAATCGGGAGGACGACGGGTAAAAAGTTATATCAGAATATTAAAATCTATTGAAAAATAGTCCTTTTTTTCTCTTGATTAGTACAGAAGATGTAGTAATCCACGATTATATGTCTAGAAACCTTGTGAGTTACTTGCATTGCATTTAGTGTTGAGAGCTACATGAATGATGTACGGACGAATGACGTCACAATGATAGGTACAACAAAGGCGTGGACTCTGCTGTGGCTGTGGGTGTGGGTGGATGGTGGATGGTGAATGGGACTCCGCATTACGGGGACAAAGGTAGATTGCGACACTGTAGCACTGTAGCACTGTACTGTAGTACTGTAGTACAGTAGACCGATGCGATGTCCGGACCGTGGCCACTCATACAACTCATTGTCTACACCGACCAACCATTAGAGGAAGGTAAAGATACTCTGCACTAGCATTTATGAAATCTCGATCGTATAGAATTAACCTGAATTACGACATGCTGTGGCCGTACCTAACAACTTTTGTAATTAATTAACCTTTTGAAGTACTGTATTTGATTTCTGGAAATTAGTGTAATTATTCTCATTTATCATTACACGCGCCACCCACAATGTCATATGGAGTTCAAAGCCAAATGTATCAGCTACCTCCGTAGAAGCAGGCCTGCATATTAAGTGAATTTCCATTGATTTAATAATCCAATGATTAAGTGGTTTAATACAATGATATGTGGATTTACTAATATTAAGCCACATAAGTTATGTCAGTTTAATTATTTTCCATAAGATTAACATCGCGAGAGAATAAGTAGGTTTACTGCCACAAATATCAAAAAATATATTTTCATCATAATTATCCGTACGACTATTAGCCTGTGGTCAACTGATTGTGTTAGATACGGAATGAGGATTGAAAAGCAATTGGGAAATTTAATTTACACCAGTCGGTTTGTTACAGTGGCTTCAAGCAATAGAATGATTACGTTTTCTATCAAAACACGAACGATTTTGGAAATACTTTTCTCTGCTTTTATTTCGCAATGTTATTTTACCCTTTAGTTTTTACAAATTGTGATTTTACAATACAAAAAAAGTACAGTGTATGCAAAACCTCTATTTACATCCTACGTTGAACATATTGTTCACCACCATCTCCAATCACAACTGTCAAACGCTTATAAACAGATCTTTTGATTTGTATTGTTTACATTTGATCGTCTATAAGCTTGATGTTGATTTTTTAGATTTTAAACTTGATAATGCAATCAAGCTGGGATTTTCCTGGACATTAGACCCATCTGGAACTTATTTTCTACTCGGCAATTATGTAGTATTGGATATTGGAGCTCCAAGATAAAACGTACTGAGTTAACCAGTTTCTATACTTCAATACCCGATAGAACAACATAGGGCGAAGATTTGTTATAATAAATTGTTGGTTTTTAACTGATTCCAATGTTACTAATAAAAATTTAATTTTTTAATAAATTATATGTAAAACCACCATGACCCCCCCCATTTGGTGGTAAGAAACTACTGTTCTTAAAACCCCGCTTCGTATAGTGCTAAAACATTCCTTTACAGTTGAACTCGTTATTGATGCCAGTAGAATGAAATAAACTTAACCGAAGGAGATAACGTTTAGTTCAGATCAAATACGAACAATGTTCATAGCAAGGTAAATAGCCTTTCTAGTTACCATGGTTCATACTGTACACGACTTAAAGTCCTATGTCAATAAAGCAAGAATATTAATTACTGCTGTGTTGAACGTTGTAGCCAAAAGGGGGGTAAATGTAAAATATGAATGGCGTAAAGTAATGTCGAGTAAGTGTTTGGATTTTCTGCAAAATGCATCGTATGTCATAATTATAAGATAATTCTTAAAAAGCTGTTTACAAATAATTGTTTCCAGTGTAAAATTCACTTATTCAGGGAGCTTAGAGTATATTGGATTGTGTAGAAATGGCACGCAATCCCGTTATTTTCACCAAATTTCATTGCATCAGATTTAATTACCCACCGATCTTCGTAGCTGGGGCGTAATTATTGGCATATTTACTTCTGGTGATCTGGCAGTAGCTGCTGACGATTTCACTCGGTTATTATTATTTTGCAGAGAGAATATTTTCCACCAATCCTCAACACTTACCAGTTGTTGTCTGATGCAGCCCACGGTAAAGGCCACGCGGCATACGGCACCTATTGTCGGCACACCACGGCTCTCCACTCTCCAGTCATGCTGAGTGGACGGTTATTAAGTAATCATCAGCCGTTATAGCCTCCCAGCCTCCCTGCCGTCGTGCCGCCGAGGTGTCACAGCTGAGGAATTTCTTACTAGAATTTCCCTTTGAATGTACAGTTTTGACATGGATATGTCTTAGCTCTGGGGAGTATTGGTAATCTGTTAGACCAAAATTTAAACGGTGACGTCATTTGCTTAGTGATGTCATGTGGTTATAAGTAAATCTGTTTAGGAACCTAAAATATTCCCTTAGACATATCAATGATTCTGGTGACATATCATAAACCTATTTCGCACAGGGAAGTAAATACATTATTATACAGGTTGTTTCAGAATTCCCTACCAATAATCTCAAGAAAAACTTTTTTTAGGTAATTTAATTACAAACCGATTGACACCAAATTGTTTTAAATTAGATAAATATTAACTGAGATATGGCAGCTCTAGTGATAGGTGACCGCTAGAGCTTAGTTGCAGTGCGAGTGCATGTCAAGGCATGCGACGAAAGTCTGCCACAACAATGCAACAGTCTCCGCCTGCTTTGTATGCTATTTGTAGGTTATTTTAGATAACTTGAAACAATAATAAAATGTCACATAACCATTTTGGTCTTGGCATAAGTTTAGAATAACTGTAGAGGAACTGACTACAATGAATAAAATAATAACATTTTCAAGCAAGAATAAAATTAGATGATTAGTTTGTAAAAAAGTATTTTGACTTTTAAAACAGCTGATATGAAAAGTTTTGGAGTTTTGTGTGTATTTAATGACAGTAAGCAGACGGAGGCTGTTGCATTGTTGTAGCAGACTTTCGTCGCATGCCTTGACATGCACTGCATAAGCTCTAGCGGTCACCTATCACTAAAGCTGCCACATCTCAATTAAAGTTTATCTAATTTAAAACAATTTGGTGTCAATCGATTTGTAATTACATTACCTAAAAAACGTTATTCTTGTAAATGTTCTGTTAAATTAACGGTTTCCGAGTTATTTGAAAAACAAAATTTTAAATGGCCGCCATTTTGTTTTATGAATTTGAGAAATTGTCATGATTTTTTTTAGTTTTGTCTAGTTGTCATTTAAACTAAAATTCAATCAAAAAAAATAAAAAAATGGAGGCTGTGTAAAATTGTGATATAAATTGAAGGAAATATAAAGAATAAGGAATGATATTTAGATATGTTTCTTACCCAGGAACAATGCCCTAGAGTATTGGTAGGGAATTCTAAAACACCCTGTATTTAAATAGACTCCAACTTCTTTATCCAGGTCCTTAAGCACTGTCATATTTAAAAGCTATTACAGTGCTAGTTGATTAATTGTGTAACATTTGTTGGTGTAAAGTTTTATTGTATGTAAGTTTATGTTTCTATAAAGATTGAGTTCCAAATACCTAAAAAACAAACACTGAGGTCTAGTTCTTGAGTAAAATTAGATTAGATATAAATGGAATAAAAGGTAGGTATTTTAGAATATGAATGAGATATGTAGATTATTGGTAGGGATCTTGTATTTGTTACTCATAGTTCCTTAGACAGGACTGTAATTAATAGCCCAAACAGTTATATTACATTTAACGTGTAACAATATTAATTGTGTAATTTGTTGGTAGTTTTTGTATTAAGTGTTGATTGAGTTCCAAATACCTAACCCAACATCCTAACTACAACTGTTGCGGGCCGATAAAAAAGTATCATTGTGTGACATACTTCCCAATCAGTTTAGTGATTAGTAGTGGGTAGAACTGGTAATTGATTACAGCGTTAGAATGGATAGGACTGGTATGATTGGAAAGCGATTAGAACGGGTATAATTCTGGTAGTAATGTCCATGAAGAACCAATAAAAATTATTGTATTTGCAGGAAAGTAAGATGGTTAGATCATGTATATGTGTAAAGGGAATGTTTTCGTCCCTGTAAACAGCTGTCCTTATAACCAAACTATGACGTCAATAACCATATAACGTAACCGTTTCAAATTTTGGTGTCGCAAATCGCCAACAGCCCACCAGAGCTAAGACATATCCATTCTATGTCAATACAATTAGAATGGATAGAATTGATAGGATTGGTGAAACGGGTAAATTACTTGCACGACCTGGCTGGATAAGTGATTTATAGTTGAGTTGCACTAATAGTAGACTAAACTCACGCAATACCAGGTACGGTAAGGATGGGTAGACTGTCAGGGGTAGACGAGAACATTTGGGTGGTAAGGGCTCAGCAGACGTGTTTCTTATGCAGTTGATGAAGATTTAATAATTGTCAGAACATGTGACACATTCAAGATAGCGTTTCTCTCTTCGCTCGTGGCATATTACTGAAATAATATTTAGTTTTTACAGTAAAGCAATAATTTAGAATTCTGAGGCAATCCAATTCTCAAACACTACACTTTCAATAATGGTGTGCCTAAAATTTGTTTCCTAGCAACTGATTTGAAATTAAAAAGATTGGTGGTGAATTGATATTTAATAATTACCATAACAACACAACTATTCTTTATTTAAATTGGAATGTGCCATTCGCAAACATTGTTCTTATACTGATAAGCCTAAATTGTATATTACAATAATTCAGAGTACCAAAATTAGTCCGGGATCAGATGGAGTTCTATGTGCTAGAAATGTATACTCGATTTGACTTTTTCAAATGTGTAGCGGTATCTTAGGAAGTATTTTTCACTGGGGTGATCAGACCACATCTGATACACGTTACAGTTATGACGTCATAAAGAGGGTGTAAAACATTTTATAAAATATAATTCATAGCGGTTCTCGATACAAAAATGTTTGATTTACTTCCCTGTGGGAAATAGGTTATATCATGGATATGTCTAAAGGTAATGTTTTCAATTCATCGAAACAGCTGTTCTTATTCTTTTATATTAAAAATTCAATACAATAGCCCTGGTAGTTTCTATGGAAACATGTTACATGTTTTCCATCTTAAAAATCACTAACACTCCCCCAGAGCTAAGACATATCCATGTCTAAACATCAATACATCTTGCGCACCACTACTTGCATCAAGGTATTATTTTTTAGTTTGAAATAACATTTCACTAACAATCTTTTTACGTCTATTATAAGTTTAAGTAATTAAATCAGAAGATAGAAACATAATTTATATTTTGAACAAGAAGTAAACAATAACAAACATAAATGATTACAGTTGTTTTAACTTAAAATTAACAGCTCATATAAAATGTGAATATCAGATACAGCATTCCTCCCTTTTTATTAAGGAGAATTCCACGAGGGTATGTTACATATTCTCCCTGAACGCCGAGGAACTTCTCTCTCTTCCCGGTTAATGTCAGGTGCTGGTAACTGAAATGTTACTTGTTGGCATGTCCTTGGTCGAACAGCACTTGATGAGTCTGACAACGGTGGTGATTGTCCTTTTTCTTCAGTCTTGTCAGTGTAGTCACGGCAGTCAGCCTGGTCGGGTAGTCCAGCGGTGTTGTCCACTGAAGAATTTTGTTAGAACTTGATCCCCAACTCCAAACTTTGTGTTCTGCTTAATTTCATCTTCATGACCACAAGGTTGTTGTGCAGGAGGTTGGAGAAAGGCAAGTAAGGTTTTTGGTTGTCGTCCATGAAGTAGTTCTGCTGGAGATTTACCTTTGCTAGGATTTGGAGTGGTACGGTAAGTAAACAAAACTGTATTCAGAGCACCTTGTACATTTTTGTTATCCAGCCACGACTTTTTCATGGCGTCTTTAAAAGTCCTTACAAAACGTTCCGCTTCGCCGTTCGAGGAGGGATGAAATGGAGCAGTCGTCAAATGTGATATTCCTGCTTTGAAACAGAAATTTTTGAAAACAGTCTATGTAAATTGTGTACCATTGTCAGATACAAGAGTATCCGGTGGTCCTTCCATTAAAAATATTTGACGCAATGCACGGATAGTTGATTCACTTGTAGTATTGTTCATTTTGATGACAAAAGGAAATTTTGAGTATGCATCAACAGCGATTAACCACATACTGTTCCAGAATGGCCCTGCAAAATCAATGTGTATCCTCTCCCAAGGTTTACTTGAGGTAGGCCAACTTCGAAACTCTTGTTTAGGATTTGGTTGTATCTGAAGACAATGAGCGCAAGATTTTGATACACTCTCTATATCTTGATCCATGTGAAACCACCAACAGTAGCATCTTGCCATTTGCTTCATACGCACGATTCTCCAGTGAGCGGTATGCAGTAACTGAAGGACAGAAGATGTGAGTGTTGATGGGACTACTACCCTAGGATATTCAGACTGAAACAACAACACGCCAGATTGAAGAAGTTCAGTCCCTCTCTCAACCTATCACAGAAACAGACTCTCGCTATTATATTGATGTGTTGATTAATGATAAGCCTATAAAAATGACACTTGACTCTGGTGCTACATGTTCGATGATTGGTCCTGAAACTTATGCACTATTAGGTAAACCCCGTTTACACCCCCCTAGTTCATTCCTAAAAGCATATGGTGGTATTCATGTTCCTTTGAAAGGTTGGTTTATGGCTAATGTAACTCTTAAATCACAATCAAGAGAGCTGAGATTGCTTGTAACTAATTCTATTAAAGGAGCAAATATTTTTGGCACTCCATGGTTTCATGCTTTTGGAGTAACTATATCTACTCCTTACTCTGACATTGTTAATATGCTATCAGAGAAATCGCAATCTGATTCAAAATTATCAAATAGAATAGCTGAGATCACAAAGTAACACTCTTCTATTTTTGAACCCGGTCTAGGTACATGCAAGACCTTTAAGGCTTCATTTCACCTCAAAGACAGAGCTAGGCCACGTTTCTGTAAAGCAAGACCTATTCCGTTTGCTCAACATAAAGATGTTAAGGCAGAAATCGACAGGCTGCTTAGTTTAGGAATAATCAAACCGATTAAATTTAGTCAGTGGGCAGCACCCGTTGTTGTAGTTTCAAAGCCCAACGGAAAAGTGCGTTTGTGCGGCGATTTTAAAGTTACAGTGAATCCTCAGATCGATGTTGAACGGTATCCTATACCACGATTCGAGGATCTTCTTTGTAAATTAAAAGCTGGAAAAGATTTTCCAAAATAGATCTTTCTGATGCCTATCTGCAGCTAGAACTTGACGAAGAAGCCAAACAATTAGCTGTCATAAACACACCGTTTGGATTATTTCAATATCAACGTTTGCCATTTGGAATTGCAAGTGCTCCGGCAATATTTCAATCCTTTCTTGAACAAACTATATCAGGAATTCCAGGTTGCGTTAACTACTTGGATGACATAATTGTAACTGGCAGTAACACATTAGAACATCTTCAAAATTTAGACAATTTGTTTGACCGGCTTAACCAAAATGGACTCCGATGTAATTTAGAGAAATGTGTTTTTTCCAAGAAGAGATACTGAGGAGGAGACTGCATTTCAAAAACTGAAAGAATCCCATCCTCGTCGCCACTTATAAGTTTAAGTAATTAAATCAGAAGATAGAAACATAATTTATATTTTGAACAAGAAGTAAACAATAACAAACATAAATGATTACAGTTGTTTTAACTTAAAATTAACAGCTGATATAAAATGTGAATATCAGATACAGCAGTCTACGTATTTCCTGTAAAATTAAAATTTATTCAACATTTCAAAAATCCTAAAAACCTTTCCTTTAAAAGTATTACTAAGATTAAAAGTAGATATCATAATATTTGGGCTTTGTTGCATCAGGTACCTATTTAGACAGCCTTTGAAAGTAAACATATCGCTTTTAGCGGATATTTTTTGATTATGTAATCTTAATTACATACCAAATTTCTTGCAAAATGTATGAGAAATAAATGAATAGATTTTTGAGATTAGAATGAATCGAGGTGACAGGGAAGCCCATAACACTGGATAGCCAAAGTAGATTAGCTAATCAGTAATTTGGCAGCTTCTTTCTCTTAAAGTACCTGATCACTGAACTACAGTAATCCAGTCGGAGAGACAACTAGGGCTTGCCACATGAGATTGTATTGTAGATAACAAATTTAAACAAAAATTCTCCTCATTCAAATGGGTTTTCTAACGATTCAAGGGATTATCTTAAAATTATATTTTTGAAATCATTCAAGGAATTCAGATTCGAGAAAAATTTACTTTTTAGCTCATAAATATTATGGTCGAAGTTATTACATTTGACAATAAACAAATAACTATTTATTATTTTAATTGTTTGTTTGGTACTAAACAAAGTCACAAGAACTAAACTATAATTCGAACTGTAAGGAAATATTCGAATAAGAGGACACTTTATTATGGCAACGGCGAACGCCTCAAAGACTCGTCGCAAACATCAAACAACAGAAAAAATATCTACCGATTTATCAAAAATTAAGATTTTCGGTTAATAATTAACATTTCAATAATAAATTAAAGTATAGAACATTTATTTCATAAATCTCTAGACCCTTTACGCCCCGCATGTCTAAGGCCTACTATACGGTAACGTCCGCAACACAAAAACGCACCGTTGAAAGTTACATGTACATGTTTACACTATGTTACTATCAGTCTTTATTGAACACCCCTCGTATAAACACGTCCCCAAAATTACTATAAAAATCGTTTTACCTACATTCCAACGTTTCAGAGAATGAATCGGTCTCGACTTTTTCCCGCAAACGAGTTGATCACCCAACCAATATGAGTTTCTATCAGAATTGAGGGTTAGATGAACTTAAATTAACAGCGAATATTTAACTTATTTAGATTTTTTAGTTTGTGAAATTTATTCTTAATTTTTTATAAATCATGTATTGCATAAATTTAACCATAGACCGTATTAAATAATACTATTTTATTAGAACGTAAAGGGAGAAGTGAGTTTATTGAATAGTTTTAGTTAATTAACCAATTTATTATATAATTTGAACAAATGAGCAATGTGAGCAGCTTGGTGGCGTTAATCATTGATCCGTCATAACGATCAGCGTCTTGCTTGCCTCCGTGTAACTTGTCTAATGGGTCGAGTTTTCGCTGTTTCTGCTTATCTTGCACATGTTGTTGGCGCCAACTTTCGATTGTTCAACTTTGACTACCAAAATGGCGAAACTTCAACTGTTAAAAGCTGATCCGAAGTTATGGCAATATAAACAACCCTTTGTGCAAAATATTGCCATACGTTTCAAATAAGAATTTACTGTACTTATACTTAGTTACTAGTTTAAACCTAACCGTGAAAAGGTAAAGAAAATATTTTTTAACAATAAGTTTTCTCTGGCTGAATTACACTTATTTTTAATTTTTTACTGTTTAAATCTACGGTTTTTGTAAAGACCATGTTCATTTTCATATTTATGAAACACCGACCCAACCACTTAATGGGTATTTCAAGTTGAATCCGATTGAAGAGTGTGATGTGTGTAATATATTTGATGACCTCTTGCTTGGTTATTAACGATGACCAGCTTATTAATTTTCCATAACCAACAATCAATAGCCTAATTAACAATAGTTAACTAAGTCCAATATCAAACCATCGTAAAATTGCGCACTGATCTGAGCACTTGAGACTGATCTCAGGATCCTACAACATATCCTTTTTCATTATCATGAATAACTAGGGAACAATAAACAAAAATTTTGCAGACACTTGACCATCCCCGCACCCCTTCTCCTGTAAATCTACCCCTAACAGATAACATGCTACAGGGATTGGGCTAGTTTCATTAAGAGCCCTGTTGTGTTAAAACCAACTCATACTATGTTTATCAGTGTTAGTTGCCATAAAAGTGGTCTCGATAATTTCCCATAATTCTGATTTTAAACATTAGCCGGGCAACGTCTGGCACCCGCTACGCGACGCTCGCCTGACGCCAGACGTGTTGTGCTGTTGTGCATCGCGCGCGCGTGTGTGCGGAGCTGGAGTGGGCCTCTCAGCCCTCATTGCCAATCTCATACCTGGCTCATGTTAATTGGCACCAATTATTGCTTGGAATCAACATGAACGCCGTCACTCCACCCCTACCCTTCCCTCTCGCCTGCCCTTCACTGAGAAAAACTGCATAAACCCTCGTGCAGGTTGACACGTCTTATTGACATTTCAAATTAAGCAAAGCGCGATCATTAGCCATCATTTGGATTTTAATTTTCACTATTCCTGACAAGTTTACGTGGCTTAAAAATGGATTTACGTGGTATATAGCTGGATTAGAGGCATAAGTAAAGGGGATAGTAACGAATGTAATAAAAAACTAAACCCTAAATGAATGAAAAACTTAAAACAATAGTGAGAGGAAGGTTCGGCGACCTTACGTTCTTCGTGTCTGGTGTCTGGTGTTTCTTTGTGTCAAGGTCTAGTGTTGGCGTTTTCAGATCGCACAAGTGCCTCTTAGGTGGCCTAACGATTCCAAACTACTTCTTCTAGATTTAGTTCTCATGTAGTAGTACATGAATGGTCATGAAGTAGTACATCTCTACATCTTCTAAATCTACTCACATCGTTCATACATGAACGACAAAATACGAAAACATAAATAAATATCACATGATTTTAATCCCATCTGCTAACATCTCCACTTTTTTCATATGAAGAAGTAAGAATCCTTGAAATTCTTAATCCCAAGCAAATCATTTAACATGGATGTCTTAGGGAAATTTGAAACAGTTACGTCATTTGGTTAGTGACGTCACAGTTTGGTTATGAGAATAGCTGTTTAGATGAACTAAATAAATTCCCTTTACACATCCATGATCCAAACTATTTCCCACAGGGAATTAAAAAGAAAAAAATTATGTTTTACAATGTGCCTGCCAGCCCTCATTTTGTTTCTACCTTTTGTTGGTAGTTCTATTCTTGCCCCATCAGGTCTTACCTTGCATTACACTTTCTCAAATAACTGGCACAGATTTATCATCCACCTGAGAGGAGCAGGCTGGAGAAATACTTTGTTTCTTCTAAAGGTTTTACCTTTGACATCTATCAAATAGTCTGTAGCTTTTGCCCCGTTGAAATAATCCATCCGTATATCTTTAAGTCTTTCACATACACTCGTTCTCCAGTTTTCAGAATTCGCAGTTCACGGACACGTTGTGTGTCCTGTCTAGGTAAAACGATATCACAATAAAGTGATTCTATTTGTCTTGTCCCCGAAAGACTTTGTGTTCTTCTCTACTCCAAGTTTTACCAAATTCTTATCAATAGGAATGTTCGTTCGCATCGTTCTAAACAAAGATTCAGTTGGAGATAACCCACTTAGTAGAGGAGTTTATCTTTAAGCCAGCAGTCTGAGAACATTAGACATCTCTTTACCACAGTTATAGCAGATTCTGCCTGGCCATTCAATTGAGCATGTCTTAGGAAAGATTTTATTGTCTTGCAAAGATTATAAACTCTGTAGACGTGAACTGAGTGCCACTCTGCCAGAGCGTAAAGTAAATGACACACCATGCATAGCAAATAAATAACCTCAATCACTTACAACTTATTACATTCAAAATACCAGGAAAAATAATCTTGAAGAACCACATTTCTGAAAACCAACCTTTTCTTTGAATATCGACTTAAGTCTACGAAGATTTCTTACCTAGTACATTCTGGAATTTTTGGGGGTCTCAGATGTTCTATAGTTTTTACACGATATAGCTTGAGCATACTTCAAATTTCCTTTGATGTCAACAGCAGTTCTAGGCCACCACAAGGACAAATTTTCCCTTGAAATACAATTAACAACACCTAAATGACCACAATGCATCTGTAAAAGCATTTTAGAACGAGCACCTTTAGGTACAAAATCCCTGTGACTTTTTAACGGAAGTACAGTTTGAAAAATAAGATGCCTACGTTGCTTAAATCAATGTGTTTCAACTTTGATCGGTCACCAGAAGTAATTCCTTTATTACCACGGAAATTGGGCCATTTTCATGAAGTTCCCTAAAAACGACTAAGAGGACTATCTGTACAGTGCATTGATTCACATTAGATACATTTAATTCAATTCGTCCACTTCAATTAGAATAAAAATACTAAAATATGGTATTCATAAAAATTCTACTTGCATTACTTTTATTATTTCTTTCATCACAATACCATGCTATACGCTTATACGCTTAGAACAATCCAGATTCATATAACGTTTCTCAATACCAGTGTCTGTCCACACCATAGAACTACAACACCCTGTTGCTTTAGTTCTATAGTCCATACGTGCTGACTTAGCTAGTATATCGTAGAACAGTTAGAACGAAAGGATCGGCGACAGGCTGATGTTCTATAAACGACGTTACCCATAAAGCAACAGAACCAATCGTGCAAGTTTATAGCGGTATTAATGTCGTTTGAGGGAGTTATGATCCAAATACCGCTATCGGCGGCCTTGCCCGTGTCCGAGGGCTGGGATGACGATTGTAAACATGTGTTTCTGTGTTTTCTGGATCGAGGAACGTTTTGACGTTTTGATAGGGATAGGTTCAACCATTTTAACGTTATTACGAACCGGTTACTATGGCATACCTTTAGAAAAGTAAATATTATTAGCCCAAGTGAATGTGGTTGGGTTTAGAATGAAAAACTAAAAAATATCTTTAACACCTGAAAAAATTCAAGGGGTTGCGAATAAACCTAACAATACTTGAAGGGCAGATTTTTTGATATCGCAACATCCATCAATCAATAACCATAACAATATTATAGACGAGTTCACACTCAGCACGCTGGCGTAAGTAGAGCGAATTTCAAAGAACTTATTATACTCGTCATAGTAATCGAATGGTACTGGGTATGTAGGTTTGCTGCGATAAGAGTTGTTTTGCATGGTAATGTCTTTACATTAAGACTCTTCCCTAAGTGGGATTGTTCCCTGTGGGAAACAGGTTAGCTCATAGATATGTCTAAATGGAAAGTTCTCAGTTCTTCTAAACATCTGTTCTTATTCGTATTAAAAATTCAATACAATAGCTCTAGTAGTATCTATAAAAACCTGTTTCAAATTTTCATCTTACAAATTGCCAACACCCCCCTCCGCAGAGCTAAGATATTTCCATGTCAAAAACATTTTTTATCATATTATGTCAATAACTATGTGATTTATCTATTCTCCGTAAGAGTTTTATGGGCAATGAATACGTAGGTTTGCTACCGTAAGAAACATTGAATTTTGGGTGTTTATGTCTGTATTGATAAAACTTAACTTGATGGACTTGTATACCAAATGTTGAAAGAACATTTACGTAAATACGTGAGTTATTGATTTTTAACTATTCTCCCTAAGATTAATAGTAGATTACCATTTTAAATATCTCAGTAAACAATCACCTAAAGTTATGATTCAAAATACTAAATTATTTGTCTTTTTTAACCATCTCCAATAGTAAAAAGAAAAAATAGGGGGTTTCAAAAATCTTAAAAAAATTTAAAAACTCATTTTTGGGTTGCAAACCCCCCCCCCAAAGTTGTAGTGTAATGTAGTGTGTAGTAACTGTCACCATGCAGGTCATATGAATAGCTTGCATTTCCATTTGTAATTCGCTAAAAATGTTAATAAACAAAATAGTTATAATGCATGAAAGTAATTCCATGATTCGCAAGATAAAATGAACTGTATGGTTTGAAAATAGTTAGGTGATTCGAAAGTGACGGATTTCAAACGTTAGACAATTAGGATTCAATAGTTGTCAATGAATATTTAAAAATTGGTTTACTTTACCTTACGTTTGAAAAACATTCTTGTTGATTGAAAAATAGCAACTATTTTCAAAAAGTGCGGTAACAAATTAGTCATTTTTCATTATTATTGTCCCCCTAGTACTGCGAAGTGTTGTACCTTTTCTTATTGGTCCCGCACAGAAATTAGGAAACTATGTAGCGGGATAAAGTAGGATAAGTAAATGCGGAAAATGGGTAATTTCAAATTATTTTAGAAATGAAGGAAAGGATGTTGAAAAAACAGTTGAAGGAACAAAAGCACACTCACTATGTGCGTGATGCAGCAACAAGAGCTCGCTCAATGCGAACGTGGAAGGCGCCTAATCATTTCAGGCTACCGTTTATCTTATGCTGTTACTCAGGGCCCCAGGCGTGTATTGTGCTTGATTGCAGTTTGCTAGTGAAGCGGTTGTAGCTGCATTGTACACAGTCCGCGCTTGCACAGACGTTTCGAAGATAAGTCACTGTGTACTTCATTCAGTTTAGGGCATTGACCTACGGGGAAAACCGTTATTGAAACAATTTTTGTAATATATGTTGAGTTTATTATGTTGACGTTATTATATACATACACACGTATATTACATATATACCATATGTATATGTTTACGAAATATTGGTAAAAAACACACAATTGTAGACAATTTAAAAAATGTAACAAGACCTTGAACATTAAAATTGATTCATAATTATTACAATTAATTATATCGTTGGAGTATAATGCTAATTTTATGTATGTATTACAGGAAGACAAAAAATCGCATTAAACAAATAATATCTCCGTCGCAGGACACCTGCGTACTCAAAATTAATAATAATATATAACAGGATTGATCAATATCCGCAATAATCAACAGAGTTTACCTATTCTCCATAAGATTAAATAGTACAGAGTATGCAGGTTTGCTGCTGTGAGGAAAATTGTAAGTACGCATTTATAGCATATATAGTTTTTATTGTGACCAATTATACCAAGTTTCGTCAACATCTGTCCATAAATAAAGGAGTTTCCTATTCTATCTATGATTAACATGGGAAAAGAGTATGTAGGTTAGCTGCCATGATAAGCACATTAAGTATGTTTTTAACAAAAATGTAAGGAGCTTAACCACTTGAAGCTAAATACCTAGTTGCATCCATAAATATAGCTTAATAAATGAAATAATAATTTTTCCGTTTATGTGCCATTTTTTCTTTTACTTTATGTGTCATATGTAACTACTTCAAAGAATGCATATTTGGAATAATATCGTTAAACGAATTGCAGGCACTCTTCACCGATCATATCCTCCCATTTCTCTGCTGTCGGCAATGAGAGTACGATCAATTAACGTCAACCAGCACAACACTCAGGCAGCGCAGGTGCGTGTCGATGATGTGTCAAAATCAGCTGATCATTAGTCACCAGCTGATTGGTAATTTACAAATCACATCTGGCGGCATGCACGTGGCGCGGAGTAGTGTTATACTGTATAGAATTTAGCTTTCATATCAGCTTTAATATCTTTTTAGGCATTGTTGCTAGAGTTTCATTGAATTTGAATTTTACTTGAGTGTTTAACTCTGAGAGTTTATTCAAAATTTAATTCCTTGAGTGTACACGTTAGGCCCAACCTAAGGGTGGCAGCGTCCTGCGTCACATCGATGTCCTACTACAAATATGCGGTCTATAATTGATTGCAACTGGATTACCATGTTTTCGAAATAGTGACTCAATCATCACAGAACGAACTATTTTCCTCGATTAATAATTAAAAAAAGTATACTTTAATCATTGTTCAAATTTAATCTCTGATTTTAACCGCTAAACATTTAATTAATTGTCGAAACCAATAAAGTATTATATATTTGTAAACTAATTCATCATTTTAGTCATTGCACAAGTGTTTATTGAATCGAGAATTTTATAAACCGTGACCAAACTGAATTAAAACAAAATAAAATGTGTCAACTGTTGAAATGAGTAGGCTAACAGGCAGTTGAGAATTTATGTCACCATTGAATTCATTCATTAGGATTTAATGTGATTTAATTAGTTTTTATACTCAATTGTATTTATCAAAATAACTGACATGAAATCATTGTGAATGGCCCCTGTCTGTACCTCCAGTAATTGTTACTTTCCATTGTATGCTGGAAGTCAGATGAGTTTCGCTTGACACTCATTAATGAATATTGAATTGTGCATTTTTTTGTAATAAAATATAAAAATAACTGTACACATAAGTGAGATAGTATGTTATGTTGAATTACCAGTTGCCTGGTTTTACTGTTTTCTAGCGTGGGCGAAATTATAAAAAACAGAAATTAAATTCTTGTGATTACAGTATCACATTTTTATTGACCTTGAGTTTCTTACGTCACCTTTCTAGTCTGTAAATAATTAGAGCGTCTGGGGTAGTAAACGATGAGGTACGTCCAATGAATTCTAGGAGAATCTTAAAAATCACCTTACTATATGTCAATTAACGACCTAAAATATCGGATAACGATGCGGCATTGGGAGTATAAATGAGGATTTGGATGGCTTTGGGAGGGGGGTGTTGGTGTTGGTGTTGGTGTTGATTCCAGCAATAATTGGTACCAATTAGTAGATCGGAGAGTGTGAAACTTGCGCTAACAAACTCTCCCTCTCTCTCTTTCCCATCACCTCTCCTATCCTGCATCTCTCTCACTCCTTTCCGGGCGGTGAAAGTACTGGATCTGATTGAACGGTATTGGCTGCAAGAGACTGTTTTGAAAATTATGTCAAGGCCACATTATTCTTACCTAATATTCTACTTAGTTTCTTAAATCATAAAAATGAAATTTCTTTCTTTCAAACTGATTTTGACGAAGGTTTTGGCGTCATATATACATAAATAAAAACCTTTCATATAATTTTCTGTCATTGATATTGCAAAATCAGACGCACACACATACACATTTTTGATTATTAAACTCAATTTTGTGTCACAAATAACACTACATGTTTGTGGGAAAGGTAAAAGGTTTGAGTAAAAATACGCTTTTCAATCACGAATTAAAATATAATTTATTTTATTTTATATATATCCATGATATATTTCACTTTGGATCATGGATATATTAAAGGGAATGTTTTCAGTTCCTCTAAACCGCGGACCTTATGGTTAGAAGGAAAGTGATGACATATGGTTATATGACATCACTTTCATTAAACTTGTCGCGTGACGCCCCCCAGAGCTTAGATCCATGTCAAACAATGTTAACGATAAAATTATATGGGTTAGTCTACATAGAGGTTACGAATGTGCTCAGTATTTAAATAGGTAGGAAAATAAAAATGAACCGGCTCATGACCACTAATGGTATGTGATGCAATCTCAATGACAATCCAGACTGGGACGGTGGCGACGTCCTGTAATCCAGCTACTTGGACGTCACGATTGTGGATAGTGGTGAGTGATGGTCGGCGGGTGTAGTGTTCTCTTGTGTGGATTAACGTCCGCACTATTGAATACTACGTTAATCCACAAAGACCATCCTCATAATTAGACCAATTCGTAGACGTTCGGATTTGACGTTAAACTGCAGGTCCATTAGTTGCCAAAGGCTGTTGGGCTATTAATTAACAGTCCTGTCTAAGGAAATTTTTAGCCTTAGTCAGTAACAAGACTACAAGATCGCGCCACAATCATCCTACACTCATATTTCATTCATACTTGGCTTAAAATACCTACCTGGGTAGGTTGCCATTTCAATAATCTAATCTAGTCTAATGTCTGGATTGTCACTAAAAATCCTCCACTTCCAAAATAACTAGCTTTTATTCAGATGATGGCGGAATAGCGGCAAAATAATTAAAAAGTGTGAAAGAGCCTCAGAAGTATTGTTCACTAAAAATGTAGATAGTTTAGTAGAGTGAGATGTCCAAATGAATAGAACAGTGTGATGTAAAATCAAACGGAGTGCGTTGATGAATTAAACACTCATAAAACAACAATGTACATTTTATATCGCAATTAAAATCAGTTCAACTTACCTGGCTCCCTCTCACAACTGCTTCGACTTTATAGGATTACTTTAAATACCGTAGCCTCGATTCTCGACTAATTAACTACACCTCGATTTCTTTACACGCATTGGATCGACTGGACCAATTAATCACCGGTTTCAGTAGCCGGTCCAGCGGAGGAACGGGATAGGGACCGGTCGCTATCAGCCGGTAACTAATAAAAGTAACAGGTACAACCGCCGAGTATGTAACGGGACTGTGAGTGTGCATAACTTTTCCAAAACCAGTAGCCAAGCCGGACCGGGCCGGACCATGCGTGGAGGACCGTGACGATGCGCCGTGCCTGCCGAGGAATATACGAGTATACAGTAGGGCTACCTGCGGCACCTACCCGCCTGCCCTGCACACACATGCTGATCACATTCTTTTGTTTTGTTAAGTGATTATTCTAATTGATGATAAGAAGGCTAAACTGTTGATTTCTTACGATATTTAAATTTGCCCCATGGAAGGAAATTTATATGTATTTTGAGGCATTTGGGGTAGTTTGTTATAATAGGGCCTGATTTTTTAACTTGAACTGAAATTTAACTTTTCTCTGGAACCACTCGTCATAGAATTGTGATTAAAAATAGTAATGTGTTCAGCTTTTTAGCCGCTTTCAATGGCGATGGTAAAATTATTTTATAAATTTAAAGTTTTGCCATGACATTTAAAAATTGAATTTTTAACATAACTAGCTCATAGCTTTTGAACCGCCATTTATACAGATATGAGAGTGATATCATATTATTTGTAACCAAAAGCACTGTAATCCATGAAAATTTAATAACAATCGATACAGCCATTTTTTGAGAATTTTGTATATTTCACGTTTTCAAATTGAAGCCCAGCAGTTGAACTAGCGAATCTTTTATCTTCAATGCTACTTAATAGATCTGTATCTTTAACAAAATATATCTGGAAAACACTGTACTCATGAAGCGTCTAGAAAAAGTAATGTAGAATGTAGAGCGGATGATCGTCAGGTGGAGCGTGGTGAGACACCTGTTGCGAGAACAGCTGTACGAGAGCAGCGCGAGACAGGTGACCAAACGAGAGAAGCCGAAGCAGACGATATGTGGTTGGCTGATTACTTTATTAAAGTGTTTTAATGAATCATGTTATTTGAAATGAAGCTGTGATATTTTAGTCAGTCATGTTTTTATCTGATACTGGAAAGTTTATTTCTATGGACAATTTTCTGTTTGGTTTTTATTTTTAAATTATATTTTGTAAGAACCACTATGCTTGATTGCCGAACTGCAATTCTTTAACACTGGGTTATGAATAAACGTGAATAGTTCAGTTTACTACCAAAAATATTGAGCATTAATAAAATCTTAATTTACAACTATAAAAAGGAGTGGCTCCCATTCCGATGGACATCGGTAGAATATTCTTCAGTATTATTCCAAGGCCTTGGCAACAATGAGTACACTAATAGCCCGATTGTTTGGTTATGATGGTAGCCCTGTCTGGTCGGTAGTTGTTGAGTCTGCCGCGGGGCTGCGACCGCGGAGCGCTAGTGTCGGCCCGTTTGTCGCTCCCGCTCTTCGCTGTCAGTCGGGTTTGGCGCGAGGTTACAAGAGGTTGTTGTTCTTTCACCTCAGTGGTTCGCGTTGAGTGTGCGTTCTCCTTGTGAATCTGTGGATTATCTTCCCCTCTTTCCAGGTAAATTATACAATTCAGGTTTCATTTGTGGTTTAATGATGTATGTACTCACGGATGTCTTTAATGATACCGTGTTCTAAAATATAATTGTTAAGTTTTTGAGTTCAATAGTGATCAAGACAAAAATATTTACTATTTCGTGTCAATGTATTTATTACTCATTGTTTGGAACGAGTCTTATTATTATTTAACACAATAAATAAATGGAGTTGATGTAAAGTGAAGTATAATAAAATAATATAGTAAAAGATGAAGTATAATATAGTAAAACGATACTGGTACGGAATAACTGGCGATAATGTCTTCAGAAGTAATAAATATAAATTTTATATTTAACAAATGTCTGAGTACCCATAAGACTATCGTTTGTAAACATAACATTAAATAGCAGTCATTGCTTAGTCGATAATCTTTCCCTTTTAATATAATATACTGTATTTGTATTTTTTTGTTTTACTCTGCTTTAAGAGGTTGTCTAAATAGAGCGATTAGCTATAACAAATACACTTTAATTTGTCAAAGTCGTCAGTTATTTAGTTACGATTATCTGGAATTACATATTGTAAACACAGTCAAATCTATTTCAGTTCATGATTAATTGATCAAACAGATGCAATTTCAATGTACGATATGTGAGACGTTCACAACCTATCGTCATCCCGTGGATACACATTGTATGTGGATGTCAAAAATACGTGTCCCATTAAAAAAAAGATAAATTTCTTAATCCCATAAAGATGTTGTATTAAGATTTATAAGCAGGCCTCGTTAAACAGTGACAAGATAAGGTATGGACCATCGGTTTATACAGATGTAGATCAAAGGGTTATGTTAAAAAACGCCACCATCGTTAAAATACAATAAATGGTCAGTTTAATAATTATGTAAGTATAATCGCGTTTGGCAGCTCACAACAAAAGATATGATAAAGACCTAATTAAACTTGTATAGGCCTAATTTGTAAACTAGCGCAAAATGCATATATACTTATTATAACAGCCTATTTATAGCCCTTAAAACTATCAGTATCTTCCAATACGTCTAGGCCTTATTATTCACAGTAGACGTTGAAGTCTTGGAAGATAAAAGAGCGGAAGTTTAAGGCCTTTAAATTTTAGATCAATTAGTCCTGCAGTTGAAGAATATCTTAGGTCGCTGAGAAATGAATGGAAATAAATGAAGTGGAATAAAGAATTTGGATATGCCAAATCATCTTAATTAAATTCAATTTCTATCTTTTGAAGAGAGATATTTATTTATGAACATACAGTAATTGTTAGACATAATGGTTTGTTTAAAAAATCTATAAAGTGGACACTATTGCCACGACGAATAATCATTCAATACACTCGAATAAGAAAAATAGTGTAGTAAATTGAACAGCATTATTTATACAGTATAAACATACCCTATTATTTCGTCTTCGTACATGAACTATTTCAGTATCTATTCCAAGTCAATTTAGTCCTAAGTGTTACCCATACTTAGCAAATCTTCAGAGTAAACAAGCCATCCAATCTCTTTAGTGTAATACGACTGATTTAATTACTGCAGATCATTTTTTACTAATATAAAAATATTTGATTGTTTCCACTTACACTATTAGGCTTCTGAACGAAAAGTATTAGGACTACTTCTACATTTAAGTGGGATGTTATACGTATAAATTATCTTTAAGGGTCTAATTTCTTAATTTTCTTTGGACATAATGTATACTGAAACAATTATTTTTAATTTTAATGTGTAGTAGGCCTACCAGTGTTACCTGTCGAGCGTTGCTGCGATGCACAAAACAGTAAATAATTAGTTTTGCTGGCACATATGAAACCTAATATAATTAATAATACTTTTTGAATTGGTGGCCTACCCAGGTATTTTAAGCCAAATCATTGATAGTAAGTGAGTGTATTCGTGTAGACTTGAAACATATATGAAAATTAATTCAGACTATATCATATATTACTATGGTACCTTTGATCATTTTACCTGTTAAACACACAGACGCGCACTCTCGCACACGCACAAAATCAAATATTCGTTAATAATACACAATATGGACCTTAATAAACCTTATAAATTTCAGATAGCGAAAGGGTAATATAAAAATACACAAGAACTGATACTATAATAAACATAATATTGTATTGGCCTAAACATTGAAGTTAAATATTTTTGACATAGATATAAACATGATATAATCGTTATACTTAATCCCCCCCAAAAAAACTGTAAAATCCTAACCTGGTGAATAAATCATTTCATTTTGTACAGTTCATATTTACTTTATAGTTTTTCATTAATCTATCATTTAGTATATAAACGATAGATAGTAAAGCATCTCGGAATTAGATAGTAAAGCATATTACAAATTGTTTACATTTGAACAAAAGTCAGTTTAAAGAAACTTTTAAATTATTTAATCACAGCTGGTAATTTTGTTAACACTAAATTTTTAAAACGTGACACTGCGCCTTTTTATATGCCCTTTGGACAGATTTACACCGAACTTCACAGAAACCATCCTCGAATCCTGCTTAATAATTCCTGAAAGTTTCTTTACAGTCTTTCAAACGGTTGAGGAGGCAACATACATACTTCCTCTTTTATATATTAAGATTTTAATTCATGTAATTTTAAGATTACCAGTGTAAACACCTGGACACGGAGCATATTAGTACACCGAGTATAATAAACAATGTTCATTATACTAACAGTGTTACATTAATAAGTCCACATTATTCATTACTGTCATCATTTATTATCATCATTATTTACAAAGGGAACCAGTGTGTTATCCTTCACACTATCGCAGATTAAAAAGTAAGACGTTTTATTTATATCACAAAATATTAGTTTCTTGAAATTTATTTTCTTATCAAGTAGAATATTAATTACCGATTTTATATTTATATACGACACAAAATTTTTATGATCGTTGAATTAAATGACAATGTTGAGCTAACCCTCCAATGAAGATATTTCTATATACAATGATTATTTTGTATACACTACATGAGCTGTCTTCTAGAAAGTGTTTTCGTCACAAGGAAGAGGAGCTCATGAATTAAAGATGACCCACAATTATCTAACTGACTGGAGAAGCTCCTCTCTAAATTGGAGTTTTGGAAACCAGAGACTTGTCATTATCAGAATACTGAGCCCCCTCCCCCTCCAATTTAGCCAGGGGTATCTAAGTAATTATAACCGTTAGTGTGCAGCACGGTGCGAAAGTGGAAGTCTATTAAAATTTCATTGATATCTTACTACAGAATACAAATTCACATAGGTTTATTACATCTTAACCTTTTCTGATTGAATTTCATTGTTGGTTGAGATGAGTTAATGTTATTAAACAGTTAACAGTTATTTAAAACTAAATCTGCGGGTATTTTACATCACTATTTACAAAACGAAGTTTGGCCACAAAAAGTAGTCTGCTTGGTATTTCTTGTGTTTTTAAGTTTAATGATTTACACATTTTTGTTTTCAGCCTTATACCGACTGTTTCCGAATTGTGTACTAATCTAGTTGTATCCTACGGTCTACCTTATTTGAGGTTGAGGTCGGATTCCAGATCCCAAAACATCATGAAGCTTTGTTTTACAATTCGTGAAGGAAACTGTTCTCAATAAATAATTTCAAATAACATAATTTGTTTGATATTATAATTAAAATGTGATAAATAGTTAAATTAAAGGCGTTACTATTGTATTGTCAATCGGAAAACAAATTGCAATGGAAATACAGAATAAGTTATAATGTAATAAGGTCATATCTTTTCCCCAATCATATCATTTTCGCAACTTCAAATGTAGTATATGTAGATGGATGGCTCCTGAGAATTTTAATAAAACGACCAACATTTATCACTCAATTCATATTAAAATTAATTTTTTTTGTTTATACAAATATAATAATTGATTTGTTGACTAAGTCGATTTATTTCTCAAGACGACGGGTTTCTAGATCAGTTGATGAATTAGTCATAGTCAATACATGTTTTTTGAATGGCCCGATGTTTGTTCAGTTCCGTGTGTATTGTTTGATTTGTAGAAGATTGTTTTATTTTTTAAATTTTAATAATGTTAATTTAAACCGACGAATTAACCAAAATGACGAAAAAGTCATATTTCATTCCGCATTCACAAATGTTACGCTTTGATTGTCTTAGTCATATTCGTTTTTGTGTGACACGATCCAACCTCTTTGTTAAGTGTCGTGAATTTAATGTATTTGATGACCTGCAGGGTTTTTTTCTGAAAAATATCAGCTGATTGCATAGATCATAATAAATAGTCCAATAAACAGCCCATGAAGATACCTGAGTCCAGTGTCAAACCATTACAAACTTGTGTCAAGAATCTCTGGATCGAATCGGCAGTTCTGTAACCTTTGTACACAACACTGTAACCATCGTCATTACTACTCTACTCCGCAGCAACACAGTGGGCCTAGCCCCTGTCCTCGGCGACACATGTCGCTGCGTCTTGTTTTCATGTGTTCACTGTTCTGTTCTGAGGAAGACATCGCATCGGTCCCGCGTCGCGGTCCGACTCGCTCTTCTCTGTTCTGGTTTCCTTCTGGTTTTCTAACGGTTTGGTCAGCGTATCGTTCAATTACACCGCTCCCCATCCGCTCTCCATACTTCATCCATACAATCCACCTCGCTTCTTTCTCACTTCCTCGTATCTCTCATTCGTTACTTCCTGCCTCATTTCTCTCCTGGTTCGTCATCTGGTCTCCTTCCGTTTGCAATATTTTTGCTGTGGGAATCTACAGTATTTACCTTTTTCAGTGGTTCAGACCATTACAAATTGAATGTAGCTTTAAAATGATCCATTTAGGTATATTTGATTGGATAATTTTTAAAAATTTCACTCAAAAGTTAGAAATGCCTAAAGAGTATTGAATTGTGTATATGAAACTTTATTTTTTCACGTGTTCGCGGTCCAGGAGGCTGAGCCGCCCACGTCCGTCGTCCGTCTCCTCGCACACACGCACACACGCACGCACACGCTCACATCGCGATCCTCCGTACTAGCGGCGGCTGGTGTTTAGGATGAATTATGCAAGGGCAATCAAGTGGCAAACGACCTATTGTTTGTTGATATCGACTCCGACCATAAAACTATCATTGTGCCTGCGTTATACCCCTTCATGGCCGACCGTCCTAGGAAATTTGTATGATTTTCTTTAAAATCTAAAATTATGATTTTTAAGGCCACGGTATTCTTACTATTCTGGATGGTTCCTAAAGGGTGGTATTTAGTTGTTACGTAGAATGAAGTATGAGTAGGTTTGAAATTTGCATCAAAAGCTTTTTTTGTACCATCTTAAAATTATTTGATCAAGGTATTCAGTTTTTAAAAGCGTATTGGCCACAAAACACATTCTCATTATCTGTGGTAGCCAAGTCTGTTTGAAATGTAAGTGGCCTGGTCATGATAACATTTATAAACAAACTTGACATTTAGTTCATTTCATGTAGTTTTTATTCTCGTTCATAACCCTTTTGGCTGTTACGTTCACTTCAAGTCCGACTGTTGTCAGTTCTGGAATATAAAACATGATTGAAATGGTTTGAAAGAGCCTAGTAAGCGTGGCGAAGCTGGGGCGGCGTCATACTCGTATCCGACCAACCCGGCCAATGCCCAGACAGTCGGTCAGGAGCCGGGCAGACAAAGAGAGGAAGTGGCCGTGGCCTTGACGACCTGCCAGCGGTACGTCTACGTCAGTCGGTCGGACCGACTATTGTTTATTTGTTTGTTTTATACCGGCATTAAGATATACAAGAAGATTATTAGGGGGTTTATTAGAATGCAGTTTGCTAGAAGATAGGCTGGTTGGGTATTCGGGAATACTGTTCCACCAGAATGAAAGATCTCAAGACACTTTAGTTCTTGCCGTCTGTAGTGTCCGATGGTTTAGCGTATGTAACCACTGAATAGACGGAGGTATCAGTCTATATTTGACAACCAAAACGTTACCCTTTGTTTGTTACGTATAGCACGATGCATTCCCTTTTTATTGTTTATGATTAAGGGATCTGGAGGCCGGAATGTTATCCAAACCCAACAAATCTTGCGGGCAGAGGGGTGAGACAGGATGAAAAGGATGGTGTAGTTGGGTGACCATACCATATCGAGGGGTATAATCCCGCCATGCGGGGCCATTCACTTCAAGGGAATATAGGGTCTCTAGCTAGGCCTCGAGCCTAAACCATTCGAATTTGGTACTCCTGCACTAACCTCTCCCAGCGGAGTAAATGGGTATTCATTTAGAGTAAAACTATACATAACTGCCTCCGATTGTGGAAATATTCTCCCAGTAGTGCCAGTAGTGATATCTGGGAAGAGAAAGGACAGCTAAAACCTTACTGTACGGAAGGGGGAGTAGAATCCATTAATGTTCATAATCGATTGTTAATTATATAAAAATTAGCTTCATCACATATTTTCAGACTCTTTCGGTTGTTTTTTATTTGAAGGGATGGAATTAAATCATACGAGTAATAAGCAAATTTACGTAGAGTACATAGATGGTTTTTATTCTACTTCATCGGGTTGTCAGCCATCAAGGTTTTCTTTACCCCAACTTTAAATACCCCCGTCGCAGCACACCTGCGTACTCAGCGAATTTCCAAATCAATAATTTAATATATGACAAGTTTTATAAAAATATGTCCATAAACATGAGAATTATTTGCCTATTCTCCATAAGATTACCATAGGAAAGAGTGTGCAGGTTAGCTGCTGTGAGGAACACTAAAAGAAGTCATTTCTACCATAAACAATTTTTATCTTAACATTTATACCAACTTTCATCAACATCTGTCCATAAATAAAGGAGTTTGCCTATTCCCTATATGATTAATATGGGAAAAGAGTATGCAGGTTTGCTGCCATGATAAACACATAAACTATGATTTTTAAGCATAAATGGATAGAATCTCAACCACATGAAGCTAAATATCAAGTTTTATCTAAAAATATTGATTAATATGGGAAATATTAATTTTTCCCTATCCTCCATAAGATTAACATTGGAGCCCCACAATACAACGTACTGTGTTTAGATTTTTTAATATGTCGGTAACCGTTGGAGATAGAGAAAAACTTTAAGAAACTTAATTGTGTAGTTTTTTAAGCTGATTCCAATGGTGAAATATAAAATTAGAAATTTTTAAAAACTACATGTAAAAAACGCAAAACACCCCATTTTGGGGTACAAAACCCCCCCCCAAACTACCCGTTGCCATTGACCGATATGTCTGGTTTACGAACTCGTCCGAGCATTTGTAGGAATACATGTCTCTACCAAATTTGGTCTCGATCGGACCATTTTTACGAGAGTTATCGTGCTAACAGACACACACACACACACACACACACACACACACACATATATATAAATTTTAACGACTATTGTTTTTGGTCTCTGGGCACCTAAAGAAGAAAAAATAACATGGTCCCGGGCTTAACTCTTGCAATGAGACCTACGGTAATAGCTACTTCCCTATGGGAAATTCGCTAAAAGATAATTTTTTCGACGAATGATATGTACGAGATACGTATTACTCTTTGGGTTGCTTAACGTCTAATTCCCACTTTGTTGCCAACAGTTGTACTTGGTACAATAACTGTACAGACTTTCTAAAATAAACATGATCAATTTTTACTACTCCACAATACCAATTTTACTACTTGCACAATTAATGAAGCTCTTTATGTATCAACGTCAGGAAACATGTATAGCTGTCACTCATTTACTTATAAGTATCCAAAAATCAATCATTCAAAACTAATCTGAATGCGTGAAGAGTGAGTTGAGTGACGTCTGCGAGTGTGAGTGACTCAGAGCCATTACCGAGGCCTCGGAGAAACGCCCTGCCGCGCCGAGCTAGTTCTCCGTAATTCTACCCATTATTATTGACTACAACTGCACGTTTCGGTAATTACTTCTTGAAATTGCCCTGCCGAGCGGCCAAAGTAACCGTAATAGCGACTTTTAATACATCATCAGCACCAAAGTATCGCCGATCACGACGCCGAGGATTACTTCAGTTCATTTTTGGATATTGCATTATTGAGATGGGGCTATATCCTTATGTGAGTTTGTCGTGCCACGGCTACTTTCATGTCCTTATTGCTGTATTGTGAAATAGTCTGCTTCAATGTAGGGTCTCGTTTGTGCTTGAAATTTCGTATCTGGATTGCGTATTGTAAACTTCTTGTTATGTGGAGAAAGACTTTATATCAATTCATCTCTTTAAATTGATAGCCAAAAGAATTAGGTGTGTCGAAACCAATCCTTTCTTGGAAAGAACATTTAATTTTTGGTTATATGACTATAATGTACTGCCTGTATGTGCTTAGGGAGACTGGTTCTGGTTCTCCTCTAGTTCGTTATAACCACAGTTATCTCTACATCGTTTAGGTTAGACGAAGAGAAGGTTTTTCCAATACAATGGTAATGAGTGATTCACATTCCAAAATCTTCTGAAACTAACTTGTCTCTCGCAGTCCAGACTCGTGTACTTAGCTTTAAAATTTTGGCGAACTAAAATAGAAATTATGTACGGTATGTTTATTGCGTTTACTCCGGGAGCCGGTTAGCGCCCCCTTGTACTCCTGTAGGTTGGTTGGTTGTGATGCGGCGCTGTTAAATTACCGGGAGGCCGCACTATCCAAGTGCGTGAGAAGGTTGGTTGACCGATTTTTAGATGGATTTAGGACACTGGTTGGTCACCCCTTGTATGGGCGAGTAGGCTTGTCCGCCGATAGTATTTAGAACCTCTATCCACCTCACACCCAGTAAATGAATATGGTTAGCGAATATGGTGAATGCTATGGCGTTAGGTGCCCCTGAGATCCTGGTAGACAACCCCACAACTAGTCGGTGGGATGGTCGGTCGGTGATGTTGAGTGCCCCTGAGATCCTGGTAGACAACCCCACAACTAGTCGGTGGGATGGTCGGTCGGTGATGTTGTGTGCCCCTGAGATCCTGGTAGACAACCCTACAATTAGTGGTTGGGATGGTCGGTCGGTTGGTGGTGTTGAGCGCTTCTGAGATCCTGGTAGAACGCCCTACACCCAGTGGGTGGGATGGCCGGTCGGTGATGTTGAATTCCCCTGAGATCCTGTTACGTAGCCCCAGAACTAGTGGGTGGGATGGTCGGTCGATCGGTGGTGTTGAGCGCTTCTGAGATCCTGGTAGACCGCCCTACACCCAGTGGGTGGGATGGTCGTGACTACGCCGTATGCTCACTCCCCGCTAAATCGTATTTTAATTTAGGACCGCTCAAGAAGCTATTAGTCAAGAGGTTCTCGATGCGGTCAGTTTCGGCTCAGGAATTTAAACTATAGAGTTGGGCCATCGATGTTAAATGCTTCTACGGGTAACGTTCTGATCGGGTAATTGGGCTTTGGCCACGCGCGAGTGGAATGCGGCTATGTGTGTGTATCAGCTCGCGATGATGCGATAGGAACTATTTGGCAATTTAACTACTGGATCATATTTTATGCAATGATTTTCTACAAAGTCATTGTTTCAACGAACCCGTCCTCGTTAGAATTTTTATCTAATAGTAATTTGTTAATTGTATTGCTGTTCCAGCAGACGTTTTACCACATAAACTAGGGTAATTCCGGGAGAGTTACCGCATGCGGTGTAGATTGTGCAACTTAAGTTTATACCTTAGTTTTGGTAAAAACCGTCAGTCTGCGCGAGTGCGCTGAAGAGTTGCGTACTAGGCTATAAATTAGGCTAATGGTAACGCGTTTCTGTTTCAGTAGTCGATGTTTAAAGCCAGTTAACGTAAACAGTCGAGGTAAGTGTCTAAATATTGCTCCGTGTAGTTATTACTTCGTGAAAATAGAAATACTTTTCAGAATGTCTGATTAGTTAGGTATACGAAAAGTAGGTTCTGTTGTGAGATCTTTTATTGCTATCTTTCCATTTTGGCTACCTACGTCACTGAGTTATGAGATGCGGCGTCTCTCCCCTGGAGATTGGGAAACGTGACGTGGCGTATTCAGATGTACATGCCGCACTATTTTCATTAGGAAAACTTGACACATTAGTTAAACTATAATAAAATGATTTTGCCTAGTTAAATGGTTGTTTAACATGATTGGAATGTATTATAATAATTATTAATTTCTAACAGAGTAGGCATTTTAAGCATACAAAGTCCCGTATTCCACTAACTAGAATGTTGCAGGCTCTTACACAGACCTAAGTCTTACAAAATAACTCCAGCAGCAAAACCTAGAGGTCTTTATGATCCTGAAAGAGGCTATCACAAGGAGTTCGTAACGCTTAGGAGAAAGCAGCTTCCATAGGCAACGGCACTAGTGGGTTCATGGCCTCGGGGATTTACCCAGGGACATTCTCCAAAATAGCCATCAATGCACTATATACCAAGTGATATTCCCACAAACAGCATCTTCAAACACAACTTGCGGCCAAGAACATCTGTCAGCGAGCCGCAACCTGGATGCAGTGAAGACCGTGTTAGACTTGAATCTGAACAGACACTCTCAAAGGATCTATTTGTCATCTAATCTCATTTTTTATCAAAAATGTCTGTAGCTAATTTACTTCCCTTGTGGAAAATAGGTTATACAGTAGTATCTACACAGCTGGTCTTATGTATCAAATTTTGGTCGTTTGAATTGCTAACACCCCCTTCCCCCTAGAGTTAAGACATATCCCTGTCAAAATAAGTTAAACTGTACTGCATCCGGCTTACGGTATGTCTCCCATACGGATAAAGCATGTACATGCCGTACAGCTCCGTGGATGTCAGCCCATATGATTCCGTACATGTGTTTCGTGTCTGTAGTGTGTGATAGGCGCCGCAGTGAACATTTTTGAAAACATTTAAATTTTATTTGTAAATATTAATGTGTAATCATTATATGTAGATATTTTGAATATGGCTAAAGGGAATGTTTTTCGTTCCTCTAATCAGCTGTCCTCAAATTACGTAACTTCCGCTCTTACAGATTGCCAATACACCCCCCCCTAAGAGTTATAACATATCCATGTCAGAAATTCAAAACATATGCATTATTAAAGGCAATTTATTGGTTTATTTACGGAAAATCCTGTTTGACTCCGGATTACCTTATGGTCAATGAAGCAGGCAATTTTTATATTGGTGTTAGCCAAACATAGCAGCAAGGCAAAGTGTATTGATTAGTTTATGAAGGGAAACGCGTATATTGGAATGTGTTTACAATAATAAACTACATTCATTTAAACTGATTCATTTTAACTCTGTCTTTTTAACAAACAAATCATAATGACAATGTTTTAATTTTTCTAGCTCTAACAAAAACTGTTAGGCAAGCAAAAAACAAACAACAGAGAGGAATTGTGAAACTTCTGAGCAAACATTGACGAGAACCGTGGAAAACTGAAAAACTGGGGCGAACAATATCGTCTCCCCGCATTGCCGGCCACCGACAGTCGATGTTGGCATTGTAGCCAGTGATGTAGCACCAATCTCTGTGGCCTGTGTTACGAGAAGTAAAATATATGGTACCATGATTTCTGACTAACTAAATCGTAATGGGCGATTCATCAATAACACTACAAATTAGACTGTGGGGGAAATACATTTTGTAGATATGAATTACACAAAACTTAGCTTATGCGTTGCTTTGAATCAGACCAAACATTTAGATACGATTCATTACAAGTATAATTTAGCAATACAATTTAATCAGCTGTGTTTTCGAACAGGAACGTGTTTTGGTTTTTAAGTACGTCCTTAATTTATTTCATCGTAATTTGTTGTAAGAACGCAAATTCTTGACTGAATCCATTCTCGTTGGGTATCAAATAAAAATACAGTAATTGATTTGAAAAATAGTTTTATGGGTTAAATTTTTTATACGGACGCTTACAAAAGATTTCCAATAACCAAACGGCGGCGTCGGCGTCGGCGTCGCATCCATGGAACCTCGGGACAATGGCTGCGGCTGCCCTGAGAAACCTCTCCATCCGGAACCTCATTACCACTTCCTCCGGCTCCCAGCCTCGACGGACTGTTCCCATCCATCCGACAACCGTGGAAACGATGTACTGTACTACGAAAACCTACACTTTTGAGACACTTACGATTATCGAGACTAACTCAAAAACAAACAGTTAAATCGTATGCAATAAGGACTTATGTGGTACTATAAGTAAACGCGGTTTCAGCGGTTGATTTTCACTACAACGGATACTATTCAAACTAATAAACAGTCATGGTTATGCTTCTATGAGTAGAGGAGGAAGCATCGGTTGATAAGGCAACTCACGACTACCACTAAACAATGCGTTTTACAAGGTCTTGCACTCTCTCGGAGTGAAATGAGACATCAGAGGGTCGTTATTGAGACGATTTCTTCTGCTTGCGTTACGGTACTTACGGAAAGCGACGGAACTAATGAATATCGCAAGCATTGTCGCAATAATTGTATCGTAAACATCCGTTCTATACCGTCTGAAAAAGCGATTCCTTTAATAGAACTGTTTGGGGAACTTGGGCGGAAAGTTGATACGTAGATCGTATGAAACACACTACTTATTTCTCATACTGTATTTTGAGATTTTCAGAGAGGAAATTAACGTCATTGAAGGTATAAAATATAAAACAATCTTATAATTTCTTTTAGAACTAATCCTCGAACATTCCCATGATATCGTGCATACAAAGCACGTTAGTATTGTCTGTATTCTTATGGAGCGAGCCACTAAAGGGTATATAGAAAGTGAAACTTACTTGACGACGAGGAAATTTGATGATTGCACCATGTACCAGAGTGCCGGAGAGTTTTGTGTCCACGTAAGGAAGGTTAGACAAATGACTTGGCCGTTGCCGGTTAGTTGGGCCCGTGCCGGATGAGGCCTGAGAACTGATGGAATGGACTTCACTATTGCAAGTCACAATTTACGCATTACTTCTGTGGACTATGCCTAGTTTTATTATCGTACTTTAAGTATTTTAATCGAATTCAGATTATTTTTGGGATTCATTATTTTTAGTCAAATGAAACTAAATTGTTACTTTAGTTTTATAATAATGAGAAAATTAACATATTAAACAATTTCAGTTTCTATCCTTTATAAAAATCCCTATGCAAGGTAAAAAAATAACGGTTTATACTTCAACGAAATCCTGTTCAATTCCCTTTTTTCGAAAGAAAATTGCACTGAAGACCTAACCTAACATAACCTAATCCGCGTATCAGTATGTACAATTATAAAAGTGCGAACACACTTTGGAAAAAGCAATTTGACAATATCTACCAACTAAGCAACAACATTATTTTGGAGTTTAAGTTCAAAATTATATTACAAAGTTGCATTAATCTATTAAACGTGATTTAAAACTAAGTAATCCGATTTCTAAATGTAACGATAACAAGAGTTGCGAGTGGGCGCCACGGCACGCGCCACCGTCGCTAGCCCCGTCACGCGTCTCCCGTCACTTTTCCTTACCATATTATATATACGCTGAAATGAACAGTTTTACTGCTACGAAAATGTGTGATGTAAACAGTAAACTTGGTACCGTAATATGGAGTTCGGAATTTACTAAAAACGTCTCTGAATGAAGTATCGTTACAATATCCACACCTTCGTTTTAATTACTTCGTCTACAAAAGTGATGAAAACAAATTACAATTGTACGTGACATATGAAAAGGGTTGACGCTCAATAGTCAAATACAATTCACTATGTGTAGTTAGTTGTCAAAAACTAAGGAGCTAAACAAATAAGCAATGTAATGTTTAAATTATGATAATTTGTCTAATTTTTGAACAATTTTGATATAGTTTAACATGTAGTAAAGTATATACGGTAACAGTTATAGAAGAGTGTATGTGCATTAAGTCTTATCATTACGTCAATTTCTTTCTTTTAGTGTTGTCCTAATTATTTACTACCGTAATTAATTTAGAATGTTGCATACTGTAATAGCCAATCGTTTCTTTTGTCATCTCCTTGACTTTAATCTTTAATTGAACTAAAAACTTTAATTGAACAAAGAAATTTTCAAATCCGTATAAATAAAAAAAAATGGTGATGTTAAAAATGAGTGAGAATTGATAGTAATGTTTTTTTCTTGTAATATTTATCTAAGATTGAAACAAATATAATATAGTTTTGTACGTTACTAATAACTTAATAAGTTTGGATACGTTACTTTATTGTTCATTACTTAACCCTGGTGTAGTGATGCCAGCTATATATAGTAGATCCATCTTAGTGACCATGGTCTGTGAGACCATATTTTGGTTTTTATATATGTATGCGTTCAATTTAGGGAATACGTAAAATAAAACACTTTAGTTATGAGATGAAAGCTATAATTAATTGTAAATGATGCCAAAATAATACATTTTCAACACCCAACCTATGTACAAAATGAAAAGTCAAACTAACGAATTTTCAAACACATTATATTTTGTTTAATCTAATAGTTTTTATGAAAATAGAAAAATGTATGAAAACTATGTTTATTGATAAAGGATACACAGATGTATAAAATATAGTTGTATTTATATGAGTTTACCGTACTAATATATTTACTTCTATAAATATAGGAGATGTAAATATATTGGAAGTTATATGGGTCGAAGACCGTCAACCTCTAATTGTTATATTTTTAACCAAAAAATTTCTATGCGGCCTGTGAGACCGGGCGTCACTACTCCAGGGTTAATAACAAAAGTTTTAGTAAAGAAATATTTGAACTTGAATATATACTACTGTTCACGATTCAGGAAAAGTCACCTAACATACACCCTTGTGTTGTATTGGTGTAGTAATATTGTACTCTATTGAACTGCACTGCACTGTATTGTACTGTATCGCAGCGCAGCCCAGAGCGGTAGAGCACGGCCCCCGCGGCAGACCATATACTCACTACACGCACACGCGTCACGACCCGGGGCGGGGGCGGCCTCCTTCATCCGTCTGTGTCAGTCATTAATTGTCTACTGATGGAAAATGACCTGACTAATGACCCTAGCGCTTCCTCTAATGCCTCGGACTAATGGCGAGGTCAAAAGTCTAACCTACGTTTTAATTTCGAACCGATTCGTGCGCGTCTGCTGGCATCAACAAAAGAATCCCCAAGATTCATGGCGTTATGAGGTATAAGGATTGGTCATGTGGGGCAAATAACCACTTCGTGGTGGAGGATGATGGCTCTGAATATTCCTGTTACATAGATCAGGTTAGAGTGTTGAATCCGCCAGTAAATATTTTTCAGAAAGTATTGTTACACCATTAATCCGCAAAATGTGTCATTACACATTTTATAACGATATACCAATTATATTGGTATAACAATATTATATAAAAGGAACATCACATTTTATGTTCCTTTTAGAGTTTCGACGTGATGTCTGTCCGTCCATCTGTTGTGTGTGTGTGTGTGTGTGTGTGTGTGTGTGTGTGTGTCCGAATGTGTACAGAGACCCAGCCTACCCCGTCAGTCCGATTTAGATGAAATTTGGTATGTATATTTACCGTATCTCTAGGCGTTTTTCTTTTATTTTAACTTTTGATTTTAAGGGTAGTTCACCCTTAAAACCCCTCAAATTCTTTTAGAACTGTAATATATATATAAGAAATCTGCTGTATTTTTGTAATGTGTATAGTATTGTCTCTTTCAATTAAACCATCAGATTAACTGGAATTTTTTTACCTCTTAAAACCAAAACAAAGCCACTAATTCCGATTTATTCAAGGATGGATTAGTTGGACCCGAAGAGCCGATGTGGAATGTCAGCAAATTCCGGACTGAAATATATGAACGAGCTTGTTTACCCTTCCGCTAGAGGCCGCGCGGATATCCTTAGTGAACATCTTTACAGATGGAGCTACTAGCTACCTTTGTTGATTTCGTTGATGTCATTTAAATTATTTGTAAATTGTATTTTGTAAAAATAATTTAAAAAATACTGTTATAAAATTGTATTGTGATTTCAAGATTTATTGTTTTATTGTGAGCATTTTACTACCACTATAAACTACTACTACTATAAATATATGAGGCATATGTTGTAAAATTTTTCTGATTTACTTTAAAAATTCCCTTGTAAGTGTATTAGGACCTTTTATTTTATTTTAAAATTGTATTCCAAAGAATTTGTCGATCGTTTAGGACCATGTGACCGGTCTGTAATGCGTTCAATCCACCGTGATTCAACGTTACTCCGCCATGCTTTCTTATTTATACTATCAATAACCAACTTAACTTATCTACACAGAGCATTTTCTGGGATCGTCTCCCCCTCACCATCTTACAACTAGAGACCGAACGCACGTGCTATAGTATTTACTATACTGGCGGATGAAGCTGTTTGATAGTTTTGTATTCCTACGTGCTGTTATACAGTGTATGCTGTGTCCTCGTTTTTACTATTGCCGTATGGTATAGTTTGTCACGTGTTTTATAGTGAGCTGTGTCCTCGTTTTTCTCCTCGACTACTGGCGGATGCCGTACGCTGGTTTGATAGTTTTGTATTCCTACGTGTTGTTATACAGTGTAGTGTTGTGTCCTCGTTTTTCTCCTCGACTACTGGCGGATGCCGTACGCTGGTTTGATAGTTTTGTATTCCTACGTGCTGTTATACAGTGTTGTGCTGTGTCCTCGTTTTTCTCCCCGACTACTGGCGGATGCCGTAAGCGGTCTTGATAGTTTTGTATTCCTACGTGCGGTTATACAGTGTTGTGCTGTGTCCTCGTTTTTCTCCCCGACTACTGGCGGATGCCGTACGCGGGTTTGATAGTTTTGTATTCCTACGTGCTGTTATACAGTGTTGTACTGTGTCCTCGTTTTTCTCCCCGACTACTGGCGGATGCCGTAAGCGGGTTTGATAGTTTTGTATTCCTACGTTCTGTTAAACAGTGTTGTGCTGTGTCCTCGGTTTTCTCCCCGATACTGAAGTTTTGTATTCCTACGTGCTGTTATACAGTTGTGCTGTGTCCTCGTTTTTCTCCCGACTACTGGCGGATGCCGTACGCGGGTTTGATAGTTTTGTATTCCTACGTGCTGTTATACAGTGTTGTGCTGTGTCCTCGTTTTTCTCCCCGACTACTGGCGGATGCCGTAAGCGGGTTTGATAGTTTTGTATTCCTACGTGCTGTTATACAGTGTTGTGCTGTGTCCTCGTTTTTCTCCCCGACTACTGGCGGATGCCGTACGCGGGTTTGATAGTTTTGTATTCCTACGTGCTGTTATACAGTGTTGTGCTGTGTCCTCGTTTTTCTCCCCGACTACTGGCGGATGCCGTACGCGGGTTTGATAGTTTTGTATTCCTACGTGCTGTTATACAGTGTTGTGCTGTGTCCTCGTTTTTCTCCCGACTACTGGCGGATGCCGTACGCGGGTTTGATAGTTTTGTATTCCTACGTGCTGTTATACAGTGTGTGCTGTGTCCTCGTTTTTCTCCCCGACTACTGGCGGATGCCGTAAGCGGGTTTGATAGTTTTGTATTCCTACGTGCTGTTATACAGTGTAGTGCTGTGTCCTCGTTTTTCTCCCCGACTACTGGCGGATGCCGTAAGCGGGTTTGATAGTTTTGTATTCCTACGTGCTGTTATACAGTGTAGTGCTGTGTCCTCGTTTTTCTCCCCGACTACTGGCGGATGCCGTAAGCGGGTTTGATAGTTTTGTATTCCTACGTGCTGTTATACAGTGTAGTGCTGTGTCCTCGTTTTTCTCCCCGACTACTGGCGGAGTTTTGTATTCCTACGTGCTGTTATACAGTGTTGTGCTGTGTCCTCGTTTTTCTCCCCGACTACTGGCGGATGCCGTACGCGGGTTTGATAGTTTTGTATTCCTACGTGCTGTTATACAGTGTTGTGCTGTGTCCTCGTTTTTCTCCCCGACTACTGGCGGATGCCGTACGCGGGTTTGATAGTTTTGTATTCCTACGTGCTGTTATACAGTGTTGTGCTGTGTCCTCGTTTTTCTCCCCGACTACTGGCGGATGCCGTACGCGGGTTTGATAGTTTTGTATTCCTACGTGCTGTTATACAGTGTTGTGCTGTGTCCTCGTTTTTCTCCCCGACTACTGGCGGATGCCGTACGCGGGTTTGATAGTTTTGTATTCCTACGTGCTGTTATACAGTGTTGTGCTGTGTCCTCGTTTTTCTCCCCGACTACTGGCGGATGCCGTACGCGGGTTTGATAGTTTTGTATTCCTACGTGCTGTTATACAGTGTTGTGCTGTGTCCTCGTTTTTCTCCCCGACTACTGGCGGATGCCGTACGCGGGTTTGATAGTTTTGTATTCCTACGTGCTGTTATACAGTGTTGTGCTGTGTCCTCGTTTTTCTCCCCGACTACTGGCGGATGCCGTACGCGGGTTTGATAGTTTTGTATTCCTACGTGCTGTTATACAGTGTTGTGCTGTGTCCTCGTTTTTCTCCCCGACTACTGGCGGATGCCGTACGCGGGTTTGATAGTTTTGTATTCCTACGTGCTGTTATACAGTGTAGTGCTGTGTCCTCGTTTTTCTCCCCGACTACTGGCGGATGCCGTACGCGGGTTTGATAGTTTTGTATTCCTACGTGCTGTTATACAGTGTAGTGCTGTGTCCTCGTTTTTCTCCCCGACTACTGGCGGATGCCGTACGCGGGTTTTACTCCGGTTGTAAATCGTCCCTATTTCACGGTAACCCGCGTTAGCATCATGTCTTTCACTCCGCATTGGTTCAGGAACGTCTGACGAATTTATAACGGCCAGTTCTGAAAACCTTCCCACCGTATTAAAATATTTTACATTGTAACATAAACATACTCTTAAGTTTAAAGTGATATGAGAGTGAGTATATTTTAAAAGTTGGTTAAATTTGCTTAATATTTTGTTAATTATTTCCCTCTTTTGTCGATTGAGAATATTTATTGTTCAGTAGAATAAATAAAGAAATGTCATGTGCACACCAATCACATAATGTGTGTTTTAGTGTTTACTTTACATGGTTCAAATAAAAAGATATCCTTCCTGTTTCTATTGTTAAAATACTTCAAATAGATTTTATTTCATTCTTCTGTATCTTGATTCTACAATTCTGCTCCCTAAATGGGTATTTGGCGATCTTCATTGTTGTGGAGCGTTTTGGACATCAATCACATCACATAGGCTACTCTACCAATTTAAATTATACTACGTCAAACATGGCAGTAAATTTTTTGGAGAAAACGTTTTTTGCTTTAGGTATTTTCAAAATAAACCCAATAAATAAAACATTACGATTCGATTAAATTTATTTATTCAGCTGGGATAGAATTATTAAATAGATCAATTTGTTCCCAAACATATTGGTTTTTTTGTTTAAATTTTATACCAATTAATATAGGTGAGTGAATTTAAAATCTTTTATAAGAATTACATTGTCATGTATAGTCTTTTTTTATACCGAAGCATTTTCGCATCTCTATGGCCAGTGCCACACTTTAGCACAATATACTTTCTATAATTAAAAGTTTCTAAACAGTATTTTAGGTTAATTTGATCAGTATTTTATTTTAAAAGATTGCACGCAGACCGCTCTGTCGTGAGGGAATTAGTTTCTGGAACACTCTGTATCCGAAAATCGTTGAATTTTGTAATGCTAATTATTAGAGTATTACAATATTTTCTCCATATAATATGTTTAGCAGGAGAAATTAAAAATTATTAAGAGTGATCAGGTCTTATATTTCAGTTACCTTCATCTCTAAAACTTATATATAATTTGGTAAAAATGTATACAATTTATATTGATTAAAGAAGCGTCACCGTATTAAAACTGGGCAATGTGAGAGGGGGCGAGGATGTCCGTTGTGGATGACCTGGGTCCTGTGGGAGCCGTATTCCCGTTTTCAGATCACAATACGCGTGGCTCGACTTGTGACCCCCTTGGGGACGTCGCCCCCACCCCCATATATCCCCCAGCGACTTGTACTCATAAAACGCGCCGTTACTCGACAGCTTTAAACAGTTTCTTTGGGTCGCAACGAAAATAAAACCTTAGTATTTTTCTTAATTTTTATCAAATTTATTTCTCTATTTTGTGTTAAATATTTTTAAGGGTTCGAACATGCAGCTATCTTTAGTTTATGTAAATTTATAGCCTTTTTATATTTTAGTACATGTAAGAAAGGATTTACTGCACCATATAAGTATTTTATCATAGTCAACTTAGAATTTAGATTGTTTAAATTAAATCAGAAAATATACACATTTATAGTTGTAAGTATGTTTTATTGATAAAAAGGCTCTTTAAAAATTATTTAGCCCCTCTCAGTACTCTATGGGGAGGACTATTTCGAAATACGACGAATACCCAAAAAATTATGGTAACCCGTCGTATTGTCTCATTGATATTATTTATGCTTTAGTGATCCACTATTTTATACAATTTACCCTGCCCTGTCTGTGAGTAAATATCTGATTATAGTTGGCCTACGTATTAGGAATACTATCACTATAAATTGAATACTTGATTTAGGTCCACAAAAACTATTGAATCCAACCATTATGTTTTAGCTATTAAAAATGAAACAAAAGAGTAGTTTCTTCCTATGCAATCTGTCGGGGGTCCTCCGTGAATTGCCACGAGCATATATATACGAGTAGGCCTGTAGAGGACATAATAATACGCTGGCTTTTGTTTAGTAAACGTCATTAAACCGAGTCTTGGGGGACGCCAGGAGCACAGGGATTATCTGGTGTGATTTGATTATGAATTGTGTCCCAGTCCTCCACCCCCGACCCCTCAACGGCGCCCCAGGGGCTCTTGTCGCCTCTACCCCTCGCCCCCAACCCCCAAACAGGTCTTATATCAACATGCCCTTTCTACACTTGACTTGCAAACTGTCGACATGTATTATGTGCAGCTTATATCTCCCCTATCATCGAACGCATAGTTGAAAATCTTGGAGGCTTATATTTTGTAATTTGTCAAGAGAATCGGTTTGCTCGGCGTCCAGCTGGTGTAAGACATAACCTTTCACTTGCTCAAAGCTCACCCTTTTGGCGACCCTCTTGACATCATTAAACTTTTTATTTGTTCATTAAAAATCCCATGGGGTAAATCGTCAGAGAACTTATGTAGCATTGTACATTTTTGTACATTAGTACAAAGATCTTTTCACTCAATAACTTTCCATGCAATTTTGAGTTGTTGGATTGATTTTATATCCATTCGAAACTTAAAATATTTTTTATTTTGTTGGCATAAATATATGACTGGGACGGTGTCGTGTCCTGATCCAGCTACTATTGAGGTCGTTGGCGATAACTATAAACGCAAACATTAGGCTGCACTGCCGAGGACCCTTAATGTGGTGGTTGGGGGGGCCTTCTACATAACTGAAGTTGAATGAGAATCGTTGATTTTTTCATCACTCCGTATCATCCAGAACTGGAATCAGATTCTAGATATTAAATCAAACTTTTAATTTGAATAATCTTAAATTTATAAAAAATAATGTTTTGGGATCAAGGGTAAAAACTATTAAATTTTATGTGATTTTATAACTTTAAATTTACATATTACTATTAATTTTTCTCACTTGATTGTAATTTTGAGGAATTATTATTACCTTGTAAAATATTTTATTTGACGTATGTTTATTCTACTGCCAAGCATTTTAAGGGAATATCGACTAAACGATTGTGTTAATTTATAATATATTTTTGTAGTTAACGGGGACACGACAAATAGATGATTTTTCCCAAAATGAACAGAGCGGGTTACCCACGTGAGAACTTGGTTCGCACGAACAATTCCGATGTGTGATGGGTGTAAACGAACCTCGATCGTCAACTTTTGTCCCGAACTTAACTGTTCGGTTTGCCGTCAGGACGCACCGCGTTCGTCCGTGTGTAGAGGTGAAAAATCTCTTCGTGCGTTTTGTCGGTGGAGACGCTGTAAAACGCACTTTCATATTTGCGGTTTGTTGAACCAGTTGCTCAAATGTCTAAAATTGACAGCCCCAATTTTATTAACCATTTATTCTAACACATTGTATATAAGCCTAAAGTATTTAAGTTTATGAAAACGAATACGGAGACAGAGACAAGCTTGACGAAACCTTTAACAATGTAGTTCTGATGACTCGTGAGACAATTCCCGGGGCAGATCTGAATTTTATGAAAAAAGAATCGAGTTCCTAAAACAAAGTTTGCATGGAGAATTTAGAAAAGTGAAATTGTCTATGAACCCATTCAGCGCAAACACAGAGGCTGCCGATTTCGAACAACTAATTTCAACGGATTCCGAATAAAGGCCAACGTAATGGCGAACCGTTTCTCTTTGTGTAGAGAGTGTAGAGAGCGACCTCCACAAACGTTGATCGCTGAACCAAAATTGGTGAATCGGCTTCCCATGTGGTAGGCCGCTTAACGTTATAGTTTTGACTGCAGCAGTTTTGAGTGAGTTATTACAGATCCGCCCAAGTTTATGTTTATCATTTTCAAGACATTTTATATTTAGAATTTATTTAAAATTTTAATTTTTAATATGAGTTGGTAATTGTTTAAGGTTCTTAATCAGATATATGATGGCTCTTTCATAAAACTTTAATCTTTAACTGTTCTGAATAATACATTTTTGTTTCTGGTATTATAAGGATCCATTGATGGGGGTTGTTATTATTACTTTTTGCTATTAGGTTGGTGTCAAAAATGTATTGTGCAATAGGCCTATACAGTTAAAATGTTCATAGTCCTTAAATTTATCTTTTACACTTTCTTGGTAATATAATTTCATCATGATTCGGATGACTTTTTTGTTGCTTTAAGGATTCTCTCTATGTTTGCTTTTGAAGTTGAGCCGTAAAAACCGTAAGAATGATAAATAATGTGAATGAATATTAGCAAAGTATATGTATCTTAAAGGGTTTTACAACGAAAGGATCACATTCTGTAGAGAGAATTAAGTCCAGAGCTCAATTTAGAATCAACCATTGCTACATGTTAATCCCAACTAAAATAATTATTCTGATCGATTGTTAACCCTATGTTATAATTTATTGCATGCCATAGATTATTACATGTTCATTGTGGATGTGTTATGAATCTAACAATGTTAGTTTTTAGGGGTTTAACATTAAATTGCGTTGTTGTTTTTATAGTCCTATATAAAATTTCAACTTGTACTGTTTTGACTGACACTTTTACATTTGTGTTATCTGCATAAAAATATACGTTTTTCTGTGACGCACATAAGAGTGAATTAGCTGCATCCTGTTTGTAACGTATAAATGAAAGGGGGCTACAAAGGCTGATACACCTGTAGTCCAATGGCAATAGAGTATACCAAATTTAATAAACTCAACTTTAGAGTTTACTTTTGAAAATTTTCTCTCATGTGTTAGGTGTGTGATTTAAACATATTGAGAACGATTTTAAGATAATATTCAAACCATTTTATTGTAGTTTCTGATATGCCAAACAATTTTAATGTATTTAGTAAAAGTTTTTTGATTTACACCGTCAAAAGTTTTTGTAAGGTAAATAAATATGCCAATTATACTTTCCCCTTTATCTACTTATTCTATTATTGATTCTATCATAGACATGACAGTTTTTACGGATATTCCAAGCAGAAATCATGCTGCCAATAAGCTATTAGTTTAGTATTTTCAAGAAATTTTAATAACTGGTTATTTTACACTCTTACTGCTATATTATTTTTCGAGAGTAAACTAATTTGTAAAATTAATTATAATTTCTACTGATACAACATGTTTACACTATAAAAAATTACTTGTGTGGCCTAATGAGTGGGCGATTAATATGTGACGTATTCTGATGAAATTTTAATGTTTTCTTATTTCTTACAATTATGTACGAAAACTGCATTGGATTTCTTGTTCAAACCAGTGTGATAGGTTTAGGATGATCTCGCATGTAGCCTAGTGATTTAGTGTGGACAGCTGGGATGGCGGAGAATCAGCTGGGCCGCGGAGACCGCCGTAAACATGCGTTAACAGTTATGGCGGCGCGGCGCGGTAATGCAGTATAAGCGGTGCGGTTAGTGTGGTTAGTGCGGTTTAGTGCGGTTCACTACCTTCAGTGGGCGCCCGGTCGGCGGACCACGTCGTCTCCGCCAACTGGCAACAGAGACATATCGAAACCGATAATGCCGATCAAGATATATCTTATCCTTACGTAAAAGGGATAAATTTTAATTGATTACCTATTAACGTTAAACCAGGGTTTGGACCGTTCCATATTAACCGACATATCCATTTCAAAAATAAAAATATGTAACCATTTTTACCCTTCCACATTAAACTGATACTGATCAAATCACTCGTCTTTCCTCACTTCAGTTATTGCAACTCTGTGGTCAATGAGATGACTGTAGCTTTGCAAACAAATGGGCTCAAAACTATTGCATTCGCTTTATATATTCAATTTTCGTCGAGCTACGCCTTGTTGAATTCACGATTCTCATTTAAAACCATCCGATTAAAAAATTCTTATCGTCAAAATTACTCATTGTTTAAGTACCGGTAGTTTAACTTGATTCTTTAGTCATTATTATTAGTTATTGTTACAAGGGGTGTTCAATAAAGACTGACAGTATACTTTCAATACTTTTATAAAGGTTTAGACTTTAACATTTGTATCTCCTTCCAAATAGTCGCCATTTAAAGCCACACACTTGTTCCAGCGCCTGTGCCACTCCCTGAAGACGTGTCAAAGCCATCCTTAGACAGAACCTTCTAAATCTTCTCTAATGTCTTAACAATCACTGTAGGAGTTGGAAATCACCGGCCTATGAGCTCATTTTTGGCCTGAGTGTATAGGAAACGGTCGTTTGGGTATATTTAAATGCCTAAAGATACCCAAATGACCTTTTTCTACCCTCAGGCTAAAAAGGAGGCGTTGAACACCTATATTTCCTATATTTCGCCTCATTAACAAAGTATTTTCAATTCATTTTTGCCTAAACTAAAGTTAGTTAGTTGATTTAAAACATTTTAAGTTTCTAAAACGGGTTGAGTATGCGCTATGAAAGTTAAAGTATCTTGAGTCTTACGACCTATGTTTTCAAAATATGATGTGAGTCCCCATAAAGTTTACGACCAAATCTAAAGGGAATTTTAGGTTAAACTAATTACCGAACTTAAATTAATTAAGGAACCTATTCCTTAGCAAAAATGATTACTGCGTCATTCCCCCTGATAGTTTAGTAGTTATATAACGATTCACAATAATACACTCATTGGTAATTCAGAAGAGGGGAGTCGTTAATATTTTCAAATTTTTACTCTGAAATTATTAATACGATTGATATAGGTATACTATAATAAGTTTACCATAAAAGTTCCTTCAGTATTTCCAGTTTCATAGCGTAAGTTAACCGACCATGTACATACATTATCATAATGTTCAAACTCTTCCACAGTATATGCGAGTAATAAAGCGGAAATGCTTTATATTCAGCGCTGTGTGTGAGCTAGTTGTTACGATACTATACTATGTTTGGTGAAATTCCGACAATTATCGATGGGTTCTACATATGAAAGAGTATAATAAAAATGAATCATATCTTTCCATAGGTATGTTTTATTATCTGGTAAACTCTTAGTTTAACCTCATGTGGAAGAGCGACATTTCACCCGGGAGACACACGGCTCACGAGCGCCACGCATGTTATTGTTATGGACCCTGTCACCTCTACCGCTTTCTCCAGATTATTCTGTAGACAATGGCTTTACCCCCATGTAGTCTGTTTCTATTTGACATTGAATTCATTTAAAAGTTTGCCACTTAATCTACATACCCTCTATAGGTGCCCGATTAATACCAACATTTGACCACCTTTTCTGTATAAATAAGTAATTAATTACATTTTTATACACATAAAAAATCTATAATTTCGAATACCTATACAGTGGACAAATCAGGATGAATTTTCTTTCGTACCTAGTCACAGGTATAAACTTACCTGGTTTGAATTCAGATAAATCAGAATGTATTCTTAAAAAATTAATTACTGTAATTAGGTTAAAATTATGATTTAGTTTTAATTTTCAAGATTATATTTTATACATGATTCTGTAATATGGTTTGATATAGAGCCTGTGTATTTGGTCCAAGACGGGCTTTGTCTGCGTCGTTGCCTCGTCGGCCCAACAGTGCTGTGGCTATAACTATAACCCCGGAACATTAGGGCTGATGTTGGGCCTAACCATCTCCCTCAGTAACTGCACCGGTTATTGTCACTATACTTACCAAAGAAATACGGTATTTAGGAAGTGTTTATTCGTAAAATTATACTAATTATAAAATTTGAGGTATTTTTCATACCTTTCATTATAGGTTATAGTAAGACGGTAGCATAGTAAGGCATAAACAGACTATAATAGATAAAAAATGAGATCTCTGGAGACCATAAGTTTGAAAACTAGGCAAATTGCGTCCGAGGGGGTCTTGTAGTCCTAAATAGGGGGTTTGGGGTTTTTAAATTCAGTTAATTAAAACAAATGCTGGTTTTAAAAATTATCAGTATTGGAATCAGCACAAAAAACAAATAATTTAGTATTTTTAGAACCTTCGCTGGCTCTATGATAATCGATTACTGGGATATAGAATGTGGTAAAAATAGTACGTTGCCTTTTAGTGTAAAAATAAGTTAATCTTATGAGAAAAGCGTTAAAATTGATAACTCGCCTATTATATTAAATATCATGAATGCATAGGCCTACTGTTTTATACAGTAAAGATTTAATCACGTATGTTAAAACCCCTAAATTTTATTTTTCCTTGTGAGAGCAAACCAACTTATTCATTCCCCATTTTATTTTCATGGAGAACAAATTCACAATTAATTATTTCTAAATCATTGAAAACTCCCTTAGTATGCAGGTTCACGGCATCGGTGTTATTTGTATTTCGGATATATTCAAACAATGCGTCTCAAAGAATTTCAATTACAATCTTCTTAGTACAATTAAAACTAAAAAACGGGTTTCTTACTGAAATACAGTAATATTTCAGTAAGTAACTTAGACTGATTCGATTATTTTGGAATAACATTTTAAGTTGGAGGGAGATAAACGGTATGGTGAGCTTTTAAGATTGAAAATTGATGATATTTATATCACAAATCAGCGTCGTAGACAGTTCTTAGTCTTCGAGATAGAGACACGGTAGCTCAGGTTGAGTAAGGTTGAGCACAGGTTGCTGGATCATGTCGCACCATGAGAGATCACCACTGGCAAACATATTTTTATGTGGCTTACTCCCCTCGCTGTCCCGCCTGTGTACACACACCTGTGTTCACTCACGGACCCGAGGCCAATGGTAATGGGCAGTTAAGATTTTTTAAACTATACATATACTATATTGACACCCTGTCTGTTGTGTTTCAGGCGTAGAGTGATGTGTATGTGGCCGAGGTAGTGACGCCATGTTTTGTTTGTGTAAGAAGGCCCGGACTTATCACTGCAAAGTGGTTCTTCTGGATGAGCAAGAACTCATTCAAGAGATTCAGGTGAGTTAGCATTAAACACACAATTAGTACAATAATTACGGTATTTTTGTGATTGTATTTTTTTAATGAGCGAACTTGATTTAACGTTGAAACTCTAGGTACAAAGTCAAATATGTTTGGAAATCCCATATTGGCCCCAACTCTTTGGTTCTATTTACTACATATAAACGTAAGGGAGTTCATATTTTAGAAATTCAAAATAAGATATTTATAAATTGTAAAACTTGACTTGTGTTTCGACTGTTTTGTAGGCTATAATTCATTTCTTATTCATTACTAAGACGCTTAATGTGGTCAGTGGCGTCTTCTTATAGATGATATATTATAAAATTGTTGATTTTGTTTTCCACAAAGATTCAACACTCAATTTTTTTAATTTTCACAATATAGGTCTGATCAATTTCTTAAGAAAATTGTACACTAGGAAACTAGCATACACTTTAATTTGCTACATCCATGTCAAAGATATGAAAAACAAGTCCTGGGAGATTGGCTTTACTAGTCTACGAAGCAATCACAAAGAAGTCAGTTTTCTACCCCTCCCCTCCCCACCCCTACGTCTCTGATCTTGTCGAATTCCTCGGTCCACTGGCTCTCACTGATGGGTATTTCAGCCGCTCACGGTCAAGTAAACTCCTCTCTTTAGTCCGGGATTCGCAAAAACTGTTCAAAAATGTGTTCTCAATGACTTTGAAATGATTGATTAGGGGCGTCTTTGGAAGTGTTTTCACTCGGATGATAAATCCGCAAAATATGAAGTCACAATATAAAAGACAGGACATCATTTTAAATGAATATACAGTATATCGAAACACCATTCGCATCAGAATATTCATTTTTAGTTTTAAAGACACCATTACGATCTATATTTCTTAAACTCAATACTTATTTTACAAAAAAAAATTATTTTATAGACATATTTTGCAACTTTCGTTATATATTATTATAGTTTAATTTCCAAACTGTACTTTAACGTTTTGTTTAAAAATAAAGTCAAAACTTAAAAAAGTTCTTAAACAAACACAAAAGTAGGTGTGTGAATTTTTTAGTTTTTAGGCCTACATAACCCAAAATCACATACATTCTCTATGTAGCTACACAAAAACCACGAATTGTAGGAGTATTAATAGTATTTATACGAATTAAATGCAAACACGATTGCAGCTACTGTACAGTAGGATGTGTAGATATGTGATGGAGACAGGTAGTGCGCTGGTCTCATTGGTAGTCGCCGCGGCTCGCTGGTAGTACCTGGCTATGTCCATCACCATTCACCCTCCGTCCCGGTATTGTTCCCATCATTAGCATTGCCACGTGACTCCGGCGCTGCCAAATTTGGGCTGTTGACCCCCGGGAGGGGCACGTAGGTCTACGAAGTACAGCCGCGAGGAGCATGTCGTCCTCAGTCACTCATATTGTCGTTTTACTTACCAATTTTATTAAATCCCTGTTACATTTTCTGTTAAAGTTTAAAATATTTCTAAAATCGTTAAAATATTGTACCAAACTTCATCGGCTTAATTCTATCGTTAAAATAAACACAAAATTCCTATGAGCATTCTTTCTAAATTGATTAGTTTTTCGTCTCTCGGTTCCCTGTTTTTATTCACCATAATCCAAAAATGGTATTCCGCTAGTACATTATATTTAAAATTTTGACAGTACTAACCTTTACCGACCAAACGTTTTGTAATGTTGTCACTCATACAGTAGCCATTTAAAAACTAAATGCTTATGTAATATCTTTATGAAATAAATATTAAAATTACAGATTGGATTACATGAATTGATTTGATTAGTTAAAGACAATTAAAAGACGAAATATTTGGCTTATGAAAAACCAAAGTTTTTTATTTTTACTGCCATTGTTTTGTCGAGTTAACATTGTGTGGCCACAAGCTTGTGTATTGTGCATATAGCTAAATACTCCATACTGGTGTAATACTTAAACTTTATACAACTTTGGTGCACCTATTAAATTAAAGTCATTAAAACGTATGAATGTTTCTGTATCGAATGTACAATCGTAATTACAGTATTTATATGTGATTGTATTGCAATCATTGCCGTTTTGGTCTTGAACTCAAACCATAATAAAATTAAAGAAAGTACACAATTTATCATGATTCAGGGTGCTTATTAATAAATTGAATTTATGAATCCATTAGCAGGGTGTAGGACAATTTACTTTCCTCGCGGTTGAGTGACTCAGTCACGCCTGTTTTCTATCACTATAGGATATAATTAATTTCATTACTGTTATCATTGTACTCAATTCTTGTTATGTAAATTAAATTTTACTGAAGTAGCTGGAATATTGTAGGGTGAACTAAAATATTTTTGATTTATTCACAACATACAACAATTTTTATAATGTACGTAATTTTCACGGTAGGTCTAAATAGTTTTCAAAAAATGTTCCTACTTGTACAAACCAATGGGAACTGTATTCCCATTACTATATTATTTATTTAGGCCTATCAAACCATTATTGTTGGGTTTCGTTTATTAAAATGCTATTTGAAACAATTTTTATAAAAAATAAGGTCCAACGTATATTCAATACAGATACTGTTGTATGACCGTGCCACACGGTGGTGGTGGCCAGGTCAGGTGTATTCAGTGTTCACTTCACGGTCACGGCCGCGCTATGAGAGGGATCAACCCGTGAAATACAAGTTGCGGAATTGTATCAACAGGTGCGGGACGTGCGAACGTGACCGAGATCCGTGTCTCGTCGTCACGTCATCGCGTCATCGCGTCGTCACGTCGCCGACCATCAGCTGAGAGTCGCAATTGGCAACCGATACTGCACATTGTATATACTAGGCTTCCCACAGTGCATTTCTGACCATTTAGCAATTGGTACACTATAACTTTTAAGCCTAGATTAAACAAATATTGATATAAATTTGCTGTTAACTTTTAATATTATGTTTCTTTCTCAGCTCTCATGCCATGATAAACGATTGCTGTTCTTCTACATCCAACCAAAATTACTTTCGTAAAAAATCTTCCGTTTTGGAGTAACCCATAAAAATATTATTATTATTATTATTATAAAATTTACTTTTTCTGTCAATTGAAATGTGAAATTCGACATTATATCATTTTAAGATTAAATAACCTGTTAGACTTAAATTCAAGTAAGGAGTTGGTATATGAGCCTATTTTTTAGGTTTTTAATACAATATTAAATTAGACGATTGAAACGGCAATCATACCACAGGGTAGGTATTTTAAGCCAAGTATGAATTAAGTGGATGGATTAATTGTAAGATAATTGTGGTGCCATCTTGTAGTCTTGCTACTGACTAAGGCTGACATGTTCCTTGGACAGGACTGTTAATTAATAGCCCAACAGCCGATGGCAACAACTAACTGACCTACAGTTTAACGGGGAATCCGAACCATGGCCTCTGAATTACGAATTGGTTTAAATATGACGATGTGTTTTGCGGATTAACGTAGTATTCAATAGTGTGGACCTTAATTCACACAAGAGCTAATTCACTATCCACAATAATTCGTGACTTCCAAGTAGCTGGATTTCAGGACGACGCCACCGTCCCAGTTATATAATTAATAAATAGGTTGCTTAGATTTTATATTCAGTGAAATCCTTATCATTTTGGTTCTTCTTAATTGAATCATATTTTTAGTTATACAAATTGATATGTAGAAGTTTCCAAGCTCACTGTCACTGTCAGTTGTGTTGGGTGGAGGGGCCTGCGATCACCGTTGGATGCTGCGTGGTGCTCACATGGTGCATAGTCTCCTAGTAAAGCAAAGTTCCGTGTAACCTTCTGGCCAAGGTCTAATGTTAGAGTTTTCAGGTCGCACTACTGCCTCTAACGTGACCTAACGACTACTTATGTAACCGGGACCAACGGCCTAACGTGCCTTCCGAAGCACGTTAAGTAACGAAGTTGTTACTAATCTCCTAGTAACAACATTCTACACCATATTTACGAGAGGCCAATATGACACGTATTCAACGAGATTACATTCGGACATCATATCAGAGTCAGATCGCATCATAATTAATAGAGAGGCGTACGAATATGGTGATAAGAAGTATCGGTCCATTATATCCCGTGCTGTAGGCGTATCAGTGGCCTAAATACGGACAAAGCTCTACTGTTGCATTGTGGGTGGGACGGATCATTGTGACGACAATAGGCTGCCTTTAGGCGGCTGCTGTTGTAATTAACACTTTCCCCTCACAGAGTGCACTGTCTACTGCCTGTAGGCTGTTTATGCAACTACACTTTGTACTCCAGGTTATATTGTACGGATTTGAGTTATAATGACCCATATAACCCATTCTCGCTTTCCTATTGTGGTGTTAGTAAAACACTTGATCCAATGTACCAAAAAAACAACCGTCGCAGCAGATATGAGTCCTCAGCGGATTTCCACATCGTCTATAATATCCTATACGTATAAACCATTCAAGACGTATTTCTTTAAATATTTTACTCAAGTGTGAATATTCCATGAGATTTCGAAAATCCCATCTCTTGATACTGGGCCAAAATAAAGATCTGTAGTTCCCATAATAAGTAATTTTTTTAATCAGGCTTGCATTTAAACATTGTTGTACTACCCCAATAATCCTCCGTTTTGGGGGCAGGTCCAAACAGTAATACTGATCAAAACGTTTATTGATGAATTTATAAACTATTAAGCACACCATTTACCACCATCACATACAGCTCAAAACCAAACCAGTTACTTGGAGTTATTACTCTACGACTAACGGTTTTAGAGAAAAGATAAATTTTCTGTACATGTTAAACACAGTACGTTTTTTGTGAGCGTCCAATATTATTCTTCTGCAGGATACTAAAAATTCATAGAGCATAGAGCAATAAAAAACAGCATAGAGTAACGCGATTCAATAAAAAGATTTTTTTAGCTTTTAGTTCATCAAAATGTTTAAATTTGTAGGAAGAGGGTGTAAGAAACAGAATTTGATGACTGAAAGTGAAACAATAAAATTTTCATGACAGTAGGCCTATCGTGCACAATGGTTATTCGTCAATATTATGTCCTTATAATTCGTTAAGATTTTAACTCTCCTACTAGTTTACTTTCAGTCTAAACTTTATTTTCATAATACAACAACACGTACTATAGTTAATTATGATTTCTCTTTTACATACTATTATAAATGTATGCTTATGAAGTCAGAATATCACACAGCTATATTTAACAGCTTTAATGCGCACAGTTTTAATTTAATTGAAATTATAGAATACTGTAATTTAAATGAATGAAGCTTTAAACAGTCTGTGCTCTCTGATGAAAGTGATAAGTTGACTTGAAGTTTTGTTCAAGTCATACTTTTGTCTAACGCAAGTTCGGGAGAATGTCAAACTCACTTTGGCTCTGTCGCAAGTCCGGAAACGCTTTGTTCAACTTCAGCTCGTCATTTTTCTTCTCGTGGTGACAGATTTGAATGTAATAATAATAATAACAATAATTTATTGCTTTTACAATAATAGAATTGCATAGCATGCCTTTTTCTTAAATTTACAATAATTCTACTAATTTTTATTTTTTGATAAAATAACATGGCTTGATTTTGACATGGATATGTCTTAGCTCTGTGGTGGGGGGGTGTTGGTGGTTTTTAAGATGAAACATATGTAACAGGATTCCATAGAAACTACCAGTGCTATTGTATTGAATTTTTAATGTAACAGAATAAGAACAGCTGTTAAGATTAACTGAAAACATTCCCTTTAGACATATCCATGATCTAACCTATTTCCCACAGGTAAGTATATACATACATTTTTCTTAAGTTATAATTCTAAATTGTCGTTACTTCACAGTCTGCTATTTTATACAGGGCTTCTTTCAATAATATGTTCTTAATTCGTTTTTTGTAAATTGTGATGTTGTTTGCTTTTTTGATTGTTGCAGGTAATTTACCAAACAATTAATTTTATTCCTATGTATGTCAAATGTTTTAACAAATGTGGTTTTGAGATGACAGATTTTGAGATTAGAGCTGTTTCTAAATTGTGGTGGTTTGTTTTCAGTTAAAAAATCTATATAAAAAATCAATGTTTCTAATACAGAGGGAAAAGTTAATATTTTAGTCGAAAAATCTACTGTTACCCAAGTTTTGACGGGTAATAGCAAATAAACTTAGATGGTTCAAAAGTCAATTATGAATTTTGACCTTTTTCCTATACAGTAGTTTAAAAACTATTCAGGTAAATACAAAATATTTTAACGCAACATAATTTTAACATTTTAATCTATACAGTACAAGGAGGTACAAAACATTGGATTAGATAACGAAGAAGAGAAGAGAGACGTAAAGAATTCTGCGTACTCTAAAATGGTGACATCACTGCATACGTGCCATGACATCACTGAGTGCCGAGCATGGTGTAACATTGTGGCACACGAGCTAAGGGACGCGTGCCGTAGTGTGCCCCAATCATGGCACAAGAGGTCGCGTGCCGTGATGTTCTCCAATTATGGCACTTATGGCATACTGCAAGGCTGTTTTCTTTATTATCAATTACATTAACAGCTTTTGATGTTTAGTGAAAAATAACTTTAACCGTAGACCTAGTCTTTCTGAAACCATATTGACTATGAGATAAAACATTAAATCTCAAAAAAATTTGTAAGGCAGATTAGTACTACTTTTTCAAAAATACGAGAGTACGCAGAGTTTTTTACGTCTCTGGCTCGTTATGTTCTCTTCTACATTATCTAATCTAATGTTTAGCACCTCCTTGTACTGTATACATTACAATGTTAAAATTATGCAATTATGATGCGTTAAAATATTTTGTATTTTCCTAAATAGTGTTTAAACTACTGTATAGCAAAAAGGTCAAAATTCATTATTGACTATTGAGCCACTAAGTTTATTTGCTATTACCCGTCAAATCTTGGGTAACGGTAGATTTTTCACCTAAAATTCAAACATTACTTTAAATATCTAAAAAAAGTGTCGATTATCTTTTTGTGAAGAAACTATATTAAATATGCGTAGTCCTAAACGTTGGATGGTTGTTTACACAAATATCTCGTGACCGTCCCTAACATTTTATTACGAAAATACTTTATTTCCGTTAGAAAAGTACATGTGATAACATGCACTATTTGTGTATAGACCTACGTGTATATATGTCTTTTACGAATGTAATATATTCGTAAAATCAAGGAGTTTAAATTTAAAAGATTTCCATCTTGCATCTTTAGCTGTAATATTGCATACAACCACATAATCGTACTCTTGAATGTATACTTAGTGTTTGGTTTTACAGTTTAGACAAATTGAGTGAAGTTTAAACCACACATCGTTTATTTAATATTAGTTTATTATATCTATTAATAATATTGTTGCTGTTTTAATAATAAATATGGTAAACATAAATATGCTGCAAACGTGCTATAAACATAAGAGATCTTGGGAGTTTATTTTGGGAACAATCTACTTTGCCTTTATATTAAAACCAATCGTACATAGTAAAATGCAACAATTCGGTACATTCATAAACATCACACAACACAGTGAAACTCTACATACATTCTGACAACTTTATCTAAACCCCAAACAGAATAAACAAAGGAGACATCCAACGATGATATGATGGGAGGGACCCAAACCGAGACAATAGCGTTTAAATGTCACATTCAATTGTATTCACTGTCAGCGTACATCTCACCGAAGAAAGTGTTTACGAAGGGAAAGGTCGGCTACAGGCCGCGACGGGACACTCGCGGGCCATCTGGGCTGTCTCTGGAGCTGTCGCAACGCCGCTCTGTGCCGAATATCTTGACATTGTTTCCGAAATTGGCAGTGCCGGAACAGTTTATACCTCGCCCACATATGGTTAGAGCTCCGTCGAAAGTTCAGGGGTTTTGTATTCAAATAAAAATTAGTTTTAGTTTCAAAAGTACAATTTTGTCACGTGATTTATGAAAAAAATAAGAACTTCGTGGAGAGAAATCCGTTCTAGGTGTTGTTGCTATATTCTGAGGATTCCTTTATGGTGTAAAATTGGTTTAGTCAGTTAGTTATTGATTCCCTTCTTGAGTAAGTATTTGTCAACCATGTAATTTTACACATGGTATACATCATACGCTTTGCGGGTTGAAAGTAAGCATTTTTTCAAGAAGGAGGGAAAGAGTCAGTAAATGTCGTAATTACGAGGTCATCAGCTGTACAATGTTATTACACTGTACAACAGTAACGTGCGTGTCAATGGTAAGTTATCGAGAGTATCGAAGCGATAATCGAATATTAGTATCGATTGGAATTCATGACAAAATCAGCTGATATTTTACATTGCATGAAGATATAAACAGATGAATTGCATGAAGATGATTTGTACGGTAGTTAGCTCAATATTTTTGCAAACTAACGAAACACACGGTTCTCAACAAGAGTCTAAAATATATTTTAGGTACTCGCCCAAATTACAACCTTGAGTTTGCACGAAAGCCTTACATTCGACGAGTATACTGTTCCTTGGGTAGATAAATATTATTGTTGATTAAGTGAACACTTGGTAAGTTTTGTGGATTGAATAACAATTTGTAGTCTATTTTAAATTTGTTTTTATATATTTATTTTATAATATATTGGACTTTTTTATATTGATTTAAACTTTGTTTTTTTTTCATGGTGTGGGTCGACAGTTATTTTTTCTTGACAGTGGAGTATAGTTTACTTACATGCACAATTGTTAGTAATAACTCCATTGTTGTTTTAGTTGCTTCAAAATTATTTTTTCGTCATTTTCAGATCATTATTGATGATACTTTTGATTCGCGGTCAGCATTCTATTGTAAATAATCGATAAAGTAATTACAACAATCACTATCGATTTTCCAAAGTATTAATGGGAAACTCGTAATCGACTATTAATTTGAATTATCGAATGGTTGAGATCGAACTATCGATAATAATAATTTGTCATATCTTGAACAACCAATCAGGAATCAAGGAAGAACTACAACGTAAGTAAAATAACAGCTGATTATAGTCTAAAGCAAAAAAATGGTCGATAACTATTGATGCTAAATCTGGTAATAATTTCTGTTTTACGAATTTGTTCCCTTTGATTTGGAGTATGATGAAAAATATAGTTCATCACACGGCCCAAAATTGGCTTTTTGATGTACACTCGTACATAGAACAGCCTCGGCTGTTAAACTTGTGCTCGTATCAAAAACGCCCGTTTTTAGTCCTAGTGATGAAATATACTATTGTTGTGTCGTTTATGTTTAAAATATTTTTTATGGTTCTTACAGATTTTTCACCGGAGCATAAATGTTTTGTTGTTCCTAAAATTCCTAAAAAGGAGTTTTAAATGTCATTATATTAGTAGAATTATTATTATGTTGATTTAGGTAATAGTTTCTAGTCCACAGACAGACTTGGTTCAACGAACCACAGTATATTCCAGTGATTTTCGTTAACATTGTTAGTGGTTTTTGATCATCATGGTTATGAAAATCTTCCGTAGCATGTGTAATTTCGTATTATTTTTTCCGTGAGAACCTTCAAATACTCTGTAAAAAAATACAAAAGCTAGACTCTAACTTAAAATTAAGATAATTTTAAATTAAGATAGTAAAGTTGTATGTCTAAGTGCGATCCCCATCTCTCTTAATGGCAAAGACAAGATATGAAAATCTCTCCAATAAAAAAAATAAATACCCGGTGAAACCGTGGTTATAATATAAATACGTACTTGTAGGAATATAAACTATTTTAAAATTCCGGTTCCGAAGCGAGCAGATCAGTGTAATACGTTGTAGGAGCAGCTCGTGTTGATATCCTTCATCCTCACGTCCAAAGCGTGTTATCAGCCGTCGCTTATCAGGGAGCGCTCGACGCGATGTGAAATTTAAACAACCTCTCCTCTCCTCGCCGCGCCGCGCTGCCACCGGCCGCCAAATTTATGCAATCTTGTGTAAGCGAAAGTGACAAATTTACTTCCCTCACGAGACACTTTGTTGCCGGTCTTGTTAGTATTTTACGTGGATCTGTCGTCCCTCATTTTCCGAATGAATACACTGCGTGCCAGGTTTTTTGTATATAAAATTATTCATGAGTTCTTTCCTGGAATGTAAAAAGTTGACAAATCTGTTGATTTTTAGCTTAAATTTGGTTTTAATAGTTTGGTTTTAATAATTTGGTTTTTGTAGTTGGAGATTTGTTATTAAAAGGTTGATAATCTAAAGAGTGATGTTATTAGTTGAATGTTATGAAATTTAAAAAAAATCACTGAAAATTCATTCCACTTAATCCATTGACCAAATACAGTACAATATATTTTGAGTTACCCAGGGATGGATAGAATTCGTTGTGTTAGAAGGTAAGATTTTCTTACTCTGTTTATTATTTATCATGGATATTATTTATTAAATATCAATGGATTAGTTTGTTGAAACATCCTTCAATGATTCAATTTTTGTCAATAAACCCATATTTGCACTTATGAATCAGATACACTAAATACAGAACTGCACTTTATACTTCTAGCATTATTGCATTAATTTATTTAAACGCAACGTCATCACCTTCACTTCCAGATGTGCTGTAAAACTGTTCATAAACAGCACTTTGGTCGACCTAAATAAAAGGGAATTTCAGTGCCGTGCAGTAAACTGTTCCTTCCCTTTCCGCCTTTATTGAGGCGCGAGTCCCGGTTTATTGGCGCCATAATTCTGCCGCGTTGTGTTTGGGGTGATCCGTCACGGGTTGCCTCAGGGTGCTGTTGTCGGTCCGACCCTTTTTCTTTTATTTTCAGCCTGACGGACAGGTACATCCCACTTTCCTGGTAGTGAACGGGCGATTAGTTTCGAACGCTTGGCGGGAGAAACAGGCGTGGAGCAAACGTTTCGTTTTATATTAGGAGGAGCATCCCATCGAATCATAAATAAAATCGTTTATAAACATCGTGATTTCGAAAATTTAAGATTTAGATTTTTCTAGTTTAATATAATTGCCACGTATTAAACAAAACTCAATGTTATAAATACTAATTTCTCGAAAATATTTTTTAGTGTACATATTTACATTATTTTGGATTTTATAGTTGAGATAATAGATCTCTTACTTTACCCTCTTTTGATCTGATACTCACCACGTATACAAGCAAGAAACGAAGTAGTTCTTGTTGTAGTCATGTTGAACCGGTTGCTAGCGCATCATCCATCTGCAGGTGTTTAACATGGAGCCGCAGTAGTTAGCGACGGTAATTTGACGAGATTGCGCACCACACATTATAGGAGTAACGGGACAGCGGTCGTTGCGACTAGTTTCATCGTCGGGATTGGGCGCCGCGCCGCTCGCCTATTAAAATGGAACTGGAGCTGCAACATGTAGCTAGCTAGCTACTTGGAGGTCACGAACTGTAGATAGCTAGGAGCGATGGTCTGTTTATGGGGTGGAGTAACGTCCGCACTGTTGAATTTTGCGTTCATCTAATAGACCATCCTAATAATTTGATCAGTTCGTAATTCAGAAGCTAAATTATGGTTCAAAGTGCGACGTTAAACTACAAATACCTAAGATGCTATTGGCTGCTGGGCTGTTAATTAACAGCCCTGTATAAGGAACATGTATGTTTTAGTCAGTAATAATACTATAAGTCAAGATAGAAGTAAAATCATCTTACGCCCTTTTCTCATTCATTTTAGCTTAAATTGTCTACCTCGATAGGTTGCCCTTCCAGCGAAAAGTATAAAGTAAAAGTTCAACAACTCCACCGAAAGCGTCTAAATGGATAAAATATTTTGTAATTTCCTACTTTTTGATAAAAAAAGTAGAAAACAGTAACCACACAACCACAACAACATATTTAACAATATGTTGAGCACATATTGTTAAATAATTTCCATTAATGTTTATTCTTATCTAATTCACATACCTCGAGTTGAGTTCGAGTGGGAAAGCGACGTTGCCTTTCTTACTCACTTACCGAGACGAGCACAAAGTCGGAACCCACGAGACGCAACCACGGCTTGGAGGTGATTCGTGCGTGACAAAGACCGTCACACATGAGTGACGTTGAGCGACGCGAAGTGACGTGACGTCACATTCTACGCTTCCTGGTTCTGCATTACCGGCTTAAGTGTCTCTGAAATGTGATCGATTTGGGTTGGTATAGTACATTATTAGGTATTTGACTGTGAATAAATTACGTATCTCAAACTAATAAAATTACTTTTGAAATCCTACTTGCTCATTATTGGTCAAAGTCAACTATTAATAAGGTTTACATTTCTTAGCGTGAAAATCCCTTTTTCAATATGCATAGTTACTTCCACACGGAGGCTTCTTATCTGAAACAATTATTATGTTTTGTTACGTTTTTTCTTTTCAGCCTTGTCCTAGAAAAGTAAATGAGCTAAATAAAAAAATGTGATGGTTAATAATTATTGTAATTTATATTGAAACAAAGTATATTGGACTCTTTTGTGTTTGTCTGACTTATCGCAATCTCATTTATTAAGGAATCTCCAAAACTTACTCCTTAGAGTTCTACCATCCTAAATTTATTTTGGATAACATTGGTATAACCTTTGGCTATTATATTGCTGCGTATATTAAAAAAATGGTTACTCCATCAAATAACAATATTCATCTGTAACAACAGTTAAAAGTTCATATTCCTTATTCGTCTTTGTCCCTCCTCCCACCACAACAATGGGCAAATTAAAAGCACCTTATCTGTTCCCAGGGAAAGGCATCAATAAGGAGCACGTCTACAACACCACACAACGATAGCCTAATTAGACGTAATCACCTGATCTAGTCACACGCTAGCGCTATCTGTTGGCGGGTGAACGTACTGCCTCGGCGCGAACCTTCTTTTGATGAATGAACTGTACAAGACCACGAGAATGCCATTCACCCAGCGTTGCGGCTGTGTGTGTGTGTGAGCGGGGGACTTGTTTTATCACGTTTGTTGGCAAGCCAAGAACCGCATATCTCTCACTATATGACTGACACGAGCAATCTGTCTTCGGATCCGAGGCTCGAATAGAAGTTCATGTCCGCCTTGTTTTGAAATGGACTCGCAGCAATGATATAAATATGTTTTTAAATTCTACTAATTTCACTTGAGAGAGTATAAGTAAACATAGACTAGTAACTGATAAGTAATTACATTTCTGAGTACACTCGACTTTTAATAGTGAGTTTAAACCAAAGAAACTACCTAGTGACCCTTATACTATATTAACTTTATTATACGAGTACACCTTTTCTCACTGTACGAGTATATCCATTTAAAGAAACTACGTGAAATATTTTAGAAATTTATTAGTCACGATTTTAAGTAATATTTCTTATATTTTTTGTCCACCTTTTGCCCTAGCCACAAAGTACATTAGGGTACTGTAAAGTACGTAGGTATTGTTGGATATCAGTACTTGTTGATCGCAGTAGACTAATTAACTCCCTCCAGTCTATTGTAGAGATACAACAACAAATCCCTGTTAGTTCCGCCTCCATCTCTCGAGTCTTATCAAGATGTTTGTTCGGGCAGATTAATGCTTGTTTCATCCCTTAATTGTTGGGGCTGTTTCCCCCGATAGCTTCTATCTCAACAACAACCATCTTAAGGAGGACCAACGGGGAATAAGATGAAGAGGGAATAATATCTCAGCGGATTCCATCCAGTTTTTTCAACATTACTGCGTTAAAAATGGACTCTCGATCTAGCAAAATCTATTATATAACGCAACAACTGTTAAAATATATACATTATAATATGATTAATTTTTAAGAGGGCTATTACTAATGCATTTAGGTTATACCTTTTTACTACTAGAATTTTTTGAACCGTTCACAAAACGTACCACTGGAATGAAAAATAAAACCGAATAATATAAGTCTCTAATAAGTGTATAGAAACTTGAAGAAAAATTGTGAACTTTTGAATTGGTTCAAGTTCTGAAAAAAGGTTCAGATTCGTTTTATGTTTCCTCAGTAGCCTAATCCTTTATCATCTATCTTCCAAGTATTTTATAATGGTTTAATACTTTGTTTCAAATCCCGATTAATATTTACAATCAAAGAAAGGCATTTGCATCTAATAAGCTTCATAGCACAGATTTATTTTAAGTTTATCAATAAGGATGATATGATAACAAATCAGCATCATATTGGAACAAAGAAGATAACGAAAATGGATAATTCAATTTTGGTCAAACAATTGGCAAGAAACAGAGCGGATATTTCGCCCTTTCTTGTTTTTTTTCGCTGCATCTGAATGCACAAGCTGCATTTAGTACTTTGAATACTAGAAAGCTCTGAGCTTTTCTGTCTGTAACGTATTTTTCACAATTTTATACCAAAAGTATACTTTCGACTCCAGGAAACCTATCGAAAACATTTTGTATTTACAGTGTTATTAAAAATTATGAAACGAGTAAAGGAATAATGGAGAATCCCTTCAGAATTATTTGGTTTTAGGCTGTTAGTAGTAAAACCTGGTCGTATTTGTAGGCTGATTTCTTGTAATGATATTTTACAGGACACTTAAAGAATGTGTTTTATCAACATTGTTAATAATGAGTTATTATTGAAATTGAAGTTCATTTATACCGGTGTATTTTTAACAAAAATTATTGGACAACAAAATAAATTTCAAACTTATCAATTTATCAGGTGGTTTTAGCACTCTCACACATAAAGCTATAAGGCTTTATCATTGACTCATACCTAGATAGTCTAATAGTTCAAATCACTTATTTTCATCACAGTGAAATGTATTGTTCAGTTAGCGTTTCTCAAGTCCCACTCCGAGCGTTGATCGTCTTGCCGCGTTTGATTCTCTCGGCTCTTAATTCCTAACAGATTTACCAAACACGCAATGCTCATTTTGTTTTGTCATTCTACGCCTCTCGGCATTTTTTAACTTTTTGAAGGGAAACGGTCCAAACCCCAGTCTTGTTACTACCTAACGTCGACCTGTTGTAGGAAGCATCATTAATTAGTAGCTCAATGACGAAATGGCATCAGGGTTCAGATTCGACCCTTGTGGGATTCAGTCCTGCGACCTTCAGCTTTGAAAGCAGGCACTATATCCACCAGCTACCTAGCTCGTAGTTTTTCCTCGTTTTGTTTCAAAATAACTGCTCATATACTGACTGACTCTTATTTAAAGAGTATTAAGTATGACAACAAGGGCCGTGGTCCGTGGCCATAGTATCCAAGACCACCTACTGCTTTGCTCCCACTCTTTTCACAAAGATATTTATTCTTCTTTGTCCATTTTATGAGATATCGATGTGTCGGTTCCTATCCGACACAGAGGTTTGGCGGTGCCGCAACTCGTTACAAGCCCGCCGAGACGCCGCGCCGTCGCGGTCGCTGTGGTTCGGGTTCCATGGTAAATACGAGTGTTTCCTACCAGATACATTTAATATCCCCAATAACAATAAAATTTTTATTTGAAGCTCCAAAATTATGTATAACATAACCACGCACAAAAAACTTAACGATAATCCGTAAATTGTATCTGTTAGTTGTCGAAAACCCGATTTTGGGTTGTGTTATCTCTTATGTTCTCTCACCTATGTGAATGTGAACCGTTAGTCTCCGACCAACGGTTCCAGAGGAAAATTAAATTTGCTGTCCATGGTAAAAGCAGTCCTACATTTTCTGAGAGTTTATAGTATTATTCCTGTGGAAAGTATGAAAAAATCAATTAATTTCCTCCTTATTTCAGAACCATTATCCTTGAAACTTGGTGGTCACACCACCTGATAAACCCAATACAATAATATTTGATTACTTAGATAGGTACGCTTCTTCTACCAAATATTTTAACATTTTATTTAAAAGAGTTGGGAAATAAAGTTGATGATTATTTTGATCATTTATGAAACAATATATATGTTATGCTGGTAAGCGTTTATGAATATTAGATATATAATATATAAGTAATTTTCAGTTAACCTTTAGAAAAAGTGAGTATGTGTCAGTTTATTAATACTGTTTATTTATATTTCAAGTTGAAATATAAAAAATAACTTGTTCGCAATGTTTCGATAGACTTCGGGAAATTATCATTATTTTTTCTAGGAAATTTAACATTTCATCAATACAGACATATTAATATTGACGATGTCGATTATAAAAGGTGATTTTTGTCGGAGACCAACCACCTGAACAATTTATTATCATCCCTCGGCCATTAACAAGGTTGAGACACGAGGCCCGTGAGGGGGCTTTAGATTAAAAACACCCTTTAAAGATCGTTAATGTCAACGCCTAATTAATACATGGCCTTTGATATTAAAAGTTTCCCTTTAAAATGCTTAGCGAGCTTAGTTAAATAATTGAGTGTTTTTCAACTTTAGTGGCTGGCAAAGAAACAAAAAAATTAAAAAATAGCCACATAAAAATAAAAATGTATTTGAAGGTATTTGTGGTTGTAAGCATTGTTAGATATTTCCAGTTTTTTAATTTTGATGAGACAAACGCAATAAACACAGATAATCCTAGCTCACAAGTTACTCGTTTGAATTAGTTCCATTATTGTATAAATATATAAGTAGTATATAGTAGTGTCGGTGGCCGGTAGCGAGTGCTAGAGCTAGTGCTGTGCCAGTGTCAGTGGCCGGTAGCGATTGCTAGAGCTAGTGCAGTGCCAGTGTCGGTGGCCGGTAGCGAGTGCTAGAGCTAGTGCTGTGCCAGTGTGCTAGAGCTAGTGCTGTGCCAGTGTCAGTGGCCGGTAGCGATTGCTAGAGCTAGTGCAGTGCCAGTGTCGGTGGCCGGTAGCGAGTGCTAGAGCTAGTGCTGTGCCAGTGTCGGTGGCCGGTAGGGAGTGCTAGAGCTAGTGCTGTGCCAGTGTCGGTGGCCGGTAGCGAGTGCTAGAGCTAGTGCTGTGCCAGTGTCGGTGGCCGGTAGCGAGTGCTAGAGCTAGTGCTGTGCCAGTGTCGGTGGCCGGTGCCATATATTACGATGCAAGGTGCGGTCGCCCACCTCTCGCCCGCCTCTCAATCTCTGGTCCGGAACTCTGTATTTTAATTATCAACATGGAAACAGGTCCAGGATTAAAAATTAATAAGCAGGTGCCACCTTTTGAAAATAGAACATGGCGAAACACAGATGTAAATTGTATTTCCTTCCATTTTAATTATATAATACATTTTCTTAAACTTTTTTGATATTACTGAAACATTATCCCTTGAACAATCTGAGACCTTTCGTTCTCAAGTGTATTACTATGCTACATTATGCTAGTTTTCACTCTACCTAATCTCATTTTCAACTTCCACCACCTCACTAGTGGTTACTCGTTTGTGGTATCGAATCAGGTACTCCACCAGTCTTCCTACAACACGATAAGCTTTTTAAGGTTAGGTCTCCTAGGCATCGGAGATATTGTTTAATTGCAGTGATTTACTTATGCTTTTTCATGTAAGGAAAGAAAAAATTTCGACTGGGAGATTCGAGCCCAGCGAGTGTTTGCATTGTACGTATATTTATTTGTACCACGAGTTACTGTGTTCAACATCGTTACGTTATTGTTTGTTGTTTCTTAGCCGTTACTATATTTACTATCCCAGTGTTATAGTAGTCAGTGTTGCCTTTTAACCGTTAAATCGTCTTGTACGTTAAATCGTCTCTCGCCTTGTACGTTGCATTTCGACCAATACTATAGATATCATCCTAATGCTCTCGCCTTGTACGTTGCCTTTCGGCCAATACTATAAATATCATCCTAATGCTCTCGCCTTGTACGTTGCATTTCGGCCAATACTATAGATATCATCCTAATGCTCTCGCCTTGTACGTTGCCTTTCGGCCAATACTATAAATATCATCCTAATGCTCTCGCCTTGTACGTTGCATTTATGCCAATACTATAGATATCATCCTAATGCTCTCGCCTTGTACGTTGCCTTTCGGCCAATACTATAGATATCATCCTAATGCTCTCGCCTTGTACGTTGCCTTTCGGCCAATACTATAGATATCATCCTAATGCTCTCGCCTTGTACGTTGCCTTTCGGCCAATACTATAGATATCATCCTAATGCTCTCGCCTTGTACGTTGCCTTTCGGCCAATACTATAGATATCATCCTAATGCTCTCGCCTTGTACGTTGCCTTTCGGCCAATACTATAGATATCATCCTAATGCTCTCGCCTTGTACGTTGCCTTTTGGCCATTACTACATATATCGTTGTAATACCCTCATCGTATACGTTTCCTTTTAGCCAATATTTCAGATATCATCCTAATTCTTCCGTCGTGCACGTTGCCTCTAGGCCGTTACTAGATCGGCGTTGTCTGGGGCAGTATTCGGAGGCACAGAGGCCGTCCCAAGGCCGGGGATCGCCAAGGAAAACATCTTTATTGAATTGTATACAATCAGATCGGCGGCTCCGACTCACGTACGGCTCGTTGCGCGTCGTGTCGTGTCGTGATGCGTTAGCGTGCCCTCTCTTTGTCTCTACTCAATTGGAATAGCTCAAGTGTACACAAATCGTATACACGTATACAGCGCCAAGACGATAACTAGTTGATCCTTTTAATTATGCACCATTTTGTCTTAATATTTAAATCTCAACTCTTGGATGTTAAAGTTTTTAATCATATCTTAGAAAAAACGGGATTTTAATTCTGAAAATTTACTTACCTTAAATTATTAAGTGACTAAGGCGTTAAATTTAATAAAGTGGAATACCAATTCTTAGTAACGATCAAATGGAATTGTTATTAACGATGTCGAAAAGATGTGCAAGCGATGCTTAAACTGGCCAGTAATGTTGGAGGACTGTGTAGTAATCCTTTGTTTACAGCGCCTGATAACGAGTTTAATCCTAGGATAAAATCCGCAGAGCTTGATCCCGAGATTCCTACGTTCCTGTCGGATCGCGGGACCCAAGTTGTTGATTGTTGTTGAATAATACTACAACTATTAATAATAATAAAAATGATATTATTACAATAAACTAACTACATACATCCCGTTGCTATAAATCTATGAATTAAAACAATGAGCAAACCATTGTATTTTTATATATTTTTCAATATAAAAAACTAATGAAATCAGTAGTTGTTAATCAGAATTATTCATATTCTAGCCCCTTTATTCATTTCTATGATGCTCATGGACAGGTTTTTCATTTTACCATTGAATTAAAAAAACGTGCAATTTAGTATTTTGAATCATCACTCTGGGTAAATCGGTTACTGAGATATTCAAAATGGTAAACACTGCTGTCTAATGTTAATCTTACAGAGAATATCATCAACAACTCACTCATTCATTCAAATATTCTTCCAAAATTTAGCACGTTACTACACCTAGTTAATTGAAACAATACATCTGTAAAACTCAAATTTAATGGTCCTTATGGTAGCAAACCTATGTTCTCATTGCCCATGAAACTCTTAAGGAGAGTAAATAAATTGATATTAAATTTAATCACTTAATTATCGACATAATTTGATGAAAATTGGTATGTGATTTTACTTAGTTAACAACCTTAATATAATCTATTCAATATCTTTTATTGGACTTTTCCAAAGCGTCTGTGTTTTTAACTATACAAAATTGTTGGAGGTGGAGAAACTCCTCCATTTTCGAGTGATTTTTGCTTAATATAATGCTGAATGCTTAATGCTGAATACCCGGTTCGATGTGGAAGTTATTAACGTATCAATTGGTAACGGTGCAAACTAATAAAAAAATAAAAAACCTTTCATGGCCACATCGAATATACCTATTACAGTACTTTTACTTGTATAAATGGTGGAATAAAAAAAATCGCTCTACTCAAGTCAGCGTGCTGCGTGCGATTTCGTGTATAATATTAAATTAATTAACTTCAAGTTATCAATAAACTGACATAAACAATTAACGACAAGAACGTAACAGAAGAAATTTGGTAGATAGGTAACCAATTGCCAGGGGGACGGCAACGTCACTAGTTCGTGTCCAGGTGTCACCAGTACACGCAGCAATTCACAACTTACTGTCTTTGACTAATCTATAATACTAAAAAATGGTGGGTTCTGTATGTTTGTGGGTTTGTTGTGGCAAGTAAACGCGAAAAATACAAAACCGAACTGTTTGCAATTTTACACGAAGGTAGATCTTAAACTCTAGCAATACATAGGCATATTCATTTCATTAACATCCTCTAGGGCTACGCACCGTGAATGACCTAAGTTTCAATGTTTACATTTTCAAAGAGTGAAAACATAAAATTACTTGAATGTCAACAGCTGTGAACACTAAAATTTGACAGTTTAGGAAGAATAAGAAAGATCTGCCGTGACCGTCTCGGGTTTCACCGAAAATGGTAGATTTTGAGTTCTCCCCCGATGCCTGTCTCTATTACGTTATTCCTTATCCTATCCCAATATTACTTAACAGGTCGTACTTTGTCATGTTGTAGACACTCGTGTTTATAAATTGTAATTAAGATCGTGTTAAGTATAAAATACTATTGTAATTGCATCTTTTAATGTGAACAAGGCATTTTTCTTAATCAAATGTTCATGTTTTAGTTTATTTATTTCATGCTGAAGAAAAAAGGTAACCTCTCTCAAACCTTTTTTACCCGTGCGAAGGACGTGTACTTTGGCTAGTACATACATATAAGTGTATATAAAGTATTAACAAGTAATATAGGATACCACCCTAAACTATTATAGTCGTTCAATTAAACGGCTGATATTGTTATCATTCTAAGGATCATTTAATATATCTCAACATTTACAAGAACTAGACTTTAGGTGAGTAGCTCAGCAGCTAGGCACGGATCTGTATGTTAATACAGTGTTATTATTCATTGTCGGTCTCGTCGTGTTTTGCATACCGTCCTGGGAACCTGAATACCTCTTGACTCCTGTTACAGCCTGCCTCCAGTTCACGGCTCTTTGTTCCTTTCATCTTTGTTCCTTAACGGATTTTGATGAAGTATTAAATTGAATTAGATGTTAGCGGTATTGTTATTAATGTGTTACTTTAGTTGCAATAAAATTTCAACTGACGAGAGAAGATTCATCAGAACAATTATTTATATTCCAGGAGTGTGTATTGTATTTATTTTGCTGTTTTTACTTTCTCTCCCTATACGATAAGTAAGGAGAAAGTATTGTTCTCGACAGAATTTTCAAATTTAAGTTCCACGTGGATATATCCATTTTAGTGCCCACTGAATAAAAAAAAGTAGTTTTTAGGGTGTTATCTGTCTGTTTATCTATCCATGTGTTAGTGTGTGGGGATGTGCAGAAGTTTAGAGACGAGTCTATTTGTCCGATTTTCTTACTCTTTCTTTCAAAACCCATTCAAAAGAGTTTGATATGACTTGGAGGTAGGGGGCTACGTCCATAAACATTCTAACAATTATTTTAACTTGTTTTCTTTTGTTGTTAATTTAAGAAATGGATGTTTATTTTTGAAATAATGAAAAAGGGTATCAAACAAACAAAAACATATTTAGTTCTAATTAATTTTGTATCATTTTATACTTTAACGGAGAATGTATGTGTCAGATCGTTGCGTTTATTATAAAAATGTACGAGGGAACTTATTATTTTTCAGAAAATAAAAATTTTATTTTTCAACTGGTTGAATATCAAAATTTAACGTCAGTACCGCCTTAGAGTCGATTTCCATCGATAAGCTATCTTTATTTCATTTAAAAAATACAGGCATTTAGACTGCGAATACCCAAGTCAAAAAATGTTAAAATATAATGTTGGTTTAACATGACTGATGCTGATATTCTGTATTTTCTTAGAATAGATATTACTGTATGGGCAAATGATTCGAATCTGGCGTTGATCTATTAAACGAATGGACAGCACTGCCATAGATATAAACAATAGCCCTCAACACTTAGTTTTAATGAAAGTCTTTGGTGATGGTAAGTTTATGTTATGTAGTGACAACTTCCAATAACAGGTATCTCTTTTGGATGTATCTACCTATGACAACCTGCTAGCACGAATTGAGGAAGATAGGAAGTAATAAGTTAATTCTAATTATTCTGGAAAACTTCTAACATTTGTCGTGAGTAAAAGTAAGAGTTAAACAGAAGCATTTTAGTGTCAAAGGCCATCAATTAATTTAACGTTGACATTAACTGGCCTGAGGGGTTAATTTAATCTGCGACACAACTGGGGAGGGGAGTAGGTCCTCATTAACATTGTAATGATGGCCAGGCTAAGTCTTTCCTTCCATTATTGTTAGCACATTTTGATTATTGCGAACTATGTTGTTAAGAGATATGTAAAAATAACTGGAAAACTTGGATCATTATATTATTGCTTAAGATAAGTACCCAATACTTCAGGGTAATATGTAAGAAAAACACAAAAGATGGGTGTATTATGTAATGTATGTTGCTATACATTAATAATATTATGTATCTAAGTTACTGACGAACATAAGAATTTCCTGTGTCATAGTTATTAATTAATAACCCAAAGGTCAAATGCAGCTGAACCCAATCCGGATGAAAAGGCGACCTTAAGACCACGAATCCGACTCTTAACCACCTAGCCACCCAGACAATCGGCTTTAAACTGCGTAATGACATTTTTAGTGAAAAAAACTTAGATGCGCACAATGTAAAAGAGACGAGGTTGGCGTAGGCCTACTTGTAATGAGAGATTGTCGGGTGCGGTTCTGACTTCTGACACTACATTTGTCATAGGATATTAGTGGAATTAGCTCTCCAACAACTGTCCATTGTTAGGTGGTAACATCCATGTTTGGGCTGTTATGTAACGTGATGAATGCAAGATAAAAATACTAAATAACTAAACGCATCTACATTATGGTAATATATTTTCAGTCTATTTATTTCTATTGCATCTGAAAATGTGCAAACACACATTAACATATTATGTATATTTAATATATAACATTAAAATTGTAATGTAAAGATTTTTATTGACACCAAAAAAATTCCATATTATAAAATTATTAAAGTAAAATAGTTATTATCGAGAGAAAGTGGGTTTTCACTGCAATAGTTCTGGCATGGGAAGATTTTCAAAATCACAATAGATTGATGACAGACAGAGAAGTTTTAAAATATTCCATTTCAAATATTAATGTTTTATTATTATTTTTGTATTAATAAAGTTTACAATTTTTCAAAATATATGTACCTCTACATAGGCCTTTCTACTTATAAGATGTATAACCCCCACAAAGAGCCGCTGCCGCAGCCGATGACGGGTTCCCAGAGCCCTCTGGGAGCGATCTGTGATAAGCGTTATTAGGAGTAGCGGAACTTCCTTTACATCCACCGTGTTGATGGCCTCAATTAAATCGCGCATAACAGTGTAAATAGGAACCGGTCAACTTCCGCCGCGCGGGGCGGTCAGGAATCAGAACCTAGCGGGGTGGTCAGGAATCAGGACCTAGCGGGGTGGTCAGAAATCAGGAACTAGCGGGGCGGTCAGGAATCAGGAACTAGCGGGGTGGTCAGGAATCAGGATCTAGCGGGGTGGTCAGGAATCAGGAACTAGCGGGGTGGTCAGGAATCAGGAACTAGCGGGGTGGTCAGGAATCAGGAACTAGCGGGGTGGTCAGGAATCAGGAACTAGCGGGATGGTCAGGAATCAGAACCTAGCGGGGTGGTCAGGAATCAGGACCTAGCGGGGTGGTCAGGAATCAGGAACTAGCGGGGTGGTCAGGAATCAGGAACTAGCGGGGTGGTCAGGAATCAGGAACTAGCGGGGTGGTCAGGAATCAGGACCTAGTGGGGTGGTCAGGAATCAGGAACTAGCGGGGTGGTCAGGAATCAGGAACTAGCGGGGTGGTCAGGAATCAGGAACTAGCGGGGTGGTCAGGAATCAGGAACTAGCGGGGTGGTCAGGAATCAGGAACTAGCGGGGTGGTCAGGAATCAGGAACTAGCGGGGTGGTCAGGAATCAGGACCTAGCGGGGTGGTCAGGAATCAGGAACTAGCGGGGTGGTCAGGAATCAGGAACTAGCGGGGTGGTCAGGAATCAGGAACTAGCGGGGTGGTCAGGAATCAGGAACTAGCGGGGTGGTCAGGAATCAGGAACTAGACGGGTGGTCAGTACTAAGGACCTAGAGGGGTGATTAGGAATCAGGAACTAGCGAGGCTGAGCAAAACGGTCAGCACACAAGACCTAGCGGGGGGATCAGAACCCCGGACATATTGGTTAGTGGGAGGTGGGGGTCTAGGACGTATTGTACGCGTAGAAGGCTTGATAAGGGCGCCTCGACAATAACGTAAATTGATACGATCTGATCACATTAGACGTGATTACTCGCTGATATGGTAAAACCTTGTTAGTAAACATGTGCAGCAACTATCGTACCCTTGTTCAACAGTTGACGTTACAGATTTTATAGGTTTCTTACACAACATAATTGTTGGGTGGGATCTTGGTTGCGTGGATATTCTCTGTAAACCAATTAGGTCGTTTTTTAGAGATTTATCCATGTCGTTTAATCCTGCAGCCAATGAATAATCATACAATTTTTATCAGAGGACAATTTAATGATAATCTAAAACATAAGGCAAATCAAAAAATATACATACTACATTATTTCCCTTTATACAATAAGAATTGTATATACGGTTTACTAATTGTGACATCAAAAATACATTTTAATAATAATTGTTTTTTCAATTTTTCTTTATTTCCTTTTTTAACTGACTTTTTAAAATTACAACCAGAGTAGTGAAGAGAGACCCCTGAAATGCTCCCTGAAAAACTTCACACAAACGGGATGTTTACAAACACGGTTTCGGTGAAACGCACACATTACCCGTACAACAAACATTTATTTCCAAAGAAAACAAATCCACTGGCAGTTTCAACTTAACAGTTCCAGCCATCACTATCAGTGATCTCGTGAAAGACAGATTGTTTGTTACTAGTGATTGTGAAATGAGTAACAAAATAAGTTGGCTAGTGAAAACATGAAACTTAAACAGTTTTTAGTTCTGTAAAATAGTAGGCATAGCGAATTTCAAATCTTTTAATAATTAATATTGTACAAAATCTGTCCATAAACACATTTTTGCCTATTTCTCCTGTAACAGTGTGATTTCTTTATATGTTTTTCTTATTAATTTTGTTCTTTTTATATTTATCTTTTAAATAGGTTTATTATATGATAATTTTTAATTTCTCTGTATCATACTTGTTTTTAAGATAAATGATAGATTATACATGAATAATACATTATAAAAATACATTATTAATTAATTTTTTCATTTTTTTTAAGTAAAATTAAATATTTTGTGACATCAAAAATACATTTTAATAATAATTTTTTTTTTTCTATTTCCTTTTTTAACTTTTTTAAAATTACAGAGTAGTGAAGAGAGACCCCTGAAACAAAAATTAAACAGATGTTTACAAACTCCGGTTTAAAACACGCACCAAATACAACATTTCCAAAGACACAAATCAGTTTAACTTTAAACATATATCAGTTTTGAAGACAGATTGTTTGTTTTAGTGATAAAAATGAGTAACAAAATAAGTTGGCTAGTGAAAACATGAAACTTAAACAGTTTTTAGTTAACAAATGTAAAAAAATGCTTAGGACATTGTAATTGTTGATTGGAAGCATTAAACAGGTAATGTTAGGCAGATATTAGTTACAAATTCACTAATCACCATAATGTGCATGAAACTGTGCATGTATAGATAAAAATTGAAATTAATAACTTTTCACTTTATAAACGAACAACTGTCTATAGCTTTCTTCCCTGTAACCTCGATTTCATCATGAGGTAGTCTATATTTAAAATTCACTGATAAACACTATAATTATTCATCGCAGGAAATCAATCATTAATGTGGAAGGCAGTTGGATGCAAACGGTTAAATTTCACTTTGGTTTCTTGTATTTCTAAATCACAGGGAGTAAATTGTAAAGGTCTATTTAACTTAGGTCTGCATTGTGGTTCTCGTATAGTAGTCTTAAACAGGGCTACGCGTTTCAACAAATCATTTTGTCAAACTTACACTTAATTTAAAATACTGGGTGTCACAAAAATGTTTGATGGACTATACAAGTATACTCGTACTCAAGAAGTTCCTGTAAGTAAGTTGCTGTTATTCGTGCTGTGAGACTCGGCACACATGTGCGCATCTACCACCCACAGCTGTTCGACGTAAAGAAGGCCGTCTTATATTTTAAATCATGTGTGAATACTGTAGTATACTGTAACGTGACCAGCATTGGTCATGAGTTGTTGTGCCCGAGTATGATGAAATGATTTGTCGAAACGCGTAGCCCTATTTTAGACTACTGTACGAGAGTCATAATGCAGATATAAGATAACCTATTAACATAAGGATAAATAAATATTGAAACCAAGGTAACTAGAAGGAGACGTAAGGTATGGGTCACGTCACGAGCAAATTTACCGCCAAATGTATGGTTATTTACTCAAATATCTGAAGAATGTTTATTTTAGAATTTAGTTGACCTCTAACGTATGGTATGGTAAATTCAATCTTTCTATAATTAATTATTAACGTGTTAAACTGTCGTAAAATGCCTAATTGATATGTGTTAAACTTTAAAATAAAATAAAAGCTTTCCTGACGTTGTATCGTTCAACAAATATAACGACTTGATAAATGTGTTTACCAATTAATTAGGTTAGGTGATCAATGATCATGACATATGAAAGATTTGACATTTTTGGCAGCTAGAGTGTGAACATAAACATGAACAATGACGTCACGGTTTAGTTTACGTGACCCTTACCTCTCTGTATATTTCTAAACTCACAAGTATTCAACGCCTGTGCTTGGAAGTTGTTGTAGAATGGAATACATTATTTATAGAATACACTTATACCATTTTATAGAGGAATATGTATATATATATATATATATATATATATATATATATATATATATATATTCCTCTTTCATAAATCTCATGCCTTCTAATAATAGTTATCTTTTAAACTATTAAAACACGACGCATTATTGGGACATTTTGTAAGCCTGAACTTTAACGATACCCAGCAAAATCACGATAGGACACAAATAAAAAGCGTCTTCTTGGTAAGATGCAATTAATTTAATTGTGTTGAGGCATTTCTTAATGTGAGAGTATCTTATGCACAAATTTCCCTTAACACTTAAAACTCCGTTAGTCGGAGGGGTCCGACACGACCCAGTGACGAATTGTAGCGGAGGGCTCAGGGCGAGTACCCACGGTGTGATTCATGAGGTGTCAACCGCCGCCGCGCCACAGCGTCCAACCTGTACGTATCCCCCAGTGTGGCCGGGGGCGAGTAACCACGGTGTGTGTCATGAGGTGTCGACCACCGCCGCGCCCCAGCGACCAACCTGGACGTATCCCCCAGTGTGGCCGGGGGCGAGTAACCACGGTGTGTTTCATGAGGTGTCAACCGCCGCCGCGCCCCAGCGACCAACCTGTACGTATCCCCCAGTGTGGCCGGGGGCGAGTAACCACGGTGTGTGTCATGAGGTGTCGACCACCGCCGCGCCCCAGCGACCAACCTGGACGTATCCCCCAGTGTGGCCGGGGGCGAGTAACCACGGTGTGTGTCATGAGGTGTCGACCACCGCCGCGCCCCAGCGACCAACCTGTACGTATCCCCCAGTGTGGCCGGGGGCGAGTACCCACGGTGTGTTTCATGAGGTGTCGACCACCGCCGCGCCCCAGCGACCAACCTGTACGTATCCCCCAGTGTGGCCGGGGGCGAGTATCCACGGTGTGTGTCATGAGGTGTCGACCACCGCCGCGCCCCAGCGACCAACCTGGACGTATCCCCCAGTGTGGCCGGGGGCGAGTAACCACGGTGTGTGTCATGAGGTGTCGACCACCGCCGCGCCCCAGCGACCAACCTGTACGTATCCCCCAGTGTGGCCGGGGGCGAGTTACCACGGTGTGTGTCATGAGGTGTCGACCACCGCCGCGCCCCAGCGACCAACCTGTACGTATCCCCCAGTGTGGCCGGGGGCGAGTAACCACGGTGTGTGTCATGAGGTGTCGACCACCGCCGCGCCCCAGCGACCAACCTGTACGTATCCCCCAGTGTGGCCGGGGGCGAGTACCCACGGTGTGTGTCATAAGGTGTCGACCGCCGCCGCGCCCCAATCAACCTCCCATTCTCGCGGTATCGCTCTGCCTTTTATAGCCGATCGATATGAGACACGGTCATTCACCATTGTTTATCGGCCGAATAAAGCGGTTTAGATGGTTTGTGAGTGCATAAATTTAGGTTTTAACCTGCTTAACGACTTATTTAATTGCGTGTTCTCCTTTTAAGTGAGCGTAGTCGTCACGGGTTTATTTTATTTTTAGATCTCCTTAGTTGAGAGTACTTAAATTGACTTGTTTATAGAGACAAAAAGTAAATGGATTCGCATATATTAAAAAAAATAATGTTTCATTTTTTTGTCCATAAAAAGGGAACATGTTTGCGAGGTGTAGGCTTATGATGATCACTTAGGTGCAATCAAATAGACTGATTAATAAACATGACTCTGTAAAGCGATACATAATTATTTTATTTCTGGTATTTTTTTACTTTATTTTATTTATTGTCTTATCTATCCGGCAAAAAAGTATTGTAATTTACAATTGGTGACTTAATGGTAAATTCATGGTTTTGGCCATCAATTGTTTACAGTGACTTATCGCTGCAATGTTTCCCTAAGTATTAACTTTCAGTCTGATTTGGTTACATTTTACCTTTTCTACATTAAGTATCCCCCAGTGTGGCCGGGGGCGAGTACCCACGGTGTGTGTCATGAGGTGTCGACCACCGCCGCGCCCCAGCGACCAACTGTACGTATCCCCCAGTGTGGCCGGGGGCGAGTACCACGGTGTGTGTCATGAGGTGTCGACCACCGCCGCGCCCCAGCGACCAACTGGACGTATCCCCCAGTGTGGCCGGGGGCGAGTACCACGGTGTGTGTCATAGGTGTCGACCACGCCGCCGCGAACAATTTATATGCCGGGGCGAGTAAACGGTGTGTCATGAGGTGTCGAACGCCGCGCCCAGCGTCCTGTAGTATCCCCCAGTGTGGCCGGGGGCGAGTACGGTGTTTTTTTATGAGGTTAACACCGCCGCGACGACCAATTACGTATAGTGTTGAGTACCACGGTGTGTTTTAGAGGTACCAGAAAAATACGTATATGTCAGTACCCACGGTGTGTTTTATGAGGTGTCGACCATAAAAAATGTATATCATGTTCGATAATGTTATGATTAAATAAAACGTATACAGTGTGTATGTGTGTCATGATTACATAAATGTAATCATATTGTTCAACCAGAAATAATATTTGTATCGCTCTTTTTAAGCCGATCGATATGAGACACGGTATCACCATTGTTTATCAAAAAGCGGTTTAGATGGTTTGTGAGTGCATAAATTTAGTTTTAACCTGCTTAAGACTTATTTAATTGCGTGTTCTCCTTTTAGTGAGCGTAGTCGTCACATATTTTAGATCTCCTTAGTTGAGAGTAAATTAAATACTGAGAAAAATAATGATACAAATTAATGTTTCATTTTTTTGTCCATGGAACATGTTTGCGAGGTTGTTATGAAGATCACTTAGGTGCAATCAAATAGACTGATTAATAAACATGACTCTGTAAAGCGATACATAATTATTTTATTTCTGGTATTTTTTTACTTTATTTTATTTATTGTCTTATCTATCCGGCAAAAAAGTATTGTAATTTACAATTGGTGACTTAATGGTAAATTCATGGTTTTGGCCATCAATTGTTTACAGTGACTTATCGCTGCAATGTTTCCCTAAGTATTAACTTTCAGTCTGATTTGGTTACATTTTACCTTTTCTACATTAAAAAAGTGAGCGTGTAAGCCTAGTTGTCAAAGAGTCGTGTACAGGATTTTGCATTTAGTATTTTAGTTTATTTAAGATTTTATTAAATCAGTACATATAAATAATGAATGTATTAACTATTAAATAAACTAATTTTTAATATGTACTGATTACGAAATTTGAAAAGCGCAATAGAAGTGTACCTTGATGAACACAAGTTGAGTGACAGAATTGCAATCTTGGTCGTTATGGACGTCCGTTTCAGTTCATTTGAGTGGAGATGATAATCTAGGAAGATGTGTCTACTTCTCATGGTCCGGACATGTGGTCAGACTACATCTCTGCCATGCGATGGAAATATATATATATGCAGAATGATCTATTGGAATGGATTGTTGCGAGCAGTGATCGAATCAGAGAATCAGACCATCTGTAAGAAGTTAATCAAATCTACCAATCTGTGTAGGCTACGTTCTATCAATCCTAGTGTCATTCTCAATATACGATTGCATCTCTCTTCTGCATGTTCTGCAAGATCAACCATATTAAACAATTTTTAGCTTTAATTTAAAACCACAATATCTCGTTTTCAATGAATATGTATTATTTTTAACGTTGCTATGTAGGAATATTGCATTTTCAAACAAATTCTCTATAGCAATTTTGTTAATATAGAATAAGATGTTTCGGGGATTCATTCTACGACACTACTTTTTTATGTTTGTTATGTTTGATCCTTATACTTAGCTGTACTAAACCAATCAATGTCGTTTTTCAACCACTCTTGACCTCAAACTGACATTTTAGTAGTAAGCCGTGTACGAATAGATGTATCCGTCGGACATATCGGCATCTGTTTTCTAACCCAACGCCATCTGGGAGAGTAATGTGAAACTAAGTGGTGCGTGTTTTATGGTCGCAGTAGTACATATATCTCTGTGGAAGTCAGCAGTAAGATATGGCTGGCGAGATTTATACATATCTGGGCGACAAATAGAGTCACATCTCGGTCTGTGGGATGTAATGGCGTTGAATCGAGTATAATGTATAACTTCTTTCATTATACATTTGACCACCTGACGAATTCTAAGTGTTTACACATTTACATTTTCACTTTCAATATTTATTTCAAAATATCCAACTTTGTGCAATCCAGTGCCTTTTTGATGTAGTTTTGAATGGTTATAAATAATTGTGTGTTTTGATTGGTTAATTTCAAATGACGACTTGCTGAGAAATCGCTCTTCATCACAAAGTGAAAATAATCCTTTAACTACCGAGACTTGTTTTAATTTAGCCTTAGTCTAGCTATCCTGAAGTCAATAATGAAAATATCCACTAAAGTTTGGGTTTGGTCATTTTCCTGGTCTTTTAATTTTATCATACTCGTATATACAGAAGCATATATTTTCAAAAGCAATACTACGTTAATCCATGAAAGCAATTAATCTATAAATGATTATGGTTCAATTAACCTAACTAATCCACATTTAAAATACGAGAAAAAACTGAAATAACTCTGAAAGATATAAACGTACATATTACGTACGCATATTTTAAAAGCGGAAAACCATTCAAATCCCACAAGTTATTATATTCATAAACAATAATTCAAATTGCATAAAAATTTCATTTAATGTCTTTCCACTTAATTAACGGGTTTACAGTGTATAATACGGTAGATTTCATAATGGAAAAATAGTTATCCTTAATATTAATGTTCCATTCTCATTTATATTGATTTATTGATAATTTTATATTGATTTATATCGATATAAAATTAATTAAAATGCTTATAACCCTTTGTAATACTCAATTTTGTATATTTTTTATGGTTAGGGAGAATTATTGCTTGCCAAATGTTTTGCATCTTCAAATACGATGTGAGAGGATTAAAACCCCAAGATACGGTCTGGGCCGTTTGTGAAAAACCATTTTTGTTTACTAGAGTACTAAATAAAAATGTATCTAAAAACATAAGCTATCAATTAAAAAAAGTATATTTTACACAGACATATGATCGAACATGAATTATTTTTTGGAGGTTCCCTGTCGGCGCACGCCCCGCCCTGCGACTCCGGTCGAGACCTTGTTTTACGGGCGCCTCCATTGCCTCCATTGCCCTCCTGCAATAAACCCGATTTTTATGACGCATTGCGTTCGTCAATTTGGGTCGAGCTTGGCAATAAATGAGCTGAACCGACGAAATGTTCGGATTGTGACGTCAAGAGGTTGGTCAAGGCGATCAACGTCGTCATAGAACATCTGATCTATTGGTGTAAACATAGTAAAAGTTACACCAAAAATATTTTATGGAAATCATTGTCTTGCTAAATTATAAGTTATGCGATCACAAATAATAAGAGAAGAAAGAAGACAGCTCTTTAAACGGTCGCTGAATCAAATTTAACTTGATTATTTCCTGCATCGTTAAAACATTTCATTATACAGTCCCCCTGTACTTATTATGATTATATCGGCGAGGTTTCGCCCAATCAAATTACCGGCAGAGGATTTCCTTGAAATTGTTTCCCTCCTATTGGACCATTTGCATATTCCAGCTTTCAACTTGTTTTCAGGGTTTTCTCTCAAGTGAAATAAACAACAATATGAATATAATACCCCCGTCGCAGCAGACCTGCGTACTCAGCGAATTTCAAAATCTATAACATAATAATAACAATAATATATGACAAGTTTTATTATTATCTGTCAATAAATAAGAGTATTATATGCCTACCCTCCATAAGATTAACATGGGAAAGAGTATGCGGGTTTGCTGCTGTCAGGGACGCTGAAAGTAGGTGTTTCTAGCGTAAACAATTTATATTTTGACCATTTATATCAAGTTTTATCAACATCTGTCCACAAATGAAGGAGTTTACCTAAACTCTATATGATTAACATGGGAAAAGAGTATGCAGGTTAGCTGCCATGATAAACACATAAACTATGATTTTTAAGCATAAATGTTTCGATCTAAACCACATGAGCCTAAATATCAAGTTTCATCCAAAAATATTAGATAATAAGTGAAACATTATTTTTTCCTTATTCTCCATAAGATTAACATTGGAACCCCAAAATACAACGTACTGTGTTTAGATTTTTAATATCTCGGTAACCGTTGTAGATAGAGAAAAACTTTAAGTAAAATTAAATTTTGTAGTTTTTTAAGGTGATTCCAATACTGAAAGATAAAATTTGAAATTTTTAAAAATTACATGGGAAAAACTAAAAAAAATCCATTTTTGGGGCACAAAACCATTTCAAACTACCCGTTCCGATTGACCGATAGGTCTGGTTTACGAACTCGTCCGAGCAAATATGGGAATACACGTCTCTACAAAGTTTGGTCTCGATCGGACCATTTTTACGGGAGTTATCGTGTTCACAGACACACATATATAGTTGTTATTTTTTAAAAAAAAAAACCACTACATTTGTGTGTCTGTATTCCCATATTTGCTCGGACGAGTTCATAAACTAGACCTATCGGTCAATCGGAACTGGTAGTTTGGGGTGGTTTTGTTCCCCAAAAATACAAACACACACATATATATTTATACTACATATATATATAATTTTAACGACTATTGTTTTTGGTCTCTGCACCTAAAGAAGAAAAAATAACAAGGCCCCGGGCTTAAGTCTTACCATGAGATCTACGGTACGGTAATAGCTTCTTCCCTATGGGAAATTCGCTAATAAATACAGTAATTTCGTGAGTTCAATATTATTACATAAAGATAATATTAAACATACAACTATTTGTAACTTATTGCTCGTCTGCATAACATTCAAACGTTAATTTTATTCGTGATACTCAAACAAAACACGTTCCATTAAACACATACGTTTAAAAATGTGTATTTACTGGTTATTGCCTGTACTCGGAATCTCATTTTAATTGTGTCTGCATTTTCACCATTATTGGGTTTTACACATCATTTGTTCGGAGATATAAAATATTTTAGTAATAGTTTTAAATTACTGTAGTACATTAGTGTTTGATAAACAACCCTTATTAGGATACTAGCTTTGTTATCAATACCTACTTTATCTACATAAACATGTTTTGTTTGAATTGCATATAAACTAAATCATTTGTATGAGTTTGGGTTTTAAATTTTGTTATATATATATATTTATTAAGTATATTGATTTATTTAATTATGAAGAATAGTTAAATATTTAATATTTGTTTTTTTTATTGCAGGTACTGGAGATAAAGGTTTAAGCTTGAGTAAGTGTTGTATTTAAATTTTGAATATCAATATAAATTATTTTATACGTTTAAGGTATTTTACTTCTACATCTTGACGAATCAGTTAACGTAGTCTATTCGTAGATTCTTCTCCTTGGAATAGAATCATAATCAGCATACAATGGTATTAATACTGTAATTTCCAGATAGTTTCATATAACAAATACACACGTTAATTAAGCTAATTTTAGTTTTATTTTTGTCTACACAGATTATTTTCTTTCTTTTGTGAAATGGGTGATGTAGTAATGTGGATTTTTCAGTTTTAATTTGTCTCTTCAAGTAAACATATTTATATATTTAATTTATTTAATTTTTAGCGAATTTTCCATAGGGAATAAGCTATTACCGTAGGTCTCATGTTATTTTTACCGTTATTTGTTACCGGGACCATGTTATTTTTTCTTCTTTAGGTGCCTAGACACCAAAAACAATAGTCGTCAAAAAAAATATATATATATATGTGTGTGTGTGTGTGTGTGTGTGTGTGTGAACACGATAACTCTCGTAAAAATGGTCCGATCGAGACCAAATGTGGTAGAGACGTGTATTTCTGCATTTGCTCGGACGAGTTCGTAAACCAGACTTATCGGTCAATGGGAACGGGTAGTTTGGGGGGTTTTGTACCCCAAAAAATGGGTTTTTTGCGTTTTTCATATGTAATTTAAAAAATTTTTAGATTATATATCTCACCATTAAAATTTGCTTAAAAACTACACAATTTAGTTCTCTAAAGTCTTTCTCTATCTCCAACGGAAAAATTAATATTTCACTTATCAACCAATATTTTTGGATAAAACTTTACATTTAGCTTCATGTGGTTGAGGTTCATCCATTTATGCTTAAAAATCGTATTTATGTGTTTATCATGGCAGCAAACCTGCATACTCTTTTCCCATGTTAATCATATGGAGAATAGGCAAACACCTTTATTTATGGACAGATGTTGATGAAAGTTGGTATGAATCATTCATACCAACTATGTATGGTTGATGAAGTTGGTTAAAAATAAAACATTCTGGTTGTATAAATGCCTACTCTCAGTGTTCCTCACAGCAGCAAACCTGCACACTCCTTTCCATGTTAATCTTATGGAGAATAGGTAAATAATTCTCATGTCTATCGACAGATTTTGACCAAACTTGTCACATATATTATTATTATATTATTGATTTGGAAATTCGCTGAGTACGCAGGTCTGCTGCGACGGGGGTATTAAATACGTTACATGAACGAACTAACTAATATCAAATTTCAGATATCGGGAGGAAAAGATTAGCCTTAGGTGTTACACTCACGTTACATCCGTGTATACAAACCATTTGTTATGGTATACCTTGTAAACCCGGTTCTGTATTGGAATTTCACAAATAACAGGTTTTGCCTTACAAATATACTCGCGCCAACAGGTATGGTATGATGCAGGTATGGCATGATGCAGGTATTGTACTGTGTTACAAAGTCGAACTTTAATGTTATGCTAATGATGCAGTTTCACGCAAGAACTATTTTAATTGATCCAGAATTGCTGGAATGTGTGTGATCGGATAAGCCTGTTGAGCCCAAGGTCTGCTGTAAATTCAACGAACAATGGGGTGTACTGATCTAACTACCTGTCTAGTGAGGCCTTCAAGGTTGGTACTGGGAAACAAAAATAAAAGTACACCACCAGATCGTGCCATTGGACGGTGACATAGGAAAATATTTGTATAGTTTACAAGAAACGGTTGCATTGTTTAACTACCTATTTTTGTACATTGTCGCATAGCATACTAGGCTTGTTATTTAAACATATCTTTCGAGTTTGGTAATACCAATAGGCTACATTTTATTTATTTATTTTCTAAGAAATGTTTACATGACCTTGACCCCACCAAGGCAAAACTTGTCGGTGGGGTTCATTATGTGTATAATGTTACAACCACAAAAATACAGTTTAAATATTATAATACTTTTTTATTCTGTATATACTTATGACAAAATATTCCGTGGTTGATCACTAGGGCGGACATCTGCCCCAATGCAGATTGATGCTTTAGCAACTATTTTTTAAACAATATAACACAATAAAGAAAAACAATATAACAATTTATAAACTATACAATCACTGACCAAACATGATGATTACGCAAATAAAAAAAAACTAACATTCAATAAATAATTGATAAGCATTAATGTGACAAAATGACGATGCTATGTTCTTGTTTGTCTGATGAGCATCAAGTAACTGGGAAACAAAAAACAATGACGATCCATTCATGACAAGGCAGTGCAGGAATAACACATAAGTTGATTGCAAAAAAAAACACATGTAATGGACACATGTATACGAAATTATGCAAAAAAAACCCAAATCATTACAATAAAAATACAAAACTAAAAAACCATAATATAAAATTTCAACATAATTTAATATATACATTTTGACTAACAATTCAACCTATTCACTGACATGCATGATGGTAAACATTCAGGAGACAACATACCATAAATTAAATACAATAATAAAAACACCAAAAAGTACAGTATTATACATAATCATAAGTTGACGATGTAAGCATGTTCTTTGCTTTGTTCCTGGAGAACATAACCAAAGTAACTGAGTACAATGACGATCCATATTATTAAGATTATTTCATGTGAAGGCAGTGCAGGAATAAACAGGATCTTGGATTGCATGGTAACAAAAAAGCAGTTAATGAAAACACATGTATACGAATTATGCAAAATCCACTTACAAGTCAATACTAAAAACCTTTAGAACTTTAGGACATAAAACCATCACCCTCTTCCAAAATTTAAACTGCCTAACATAAATACTGTATCAATATATACACTTTCTGACTAACAATTCCCAAACCTATTACTGACATGCATGAAATGGTAACATTTTCAGGATTGTAACAAACCATCAAATTAAATACCTAATCCATAACTAACAAAATAGTAGCTTATAATACTTTATTGTTAGAGAAGCTAAGTATAACCAGGTTTCCAGAGCCTACAGTCCATGTAGGATTCTTTTTTCAGCTAATACAGTTTTACTAGCAAAATACTCCCAAACTTAATAGCCATGATATAATTTTCCTTTCATAGATAATACAATTTTCAATCCTTTCAATTTTCTCTGGTACTGTACACAATTAAAAGGGTAAGGAACAAAAAGCTATAAAAAGTTCTTGTTATAGATAGGTACAGTGTATTTTATCCCACCCATGGTTCTAGTTGCAGTATTTTAATATCTTAGGTGACTTCCATTCACATTTTTGGTAATATTTTGTCACGATACCCAATGCATAGAAACCTTTCACCCACAACTACGTTTACATACATTGACATTAATAAGCGAACCACACATCTTTCCGCTAAAAATAAGTGTTTCATTTTACAAAACAAAAGGCGTTAATTCCCATTAATGCCATAGCTTTTACTATCCTATTATTATTAATATTATTAGGTGTATTATTTCATAATATGTATTGGAAATAATTTCCAATCTCCCTGTGACCCGCGTTGTGTAAGTGGATTCTTACTCAAAGTACTTCTCTGCTTTATCGCGTTTTATAAAAGAGCGCAATATCGTGTTTATGAACGTGTTATCATCACCTTCGTATCAGGAATATGGTGATAAAACTTTAACGCTTCAGGCATCATGTTTCCAGGAATACAAGGCCTTCATATTATACTCCCATTACTTCTAACGAATTCCTTAGCGTTATAATATCTTGGTTTGGTTATAATATCTTGGTTATTATCTTGGTTAAAACTTGAGCTGTTATCTACTCTTCCGTAATTATTGTGTTTCAGCTTATTTTAATATTATTTTAAAAAGCCAATACATCTAAATCTATTTTTTCATAACACTGTGAAAGTCTATGCTGAAGGTATCATGATTATAATAAATGTTGGCTGTGTCTACTGATTACATCTGGTTTCTGACCAAAGTAGTCTTTATGTTGGGGTGTACTTGTACAGGAACTTTAAATTTTATGAAATGTAAACATAAATGAAGATATTTTTCCTTGGTTTTCCAAAATGTTTAAGGCGAAGAGTATTTTACAAGCCAGCCAACACTTACAGACGTGGACAATGAACACGTAGCGGATGCGGTCAATGGTACACCCACCCGTGAGTCGTAACTTGTCCGGTTATCAATTTGAAAACTGATATTTGGATAAAACTGTTGTTTAATTGATCTACCATAATATTTTTACTTTCCAAGCAGTAAGATGGATTACATGGTTATGTTCTGGACATACTAAACGTTACTGGCGCATTCGTTATCAGTATTTAAATAAACATGAATATGATTAAAAATTACACGCATAAGAATGGATAGATTTAAAATCTAATTGATCTGATTGAAAGGATGAGATAAGTGTACTCTCAGTGTCGATGTTCATAAATGTACATAGCTGAGAGCGGCGAGAGAGGAGGATCCGGATCACATCCTTCACTCCGAGAAGTTAACTAACTTAACTGACATCGATTACTGCAGTTTTAGAAAGCCATCATTACTGTTATCCTGGTATTTCTCACGACGATGAAAAGAAGTTTCAATTACATATTTATAACCGACTAGCAGTAAGCCCGTCCTTTGTACGGGTTGTAGGATTCAGTTTAAAGAAGAAAGATCATCATACCAAAATGTAAATCTGAAATCCTAAACAAATCAATACGAAGAAAATAAATCAATACCCAGCTTTATTATTTAGTATTACTTTACAATTAAATAGATTAGAACATTTATGCCATTATTATTGTAAGTTAAACGTTAAAATAACTTTTTAATATAGTACTGTATTTCGAAATGGGTTTAAAATCAATGACCAATATAAACTAATATTGGTTCGACAGCTGTTTGTTTTTTCTATTAAATCTTTGAACTACAAAGACAGCTGATTATTATCAGTAGGTTATTCATTGAAAACTGAAGCAAAATGCGACCAATATTGCATAAAAAGTGGGGGTTTACATGCTCGTTATTTACTTTTCAAGGGGCGGCGGACAATTTCAAGTTGAAACAAATTGAAACACCTTCTCTGGAATGTAGAGAATACACGAAATAAGTTTCATTGTAATCAGTTCTCCTTTTTTCGGAGAAGACGGCGTAAAATGCCTCCTGGAGCGTCACAGGCAAACAGACAAACAGACAAAAATTGAGATAAGACCGGTTTCGGCTTCTCTAACGTACAAAAAGTAAAAATAACTAAAAAATGAATAATTCTGAGCAATGTACAGACAAAACTCTAATTTTTTTATAGATTTACATAATTTTATCCACATAATTAATATAGGATTGTCATATATAATTTCTTCCCATTAAAAAAACTAATTTCCGCTTTTGAAAAAAAACTTTTTCGTTAAACTACTGTGAAATCATCTCTTTTCGTTGTATTATTACGTTGTTTACCACGTAATGAGAAGGTTACTATGTTTACTATGGCTAATACCTAAAAGATAAAAATCGTATTGGTTTTGAAATGTTTGAGTTTTGTTTTTGCAACTGTACTGAAGAAACATTGAAATGTCAGTTTTTTTGAAAAAATAATTAGTCTTTGTAGTGTGACTAAAAGTATTGTTTAAAACCTGTGGTTAACAAATTCTCGACCATATATGAAATGCTCGTTAAATCTTGCACTTGAAACATATGCTGTTAAATATGCAATTACTTTTGACTCTTGTTATGAAATATACTATTAATTAATCATTAAATAACAATAAAATGCCGCAGCGTGTATAAGAAACTATTGTTCATGACTTATATGATCCATAAACTATTACCATAAAGGAACTTAATATGAAGGAAAATCAAGCTGATTGATGACGTTTGCGTTGCGTGACAGTTTGAGACAGCCTCATCAGCTGTTTATTAGCAACTAGGCCTAGGCTCATGTGATGTATAGCGTCGCGGTGCGGATAAGCGTTAACACGCGTCAGATGGCCGATAGCGGCCGAAACTGACGTCATTATTAGCATGGGCCATCTCCTATCAGATCTTAATTTGTTCCACTTCCACCAGATATGCGTGCGTGTGCGTGTGCGTGTGGGCCGCTGAACAGTCCTGCAGATTAATTCATCCACCGACTGATACAGATTTCCCCGTGTTTCTCATCTGTTACATCTGAGAGGGAGACTCGTTATGTATAAATACGTGTTTGAAGTTTTCACATTTGTTATTTTGAAGGTTTATAGAACTGAGTTGACCAGGATAACCGTGATGTAATAGTATGATGTTACGCAAAACAAGCTGAAGGTTTTGGAATTCTTTGGACTATTCCAGTTGGTCCTAACTTAGGACTACATAAAATGTAATAATACTCGTGCAACAGTATCAATGGTTTCAATGATCGTGTTAGTTTTAAAATACAATTATTTTACTTTATTTCGCAATCGTATTAAATTAAAATTTATTTCGGTGAAAAGTAGTGAGCTTTTCACTGAAATAAAAAAATACGATAAGTAATGTCGGAATAAGTTATTTTATTGATCACACAAATACATTGGAAGAAATTAATTATTGCTCATAACAATCAAAATGTTAACCAAATAAATTAATAAACTGAACAGCAGACATGTTCTAATTATTACAAACTAGCTGACCCGGCGAACTTCGTAACGCCTAACAGAAAATACATGTTAACTTTAATTGGCCATTTTCTGAAGTCAAATAGCATTGCGGCTTCGTTGTGAAAGCTTTAAATAGTCAACAGCTGATTATTATAATAAACCTAATATGTATAAACATTGTAATTATTCTATTTAGCAAACATATAAACATGTTACTTTTAATCATACAGAAAATATAGAAATATAAATACAGTACATAATTCCCAAAAACCATAAACTATTAACGTGGCGAATAATGCTGTTCATTTTGTACAGCACATATTTACTTAATAGTTTTACATTTATGAATGATTCAGATGGCATTGGATGGTAAAGCATATTACTAATGGAAAGTAAACAAACAGCTGGTTTAATAAATCAAATGTTTTTATTGTAGATAATTAATTTGTAAACAAACTTATTCCTCATAAGGTTAACATTAGGAAATTAAAACGCTATAAAATGGAAACTAATTGAATTTATGGAAACTGAATATGCCTAAAGCATGACCGGAGCAGAGACGAATTCAAAAAATCAAAGATCATTAAAATCGGTCCAGCCGTTCTCGAGTTATAATGCGTGTAACTGACACGACTTTGTTTTATATATTTAGATTGTCATTTAAATTGTTAATTGAGTTACTTTCCACCACGACTAGTTAGGTTCCAAGACATGATCTAGAACATAGAACCTAACAAGAATACAAAAGTAAATAAATTACACACACACAGTTCCCAGCCACGACAGGCGATCACCATCTACGGACGCCACCACCCGTCACCCCAGCCACGACAGGCGATCACCACCTACGGACGCCACCACCCGTCACCTCAGCTACGACAGGCGATCACCATCTACGGACGCCACCACCCGTCACCTCAGCTACGACAGGCGATCACCACCTACGGACGCCACCACCCGTCACCCCAGCTACGACACATGATCACCACCTACGGACGCCACCACCCGTCACCTCAGCTACGACACATGATCACCACCTACGGACGCCACCACCCGTGACCTCAGCTACGACACATGATCACCACCTACGGACGCCACCACCCGTCACCTCAGCTACGACACATGATCACCACCTACGGACGCCACCACTCGTCACCTCAGCTACGACAGGCGATCACCACCTACGGACGCCACCACCCGTGACCCCAGCCACGACAGACGATCACCACCTACGGACGCCACCACCCGTCACCTCAGCTACGACAGGCGATAACCACCTACGGACGCCACCACCCGTCACCCCAGCTACGACAGATGATCACCACCTACGGACGCCACCACCCGTCACCTCAGCTACGACAGGCGATCACCACCTACGGACGCCACCACCCGTCACCCCAGCCACGACAGGCGATCACCACCTACGGACGCCACCACCCGTGACCCTAGCCACGACAGACGATCACCACCTACGGACGCCACCACCCGTCACCTCAGCTACGACAGGCGATAACCACCTACGGACGCCACCACCCGTCACCCCAGCCACCACAGGCGATCACCACCTACGGACGCCACCACCCGTCCGCTACGACAGATCACCTACGGACGCCACCACCGTCATGTATACGACAGGCATAAACCACCTACGGACGCCACCACCCGTATTCAGATTATGGACGCCACCACTCGTCACCTCAGCTACGACAGGCGATAACCACCTACGGACGCCACCAACCGTAACCCTAGCCACGACAGACGATCACCACCTACGGACGCCACCACTCGTCACCTCAGCTACGACAGGCGATAACCACCTACGGACGGCACCACCCGTCAAGCTACGACAACGATCACCACAACGGACGAACGTCAAGCCACGACAGATCACCACCTACGGACGCCACCACCCGTCATCTGTAACCATAAAATTACTTGTACACTTGTTTTGAAACTATTTATTAAATAAACAAATTTTAAGATATTGTGCCTTTGATATAACAAAACTGTTGGCAGTAAAGTTATTAGGCATTGATTATCGGGGTTTCGTAACTCGTAAATAAGAGCAAGCGGAAACCCGTAAATTTACATGTCTCGTTTTGGGAAAGGAAAGTGAATTACTTTTTTAAACTAAAAAATATTCTTGGAATAAAAGTTTTAAACAGAAAAATATAGTAGGGTGAATATAAAAATGAAACTTCCTATTGGCTAGCCTGTATAATTCAACAGTCGCACATTGTACTTATCATCTTAATTTATAGCTTAATTTTAAAATGTTCCACTTAACAGACGAGTTTAGTTTGTTATCAACTGTTGTTATTGTTAAATCAATTTAAAAAATTTCGTACAAGGAAGCTTTTTTAAATGCCTATTAAAGTGACATTCCGTAGTGGAACGTGTTTTTGAAAAATTCTATTGAGTTTGTAAAAGTCTTCAAATATATTTGTACTTTGTACAAAACTTGTACCAAGTACAAATAATATTATGTACTTGGTGCTATATTATTCCTTAGAATGTTTTCGGCCCAAAATAGTGTAATAAATGTTATAAGAAACTATTAGCAGAGCGATATTTCTTAATTTTATTCTTTAAAAATATAAACGGTACTGTATGAAACTTTATTTTCAATGTTATTTTGTTTGAGTAGCGGGTGGATACATTTATTTTGAGGTTCCCTGAATCCAAAAACATGGTTTTGGACTGATGTCTGTTTTTTTTCTGTGTACAAACTCCGAGACCACACTGATCGTCCGCTTTGTATCAAATTTGTTACACAAGTGAACTTTGCCAATACTCTTATCTCCAGACCATTTTTATTTTTTAGAATTGTCTATTTTTAAGGTTAGTTTACCCCTGAAACCCCTAAACATGATTAAACTAAAAAATCCTCAAAATCTGCTATATATTACAATTTCATGGTTTATAACGATAAACCATAAAATTACATTTTCAAATGTAAACCATGAGTTTACATTTTAAAAAATCGTAAACTTTCTGGTAAAACAATAAAAAATCAATTTCTTCCCTATTCCTCAACCAGTTTCCATGAAACTTTGTAACCAGTGGAAGGTTACAAAAACCAACAAAACCAGCTCAAAATGGTTTGGTATTACCAAGGGGTGGGGAAGGTATGCCCCAACAAATTTCCAACAATTTATTTAACTGGTTCGCTCTCGTTCGATTAACCAATTGGATTATTATTTTCGAAACAATAAATATTTAATGATATTGAGACGAACGTTAAAGAATAAGATAGTTTTATTAAAGGTAGTATGTGTCAGTCCACTGATACCATTTATCTTGTTCTAGGATGATAATATATAAATTGAAAACATCAATGCATTACTCGAGCCCATTCTGAAAACGGATTGCTCTCTTCTGTATGATAAGGGCTTCAATCTGAAGCCTTATCTCTTCTTTACCGCTTATAAACCCTTCTTTTTCGTTCCCTTACAACCATGTTTACCTTCCTTTTTAAGTGTATGATGTCAATTCCTATGTATATACCATTGCTGTCTTATCTTATATTCCAGATACTAAAACAGTTTTATATACATATACCATGACTATTTTTGTAATATGGTTATTCAGCATTTTGTTTTGTTTTTATGGTATATATAACATTTCTCAGTCTAATTTTGTATTTCATAGCAGTAACTGTAGATTAGACAAGTGCATTGTATGAACTGAGGGAACAATAAATTTTCTGCAAACCTCGGACATTAATCTAAGCGGTTATTGCTATTGCGAATAATATCTGGGTTACTGAAAAATGCAGCCTCTAACAAATATAAACCATTCAATTAATTTCACAGTTCTATGATGTATAATGTATTCTTATAATAATAAGTACCTGGTGACCGAGCTTTGCTCGTATAGAAAAAGACATGTATTATAAAAATTAATTAGAAAAATTACTCAATGAAAACATTTATATGGTTTAAATAAAACCGATTTAATACACCATGATTAATATAGCACTGAACAAAAAGTATCGCGCCTAGTGGTGGGGATTTAACTCGCGACCTTTAATTCTTGAGGCCGACACGCTACCACTCGGCTACGGCGTCTGTCAAATGAGCAATGCCGTTTATCACAAATTGTTTAGTAACCTGATAATTTTTACATTTATTACATACATAAAATAAATATTTATGAAAAACCTCTATTTACATATTGTTCCCCGCCGTCTTCAATCAAGAACTGTCAAACGGTTATAAACAGCTGTTTTTGTTTGTATTGTTTACGTTTTATCCTCCATAAGCGTAATGTTAAATTTTTAGATTTTAAACTCAATATTACAAGAAAACACGAATTTTCCTGGACATTAGACCTATCTAGAACTTATTTTCTACTCGGAAATGAGTTATTTCCAAAATTTAAAGAAATTCCTTAGTGCCGTTTTCGAGATCCGTGTGCAAATATATATATATATATATATATATATATATATATATATATATATATATATATATACAAACCTTGCTCGTATTATAGTATTGGATATATATATATATATATATATATATATATATATACAAACCTTGTCCTTATTATAGTATTGGATTTTCCCATGAAAAAGCTCAAATTACGTAATTATCTACTTTTATTAATCCCCTTCGAATGAAATTGTAAGTCTTCGGGTATTTTAATATCTATAGGCTAGGATGTAAACAATTTTTTGTGGCTCATATAATCTGAATTAATTATAATATTGAACTTTAAGTTCAACAAACTTGTTTATGAATTTGAGTAATATCCGAGCAATAACGTAAGCTTACCTTGATAAATGAAAACATTCTCTTAACAAAATTATTGTTCCTTAAAGTTTTCGCATTTATCAACAAAATGAGAGAAGTTGCATTCATTAATCTTCCAGACAACGGAAATTTTTTTACTTTTGCTGGCTGACTATTGATGTTACATGTACTTTGTAACGTCAACATCGTTGGCGATGGATATTGTTGAACTTTGTGTTGCAATATTTGACTTTTTATTTAATTTTTCTTGGGATGTATGTAATATTAAAATTCATTTCATAGATTAAAAATAAATGTTTTTCCAATTTTATATAGGTAACCTTAAAGGCGTTTTATATTTCTCCTTTTCCTTCTTTCATTTGTATTTTTGTGTATTTGCATTTCCTATTTTCCAATTTTTTGGGTTTCATGGATTCATGTCAGTCTCAAAATATATACTGAGTCATTTTTTAAGTTAACTTTTATAGGCTTAGGTATAACTCTATGTAGGTATTATGCTTCTGTTATGCTTTTCTTTCAAATAAACTTATTCTACCCATATCTCTATTTGGGAAATTATACCTTATTTTTGCAATAGTAGGTTAAAATGCCGGGAAGAAAACTGGTATATAGGCTAATATGTTTATGTTTACCTTAACTCCGATTTAACGTCTTTATCAAGAGTATGTTAAATCGTATGTATGTAAAACGTATGTGTGTGAATGATTTTATTGATAACTCTATGCTATTCACGTTATTTTAAAAAGTATAATAAAATTCCATCCAAAACGGATTCGTTAGATGTTAGTACATCGTATGACTTTAGAATATACAAAAATAATTCATATATTATTTGTTTATCTTAGTAATATATAAAAGAGTATGTGTGTGTGTGTACGTTGCCTATAGACTTCGGAACCGCTCGAAAGGTTGTAATGAAATCTTCAGGTATTATTAAACATGATTCGAGGATGGTTTCTATGTTCTATGTTCTAAATTCGGTGCAAATCTTTCCAAAGGGCCCATAGGACATGAAAGGGTGCGGTTGTATAAAGGGTTTTATACATTTAGTGTTTACAATATAAACAGCTGTGACTAAATAATTATAAAGTTTCTTTGAACTTTATACATTACTGTTCGGAGGTACGAAGTTCGCTGGTTGACTTTAGTTATGAGATGAAGTTATGACCATTTTTACATAACTAACCGCGTTAGTAATGTAAAAACAAATGCGCGTTGACTTCAAGAGCGAAGAATTGCTTGGAATATTTAAGATGCAAATCGCCGCTGGGGAGAAACAATTTAGAGGAAATTCTTCTCAGTAATTTGATCAATCAAACTCGTTTCAATCTCCAGTCCTTCGAATAATGAAAACTGGCAAAGAAAACAGCCTAAGGGTTTTGTTTGAGTCCAGATGTGTATCCTATATGTAGCCACGGCATGCGTAAGTTTGAAAGGAGTTGAGGGGATTTTTAAATTATAAAATTTAGCGTATTACTGTTTTTAAAAGGCCTTCAATTTATGATACAAATACATTACGTTTGCAGTAACATTTTACACTAACTTACACTTGTGAATATATAAAGATAAAACGTTTGTATTTACTTCCCTGTGGGAAATGGATTAAATCATGGATATGGCTAAAGGGAATGTTTTCACTTCATGAAACAGCTGTTCTTATGTTTTAAATTTTTGTCGTTCAAATTACTAACCCCCCACCACCCCAGGGCTAAGACATATCCATGTCAAAAGAAGATCTTTAAGATTTTTCTACATTGTTAAAGAATGTTAAGAAACTTTGGATTATAGCTATTGCCTTTTGGTAGGTAGTTCAGTATAATGTTTTGAGCAATATAAATTTACTTTTCTGTAATTCCACAAAATTTACTCGTACAAAGGTCAGCACTACAAACTTCTGACTTTTGTCACTATAATGTCTAAATATATGTATAAATCTATCAGGACATATCTCACTGCTAAAAGCTATGTAGAACCGTAATGATGTACAACTTTGTATCATCTTAAGTATAATCCTAGATGGCGTCGAGTTGGAAAACAGATGTCGAAATATGCTAAAGCTAATGGTGAATCATTATTCATCCAAGTAATTTTTATTTTACAAAATTATTCTTTTAATTAGGGTAACAAATTTTATCAGATGAACACATTATGCACTATTGTATTAAAATATTTATAAGAATAAAAAAATATGTTTTTGTCGCCAAAGCCTTGATATTGTAAATGTGTATCTCGATGACTTGCTAAATATTGTTAGTAATGGTATCCATAAAATTCATAAGTTTCTTTTTTACTTCTTTTTTAACTACTGTTAATTTGACCCCTGCTGATGGTTCGTAAATTATAGAGAAAAACTGTCATAGTAAAAAAGTATACGGATAATCATATACAAGACCGAATTCGTAATATAATTGTCAACTAAAATGATTACTGGTCTTGAGTAGTAAGTAAATTAATAATTGTGATTCAATTTTTTGTTCTCCCTACGCCAAATGCATTTTTGTAGAGTCATAGAGTGGTCATACACAAACGCTTTTTGGGAAAACGTCCTAAATCCAATTGGGCATCCTGTGATTTGAACACTTATCCTCGTGCAGCGAAGTCCAAGACGCTAACCACTAGGCTAGCAAGAGTGAGGCGTAACTCATTATTAAACTATTTTATACAAAACAAACTTCCATTTTCATTTTTTATTGCTTCTTGCACTACCACTACCATAAAAAGTTACCGGTCAATAAATAAATAAATAATAAGAATAAATTTAGGTTACCTACCTGGGTTGTTCTAATATTTATAATGCTGTACTAAATGAATGAATGAATGTAATGAATTAAACGGATTTAGAATAGAAAGCAAATAGTCGACGAGCCATCTGAAGAGGCCAGAGTCGGGTTGAAAGTCTGTTCTCACTTTTACAGCCCCTGCCTGTGTTTGTCACGTTTTACAGCGCACTCTAGTGTCCCGAGTCTAAGAGCACAAATAGCCTAGACTCGTGTCATTGTCATCACTAGTTTCTAAAACTCTCCCAAACTTGGAATAAAACTACAGTATCTAAATCAGTTTGGATGCAATTTACAATCTACATGCTTCAAGCATTACAATAATTATTCCGATATAATTTCATTTTTTGGGATATTCAGTGTAAGAGGTATTGAAAAAATTGTAAATCTGGGATTTTAGTGAGTACAATAGAACTCTTAACTATCCGAACTAATTAGGCCGAAATCGATTCGGATAATGTAAAATTCTGGTGATTGGATAATGACCTATAAACTACATCAGCTATTATAAACCGAAAATCTTATTTTTACATGGAAATAAATAAAAATAAATTTGGTGGTATACTTGTTAGTGCAAAGATAATAGCAGGGAGTACTGATAACAGTAAAGACCTCGCCGAGTCGTATCGTCGTGTGTCGCACATTCTTGCATTTCCACGCGTCCGAAGGTCACTTCGGAAAATCGGTGTTCTACTTTAAAACTTTTAGATACCTTGTTGTTACCAGCTTTGGACGATTGCGTGGCTCCTCGCAACGTGGGAAACTCGCGCTGACACATGCGCCCCGGCATCGCACCCTCCCCGTTATCACACCCCGCCTGGTACCCGGTACACGGCACACGACCTTGGCCGTCCCTCACGCCCTCCTGCGCTGGAATCTCCCCGGAGCTAAGCCCTAGTCGTGGGAGGCTGGTTTCACTCGTGAGAACCCATTGTCCAGCAATGCGGGTTTCCTTGTGGCAGTGAAAATAAATTACGCTCTTCTAATGGAGGTCAAACCGGTGGTCGATGAAAGAGAATAATTTGTAATGTGCGTGTTTACAGAAGTTTTTTAAATTTCCTCATTGAACCGGTGTTATATATCTGGCTCTCAGTTATTTTTTGGTCTTCAACATAGTTTTCAAACAAATTAATGGTCACCAATCAATATACGGTTTTATAAAACAGAGTCAGTTTATTGAAACTTTTGTACAAACAGTCAGATAGATTCATATTAATGGGAATCATTTGTGATCACTCTAAACATACAGTAGTATAATATATTGATTGTGACGGTATACAGATATTCAATAACTGCTAATATGTACGGATATTTAAGTTTAACAACCAACCAATATGCGTTAATTGCTCAGCAGGTTAATTGTAGTACCCAATTATTGAAATAATATTTAAAAACTTGATTTAAACTATTACAATTTATTAAACCCCGTGTAAATATCAAGAGTGTATCTATTAGTGTAAACTACATACATTTGACACTACTAAATGCTTGTCTTTGGTCACTCCATAAAATCATTCTCTCTTTTGTCTGACATAACATTGTACCAAGTCAAGCGTATTGAATATCGTCATTACAGTTAGGCCTAAATGGAAAGTCTCGTACACGGGCCCAATATCCCGCACCGTTCATGCACTTTTATTAATAAACCCCGTAACAGGTCCGTGTTTAGCGCCGAGAGATTCACGCCTGATAACGCCGACAAAGCTTGTCTTTGATCTGACTCTGAAAAGCTCAAGTCAAGTAGCTTTAATTCCGCGCTGCTGATAAGCCTGCATGTATGAAGCCTTATCTCCACCTTATCGCCGCCATCTCCAAAGGGTTTCGTTCCTTTAATCTCTGTTTACGAAAAGCTTCAGTTACCTTTCAAGTGTGTATTCATATTAATAACAGAATATATTTTTCACTTTATAGTTTTGAAATTAGGAACCTATAAGTGAATTTTAACTTATTTAGTTTTTTTAATAAATTTACATTTACTACTTCTTCGTATCATTCATATTAATTCAATAATATTATCATGCGTAATAAATCTCTCAAACATTTACTATATCAATACACCCACCATACACATTTCCATTGTCCGATATGTCTGAATTACGGACTCATCCGAGTACATGTAGGGTATTCCTACATGTACTTGGATACATGAAATATATACATATCTCATATATACATATCGTGAGATATATACTTATCTCTACCGAATTTGGTCTCGATCGGACTATTTTACGAGAGTTATTGTGTTCACGGACATATATACATACTGCATATCATATATACGTATGTATTTTTTTATTTTATATATTTTTAACGACAATTGTTTTTGGCCTCAGGGTACCTCAAAATGAAAAAAATAACGTGGTCCTGGGCTTAAGTCTTAACATTAGACCTACGGTAATAGCTTCTTCCCTATGGGAGTAACTCAGAGGTAATGAGCTCACTACCAAATTAAAAATCTGCCGATTCGATTCCGGGCCCTACCGATATTTGTAATTTGACTATTAAAGTAATTAAACACATATCTAACATCAGATCGATAATAGGTATTAACAAGACTTATGTTTTGGAATGATCCCCATAAAAACGCGAAAACATGCACTAGTCGTTCATCAACACTCAACAAAATTTAAAAATACGAGTAGGCTGTTGCGTTTCATGATGATAACGTGCATCGTGAGTAAATTGGAAGGAAACATTTTAATGAGTGGACCAATTTAATAACATTGTAGCGTTTTATCGATGCAAAAACAGTTCAATTTCAATGGAATGCTTTGATTTATGTAAATTGAAGGAGCATGGGAACGTAGATGGTGATCGGAGATGTAAATGTAGCGCAAATAATATACTTGAGAGGCCGTCACCATATTTATAGTGGTTTTTTCGAGAAAACTTGAGACGAGATTTTTAAATTACATCTGACTCCGCATATTTCGATCCTGGTAAACGAATTATTCGGTACGTCAATACCGGTAGGTAGTGGTTCGATCCTGGTCGAGGAACGCCATAACGTTGTTAGAATATACACTGTGCCCTTAGTGGTTTCGATCCTTAACGCGCGGCCGCCATTACCCGGGGCACGGTACGTCACACTTGTGCCCAGGTAAGTGGTTCGATACTTCGAAATCCATTAAAACTATACGTCACACTACCGGTGAGGTACGATCCTGGTCGAGACGCCGGCCGCCATTACCTATCCGACGTCAATCCGGTGAGGTATTTCGATCCTGGTAAACACCGCGCCGGCCGCCATTACCCGGGGCACGGTTGCCGACGTCACACTGCCGGTGCCCAGGTAGTGGTTCGATCCTGGTCGAGAACCGGCCGCCATTACAACGGTGTACATCACTGCCGGTGCCCATTTTCGATCCTGGTCGAGGAACCGCGCCGGCCGAATTACTGGCACGGTCGCCGACACACTGTGCCCTAGTGGTTCGATCCTGGTCGAGACCGCGCCGGACCAATACCACGTGCTGATCAATGCCGGTGCCCAGGTAGTGGTTCGATCCTGGTCGAGACCCGCGCCGTTTACCCGGGGCACGGTCTGACGTCACACTGCAGGTAGTGGTTCGATCCTGGTCGAGGAGGCGCCCGCCGGCCGCCATTACGGGGCACGGTCCGATCACACTACCGGTGCCCAGGTAGTGGTTCGATCCTGGTCGAGGAGGCGCCGCAACGGCCACCATTACCTGGGGCTCGGTGGCCGACGTCACACTACCGGTGCCCAGGTAGTGGTTCGATCCTGGTCGAGGAGGCGCCGCAACGGCCACCATTACCTGGGGCTCGGTGGCCGACGTCACACTGCCGGTGCCCAGGTAGTGGTTCGATCCTGGTCGAGGAGATGCCGCGCCGGCCGCCATTACCCGGGGCACGGTGGCCGACATCACACTGCCGGTGCCCAGGTAGTGGTTCGATCCTGGTCGAGGAGGCGCCGCCGGCACCATTACCGCACGGTGGCCGACTCACACTGCCGGTGCCCAGGTAGTGGTTCGATCCTGGTCGAGGAGGCGCGCCGGCCGCCATTACCCGGGGCACGGTGCTGAAACATGCCGGTGCCCAGGTAGTGGTTCGATCCTGGTCGAGGAGCGCCGCGCCGGCCGCCATTACCCGGGGCACTCGCTGAATCACACTGCCGGTGCCCAGGTAGTGGTTCGATCCTGGTCGAGGAGATGCCACGCCGGCCGCCATTACCCGGGGCACGGTGGCCGACGTCACACTACCGGTGCCCAGGTAGTGGTTCGATCCTGGTCGAGGAGGCGCCGCGCCGGCCGCCATTACCTGGGGCACGGTGGCCGACGTCACACTGCCGGTGCCCAGGTAGTGGTTCGATCCTGGTCGAGGAGGCGCCGCGCCGGCCGCCATTACCCGGGGCACGGTCGCTGAGGCACACTGCCGGTGCCCAGGTAGTGGTTCGATCCTGGTCGAGGAGGCGCCGCGCCGGCCGCCATTACCCGGGGCACGGTCGCTGACGTCACACTGCCGGTGCCCAGGTAGTGGTTCGATCCTGGTCGAGGAGGCACCGCGCCGGCCGCCATTACCCGGGGCACGGTCGCCGACGTCACACTGCCGGTGCCCAGGTAGTGGTTCGATCCTGGTCGAGGAGGCGCCGCGCCGGCCGCCATTACCCGGGGCACGGTCGCTGACGTCACACTGCCGGTGCCCAGGTAGTGGTTCGATCCTGGTCGAGGAGGCGCCGCGCCGGCCGCCATTACCCGGGGCACGGTCGCTGACGTCACACTGCCGGTGCCCAGGTAGTGGTTCGATCCTGGTCGAGGAGGCGCCGCAACGGCCACCATTACCTGGGGCTCGGTGGCCGACGTCACACTACCGGTGCCCAGGTAGTGGTTCGATCCTGGTCGAGGAGGCGCCGCGCCAGCCGCCATTACCCGGGGCACGGTCGCCGACGTCACACTGCCGGTGCCCAGGTAGTGGTTCGATCACACGGTGCTATATCCAGGTTGTTATTTCAAGCCATGTATGAATGAGAAATGGGTGTAAGGTGATCATAGCGTGATCTTATAATATCGGTACTAACTAAGACTGGCGTGTTCCTACAACAGAACTTTTATTAAAAGCCCAACATCGAAAGGGACCTACAGTTTAATAGTAGTAAGTCTGTCCTTTCACTGGTTGTATGTATTAGTACCAAAACTTGAGATAATTATTAATACAATAAAACATGTACCTGAAATCGTAAACAAATAAATAAACTATCAGCTCAGGTATTTAGAAGTTATCTTAGGTATGAATATCTAAGATACATTTTTAAATATGAACTAAGTTTAAAAAAAATCAATTTAAACAAACTCATAGTTTTGATTTGATTTGACTGTTTGTAATTTTTTTGGGTAAATAATATTTTCAGCAAAAGTTAAAAAATGAGACTATCGCTCAAAACTGGGGTTTTGAGTATTCATTAATTTATTTGAATTGTACGTGGATCTGTTTAACGTATAAAAAAAACTCCAAAAAGTATATAATAATTATTTTAAGTTTCATAATATGGGTACTCTCATTTTCAGGATAAAAGTTACGAGAACCTTTTTAGGGTTATAGAAATAAAGGCAGACAGATAGGTACAAACAGACATAAATAGAGTTAAGACCTATTTCAGCTACGGTATAAAAAACGTAAAAAACCTATAATATGATAACTCAAAGGGATTAATGTACAGAAAAACATATAATTCATACAGACTACTATTATAGTCCCTACTTCAGATCAGATCTCATTTCAAAAATTCTTTACCAATAACTAAGACAAATCATTCATTTTACTGATCTGTGACAATAATAGAAATGAAAACAAAAAGTAAAGTAATAAAAGTACCAACAGGCAAACAAATATACAGTATGAACAAAAGGTGCAGTATTATATTTTAGCCAATGCAGTTTCCTTTGTGACTCAGGATTTTAATAACGGAGGTGGATCGCAGAGCATGTGTTTTGTCGTTAATAAACTGTTTACTGCGTTTAATATCAGAACTCTACGTCTTAAAATTATGTCGTAAAACAAAACATTATGATCCCCTATACTGTGAACATTATATTACTGAACCATATGTAAATTCACCATATGTCTTCCGTTAGATGTTTTGTTATTTTATCACCAAATAGTTGTCGGTTTAGAGTCAATATTATTTGGGATTATTTTTTGAAAAATATTAGTATTTATTTTCCATAAAAATAACAATATTTAAATAGTTGTTGGATAAAATTCCAAACATTACTTGGACGCTTGTCGTTAATTAAAGGGGGTTTTACATGCTTTTGAATCATTATAATGGTATTATAATATATTACGTAATACATATTCGAATTTTTTATTTAACAAATAGATTTTTAAACCACGTTTTATATTATATTTTTAAGTAAAACTCACAAAACCCCCTAAAAGTACTACTTGATCGTAGCATTAACTTTAAAAATCCTTATCATTAAAATTGAAGTACAACAACATTTATGATAAATTATAATGTAAACCAAAGGGAATGATGGAGCGGGTAGGGAAATATTTAATAAAATATTTAGCCAGAAGGTAAGCAAAGACTGGAATCTCTTTTGAAACATCTACTCGTCATAATCTCATCTTGCTCTCCACAATGCTAACGGATTCTTTTCACTTTAATGTAAACCTCTTAATGTTAACTGGTAAGCTTTTCCAAGTACTTTAATCTAATCCAATTACAAATGAGTCAAAATTTAATATAACTAAAGCTCTGTACCGTTTTGTATTTAATTTTAAATAACTCTCCATTATCCATCAAGTTCTCTTATTTTTGGACGTTTTTTATGAAACGTTCATTCGAACTCTATGATTATAGGATCATTAAAATATAATTAATAAACATATAATAAACGTATTAAATATACTCATTCAAATACGGTTGTATAGCTTTTGGATAACCCTGTCAATGAAACTTGGTACACAGCTTCACATTTTAAGTTCTAACAAAGTGTACTGAAAACGTTGTTTCCTTCATCATGACAACAAACCAACTTACTCATTCCCTATGTTATTTTCAAGGAGGATAAGCCATTGTATATAACTTCCTGATTATTTGGAAAATCGTGATAAAACGTAGGCCTATTATACATATTGATCTAGTTAAAATCTAATAATGACCAGTAAAATATCCTAGTTTTGATATTTCACATGGCTGCAAACCTACTTATTTATTGCCCATGTTTTTCTTGTGATACCAAAATTCTAATATTTATAAAAAAACTGTGATAACATTTGGTATGTGACTTAACCTATGATCTAGCTCAGTTTTTGTCGTCTCAAATACCTTACACATGAATGGAGATTCGCTAAGTACGCACATCAGCTGCTACAGGGGCATTCTATCTTTATATAGTAGTAATATTGTCAATGTATTACTATATTCCATGAGAAAGGAAAAAGGTTGGGAAAATGAGGGTGGATGCACTTTATAACTTATTTTGTTAAAGTTACCAGTTTCAATTTTCTAAAGAATATCGTGTGAATTAAATTACATTGTTCATTTTTGTTTAGTCATAGTTTAATACAAGTAGTTCAAAACTAATTACTTGTATTGTAAATTAGATATTTTAATTACCGGTACTCAATTTTAATTTTATCAACGTCTTATTAAAATATGAGGTATGAGAACAGACTAACTCATGAAAATGAAGAAAAATAGGTGTGTAACATTGTACCAGTGAAAGGGCGAGAACCTGGCTTGCGGCAGCAGCTAAGTCGCGACGCAGGGCGCAGTTCGAAGGGCGCTGTGATCCAATCTAAACATTAGCATACAAATGAACGATGCCGAAGTGTCTCCGATATACACTAACCTTCGCCGCCGAATACTCCAAAACTACTTCGTCAGACGTTACTGCTCCTACGTTAAAGCCCAAAACGTGCAAACGTGACCGTGCTAACATGGAATGCTTTATCGAACCAACCTTGCCGGTTTACGTGTAGTCATTGTTAAACCTGAATACTTGATCATTTCTTATTGTCATGCCTGAAACTAAAGGGTATTTTGAGACGTATATTATTGTAATGTAGATGACGTAACAGGATTTGTAGACGTAGGCTTTGTTAATGGCTAAGATCCTATAATTCAGTTTGCTAGGATAATTAATCAATGTCCCAATGAACGAAGACAACTTGGTCTTACCTTCTACCTTTACTTTATACTTTTAACTGAAATGGTCACCTACACAGGTAGGTATTTAAAGCTAAGTATTCATGAGAAATGAGTTTAGGATGATTGTGGCGCGATCTTGTAGTCTTGTTACTGACTAAGGCTGATATGTTCCTTAGCCAGCACTGTTAGTTAAGAGCCCAACAGGCAATGGCATCTAAGGGACCTACAGTTTAACGTGCCACTTTAGCTGTACCGATCCGTCACAAAACTGTGTAAATATTTAGCTCAAGATCGAACTGGCAATCCTCATATTATGAAGTGGGTACGATAACCACTAAACCACCTAGCTAGTAATAAAAAAAATAATAAATCCAGTATATATTGTTTTATTTAAGTCTCTCTTGTATTGTATTTAGATTTCAACAGGGCTTCTATGAAGAGTAATAAAAATAAAATTAACGAGTCTTTTCTCAGTCATTTCTTAAAGTAGCATATTGTTTAAATTAAAAATATATAAACTTTATTTACTCAAAATACTACTCTTAAAGCATTTTTATATCACAGTTGCGAATATCGTAGGAGATATGCTAGTGGAAACGCTACGCTGTCAGGAAACAAATAAATAACCTCATAGAACGGTCTGTTGATGGATTATAAGAATTAGAGGGAGCGAGGAGCGAGGGTATCCATCTTACTCCATAACATCGTAACCGACTGCTCTCTCTCTCGGCTTATTTTTCTATCAACGTCGTTTACCAACGAAGAATCTTCTTGTTATCGTATGGTATTTATACAATATTTTGAGTTTTTTTGCCGGCTTTGCCTGTAGATCTAAATTAGGTAATTTACACGATGCACATTTCGCCACGTAAATAAATTTCATATATTTAAAGGTATTGAAGCTGGATATAACAAATAATATTATAAAAGATTTGGAATTTTCTATACATGAATCTCGGACAGTATGGAAAAGAGTAAAAAAATAAATTTCCATTGTATTGCATAATGTTGTTGATATTTTACGTTTACACAGTTATCAATATTTTACAGATTACAAGTAATATGTGTTTATTTATTATTTTGTCAGTTTTCACAACTATTATAGTACACCATTAATAATAATAACAGCGTACAATATAAAAATAGAAAACTATTTCACAAAGATATTGATATTTGTATCAATAAAATTTTTGTTCAAACCAAAATGTAGTAGAACCTTATCTTCCACTATAAAAACACCCGTTGATTACGCTCTTTTAAGTGCATCATAATTAAATTGCAAATCAAAATCAAAATAGTAATTAAAAATATATTCACAATGAAACACATTTTAAAGTGAAGCGCCTCCGCCCAGTCGTGGCAGTTAATAGCGCTATTTAGACCCTTATTCCCGGCAAGGCCAAAGATACGCCTCCACCCGTTCGTTAAACCTGACGGCGGTACTCAGACCCTTATCCTCGGGCAAGGCCAAGGTTACACTCCGCCCGGTTGTGACAGCTGACGGCGGTACTCAGACCCTTATCCTCGGGCAAGGCCAAGGTTACACTCCGCCCGGTTGTGACAGCTGACGGCGGTACTCGGGCCCGTATCCTCGGGCAAGGCCAAGGTTACACTCCGCCCGGTTGTGACAGCTGACGGCGGTACTCGGGCCCGTATCCCCGGGCAAGGCCAAGGTTACACTCCGCCCGGTTGTGACAGCTGACGGCGGTACTCGGGCCCGTATCCCCGGGCAAGGCCAAGGTTACACTCCGCCCGGTCGTGACAGCTGACGGCGGTACTCGGGCCCGTATCCCCGGGCAAGGCCAAGGTTACACTCCGCCCGGTTGTGACAGCTGACGGCGGTACTCGGGCCCGTATCCCCGGGCAAGGCCAAGGTTACACTCCGCCGGTCTTGACAGCTGACGGCGGTACTCGGGCTCGTATCCCCGGGCAAGGCCAAGGTTACACTCCGCCCGGTCGTGACAGCTGACGGCGGTACTCGGGCTCGTATCCCCGGGCAAGGCCAAGGTTACACTCCGCCGGTCTTGACAGCTGACGGCGGTACTCGGGCCCGTATCCCCGGGCAAGGCCAAGGTTACACTCCGCCCGGTCGTGACAGCTGACGGCGGTACTCGGGCCCGTATCCCCGGGCAAGGCCAAGGTTACACTCCGCCCGGTTGTGACAGCTGACGGCGGTACTCGGGCCCGTATCCCCGGGCAAGGCCAAGGTTACACTCCGCCCGGTCGTGACAGCTGACGGCGGTACTCGGGCCCGTATCCCCGGGCAAGGCCAAGGTTACACTCCGCCCGGTTGTGACAGCTGACGGCGGTACTCGGGCCCGTATCCCCGGGCAAGGCCAAGGTTACACTCCGCCCGGTCGTGACAGCTGACGGCGGTACTCGGGCCCGTATCCCCGGGCAAGGCCAAGGTTACACTCCGCCCGGTTGTGACAGCTGACGGCGGTACTCGGGCCCGTATCCCCGGGCAAGGCCAAGGTTACACTCCGCCCGGTTGTGACAGCTGACGGCGGTACTCGGGCCCGTATCCCCGGGCAAGGCCAAGGTTACACTCCGCCCGGTTGTGACAGCTGACGGCGGTACTCGGGCCCGTATCCCCGGGCAAGGCCAAGGTTACACTCCGCCCGGTTGTGACAGCTGACGGCGGTACTCGGGCCCGTATCCCCGGGCAAGGCCAAGGTTACACTCCGCCCGGTTGTGACAGCTGACGGCGGTACTCGGGCCCGTATCCCCGGGCAAGGCCAAGGTTACACTCCGCCCGGTTGTGACAGCTGACGGCGGTACTCGGGCCGTATCCCCGGGCAAGGCCACGGCTACACTCCGCCCGGTTGTGACAGCTGACGGCGGTACTCGGGCCGTATCCCCGGGCAAGGCCAAGGTTACACTCCGCCCGGTCGTGACAGCTGACGGCGGTACTCGGGCCCGTATCCCCGGGCAAGGCCAAGGTTACACTCCGCCCGGTCGTGACAGCTGACGGCGGTACTCGGGCCCGTATCCCCGGGCAAGGCCAAGGTTACACTCCGCCCGGTCGTGACAGCTGACGGCGGTACTCGGCCCCTTATCCCCGGGCAAGGCCAAGGATGCGCCTCCGCGTGATGTTGACAGCTGCATTCCTCTCCTGTGGACTGATCCTTATATCACCGGTCTCTAATTACCTAGCTCCAGTTGGCCGCGTACATCGCACTGACTCTATATAGACCGACCTATTCGGTATAATCGTCCAGCCTTAATAGGCTAATTACTCCGCTCCTGTTAAAGGTTTGTCATTGAGCAAGAGGTGGAGAGTCTTGGCCAGCGAAAGTTACGGTTGATAAGTTGTCATATTGTCAAGCTTTCAATTTTTTACCATTAGTGTTTTCTATATTGACTACTTTTTAAGTTGATTTAGTCGGTCAATGAATAAATCCTAAGAGTTTTTAGATCTTAATCTTAATCTTGACAAGATAGCCAATTTAAGGGTGAATAGAAATATAAATGCAATATTTTTGTAATTTTTTATGTAGACCTACAAATGTAAAATATGTTCACTTTTCTTTGGCACTGACAATCAAAGGGTTGTAGAACAAATTTTGTGTATTTCATATTTTGTAAGTATATGTATTTAGATTTGATCAATGCAGTACACCATCGGTGAACTATATAGTGTTGATGTGCAGCTGTTGTTGCAGGACACGAGCCTGGGTCAGGAGGTGCTGGACACGGTGTTCCGACACCTCAACCTCCTGGAGACCGCCTACTTCGGCCTGCGATACCTCGACGCCGCCAACCAAACTGTGAGTACTCCATAGTACACATACACAGATCACACAGTGTGCTCCTTCTGGCAAGCTGACATAATGTTGTGTTCTAAATCATATTCGGTACTTCTAACATAGCGGTAACCGAGTGTGTATTATTAAGGCTTTAGTTCTACCTATATCGCGCGAACGAAGAGGTTAAAAAATCTTATCTTTTTTAACAGTAAAAGCTAAAACCAGAGTTAATATTTCATGTAAATGGGAATGAAGCTTTGGACTCCGTTTTGATATGAACGCAACTTTAAGAAATAGAGAAATAATTTATAGCAATGTAAAACCGGTTATCTCTATATATAAAAATGATTGTACATATGTATGTCCTTTATCCGTTGTCAACCTACTAATCTGATTGCCATGAAATTTTAGGAAGTTCTTCTATATGTGTCCGGGAAGGTTTTATTGAAAACATTTTCAAAAACTCCTTAATTTTCCATTTTATGGCGTTTTAAATTTCTAATATTAACCTAAAGGGGACTAAGTTTGCTTAAAAATTTTCTACGATCAAATTTTGATTTATTAAGCTACAGCTGTTGGTTAACTTTCCATTACTTATGATTGGCTTTACTATCCAATGCCATCTGAATCATTCACTAATGTAAAACTATTAAGTAAATTTGTGCTGTGCCAAATGAACAGCTTTATTCGCCACGTTAATAGTTTACGGTTTTTGGGGACTATGCATTTATAATTTCTGTCTGATTGAAAAGCTACGTGTTTATGATGGACAAATGAGTGCAATGTTTATACATATTATGTTTACTAAAAACAGCTGGTGTATATATTTCCTATAAAAGCCGTATGACAGTTGGTTTGGTGTGGTTTTAGGTTGGATTAGAAAATGGTGAATCAATCCACTCAGATATATTAGTTTTGTGGGAATGTTACTAATATGACTTATCATTTCAGTAATATTATTCACTATGCCACAACCCAGAAAATATAAATTTTCACAATGAAACCGTAATGCTATTCGACTTTAGAACATGACCAATCTTAAACTTAACATGTATTTCCTGTTAGGCGTTACGAAGTTCGCCGTGTTTATAACTTTGATAGCCATTTTTCAAACGAGACATAGACTACATACAACACTTCAATTTTGATCCCTCTGTCATACTCCGTTTTGGCGAGTTTTATTTAAAATAATGCTCGTACTGTACGTTCGAAGGTAGGATTATTTGAAACGTCTGCAAGGATCGTTTTCCCTGTCTTTGTAATATTCCCTGTCGCTCCGAGACGAATTTCTATGGTGTATACCGCAGCATTAATGGATATAAGGTAATGTATTAAGCATTTGTTTTTATTTGCCTTGTAAATCATTAAAGCAATAGGCTCACAACAGTTAGTACTAAAATAATTAGTAAATTGTTATTATTAGACACTATTAGACATTGTACTTACGTCCCGCTTGCTTATGTTGTATTTCAATAACTGATTTACCTTAGCCCGTTGTGTACACTACCATCAGGAGCCAAAACAGTTCTCGATTAGATAACAGTGCTCGTAACAACTACTAGGCCAAACAGCAGTCGTTTTACTTACTCAGTTGATGACGTAAATCGTAAATGGGTGCAAACAATGTGTCTCAAGCATAAACGGGTTTGTTTGCTCTGCACAATAGCAGTAAAGATGCAATTAAAGCTTAACGATACGCACAGAGCCATCTAGTGCTCACTGCTGAAACTTTTCGAATTGCCGAGTCGGAAGTTTGCCGCCAAATTGGAGCGTTGGCGCGCTTTTCTCCCTCGATTCAGTTTGAGTGTTGATTACCCTTTTTGTTGCGTTTATAATGGATCATATCGCTTCAAGTCAGATGTTGAGGACCCTTAACTTTACCGGTTTCTCAAGTCCTTCTTGCTGCTAGTGTTTCTCATACGCAAGCTCCTGGTCATTTCAATGTTAAATACTTAAACTGACAAGTTACTAACTTTATTCAATGTATTTATTATTTCATTGTGTTAATTTATAGTCTTCTTTGCCGTATTAATCCATCTAGCGGAAACATGAAAATTAATTAGTAGTATTGTTTTGCCTATAAATGTTTCATTACTTTGAGTTGGTATTTTATTCCCTCTTAAATTTACGGTACTGCAGAGACTAACATGAGAGATTACTGTTTTTCTATTGTTTTTAGAAATACATACGTGAATAGTGCTAAGTTTTTGTTTTATAGTCTTTCAGTCCATCTTCGAATAAGCTAGGTTTTCATGAAAGTAGGCCTATGAATTTTTTAAGGGGCCTAATTAATGTAATTTGCTTACTAAATTTCTATACTTTGTTTTTATAAGGCACATTACATATTTAATAACTTATTTACCTTATTTACTTATTATTAACCTATTTTATAACTTAACCTATTTTATAACTTCACCTATTTAATAACTATTATATACCTATTTACTAACTAAATATAATACTGCATATCATTCAACGGTATATGAACCAAACCATTATAATCTTTCAAACTAATATTCATTGTCTTTAAAGTTGTGATAAAATTCAAATTGTGTTAACCCTATGAGAAATTATCTTCACCTTTCATCTTCATACAAGGAAGAGGTTGTTGCCGAAATTCTACCTAAAGTCCTAATATTACTTATAATAATATAATTTACTCTACTTTGAAGTCTTAAGTCATTAGAGTTGGGTATAGTCTGTTTCAACTAAAAGCCTGATCTCTCTCATGACAACGTCTCTTGATAATCGGCTGTCTATCTCTGATTTTGCCGAAAACGTTCTCAAAAGAAAGTGGGAAGATCTTGAGCATATTTAATACTGTAGATATCTTTCACAGTAAAAGAAGGAGCTGTAGCATTTTGTCTTCACATACGAGGTTTCACCTTGATTTAATACCTTAATGGGTATCGTAATGCCTTAGTACCAAGGTGGGGATCAGGTTGATGTTGGGGGTTTTAGTGGGTCTGGGTCCCACATGCCGGGGAATTTGACGTTATTCTCATTGAAGGTGCATAATAGCATTTTCCCTAAAAAGACTTGAGGTCAAAAGTCAAAGTCGTGAGGATTCCAATGAGTCTACCAACTGTTAAGTATGTGTGCTTTGCTAATGCTTGTACATAATGGGCCCAAATATGTACGCTGGTACCATTCGTATATAACTGACCACCAATCAGTCTTGCCTGGTCACCATCTTGCAATATCAATTATCCAGACAACCCATCTATAGTTAGAGCGTTAGAGCTCTTGCATATACAGTAGAGTGTACGCGGGTCCTATCTGACCACCAATCAGTCTTGCCTGGTCACCATCTTGCAATATCAATTATCCAAACAACCCATCTATAGTTAGAGCTCTTGCATATACAGTAGAGTGTACGCGGGTCCTATCTGACCACCAATCAGTCTTGCCTGGTCACCATCTTGCAATATCAATTATCCAGACAACCCATCTATAGTTAGAGCTCTTGCATATACAGTAGAGTGTACGCGGGTCCTATCTGACCACCAATCAGTCTTGCCTGGTCACCATCTTGCAATATCAATTATCCAGACAACCCATCTATAGTTAGAGCTCTTGCATATACAGTAGAGTGTACGCGGGTCCTATCTGACCACCAATCAGTCTTGCCTGGTCACCATCTTGCAATATCAATTATCCAGACAACCCATCTATAGTTAGAGCGTTAGAGCTCTTGCATATACAGTAGAGTGTACGCGGGTCCTATCTGACCACCAATCAGTCTTGCCGCCGGTGTCACCATCTTGGTCACCTATCTTGCATATACAGTAGAGTGTAAACGCAGGGTCCATGACCACCAACCAGTCTTGCCTGGTCATCATCTTGCTATATCACTTATCCAGACAACCCATCTATAGTTAGAGCGTTAGAGCTCTTGCATATACAGTAGAGTGTACGCGGCATATATCTGACCACCAATTAGCCTTGCCTCGGGACTCGCTTGGTCACCACCTCGCTATATCAATTATCCGACCAATCTTGTTGCCGATGCCGGGTCACCTACGCCTCCGTCTATACTGATCGATTATCACCTGTAAATCAATACCAAATTCGAATTCCACCTTTGAATCATAACGAATCAATCGGTTTCAAGCGGTGATGTTTGAATGCGAAGGTGGGACTGGTGATAGATCCGTGTGGAAGGTTAGTCATTTTAAGTAGAAAACATTTTTGGCTTGACATTGTTAACCACCAATTGCCATTCTGTGTTTGGCTTCCGGCCGTGGTTTTGAATTGCTAATGCGTTGATGTGCGTTGACATGGGAACGGCCTGATGTAGTTGTAAAGAATCTCTATAATATTACGTTCGACCCTTGCCTTGGTATGTAATGTCGCTGGTATATGTTAAACCTCGTATTAAATCTACGTAAATTAACTACCATGCATATAGAGGCTTGCACACGGGTGCGGGAACCATGACTTCCATCCACAACTCCCGTTCCCGTGGTGTGTGTCGGGTTAATCTTTATGAATCTTTCACTACATTCGTTATTTCATACTTAGAATTATAATTGACATAACAATAATCAGAAGCAACCTTCTTGGTGTAATTTTGAAAGGGCATAATAATGTAAAGCGTTCTACCTATTTAGATTTTCAATTTTTGACATAGATATGTCTTAGCTCTGGGGGGGGATATGTTGGCAATTTGTAAGATGAAAATTTGAAACAGGTTTTCATAGAAACTCCTAGAGCTATTGAATTGAGTTTTTAATAAATAATAATAAGAACAGCTGTTTAGAAGAACTAAACACATTCCCTTTAGATACATCCTTGATCAAACCCTATTTTCCACAGGGAAGTAAATACAAACATATTTAATTTAATCTGTAGATTAACGATAAGCTGTTGCTTGAAAATCATATCTATAAGAAGCATTATCGACGCACTCTACAAACATTTATTAAACTTTTAATTACGTAGATTACCGATAAAATATCTTAAAGAAAAAAATTATTCCGAACTAGGCCGATGTAACTTAATTCGAAAATTCGTATATAAAAAGTAGCATGTCCCAAATTGGTCATTAGTCCAGTAAGGTCCGTAAAGGACTAAAAATTCAAGATGGCAGTGGTACTGTGAACTCATAAGGGCAGTGCATAAAGATGAAAATGTGAATAAACGTAGAGTATAAACATAAACCCATTTTGAAGTAAACGCAATTGCACTTCAGTCGGTTACCGTGAAGCTCCTGAAACATGGATTAATTCATAATCATTTTGGACATACCAAATTTCATTTTTCAAATTTCAAATTCATATATATGTTAACCTTAAAACTAAATTATGTACCACGATTGAATGTTACATGTGAATTCCCGCATTTTAATAAATACTAGTAATAATTCCCCTAGCAGATTAAATTATATAACAAAATTATTTGGATCCGGTTTTTTAAATATTAGATGAATTTTCCAAACTAATTAAAATATTTTTACCGTCAAAACCCCGCCCTTAACCGTCACCACAGCAGCTTCAAAACAACCAATTACGACATTCTCCCCTCACCTGGTTTACGCGTCATCGGGAAAAACTGTTCCACTCAAAGGAAACATGTTTCATCACTCTGCATGTAAACCTGCTATCTGGAAATTGCTGTGGGAGTGAGAAATTTGTTGGTTTTACACATCTAAACTTTCAGGTTTCAGCTAAATCTCAATATTTACTTTAAATCATCTTGCGTTAATTTGTGTACCGTTTTTTATGAAAACTCTAATACGTCAAATAATAAGCTGTTCTACGATCAAATTATTTATAAGCATCGTATTTGTAAATTATTAATGCGCTATATGAAAATTAAACTCATTACAACTCAACGTTTTAAAAATTAATAAAAGTAGTAAATACTACCAGCTTATAATGAATCCTATGTAGAGTGTAGACACCAGTCATTATGTAAGTATCCCGGGTGTCTGAAGTCTACAGCAATAAATTTATGACGATATAAAAGGAAATATGAACTTTGACGTCTTTTCTTTGATTCAGGTGATGGATTGAAAGGGAAGTTAGGAGAGGGAGCCTTTGTAAGAGGGTAGAGATATTGCTGAACTGAGCAACGTCTTCCCTACAATGCCAGCCAGCTCGCACCTGTATAAGCAAAACTCAATATAGCAAATGATTAAGTATTCAAATTGATCAAAATAATCCCTTTCAAAATTCTTTAAAAATACGCTATTCTGAAGGCTTTATCCGAAATGTATCAATCGTTCGATCTGTACAATTTATTTTAATCGTTGGAATAATAATAAATTATAATAACAGAGTTTTTGCCAACTACGTTGTTGAATTACGCTATAAACATTATCCGTAAAAATAACTATGAAAACAAATTAAATAGATGATCCTTTAGCGTCTGCATGTGTTTTTACCGCGTCTGGTGAAAATTCCCTAATATTTTGAACCACTTAATTTTGAAATGACCACGTCAATCATTCGTTATATATCTTTTCAGTTCCATATAATTAACCTTTCCCTCTGTATATAGGAGAAACTGATAGTTTCGTTCCTGTTACAAAGAGATGATTATATTCGGCCTGTAATTATCTAGTAGACGTCAGACTTGGCGCGTGGGAAATGAGCGGCCGCCCGTCTTCATGTATACCAGGATATTGTTATAATAGGCCTATTTATAAATACAATTGATTCAATAGTGTAGTGTTGAAAACGTACAGTATTTACAGACTCGATAATTAGTCAATGGAATCTCAAAGCAGTTGTTCTATGAAGGAAAGCAATAATAAACAGAATGTCAATTAATTAGATCTAATTAATTGATTAATTAGTTCTGTGTATTAGTAAAACTTTATAACTTTACAACGAAAATAATAATCACATTAAAATTTGGCATATAATTAATGGTAATAGTAGGCAACATTCTGTGTACATGGTGATCGGAACGGCTTGAGGAAAGTAAGTACAGTATACATAATCTTAAAGGTAATTTGATCTGAGTAATTCTAAGATAACCTAAAGCAATCTTAAGTAATCTTAAATATAAACATAGGTTGATATGGACATTAAGTGTCTTAATTAGGAGAAAACAATGCTGCAAACATGATCTCAAAATGTTGAAATGTTATGGATTCCAATTCGCTGCCATTTTGTTTTGGATTTATTTTTAAAACCCGGCTATGGGCCCCATAAATAAAATAAAAAGGCCTACTATTTAATTCCAAATACCTCTTACCCGTACTAATAATTAAGAATTTCCTCCAACCTTATATTAGATCGACCCATAAGGAACGACACACATTTTATTGAAAAGCGTCATAAATCAAATTTAGTATAAACTTCTAGATATTCAACTATTCATCGCCTGAAACCGGATTTCTAAAAGGCTAATAACATTCCATTTTCAAACCATCGCCATTTTGTTTTGAATCAGCCCTTTAAGGTCGGTTTTGCGGCAATGGCGGCTCGTGGCTAAAATTAATGGCAGGACTCATCTATTATGAATATGTCATAAAACAATCGTCAAAAGCATAGTTGATGACTGGCCAATTATTATACATTGCCGTAATACATAGTAGGCCTATTGTACTTGTACACCTTTGATCAGTTACTTCGTTTGGCAAATACAGGTAACCGTCCTTATAAGTCCATAAAAGGGAAATGAATGTAAACACTGTTTCCTATCTTACAGGCACACATGTACTCTTTCTTTAACCACCAACTAAGCAGATGACACTATATTATTATTAATAGGTTGAAATCGTTTACATCCCTGTGGCGATGTCTTGCGGTGCCGTTTGGAACTACTCAGCCGGACGGAGTCCCCGTGTGTTTATAGTCTTGCCGTTACAGCCAAATTCTCTTTTGTGGTCCCATAAGAATTAATTACACTGTGTTTAGGACTCAGGATTCCTACGCTCTACATACTAACTATCTCGAAACCTTCATTGAATCCATCATGAAAACATTGGTTCATTTTCGTCGCAGCCACTGCCTATCATAAAATCGTTTTTTGGGAATGTAAAACTATTTTATTTACAATAATACTCAACTAATTTTTATTCTGAGCGATTTTTTGATTTTTCTTTTTTTTGTGAACGAAAGGCCTCCGTTTTAGAGTCCTTATGGGTCTGCCTCTACTGGTTTGCGGTATTATTTTAAGTTCAATTAGATATGCAACTTAATATACATATAAATTAATTTATGCTTTCCTTTAAGATTGCCAACTTACTCCCAATTTGCCACCCCCTTAGGTGACATCCGATCACCATTAACACAAAAAATATCTTTCTTCTACCAGTAGGCCCTAATGATAAGCCAAATTTGGTTGTGATTTTTTTCGATTTAAAACTATAAAGCCACCCTAAAACTAAATCGTCTGTGTATAAGAATATTGTTTCTCGTTTTAATACAAGTTCTTAATTCAAATCAACATTACTGACATGACGCTATAAAATTTACCTCTCTGGTAAGTTGACATCTAGTTCATGAGTTGTAAAAAATATGTACCAAGAAAAATGTATTGCCAGTTTGAGTGTGGCTGATGACCTGAACACCTCAACAGCTCAACAGCTGACTCTATAATCCATCACATGCATCCACCGACGTGTTCCGCGTCATATTAGCGTCACTGTCACCTTATAACAACTACAGTAACACCACTCGATGGCTGTGTCAAAATACTTTAAACATGCTTTGGAGATTATATTTGTCACTTTATAACGATCATTACATTGTTTATAATTTGATTTTGGTTTTGATTATTTACTCAACTTAAAATATTGGATTTTAATTTTTGTAGGACTGTAATAATGAACTGTATTTTCCTATGGTATTATAATTTACAGGACGTTAAAAATCTATGGGAAACCCTCGCGAAACCTTCTATTATAGAAGAATACCGTGTTTTTTCATTTTTTTTAAATGTTTTTATTTTTAAGGGTAGTTAACCCCTAAACACCCTTAAAAACGTGAAAAATCCAAATTTCTCAAAAACAGCACTAACCATTTTTATTAAAATATGATAGTATGTAGTGCATAGAGTACTAAATAATTTCACACCCCGCATGTCAGTAAAAATGACGGTTCAAAAGTTATTGGCTTTTAAATGTCAAAAAATCAAATTTTTCAATTTTAATCGAAAACGATAAAAGTAAAGTATAACTTGACTGGCACCATTGAAACCAGCTTGCAAAACTAAAAAATAGTATTTTGAATTATTTATCTACGACTAACGGTTCCAGAGAAAAGTTCAATTTACTGTCCATGATAAACGCAGTACTTTTTCTGAAAGCGCCCAATGTTATTCTTATTTAGAATATTAAAAAAATCAATTTCTTCCTTATTTTCCAACCGTTTTCTATGAAACTTGTTATGAAGCGTAAGGTCAAATCACCCAAAAAACCAACTCAAAAAGATTGTTATTACCGGGGGAGGGGGGAGTTCCACCCATACTATTCGAACAATTAATTTAACTTTATTTCTCTTGTACCGGTGTTATTTTCAGAAATTGGATGATTATTTTTGAAACAGTAAATTATTAAATGATACTTAGATAAAATTTAAAGAATATGATAGTTCAATTGCAGATTGTCATTTTTAAATTTACCTAAGGGAGAAAGTATGTGTCAGTCCACTAATACCGTTTATTTAATATATAAACTTAATTAACAAGTCAGATGTTTGTAATGTAAATCCGTTTCATTGGTATTTTAATACTATTTTTATAATGTTATTTCAAACTATCTATGATTTCCAATGAAGGCTCAGTACGGGACTGGAGAGTCACTAGGGGTTGAGATCCCAGTGCCGGGCCGGCCATCAACCCTTGACGTCGCGACGGTGGTTTGTCCTATATCACTTGGTTTTAATTGCAGTTTTATTGCCTCTTGGCGAAACAAACACAATGTAATACAATATATCCCTTGGCGTAATTGTTGTGAATCCCTAAATTATTTAACTTAAGTCGAATTCCATAATGGATGTGATATGAATAAATGTAGAATATTTCAGTCAAATGTTCTCCCCTCAAGTCTGTTTCCTAAAATATTAGTGCTATAATATTAGTTTGTCGATTAGCTAGTGTCAGCTTAGCTTTATAATATTTTGTTTAGTCATAAACATGAATTAACGCCATTTTATAAAATTTTAAAGTTGTTGAGAATAACCAATTGTATTTTAAACTTTGCTGGTTTTAATATTTTAGGACTATTTTTTACAATATTGGTAAAACACTAAAACATTTCAAATCACCTCTTCCTGGGAAACTCTTATTTTCCATATCATTGATGCTAAAAATGTCGTGTCTTTTTGATAGATGGAAGAGTGCTTTAAGTTAGAGTTTATTTGATACTTTAAGTAAGGAAAAATATGATCATAATTATATTAGGAAATGTTTTAAATTAAAATGATGGGTACTTAATTTTTATATTTGCAAATTACGCGTGACGCACTTAAAACTACTGTGTGTTCTACTAATATCCTCTTGTAAAAGTTTGTGGTTTACCCTGGTAAATTTGAAAAATAATGCTAGTCCATTTCATTATACAGTATCAGAATCAAGGTTTTATAACGTATAAATAAAATTAAATATAGACCCTACAGTAGAACTGAAGTAACAAAATGAACAATTGTAATCCCCCTTAGATAATTTACCATTTGAATTGTAAAGATCGAACTGCCAACAAGCGAGTTCTGCAAGCTAACAGCAAATTTGTATTTCTGGTCCGAAACGAGAGCAATTTGCCGAATGGCAGACGGAGACGCGGAGGACGAGACAGCTTCTACTAATTGGATTACCACCACGTGCTCTGTCGGCGAGGGCGGGAACTAACGCGCTCAGGGGCTGGGGGTCGGGGTTGGCCGTGTGGTTTAATTGAATATGAAGAATAACGAGGACTGGAGGACTTTTAGTCACGGACAAATAATTCATACTTACAAAGAGGTGTTTAATGTAAATCGTGTATCGGAATCATTGATTTCCCAAAACTGTATGCACATTTAAATTGAACGATACATTGAAAATTAAGGCTACATCGGCCTACAGGCTTTTGCATTGAACCGAGGTTGTGGACTAACATTGTTGCACTAAATAAAAATAATAAATGATCCCGGATATAAAAGTTGAAATTAAATTAAACAATACTCAAAGAAACTGAGTGAACAAAAACACCGTATTAGTACTGAACAACAGTGGTAAATTTGTAAACCGTAACATATCTAGGGACAACTTAGGGTTTCTACTGTTTTATTATAAGCTAACAAAAAACATTAATACTATTAATTGATAAATGAGAGGCGCGAATATTAAAAAATAAGTAATGACAAAAAAGTAAAACAAGCACTGGTTCAACATTCAGTGGAAAAATTGTAAGGCCACAATCAGTCGCAAGGCAGACAGTAAAGTATGTCGTATCAATGTTGGAGATAGAGGTCAAATAATCCGGATCCGTAGATCAGACATTGTTATAATAATAACAATGAAAACAACAATCAAAACTCAACATTAGTCCGAGTAGATTGTTTTTCACTTGTCTCACTAAAGACAGAAATTATTTTTATTTCTCAATCAAAGGAAGAAAGAAAACTAATTCTTGGATAATCCACGTCAATCGGAGAATATCACACTTCTGGTAGCTACCGGTTGCCTGGAGCCAAGTGCATCGACATCCGTGGGAACATGCAAGTCCGCACACTTGGTACCCGTAACCCGTAGCGTCCGCCACTGCTACCAGGCAGGCACCAGGCTACACCAGGCACTACGTGTCCAACATTCCATATTCGGTTGCTTTCCGATTACGAAAACACCCGATAAAACCGCGTATAAAAGTGCACGTTAGTTAAATTACACATTTTCAACATCAACTGATAATGTATTGGACTGAAGTGATTCAAAGTTATTCATTTAGTGTTCCTTTTTGTGTTCATCATAAGGTTTTTAACAAACACATTATATACTTGAAACCACGTATTTGGGATGTTTAAACTTACATGGTCTTTGAAATTTCATTACTTGTAATTTGTTTTGTCAAACGAATTTTGATGTTTGAATTTTTATGGAAAACTAGCTGATCCGGCGAACTTCGTACCGACCAACAGTATTGCATGTCTTGTTAACTTTTAGATTATATTATTTGGATTTTATTAACTATTCAATAAATTTAATTTCATCATGTTTCAACGAAGTCGCGTCATGCCACCAGGTGCTGTTGTCGTGCGATTCTTCGTTCTTCTTCAGAGGATTGATTCGCAATGTTCCGATGTCGAATAGCATTACGAGTACGTCGTGAAAGAGTAGATCATCTCGACATTGTTTATAATGATTCTTACTTCATCTAACGTTCATCAATTACGTTTATTTACAATTACGTTCATTCCAAAACTCGCACAAGACAAATACAACTCATAATTAGACTGGAACAAACTAATAACTAAATGATCTATAAATTCTTATTTTCAAAACAAACTCATTCAACCGCAATCAACATTCGCTGGAAATGACGCACAATAAATAAAGCAACACAAATTCAGATGTTAATAAAATATTCACATTTTTTATGAATGCATATGATATGCAAGATTTATCACGTCTTTTCCTCATAAGCTTAAGATATACAAACTTTACAGGCCAATGGGGCTTAGTCCTAAGGTTGAATACAAAACTGAATATACCTATAAGCCTACTCGGAGCAGAAACGAATCCTAAAAAATCAAACATCAGTAAAATCGGTTCAGCCGTTCTCGAATTATATATGGTGTAACTAACACGACTTTGTTTTATATATTTAGATAGCTATCGTGTTGAAATATGGTACATTAAAAAGTATATACATCATTTTGACACCAGTTTTTAAATTCTGTTTTTACTTAGGTATAGTTACTTACATAATTATATCAGTGTGTAAACTCAATAGTATATGAAGATCATAATAAATAAGGTACTTTTTAAGGTGTGGGAGGATAATAAAACAAAACATTATTCATAATTTTGTAATCTATTGTTGAAGTTAAAACAAGGTGATAAAAATTATCAAATAGCAAAGCCTATATGCTGGCGAGAGCTATGTTGGCGGCGTAGAAGCGCTGAGATGCGGTGGTCAGCAGACGACGCTCACCTATTGCACCTGCCTTGTATACATATTGTCCATGAAATCAATTTCTTACAAAGGTATACTTAGATAGTAGAGCTGGATTTTTGAAAGTAGGTTAGTTTGGATTTGTCTGACAAAGGACTCGTGGGGGAGGGCTGTCCGCATCTGGCCCAGTCAGCGACCCGGGCCGTGCCTCAGCGTCGAGACGCCTTGACATACGTCCACTACGCCTGACTAGGGCTTCTGGAACACTCTCCCATTGGCCATCAACCTCTTAGGCTTTCGTAACTGATTATTTGACAACTTTCCTTTCTATCGTTGGTGATAAACTTTTGTCAACTGTAAAATATTTGAATACTGTATTATGAAAAATTGCAATTTGTTTTTTATTTCGATTTGAGTAAAAATAACATTTCCATAAAAGAATATATACGAAGTGTTCATAGTATACCAATATGTAGAGGTAAAACGGGAAATATTTTCTCGAATACTTCAAATTTAACAATAAATACCTGTTTTTGACGTAGTAAAACGAACTATATGTTTTGTATTTTTTATTCCAAATAATAATAATATTTAGTATAAATATAAATCCTGCATAAGTATAAATATGTGATTGTTGATGAAAATTGCAATAATCAATTGAAAGTATAATCTATGAAAAGTACTCTTTGTAAAAAATAATACACCTTTTTACTAGGTAAATCGTGAATTTTTTGTAATACTGTATAAGTCAAAATTCATGACCTACTCGATTAATAAGAGGTTTATTACAGTTTTTATTTGAAATAGTAAATATGAAAGGAAAAAAGGACTACAGTATTATGTAGTTTACATTCTAACTATTAATCAATTGTTTGACTAATAAAATATTTCGACCTTTCAATAGTTGTAAATTCACTTTCGTTTAGTAGTCAAACATATAAACCCCTATACAACACAGTAAAGGTGATTATTTGGATATATATATATATATATATATATATATATATATATATATATATATATATTGAAATAATTTAACCAAGTACCCTTATATCTAAGGGTATTCGGTTCAATTATTTTAATATAATAATATTAGTAGCCCTATTTGATTAAATAAACAGTAAAATAATATATATATATATATATATATATATATGAATATTACAGTTTAAACGCTTCTCATAGCTCATCAAAGCTTGTATCTCATCGCCCAAGTGATTAGCGAAGACTGGCGCGTGTAGTGGTCTGATTGGATCACCAGCTCGTGTTGTGGGCCTCGTAAACATCCCCGTTGTGGTTTGGTGGCGAGGGTTGAGCGATGTGGAAGGGGGTAGCGGAGTAGCGCTCTGCCCAGCTGGCCGACAGTTAATTATTAAATGTACCAAAGTTCATTAGTGCCCCTGACACACTGGCGCTGTTTATGTGGTTAAGGTTGTGCTGACTTGGAAAAAATAACATACGTGTTTAACATTTAAACTTAATTGAGAATGAAATCTGTAAAGAGCGGGTCTTTGAAGACCCTACTTCTATTTAGATGGACCGGGAGATAATGGTTTTATCAGAGCGCATCGTGGCCCAAGTAGGGTTTGTGTGATTCGGTGCGAAGGTTCGCCCGGGGACACGGGGAGGTGGAGTTCTCATCTTCCACGTGCATGTCGTCTCTGACCAAGGGGCTCATCATTTCTGTCATTCTATTCACTTATTTATAGATAATTAATTAATCTGTGAAAATCTTTATTCCGATTTTTAACTGTTCAACGTGTATAAATTATGTTAATGAATGTATCGTGTAATGATTTAATTTACTTTAAGAATTAACTATAGAGAAAATGATAAACTTTTAAAATATAATAAACTATCGATATTTATAGAAAATCTTTAATTTATTCTTTTTCTGAAACGGCGACCTACCGAGGTACTTATTATAAGCTAAATATGAATGAGAATTATTGTGATACAATATTTTAGTCTTGTTAATTAATAGTCCAAAAGCAGCTACTGGCATCTAAGAGACTTACAGTTTAACGTAGGATCCGAACACTATTTGCCATTGAATTACGTACCGGTTTATTATGAGGATGGACGTTACTAATAAACGTAGTATTCAATACATCGCCATGTATTACAGGTAAAGCCACCGTCTCGGGCTACCGATGGGACGTGCAAGTCCTTTAGTCTAGACCTCTGTATGTACACGTGGTAGTACATTGCCAGGAAGCCTCGCCACAGAGCCCCCCTCCCTCGGTGAGGTAGGGCTACGCCGTACCCCGTCATTACCCGAATCCGGGAGTCGCCGCAGCTCCCGGGCACGCGACCCGCCTGTAATTATTGCTATCGTGTCTAAATATTCCAGAGAAAACGAATCTCGTGAATTCCCATGGATTTGCTGTTCAATTTTTGTTTCTTCGTTTTTCTTGAGAGCCCACTATACACGTGCAGCACGAAAGTTCGTTTTCATTATTTCAAGGTTGTACTAAAATATCTCAGATCGTACTCCACATTATAAAAACAAAAGGATTTGAGAAATATTTGAAAAGAGGTAAGTTTATAGTAAAGAAATATCGTATACTGATTATAGTTTTTTTGAGATATGCAAATAAGCTGCTATATCCATACATCTGGAATGCAGATTTTAATCTCAGATTTGCAAACTGTTGACGTGAAGAATTTAAAATACCTCTCAGAAAAAATGTTTACAAACTCCAACAATCAATAGTTGGGTATAACAATACCTTACTGTATTTTTGATGATCAACTACTTCAGATTTACCCGTAAAAACCTTGAATATTCTTTGTCAATATCAGATACAAATATTTTACTGTATGTTTGACAATCAGATTCAAATATTTTTTTGTATTTTTGATAATCAACTACTCCAGGATTACCCGCAACAACCTTGAATATTCTTTGTCAATATCAGATACAAATATTTTACTGTATTTTGGATAATCTACTACTTTATATGCTCAAATTTTATTTGCATTTGTAATTATTATGAAAAACCATTTAAAAAAGTTGAAAATATAAATTTTATGAAAATGTAAAAATTATTAAAAATATTAAGTGTTGAAGTTTTTTCTAGGGTATTTATTTTTACTTAAAAAATAATAATAGCCTACGTATAAAAGGTAGTAAACTATACACATTTTCAATATTTCCTGATCAGTTTGAGTAGGAATAATAATTAAAACTGAGGTTAGATGATTCGTTTTATGTATATAAAATTAATGTTTGGTGACAACGACCTAGGATGGCCTCTGTCAATGCCAGCCAGATAGAAGGTAAGAGCAGGGTGTTACGACGCGGCGCGGTGGGTTGAAGAGGTTAAACGGTGTTCCCTCTTAACCTCCCCATCACAGCGAGGCCCCGAGCTAACCATTTGCAGCAAAACAACCTCCCCTCGCCGCCGTGTCAAAATCCGTGTTTCTAATCCGGCTTCAATTATATTTTACCTACGACTTTTTCAGAACGCCTCGACGTGATGTCGGTTTTACAAAAATATAGACTACTTTTGTTATAATTTCCAGTAATAAATTTACATTACTAAAAAATAAACATTGGATAACTGTGCAACAATTGATTATTATAATCTTCCGATAAACACTCCCCCTAAAATCATAAACACAAAATATACTCACATTTTTGCTTTTTGTTGTGTGAATATTATAATACAATATTTAAAAGTTAAAACTATTTAAAAATGTTAAGACTTGTTCAAACATATAACAAATTTAAATAACTAATAGGTGGATATACGTTTCATGACGTAATATTTGACGAGATTAAGTTCTGGGAGTGGAGTGTAGGATACTCTAGGATTCACTTTGGCAGGCTCCATCAGCACATCAGCATGGCTGTTTACACCCTCCGAAACAGAACAGGATAATCCAATTAAGGTACAAACCGCGTCTGGTCGCCCTACACATCTGTGTCATGTCGTGTCTATCATTTAAAATGCTTTTACATAATTTGACAATGTAGGCGAATTTACCATAGGGAAGAAGCTTTTACCGTTAGTGGCATGGTGTGTGTATAATTATACATTTGTTCGGATGAGTTCGAAAACCAGGAAAATCAGACAGGAGGAGTGTTTAGGGGGGTTATACCCCGAACTGGGGGTTTAAATACAATGTATTGAAAAATCGTATTGACACCACTTTGATCAGTTCCAAAACAAACAATTTCATTAGGAATCTTCGCTCTATGTCAAGTGGTTTCTGAGATATAGACACTGTTGTTAGTACTGTTATTATTGGCATGGAGTATACGTAAAGAGATATAACTTCATTATGTGGCTCAACCTGTAACTAAGCATAGTTTCTATAATCTCAAATAATTCATAAAATAATGGAAATTCGCTGTTTACGCAGGTATGCTGTTACGGGAGTATTTTATTACATACAGTTATTAATAATACATATATTACACTATAAGAAAAATCTAAATTATATCTTTGAGTTTTGTTTGTTAATTTTCTCGCTTTGACCAAGATATAACTTTATTTTAAGGTGGCAAATTATAAAATGTGTTCAACACCTTGTTTAAGATAGATTAATAAATTGCAAGAAAAGCTATTTAGGGGTTTTCATAGAATTCAGTTTAGTTTCAAATTGTATAATTACAGTATTTGAGCTAAATATTTAAACGGTTTGAACAAAGTTAAACAAAGTAATATTTTATAGGGTTAACAAATTCAGTAAATGTCTACAAAGTTTACAACGACGTCCTGTCAAGTTCCGATATCGATCCCGCAGTAAAACTAAGACGAGAGATTTACTGCTTGTAATAAAAAGTTATACTGCTGTAAACCGTGTACAGATTTCAGCTTATGGCTTCGACCGGGCTTTCCCGTCGAGTTATAATAAAAAGCGGTGGCTGAATTTGAGTATTACTGAAGCAGCTCTCATCTTGCATATTATTTGGGAACATCTACAATTTTCAATACCATCCTAGATAAAAGTAGCACTAACATGTCGAGTGGTCTAGCGGTTGTTGACATTACTTCTCATATGTGAACGGACCTTGTGATTCTATGTTTTATTCTCCCCCGCAACATCACTGAAACGTAATACGAGCTAGTAGTATATAAAATTGTCAAGAATATTTTTAAGAGATCTATCAAAGTTTTCTTAATCCATATAAATAATGGCCACTTGTAGCTATTGTGGGTATGGGTGTACCAAGTTAACCGTGAGTTTTAAAAATCCGTCTTTGAAAAATATATTTCAATTGTTAAAACATTTAATGAAGAAAATTCTAAAACTATTATTGTTATCAATTATTATTTAAATCATATTTTTGCCTGGAATAAGAGCTGGAAGATTAAGTACTGTATGTAAAATAATAAATTCCAGGTGTTATTCGAAATTATCGTTTTACTCAAAAGTTAGGTTAAGCATTTAACTAATAACATTTGACCATCTACTTATTGAAAATGCGATGATATTATTCCGAGGGACTAGGTGGAGGTCTTGTGCAAATGTACAGCACAATAGCGCACGTAATGGATTGGACCTGTCTGCAATACATCGAGGGTGCTGGAGGTAGGTTGGGGGGGAGTAAGGGTCTAAACGGCCGCTTCAGATATGACCACTTAGTGCGTTAACCATACACCCCCTCCCCCTCCCCTCCTACATTACAACTCAAGCCGCAGGCCATTCTCTATTGATTCCCTACGACACCTCGATAAATTATGATCATCTGTACTTTATTTTTGTTTATTGAATTTCCTTAGAGAAACGATAATGTCTTTGGTGTAATGATACATGATGTCTCAAAAGCACTCATTCATGGTAACCATAATAAACAATAACCGTAATGGGTATATAGATTTAGAGATATTTTTGTATGACAAACTGGTGGTGAACGTTTTAATTTAACTTCAATGAAATGGTGGCTAAACTACAACACACACAATGAACACAATACACACACAACAAATAACACACAATAAACTGAGGATGAAAAATTACGCGAAAGACTTTATAAAAGTTCTGAGAATAGCTTTGTCATTCTCATGATAGATTAGGGTGAACTCCACCATCTCCATCCATTCGCCTCCATCACCATCTTACCATTAATAAATCAGTTTCTATGTTGTCTGTTTTTGCCTAGCAGTGAACATCTCACTTATTTATTTCTTAGTTTTTCCTTTTCCTCTGTATGATCTAAATCGGTACAAAATAACGTTGGGTTTACTCAAGTAAAATCACGTTTGACATGCCTGAAGTCGCATTTCCATCAATTCCAAAAACGAAACTTGAGCTTAATGATGTTGACTATTCATAATGTAATTTGTGATAAAGATTTTATCGAAAAGTTTTGTTCTTCTTTCAGCGGGTTTAGGAAAGGTCCTTTCACATAAGCATTATAACTAAAAGACTACGTTGATAAAAACAGTTTATTAAAATAATTATATATAAAAGTGTAAAAATGTATATCGTTTTAATACTAGTATATTGAAGGTTCGTGTCTCATAAGATTGTCCCTCAAGAGTGCTTACTACTTAAAACGTTTTCATCAGACTATTAATCAAGTAGTTTATTATAAAATCCAACTGCAATTAATTATTAATTATGATTGATACCACGCACCATGTTTGATCTGATAACAAAAATCTGAAGTACAATAGGAAGGTTCAAGCCTCGCTTGTGAGCTAAATCCATGTTAGCTTGTTTTCAAAAACTAAATTAATCCCTCCGCCCAACAAGAGACTAACTCCCATTGTGCTCGGCTGTAAGCTGACGGTGCTTCCGTCGCAGCTTCTCAGATGTCAATATCCAGGATTTATTTTCATCCATTGTGCGTTTCAATCTTATCATCTAAATGAAGTTCAATCGTTAACTCTTCCTGTCAATCGTATCGAAGCTCGTTGGCGTGACAATTTAAATGTTTCGATTGGCTTCGAATAATCAAAAATATAGCAGTCGCAGCAGACCTGCGTATTTAGAAAATTTTCAAATCAATAATATGACAATAATTATTTAACACAAGTGTTATCTTTCGAAAGATAAGAGTTTGCCCATTTTCTATAAGATTAACATGGGAAAGAGTATGAAGGTTTGCTGCTGTGAGAAACACTATAAGTAGACATTTTTACCATACAATTTTATATTTTAATCATATAACAAGTTTTGTCAATATCTCTCCGTAAATAAAGGTCTTTGACTATTATCTATTCCATAAAAGGATGGATCTGAACACATGAAACTAAATACAAAATTCATCCAAAAATTAATAATTATAGTTTTAATTTTCCTTATCCTCCTATGATTGACAATGGGGCCCTAAAAACAACGTCCTTTGTTTAGACTTTCTAATGTCTCGGTGACCATTGGAGCAAAACTGTATATTTTTAAAATTGATCTTAATAGTTTACAAGAAAAAAAGTAGAAGACCTACGGGAATGTCTTGTGAAATTCGTAAAACATGTATTTAGAAACAATTGCTAAATGGCCTGAATATCTACTAGAACTTCAAGGTATCAGCGGGGATAAAATAATTCCTTTCCTCCCCTTAAAGGACACAACCTGATTGCTCCTACCTGTCTGGGCGGCTGTACTAGTTTACTATTCTCGGAATTGACCCCTTCTTAAACTTTAATAATGAGTGTTCCAGTTCCACCCTTCCCTATAACACAAAAATTCGTTCCAATTCGGCTATGGCCCATTTATTTACTCATTTACATAATTGAATCAGTGATTTATTCTTTCTTTTTCTTCATAACTTGCTCTTTATTCATTATTTTCATTGCTTTAAACAACGTACTTAATAACATTTTGTATGAACATATTAAAAGTTTTACTTTGTGCAGGACGATGCCACAAACAACTGCGATTTGAAACAACATTGAAAAAGAATAAGTAATAAAAAGAATATGAAAATGATAAATAATATTATGAATGATATAAATTTAAAAGCTAGGTATAATGTAGTTTTAGAACGGAATACGAAATAAAATGAAAGTCGTAATAGTTTGAGACAGAACGGTTCTGTCTATGATAGTCTATGGCCTCATTGGCATGAGGTCAATGGTCTGTTAATTAACCATAGTAGCCTAGCTCTAGCGACTAATCACTGAGCACTCAGTCCTCAGTACCAGTAGGTAATTTTGAGGTAATCTCTCAAAATTACCTATATTGTGAGCATTTTCTGTACGTTTTCCCAAGACTGTATACTATTGTATTATTTTATATATTTATTAAGTTTCATTAGGAACTTTTAAACTCTTGTATATACGTGAAGCCGTTTTTGTTAACTCTTTCATATTTTATCCAATTTTATCATTTGTGGTGTCAACATAATCGTCTCGGTTTTAAATTTTGCAAGAGTTTTTTCAGACTTATTTTTCTCCTGGGCGTAGTCCTTGTATGTATCCCCCATAAGCTTCACATTGGGAAAGGTTTGCAAGTCAGCAAAAGCACACGCTCCTAGTGAGTGTATGCAGGGTGTGATCGAAGAGTCGCTGTGATGGGTAGAGTAGAATTTTCGTACATATCAATATATTATTGAATTGTTTGTATTTTTAAAAGTAAAATAGTAATACATTCTATTTTATTGTTGAATTTAAAAAAATCTGCTCCCTTTCACAACATATGTTCCTTTGGAGACACATGGAGTGATCTGGATTTACCAGTATTTGATGAAAACTACGTGAAGAATATTGCAAATTTATTATTAGACTAGTAACTAGAAGTACCGAATGTGTACAACGCTTGTAGCCTCGTTTTCCTTGCCGTGAACACTAGATATTTATTTTAATTAACACCTCTATTGTAGCCTAGAGAGCACCACTGGAGCGACGAAGGGTTTCAAATTGGCGGGAAAACTTACCCCATTACAAAGTTACTAAAAGCCAATTTGGGGAGTTGTGAGCTGTTAATCTACCTAAACCGTTCGTGTTTGCGTTAATTGAGAAAAGTTACTGTACCTCTTTATTTTACAATGATCAAATGGGGTACAGTTTATTATTCAGAAAGAGTGTATCTTGTTTTTACAGATAGATTTTCAATTGTAATACGTTACAAAGAGTTGATTTAAGAGGTATGTTGCAGATTTATGATAAAGAGATGTGAACTTATGTAGTTATTAAAAGAGAATATTTAGTTATAACTCTCTTAAATTCAAACTGATATGAATTTATAGTCCAATTAAAAGAAAACATATATTAATTTTTCAGTATTTATCACTTAGGCAAGAAATATTTCATACACTTTAATAAATTTATCCAAAAGTAATACGTTTTTAGTCTGCTAAATAATATTTTTCCAACCGAAATATACCGTCGGCAGAACAACGGTTGGCTAGACCGAAACATTGCCATCTTATAACGTATCAATTTCATATCCTCTCGCCCAATAAAGTCCAAAATGTTTGTTCTGCCGTCATGTCGGTCTGTTTGTGTTTGTTGAAGGGGACGTCAGTTACAGGTAATGTCTAGACTCTGGGAGGGAAAGAGGGGGTTAAGGGATTAATAATGTCATTGTTGGGACAGTAATGGATTGGTGGTGACAGTAAGAAGTTGGGCCCCAAGTGGCTGCCCTGTTGCTCACCACCCTGGCTGGCACTTACACTTGACATGGCTAAACAATGTCACAACTCCCTTCCCTTGAGCCTGTCGTCTCAGCAGCACCACTGCTAACTTTTCACCTATTATTGCTGTAACCATGTTTCGTGCTTCGTGTCAGAATATAACAATAGAAATCAATGCATTATTCTGTACAGAATAAATTATTATTATTAAGTTATTTTAGTGGTAAAATGCACAAATGTTTGTATTTGCTTCCCTGTAAGAAATAGGTTAGATCATGGATATGTCTAAAGGGAATGTTTTCAGATCATCTAAACGACTGTTCTTCTAACCAAAGCATGACGTCACTAACCAAGTGATGTCACTGTTTCAAATTTTGGTCTGAAAAAATTGCCAACACCACCAACCCCAGAGATAAGACATATCCATGTCAAAACATGTACATTTACCTTTGCTAAGGGAGTGATAGATCATTATTTGGTAATTCATAGCAATTCTTAGGATGTAACAGAATGGGAAATTCATAAAATTTATTAAGTAGACTACGTAATTTTTATATTGTCATAAGAAAATATTGTATTGTGCTTATTGCCTTTGCACTAAACCAATAATATGTATTATGGTTGGTGCGTGGTCCAAGGTTTTAAGGATATTAATTTGTTTTTCTATCCTACTCATGAAGTATACTAATGTAAATCTAATAATTAAAACCTAATAATTAATTAAACGTAATAGTAAACCTATATGAATTTGAATCTCGGATTTTACATATTAATTACTGTTCCCGTTTCACAAGGGAATGTTGAAGTAAATGTAGCCTGTAGAACACTTGTGGAGGTAGGCCTACAAAGGTAACAATCGTTTCGTCACAATTAGCCAGTTAGTGACGCCGGCTACGGCGCCTACTTGACAAGTTAGGTTCCCGCCAAGTTGCCTTGCGGCTGTCGTGCCGGGCCTTTGTGACTGGCAACTCGATATTATCACTTCCGTCTCTCAGTTTTAATCAAAATACACTAAAAACTTTGTGTTTTACTGACTGCACTTTACGAAAGAGTAGAAATAATGTTATAACGGAGGATTAAGCTCAAAATATCTTATTTATAAACCAGCCCGTCCGTAGAATTAATTACACAGGTCAGTTTGCAATTTACAGGGAATATATTTTACCCCAAGTAATGTGTTAACTATAAACCAATGCCGTTAAGTAAGGTTACTTTGACCAAAAATATGACACGTGCAAAGTTTTCTTGACATATTTTTCATAATGATTCTATTTCTATTATGATTTTATTTCAACGGTTATAATTCTTATCAGGTTTAAAAAGGTATATGTATATCCAGTATATACATTTTTTGACATAGATGCCTTAGCTCAGGCGGGTGTTGGCAATTTGTAAAATGAAAATTTGAATCAAGTTTCTATAGAAACTACCAGAGCTATTGTTTTGAATTTTTAATATATATGAATAAGAACAGCTATGTATATGAACTGAAAACATTATCTTTAGACATATCCATGATCTAACCTATTTCCCACAGGGAAGTAAATACAAACATTTTTAATAAAAAAAATTGCCAACTTTACCCAAGGGTCGGGGTAAATTAGACCACTTGCTGGTTTCTCATTTAAACCCAATTGTAAATTTATTCTAGGATTACGTTACCGCTCTAATGTATAACCATGGCACAAGGTCAAGGTGTAGTTCTTTTATTAGACCAAAAATACAATTAGTTGTTATACATATTATTAGTTATCATAATTTATAACTATAAAGTTGTTTATTTATAAAACATGTTTATAAGAATATTTATGATGTTTACAAGAATAAACATGTATTACCAAATATTGGCTAAAGGTACCCTAGTTGGCCATTCTAACCCCACTTGACGGTACTGAATTATCTGTTATATAATTTACGTATGTTAAGCCTTTTGATGTATTACGAACATTCATAGTGACTCAGATGCTCTCCACTGTGGTCCACCGAAAGTCCCATGTAAGGTTGGGGAGGGAAAGGAACCCCTCCCTCAGGCCATAAACAGCCGTAAAACCCAAGAAACCCTTCTAAGAGATTGTTTAGGTCTCTTTATTCTACCCCTCGGTGTCTTTTTCGTTCCCCTAAAACTCTATTGTGTCTTAATATCTCCCTGGATTCCATTTAATTAAGTAAATGTTTATCTCTTACAAGTGTAGATGCGATTGCACGCGGCCCGCCAGGAGATAGCCAATTTTTATTATTCGCACACTTATTCAGAGATTTGACCTCCGGAACTTTTATTACTACTTTCTAGAGATCACGGTTTTCTACGAGTATGTTATAATTTATTTGTCAGGAAAGCTTGCTTAAATGTTCATTAGTATATACAGTAGTAAGTATATCATAACACGTCGCACAATAACTTTGATGTTAAACTCTCCCATCGCATTACATACGGGTGCGTATGTAGATTAAATATTTTTGCGATAAATGTCTATATAAATATCACATATTCAATGGAAACCAAATGTTGAACAAAAAACCACGTCACGTTTTCTCGTGATGTGCTGCTTTTGCAAATAAACCTCGCTTCATAAAACTTAAGCCTTTTCCTCGCCCGCTATTTAGGAAATTGTCTCCAGAGCTTATTTTAAAATTCCCTCTCTTCATTGTAACCAAGCCATAATATTTCTCCACTTCCTGAATAATTTATAAATTTTCACTTTAGTTTTTATTACATCACCAAACACCTTTTAAAGTGGTTAAATATCGAACCACTTTTTACACAATAACTAAGCGGTTAGTATTGAATTTTCGCCCAATTTTTGACCTATTGAAAAATATAAAGAGAATGATACGTTCAAAACTACTTAATTTTTCATAACATAAATAGTTAAATTATGTTTTTGTTAATAGGTCAAAATTAAAATTGCTCATTGGTTAATCAATCGAAAATACTGATACTGATGCTAAAGCTAAAACTGGTTCTGCCAATGATACGATGAAGTCATACCGAGATATATTTATCTAGTGTACATGTCAACCAAATTTCAATATGTTTATAATATTCTTTAAGCACTTTATGACTATATCATCACTAAAAGGCTCGTCATGTTAGGGTTAAAAGATTAGTAGACAAAAAACTGAAATGTTTTTTCTTGATGAAATTTTAAAACTAGTTAGAGGGCGATGAAGCTCTCGACTCGCAGCACGTATACATCGCTCTTGGCCCTACAGGCAAGATTACGCCAATTCTTCGTATTTGCTCTGGAGAATTAAACACGAAATATTTACTGTTCCAGCGTAACGTAATCCTTTTACAGCTTATGGCTTATTTCACAACCTCTGCTTGGTCGCCGCTTCATGTTGATTTATCAGGAATAAAACCCAGATCGATGAATTTCTGTATAGTTAAAATTACTGACGTAAAGAGAAAGATAGCCTTTCTATTAAATCTTTTAAACGTATTCATCTGAAGATCAATTTTTCTTGCGATCATATTGGTAATTTCTACAAGTTCAATGAATGGATAACAGTCCGTATAAGTCTATGTGTTCCATTGGCCACGGTGGAGATGGGGCAATGAGAGCTGAGCAAACGGAAGGAGACAGGAGACAGGAAATGAAGGAGGTTAAATGGTGACCTGCTAACGTTACTGTGAGAACAATAGCTGTTGACCGGCGATGTAAGAGGTAAGAATCCCGCCCTAAGTGGCCAGTGGAGGGAAGTGGTTGTTTATCCACCCCCACCTCACCATTACCTCGTGGCTCACCCCTTCAGTCCGCTACCGGCAATCTAGTTGCACGACTCAATATATCCCAATGGACTGCATGTGTACATAGAGCTCTATATCACTATAGTGCGTAGCTCAATATTAATTGACTGGGCAAGGAACGTTGTCTGCACAACCTTGGCATTCTAGGGTCGCGGACTCATTGATATTCATCTATGTATGTTTCAGTTAAGTACTACCAAGCGATAGACGGTATTTACGAGTCTGACGTCAGACGTTATTTAAGATTTCTAATAACATCTTAAAAATAAAGTTGTTAAAAAGATGTTTTACAAACATAGTGTGCCACTAACCGGTTTTATTATACTTGCCCCTCACCATATTGAAACAACTTAATAGTTTGATTATAACAGAAAAATTAAAACAGTATTAATTACAAATAACGTCTTTTAGGGTATTTAATTTATTTTTCTATAGTGCGGATAGTGACCTTCCTTGACGAAATAGTAGCTCGGTTATACATACGATAATCGTACAATAATGTAGTGTGTAAGGGGTTATTTCAAGTGAAATAAAGAATAGTTGATTATATTCGTTGTCACCTCCTAGTTTTCCTGTGTAGTTCTATGCGTATTGTGAGTTGTGCGTTATATAACCCGTGTCACTACGTTTGTCATCGGCAGTGGCTGGCATTGTTGAACGTGGAGTATAAACCAGGTGAGCTCCCTCAGTGCCACGCTGCGTCGCACATAAACCTCGCTTCATAAAACTTAAGCCCACCCTTTCCACGCCCGCTATTTAAGAAATTGTCTCCAGGGCTTATTTTGGAAATTCTTTCCCTCCCTCTAAACCGAGCACCGAGAATCCTCGTGCTTTGTGCGGCTTATAATAATTTAATAATCAAAGAACTTCCTTGCAAGTTGTGGTATTTTTTAATATTGTCAGGGTCACCCTTTGAGTTCTTGACTATTACAAACCACCTGGCATGAAAATTTACTAAAATTACAATAAATATTTTTGAACTATTTTATTGATTGTTTTTACCTACAACCTGTGATACCAACCTATTAATTCATTCATTCAGATTTTTATTGAACGATTTTTTGTACAAACAACACTATTTTTTAATGCTTAGTATATCGTAGTAAATTATAAGTTGATTTTGATGAGGCATTATTTTATTTCGGGGTAAGACCAGGATAAAAAAGTTCTCCAACTGGTTATATAAAACGTTGGAATAGTTTTACAAAAAACATAACTTTAAAAGGAAAGCATTTTTAAAGAGTTCCTAAGCATCAGTGGGCTTAATAATTTGTTATTAAATTAAAAATGAATTGAAAACGACTGTTATATTTACGTTTTGAGTAGTTGAGGCGCCTGGGGCTGTGAGCGCGGGTTTTACGTTAATTCCCTCGGTTTCGTGTTACTCTGTTGCCTTTGTAACATTCTCATGAGATAGTCCTGATTAAATAACACACATCTGTTCATATATTTATTTTCACTTTTCAAAAGCTTTTTCATCGCATTGCAATACAGTAAAAATGTTTTATTTAGATGAGTGTAAAGTGATATTCGAATATTATAAGAAATTTCGTTTAAGCTCACACTTATTTTTTAATTTGAACATTTGTGTACTTATTGTAGATACTTTTTCAGCTAAAGGTATATATTTTTATGTAATAGTATTTATATTCTAGTTACAATACGTGTTGGGAGACCGTCAATGAAGATATTCATTGGTATTTAATTCTATTTCAAGATTTTTCTTTTTAAGGTGGGTTTTGTTGCAAGTAAGATAGTAAGTTTTCCCAAAGCGGTGTCGGTCAGTGTAAACACGTGGACGCAACTTTCTCTTTTAACGTCAACAATTTTACTCGTAAGAAACTGTCAGACACTCACAACAATGCTCGCGACATTTGCAATCTCATCTGTGACTGTCAGATAGTAAACTCACACAACCTCCTGTAAGTGCAAACGTACCCAACAGTGACATTAGTATACCACAGGTACAATAACTGAAGACAATATCATTATTTGATTATTAGCAGTATAAAATATATATTAATTTACTTATACTAATTTATTAATTTAGACTAAATTATTTATATACACTTATTATTTAATAATAAGTAGACTTATATTTTTCCTATTAATTAACAGATTATTTATGATTTCAGCACTGGCTGGACACTACGAAAAAAGTGTCAAAACAACTGAGGGGTGAGTCAAGAAAAATTGCATGCCGTAGTATAGTGTATCAGTCTAGTGAAATGTAGGCCCTACTTTGCACAATAGTCATACAAGTAAACTATCCATTTATATGTGGAATGCTCCGTAATGCTTTGTCAATTTAAAGTTATTAAGGACCTACAGGTAAATCGTGTTTAATCTGGAAATCATATATCTATAAGCATGAATCCCGCCAATTTACGACTGGGACGGTGACGTCATCCTGTAATCCAGCTACTTGGAGGTCATGAATTGTGGATAATTGTGAGCGATGGTCGGTGGGTGTAGTGTTCTCTTGTGTGGATTAACGTCCGCACTATTGAAAGCTACGTTAATCCGCAAAGACCATCCTCATAATTAGACCAATTCGTAATTCAGAGGTCGTGGTTCGGATTCCACGTTAAACTGTAGGTCCCTTAGTTGCCATCGGCTTTTGGGCTATTAATTAACAGTCCTGTCTAAGGAACATGTCAGCCTTAGTCAGTAACAAGACTACAAGATCGTACCACAATCATCCTACTATCAACTCTCATTCATACTTGGCTTAAAATACCTACCTTGTGGTATGGTCGCCATTTCAATAATCTAATCTAATCTAATGTAGAAACAAACAGATTATTATTTGTTTAATTATTCACCATCATATAATGCTTATTCACATAGCATACACGATTTGTTCTAAACACCTCACATAATAAAACGGCATCAGTAGACTCACACATAGTTTCTCCCAAGTAAATTTTAACACGGAAACCTTAAATAAAACTATCGTATTCCTTAAAGGTTATCTAAATATCGTTAGTAATTTATTGTTTCAAAAATAATCAACCAATTTCTAAAAATAAAAATAAAAGAAACAAAGGTAAATTAATTGCTAGAATTTTATGAGGGGGATTCCCCCCCCGAGAGTACCCAGCTTTTTGAGAGGGTTATGTTGGGTGAGGTGACCTTACGCTGCTTACCAAGTTTCATGGAACACACACACACACACACACACGCACACACACAGACAGATGTCACGTCGAACCCCCCTTTTTTGGATTTAGGGGACCCCAAAACGGATCTGTCTACTCTCAATTCAAATTCGAAAATTTTGACGAAAACAATACTTTCTCCATAATATACTAAGTCATTAGGTTAGATTAGATTATTGAAATGACAACCATACTACAAGGTAGGTATTTTAAGCCAAGAATGAGGATTGAGTGTAAGATGGTTGTGGTACCATCTTGTAGTCTTGTTACTAACTAAGACTGACATTCCTTAGACAGGACTGTTAATTAATAGCCCAACAGCCGATGGCAATTAATGGACCTACAGTTTAACGTGGAATCCGAACCACGGCCTCTGAATTACGAATCGGTCTAATTATGTGGATGGTCTTTGCGGATTAACGCAGTATTCAATAGTGCGGACGTTAATCCACACAAGAGAACACTACACCCACCGACCATCGCTCACAACTATCCACAATTCGTGACCTCCAAATAGCTGGATTACAGGATGTCGCCACCGTCCCAGTCAAAGCAACGAGTTTTATATGTTAGAGGCGGATGTATGTTTTGCAGCAGGTCCTACAAAGATATCGGAGGTCGACACGCGTCCCCCCAGACCTGCCCGCAGCAAGACGCTCTCAGCGGATCCTTTCAGATATTTCCCCGCCGCGCTGATCGATACAGAACCTATTGTATGTTTTATCTTTATCTCTTATGTATTCCGATGGACCATGAAGGAGGATCCGTTCGCTAAGCCGATCGGGATCCTTCGCGTGGCGGATGATAAACAGCTCCGAAGGTTACTTTTTGTCAACAGTATAACTTGGTATATTTTCACTCAGGCGACATTCGGAATTTATTTTTTGAAGTATTGTATAGAGTTCGTTGTAATGATTTAAACAATACATTTTTCAATGAACATGTCAAACATAATGTGTTTAATAAACCTGTCAAAAATCTAAAAGTGACAGGCTAAAAATATGAAATCACCACGGAATTCCATTTGACTAAGAAAAGAAACACCCGTTGTCATAACTTTCATTAAATTTTGGTCGTTATATAGTGGTCCTATGATAACACTGTTAAATATAGTGCTTTCTAATATTCATAAATAAATCCATACAAAAAGTTCAAATATTTCTTTGAACTGTTTATTTATAGAACTGTCATACAACATCCCTTTCAGTATTCTATAGAGTTCAAAATTTGAATCAATTAAGTACATTTATTTTTGTAATAAAACTGTTTTATTGAAAAGGAATTTTAATTGCTAATTTCTGTTCAGGGTTGAAAGAGACTCAATTACAAAGAATCACTTTGTCCTCGGTTATCGGATATGATTTATTTCTCGTCAAGTACTGTATTGCGTTTGCCTTGCTCCCGCTACACCAGTGTTGCGGGACGGAGGACTGAGGCGCTGGGGCTGGTGGCACGCTCACATCCGCCGATTACCATGGGAATCGGTCGGTAATCACTCGGCTCACTTCCTGCTCCGTCCATTAATTGCTGCATTTCTTTGCAAATCAGATACCACAGGAAGTGGGCAAATCGAGTTACTTGATCTCCTCGACGTTGTTAAAATTAAAATTTTAACGAACAAAATCTTAATGTCAGTCTTGGTTTTGGATTTATTCAAAGAGTTATTATATTGTTGTTGACTGTAGAATGTACAGATTCGTCTTAGGTTTGACGATTACCATTGATTTGCCTCGATGGACAAGATAGATTCCGTAGATTATTTTTTGGCAGTTTCATAGAGTCAAAATAATAATGTTAACTGTATATGTACCTGCATAATTGAAACGATATTGGTTGGAGAAATGTCAGTCCTTGTAATCGAACTATATTGAGTTGTGTATGAAGCACGTCTTGCAAGATATCATTTGTCGTACTTTGCATGATTGGAAAATTTAAAAAGTTGAAAGTACTAATTCTACTATTTTCTTCTCTGGGTAATAAAAATTTACTTTTGAAATACCCTACGTTTTTATCCTTAATGATAATAATCTCATCATGACCCGTTAGGCCACATCGCCCTAACGCTGCTTTTTATTGGAATAAAACCTCAACAAAATGTGTCTAACCACTTCGGGTGTTTGGGGGAAATTGGGTATATTCCCAAACTCCTTAACTTGCGGAAAAGAGATCTGTGAAAGAAACTTTCTTTTAAACCATTTTTTAAAATTTATTTTAATAATAATTTAAGATTAGCCTTCAGTAATTTCATTTTGTGTGTGGAAATTCTTTGAGTTAATTGAAGAATAACTGAAAGAATTAGTTAAATAATGAATACATTTTAGGTTATTAAATACATTTTAGATTAGTATAGGGTTTATATATCTTTATTAACTAATGATTCATACTTGCAGAGATTATTACCACTGTCCTTTTGTCTTGGGGGGGGGGTCACGAGACAAATCAGATGTTATAACCCCCCCTCCTACCACTACCACTCGTCTCTGTAGCAAATATTTACGTCGCCTTTCCTTCTCATTGCCAGTTGCCACTCGAGATGACGGGTGTTGTTGGTCGTCGCCCAGACTATACACACTCGCTCGTTCATCTCTTGAGAAGTAATGTACCATATGACTCTGTGTATATTACAACTAATGTGTGTTGTTATACAATAAATTTCAAATGAAATAATACCGTATTGTCCCATTAGAACCCTAATGCGTACTTATTGTGTGACTTCTTGGTTGACAAATTGTTTGAATAGCAAACGATTTATCTATAGTTGATTGTTTGATATTTAATATTATCCATGTTTTTACAAAATAATGGTAGGATTTTCACTAGGCCTACATGTAAAAATTGTAAGATTGATACCACTGCAACCGGTATCACGAACAGTTTTGTTTACATGAACTAAAACAGCTGTTTTGGGTTTTGTGCTAATTGACAACCTCGTTATTTTTCATTAAAATTTAAACCTCAAGTAGTGTTTAATATGTTTACCGATCAAGGAAAGGCTTGTACTGTGCACTGTTGTTAAGTGAACCGTTTTTATCTCTGGGTATATTTAAACACGATGTTTATTCTTAAAAAATCGAAATTTGGCCAATCTAAAAGAAAGAATCATATTCAGTTTCCACTGTGATTTATCTTGCATTTATCTTGGGGGTAAAATTAATCATTGTGTGGTCGTTTATAGGTCAAGAAATGGTAGCCATGTTGAAGTTACTAGCTATGTACAGTATAACTGTTTTATGTCAAGAATTCAACAAAATACTTATTTTTTGTATTTTTTCTTGTTTTATTTATATTTGATTGTTAAACCCGACCATTGTTATGAAAACCCTTTATATCATTGGTACTAGCGAGGTAGTCTTTTATTAGTTTATAATTTATCTTCAACTACCTCTGCATATTTACAATTATTGTAATTTATTTCTGAATAATGCTTATCTCAAGTGAACAATTCACCTCTCTCATTTCGTAATTTAGGGAAGTTTTTTAATAAGTTAATTTTTTCCTTTAATGATATTGGTATAAAAATACGATAACGGCAGATTACCTCTAAGTTGAAACGTCTTTTAAACAGTCAAAATATTTTGTAATTAACACTATATACTCGTTTGTTCCACCTAATTTATATGACTTAGTAGACTTATAAGACTTTATTATGACTTAGTGTGTAGTATTTACGAGTATTTTATTTTCATTTTAGTTATTTTTTACTTTTTCTCGGTAAACATTGACCAATAGAGTTTTGATTTTAACGTAAAATGTTTCAATACCACGCGTTCAGTTAGTAACATTTTAACGAGCTTTGGTTTAGTAACGATCGTACGAATGCCGAAACTTCAAAGAATACACTTTTTGTTTAGAAGCCAAGTAAACATTCCCCTCCCCTAGCCTCTGCCTTGAGAACTTCACTTTAAACTTTATATCAGGATAGAGAAGGCTCCTTTACCTTTGTTGCGTGCTTATTTTTAAATTAATGGCAATAAAGATTTATTGTAGCTATTCATTTGTAGTATATTTTATTTATTATTTCTTTGTAATTTTTATGATTTCTATCAACATTTTTCGTAATGTCTTCCTACTAGTTAACTTTTTAAACGTTGACGACCACTTTTAGATATAAATTTAATGTTCAATAGTAAAATGACTTGTATTATAATACATAGATCAACAAAGTACAGCGATAATGTACTTCATCAATGGTACAGTAAGATTAAGGAATGATTATTAAAGGACGTCATAACGAAGTAATTGGTAGGTAAATAACATGAAAATATCTGCGAATTTCGCTCTTTTAAGAGTTAACGTTTTGTCTCAAGTCTCATGGATCATAGGAATGAGTATAGTGAGTAGTGGTTGTTTGAAACGTCACTAGATAGTAGGTGCTTATTTCGTTATAGTTTTACGATGCGAAACAAATGTGTGCAGAAAAAAGTAAAAAATGTATACCGAGTGTAAGAAAACCCACATTACTCACCAGACCTTGCACAGTGTGACGTCTATCTGTTCTCTAAGGTGAAATGTACATTTAAAGAGATGCGACTTGAGTCTGTGAAAGAGTATGAATGAGTTTGACAGAAAACGACTTCTAGCACTGTTTCCAAAAACCGGGAACTCCACTCGGAGGGATAAAGAGGGCTGAATATTAAATTTATTGTAAAGTAATTGTATTTAAAATTAAAATAGATTAGTTAAACTTCGGTCTCGTTATTAAGTCATACCTGGAGTTAAGGTGATGAACATTAAATATTTGTTTTGTTGATTATTTCATCATAATTGTGACATTTTCAATTTATAAACAAAAATAAAAGTCTTATGAAATTAAATGTAGCATATGATTTATTAGGTAGCAATAACATTAAAACTTCAATATAAATATTCCGGCTAAGTACCAACATCCACCAAAGATACTCAGTATACTTTATTTGTAATGACAAAACAGAAGATGAGCGTATTGATGATATGATTTGTGTAAGGGAAAAATCTACACGTTTTATAAAAATGTTAAACTATTGTATTGCTCTATTATCGTGTTTACTTATTTTAATGGTATTGTTTTTATTTAAGTTCCTTTTTCATAGGTGGTCTTTTATCTTTCCAGTTAACAATAGAAATTACTCTCATTTCAATGCTCCTATTTTTATTTTCTTCCATTAAGTCCTATTTGAATAATATCTCACATACATTATCTCCATATATCTCTTTAGTCTATACTCTCTGAAACGAGATACCCATTATTTTAATACAAATTAATAGACAGTTATCATTATATCCAGTTATAATTAAAAAAGAAAAAAGGACATTCAAACCACTCGTCCATTTTCCAATGGTTAACAACGAAACAAATGACAACTAATTAAAGAGGGAGAGGAAAATAAGAAAAGATGTCGTCCAAACCGAGGAATCTGCGGTGGTCTCTTCTTAAGTGTAAAATGTTGATAAAGCCCCCCCCCAACCCCCCGACAAACAGCCCTTAATTACGGCGTCTCTGCCCACTAGTCCGCTTTTTGTTTCAAAGCCAGACGTCCAAATTAACAGCCTCCTCGGTCCACGCTTCATCAGTCCATACAAATTTTAAGACGTTTTCCTTCTTGCTATTTTTGATTCTAATTCAATCCAGTTTAATGAATAAAACACCGTTTCAATGGAGACCCTCCGCTCTACCGGAGTAGCTCTCAATAACTTGAATATTTAATTCAGTTAAGATTTTTCATGCCCTTTTAAAATGTTCCTTTTCAAGATTTATGTTCTCGCTATTAACTGAAAGAATATTATTTTGTCTTTTGGCTGTAATGGTTACATTTAGTTATTGTTAGTGTTATTTTCAAAATAACTATTTTTGTGTTAACCTTATTTACAAAAATTGTATACTAATCTTTTAAAAATCATATTTTTAATTTATTCATACCAATTTGTGTTATTTTTATGGACATTATTATGTGTAAAGTGTAATGCGTTTTAAAATGTAACTTGAGCTCAGAACTTCGTGAGCTATTTTACATTCTGCGGTTGGAAACATCAATTCCATTAAAAGTCAGTCACGGGTTCCAGCTTTGCTAATGATCCGTTTTCTCTCGCCAACCTGACGTTATAGTCCAACAAAGACGTGGCAAGGGGAAAGGCAAACTTTGATGTCGAACTTTATTTTCTTTGTGTCAAAAACTTTGTAGTATATTTTGTCAAAGTAATGCATAATTTATTTCTTCATTCCACAGTATCTACCGATTTGTAATAACATTGGTTTAGCATACATAAAAATATGTTATATCGGTAAAAATAAAAGACCTTATTGTAATACTCAGAAACTAAGCATTAAGCTTAACATAAGTCAGTAATACATCGATGTATGAGTAGTGAGTTATTTAAAAAATAAATCATTTATGATAAATGGTTTGTAAAAAGGTAATAATTAATTTAAAACTGTATCCGATAAGTTTCTAAACCTCCCTATTTTTACCAAGAGCAAAAAATAAATTTTGATCATGAAATTAAGTTTTGGTGTATTTTGTTTTAGCGAATTTCCCATAGGAATGAAGCTATTACCGTAGGTCTCATGGCAAGACTGAAGCCCGGGACCATGTTATTTTTTCGTTTTGAGGTGCCAAGAGGCTAAAAATAATGCTTGATAAAGAGTTGGTGGAAATATTATGTATAAAACAAAACATGTCGTGTATTAAAAATGCAAGACAGGTTTCGGAACTAAGTCCAGTATTAAGTGGCTGGCGTTGGTATCACATACCATTTCGATACCAACATCGCTTGAGAATGGACTTAGTTCCAAAACTTGTCGTGTATTTTTGATATAAAATAATATCTGACAAATAAAAAGGGCACTCAGTTGTGAAAAATTATTTGATAATAATAATAGCCCTTTTTTACCAACTAAATTGTGTGTGTCTGTTAACACGATAACTCTCGTAAAAATGGTCCGGTCGAGACCAAATTTGGTAGAGACGTGTATTTCTACATTTACTCGGACGAGTTCGATAACGTATTTTTGTCAATCGGAACGGGTAGTTTGGGGGAGATCTCCAACGGATACCGATGTATAAACAAATTTAAACACAGTACGTTCTATTTTGGGGCTCCAATGTTAATCTTATGGATTATAAGGAAAAATTAACATTTCACTTAGAGCCTATAAATCTATATTTTTTCATGAAACTTAGTATTTAGCTTCATGTGGTTGAGATCCATCCATTTACGCTTAAACATCATAGTTTATGCGTTCATCATGGCAGCTAACCTGCACACTCTTTTCCCATGTTAATCATACAGAGAATAGGCAAACCCCTTTATTTATGGACAGATGATGATAAAACTTGGTATAAATGGTCAAAATAAAAATAGTTTATTGTAAAAATGTCTACGTTCAGTGTTCCTCACAGTAGTAAACCTGCACACCCTTCTTTCCTATGTTAATCTTATAGGGAATAGGAAAACTTATTTATTACGGATATTGATCAAACCGGTTTTATATTATTGATTTCGAAATTCGCTGAGTACGCATATCTGCTGCAACGTGTTTTTTTAAATATTTAATTAAATATACAAAACATTTCAAAGTAATGCTGCACTATATTACCAAAAATAGTCTACATATTTTTTTAAAATTCATATTAATACAAAATATACCGGTACCGCGTCAATTAAATGTCACAATATTAATTTTCTGGACCTTATTTTGTCGTTATGCATAGTATTTTTATGTCATCACTTTTGTAGTACAATAGACAACCGTGAGCCTCGATGTATATGAAGGAAAGCGAGTACATTTACTATTCCGGCTGAGACATTCGCCGCGTGAACTAGTTTGCGGCAAAGTGCGGTTTGCAATTAAAATTTAACGATCTCTGTTCGCATGTGTGGGTCGCTTCCCGCCGGCTGCGACGTGGGCTATGGCCTCTACTTGGGTCAAATGTATTTTGCTATTGTATACATGTATGTTACATGTACATGTCCTTTCTTCCCTTATACATATTATATAGAAAGTATTGTTTTCGTCAGAATTTTGAATTTGAGTTGAGAGTAGATATTACCGTTTTGAAGCCCCAAAATTACAAAAAGTGATTTTCGTACTGATGTCCGTTTGTCTTTCAGTCTGTCTGTCTGTGCACATACCCCGAGACCTCATCGATCGTTCGTTTCTTTATGAAGTTTGGGTCACAGCTGCACTTTGGCTATATCTCCAGACCAGACAACCCTTAAAATAATACAATTTTTTTTAAATCCGCTGAAGCTTTTTTCATTAAAATGTCATGATTAGAAATATTAAGGTCCCGAATAATATGAAACCACCCGTTAAACCTGATATGCCTGTAAAACTTTTTGTTCAAAGGTTATGAGCTTTGAAATACCAAATAATCATTTTTAAAATTTTTGGCAAAACAACAATTTTATAAAACAATTTTACTATCACTATAAAACCAAATTAGTATTTCGGATCATAAGTCTAAGACTAACGGCCCCAGAGAAAGGTCCAATTTAAAGTCCACGGTAAATGAAGAACATTGTCTTAGAGCATCCAATGCTATTCTTTTGGAGAATATTAAAAAATAACTTCTTCCTTGTTTCTCGACCATTTTCCCAACCAACCCCACTAAAAATATTTGGTATCACCTAAGGGGGGAGACCCAAAAAAATTAATTTAACTTATTTTTCCCTTGTTTGTTTAAGAAATTGGATGATTATTTTTTTAAAGTTACATAAAAACTACTTTAAAAGAAATTAGCATATACATTTATAATATTTCGTTTATTTATTTTGTATTTTTTGTTTATTAATAATCTTTATTTTTGGCTATCACTGCATTTGCATGTGCAGTAACGTACGCAGTACTCCTTTCGCATATTACTGATCAATATCTCATACTATTACAGCTCTGTGTAATGATGAATTTTATAATCATATCAGTTAAAATTGAAAGCAATTATCTTCATTTGCCCTGTGGAAAGTAAGCGTAGTTACCGTGTGCTTAACATAATTATGTTAGCGGGACCATTAAAATTTAATGGCGTAGTCCTCTAGTTCTTTCAACATGTGGAAATAAATTGGACTCAACCATTAGACTTGACTATTAAAAAAATCTCCCTACCATGAAAAATCCCTATAATCCATTACGATTGAAGACATATTTCATTATTTTGAAGTCACTGCACTCAGAGATTTCCGGGTTAACATATTTGAGAAGAAATTCTATGATTTTTGATGTGGTGTAAAGCAACAAGTAGATCTTTAACTAAGGCTAGTTATATGCATTACCAAACTCTACATCTTATGTACTTCTTTTGGGTTTACAGCTTGTTAATTTTTCGTTTCGCTCAAAATGTATTTATTTGTTCTCAAAATTATATGCACAAATTTTAATATGATTCACGAATCATCATACTTCAAAAACTACTTTACTTCAAAAATATAACGATATCACGATATCGTTATATTTTTGAAGTAAAAATTAGAAACAAACATTATGGTTTGACTACCACAATCAATAATTTGCCTTATTACAAACAGAATGGTAAAAAATTAAAATCTTGTTAGTGGTTATTTTAAAACATATCACGTATAATGGCCGATGTTTGAATCTTGAAAGTAGAAACAGTCTCATAATTATTCAATTTTTCCTAAGCTGGTAAAAGGAGGTATAAGGCCTGTGGAGCTCTTTACTTAACACAAAAGCATTCAAGCAAAATAATTTGAAAAAGTCTAAATTGTAATTCGACCGAGGGGAATTGTTTTAATGAACTGAAAAGCGCCTCTTAAGAGTTTGTCCGCTGGCCCTTGAGAGGTTGGGGTTTAATGGAATTACGTTACATTCATTAAATCTTAGTAAATTGAATCTAAAACACAAGGTGCACTCGACGCGTGCCCGGTGCGTCCCGAGGTAGTTGATGACGTCACGGGGCGAGGGGGGGAGCGTGGCTACGAGTGCTGTTAATTTGAACGTCGAGCTTAAACAAAAAGAGAACGAATGGCCAAAGACGGTATAATCAAAAGTCGTTTGTCGTCAAGAGGGTTTTTATCAACATTTTACACCCAAGCAGATACTACAACGGATTTCTCGGCTTGGACATTTCTTGTGTGGCTCCGCACTCTTTTAATAACTCGTTTGTTTAAATATGTCCAGAAACGTTGCTGTATGTTTTCTTTAACCCCGCACTGGCTTTGGCATATAAAAACAATTATGTTGATGTTGATGGCATATACAATACATACAAAAGAGTATAACAGTTTCTTGGACTAGTTAATATTAAATTTAAAAATTCTATTCGAACGTATCGTTTTGTATCAAGCATGAAGTTATTATACTTTGATATTTAAAATCCTAGAATTACTTCACTATTTCCCCAATCATAGTATTCATAATATCTTTTTACGTGATTGACTTCTTAAACAGAAGTAAGCTTGAAGTCGTGAAAATTGCCATTTAGGACCGGTATATTGCTTCTTGGTCTTTAAAATACTATACATTGTATTGCAGACGTCAAATTTAATATATGAATGACCATTCTTGACTCCCTGATCCTAAATTAAAATTAGGTCTCATAATTCATCAAGGAATTGTGAATTACAATGAATAAAGTTGTACGGTTAGTATGCATGTAAACATTAAACGTTTTATTTAATTTATGCCGTCTCACAAATCTCAATATAAAGAAGTAATCTATGTACCGTGATAGGAAAAGCTTATTTTCTTTTATGACCAAAATTATGTTCTAACCGTTTGAATAAAAATACTGCTGCCTCCATGGACTCCGTCGGGAGATGTTTATGAATTGTTACTACTTCATTCGTCTCTCATATTTTCTTTACTCTCCTTCCCTAAAACCGCTTGTAATTAAAACTTTTCAGGCTGTTTACCCACCTTACTTGTTTTTTTCTTGGCTAAGGACATTTTAAATGTGATGCTCGTTATTGATGAGCGCACCGAGTATCTCATTATATAAAAAATAATGGCTTAGCATAATTTTTCATAGAGCCTAAACATTTTATATAAGCGTAATAGTATACGTTCACTGTACACGTGTTATTCAAATTTATTTATTGTACATTCATAGAATGTGTATCGTAAATTTATTTTTTAATTTATCTGTTTAAAAATGGTATATATAATTATTAGTACCAATTTCTCTTTATCAATAATTTCTTATGCAATAAAGGTGTTATTGAAATAAGTAGGACGAAAGTAATATTCTACGGTATGTAATATTACGGCATATTCTACGTATATGTAACGTGTAAAACTACCATGTTTGACAAAAGCTTTTTTTCGCTTCAAAGCCATATTTAGATTGCATATTTAAAAATGTATACGTATCCTCAAACTACAGTATTTTTACTGATGCAGTATCTACTCTCTGATCAGAATTACTAATGCAAAATAAAACTACAACACAATGCTAGTAAAATATGATGTATGTTTGGTAGTGGAACCCCTAAGGCAAATTCCAATTTGTTTAAACAAGCAATAAAATAAACGTTTTAGTGGTGAGATAGTGCGGCGCATCATGAGCTACGCTTCTGCTTCTGACAATTTATTTGTCTGTTACTTGAGGCGGTTCCATCTTGCTCCCCATAAACTGTGCAGCAATATCCTAGAGAGATTTGAACTACAGATTCGACTTCCACGGAACCCATCCATGCTCTTCCTTATGTCATTTGTACAGTCGACTTCGTACTTGACGTTGGATCTCATTATACTAATTAATTATTTAAATATTTATTTGAGAAGTTAACTCTTGAACTAAGGCTATGTGCTTTCTTTTCTCTAAAACTTCCAAAGCCATTTTAAAGTTATTGGTTTATTATTTCCGTATTATTAATTTCCTCCCTTAGGTCTGCCCGTGGCGATGCGGGGTGAGATCCCGCCCCTTCATGCTAATTTGGAGATGTTTCTCCGTTTTCCAGTTGGTTAATTAATGGTCCGTTTCGGTTTCGTTTATTAGGCACTAAACTTAACTGATGACCCATTAAGAAAGTTCTTCCTCCGTATTTACTCTGGGGCTGTTTTGTTTACGTTCGGAAATTCCAAACCAGCCTTTGTTTCTCCAATTTGAATTAGGCTATTTAATTTACATTTAGAGAATTCAGCACATCTTCAATCCTTCGTGGACGTCATCAAAACAAACGCTACGAGATAAGTTGTTATGTATATTTTTATAACACAAAAACTGATGTTTTACTGTATTTAAACTATATATACTCCAGTTTTCAACACTGTTACGTAAAAGCTGCTAACAATATTTTTATCTTCGCATTTCATTTACAAATTTCAACCAAATAGCTCTGCGCAACAGCTATTCACAGCTCATGCTGGCTCAGACAAGTCGTGAAACAGTGAATAACAGATAAATATTTATTGCTTCACGTATTTGAGTAGCATATATTAACCCTCTATATTTTTTAAATCCGCATGGCTTTTAAAAATTAATTAATTCATTGACTAAAAGGATCAATGGGTTCAAAGGATCAAATTTTATTTTACAATCATAGCCGTTCCAATCGCAACAATAAGTGGCCTACTTTCGTAAACTGACTGGTCAGATGCTGAGTGAATGACTGGATGTCGGCGTAACTTTTCACCTGACTCGCTTTCATCATCGAATGAATCGTAATTTCATTCAAATGTCATTTTAAAAACTCGTTTTGTTTGATAACAACAACAATGAACTGTTTCGAACTGATTGAGGACGTACCGTTGGCAAAGAGGATTCCAATTCAATTACCCTCTATTTTCGATGTTCGAGTTAACCAATTAAAATCGCGCAATGGCAGGTTGTCGACGTTATCATTATGAAACCGTGATAACAATCATCAATCATCACGGGTACACCGTGACGTGCATCATTCAACCAAGTGTTTCGAAGTATATAATTATTATATTTATAATACAAGCAAAAATTCCATGCCCGCGTTTTCACGGAATAAGGAAATCCAAAAATGAATTTGATTTTGCATAGTTTACACTTTGTCTACCCTAAAATCAGTTTTTAAATGTTTCAATAAATTAATTGGCCGTTATTTTATTATTTTACGGTGCAAGATTGATAAGTATAGTATTATTCACAACATTATATAATTAATATCTGTAACTTAAACTTTCAATTTTTAATGTAATGTATTATAATCACTTTAAAAAGGGAATGAAAATGGAATTGAAGTCGGAGGAATGATTGCCAACAGTCGTGGTTAAGGTTGTATTGCATTGTCCGTCTACGCTGTTATTCCTGTTAAAAATAAAAAAATGTCCTTCATAGTTTACGTATCACTTTATATTTTGGAGAAATATTATTTGGTGAAGTATTGGTGAATTACTTTCCATATAATCTTTCATAACCAACTGTTAACTGTGACCAAATTTGTTTGTTGTTGTGTGAGTTTTAGTCACAATTTAGGTGAGTTGTGCCCAATATGACAGTAAATAAACTCCCTAAAAGAAGAGAAAAGAAGCGAAGAGGAAATTGGATTAAATATTTATTTTATGGTGTTTGCAATTATTCATCCATAAATGAACATTTAAATAACAGATGATGTAATAATTTAAGCCCATATCGTATTTTTGCGAAGAATATTTAGATGACGTAAGTTTTATCAATTGGCGAATGTTTAAGAGATATATCCTTGTTTATTTGAAAGGATGATCCTCCCTCCAATCTCAAAATGTTGTGGTTGTCGACAAGCAAAGAGACCTCAATTCCGCATGTGTGGGTGGCCGCGTCGTAGGCCTACAGTTCCCCGCGTCGCCACCAGAGCTCGCCTGTCAATCCCTGCTTCTAATTGTTTTCCTCAGGGCTAATCCCCCGCCAGAACCACGGATCCGTCTCCTAAGCCCCCATTGCGGCTCCCGCCCGTCCTCAGCAGCGCACATGTTTACGCTGCGGTCACATTAGCATCGTGAATCCAATCAACACTACATCTCCGCTTATTGGTATACGATGTAATTAATTCCGTTAATCCCCACGTTGTGCCAGGTAAAGTCACCAAGACAAATTAGAGAATCATCGCAAACCTTAATACTCTCAAACATATTATTAGTTTATAGCTATTAGGTTTAAAATTAAAACTTAAAGCGTAAAGGCTAATTATTAACATTCAATCAGCTCTTGCTACGTATTGATTTAAAAAAAAATACTTAGATCAACACCTCCTAGAGTGGACGGTTATGTGTATTTTCATGACGATGTTTTATTTTGCACGTATCACCACCCCCATGTACAGGATACATTATTCCATTAATAACGTCATTTTATGCTATTGACAATATAATACGATTCATATCTAACTGTCTTTAATTCATACGTGTAAATGTAAGAACTGTCGAAAGTGCCGTAACGTTTTAAATTAATTATATCACTATTATTTTACATGAAATAATAAGCTGTGCCAGGTATAATCAACGAGTTATACTTTGTTACAAGTTAGAGAACCTCGCAAACCTTAATACTCTCAAACATATTATTAGTTTATAGCTTATAAGTTTAAAGTTTAAACATAAAGTTAAACCTAAAGTCACCGAGACAAGTTAGAGAACCTCGCAAACGTCAATACACTCTCAACCTCTCAACCGTATTGATTAATTAATACCTAGATCAACATCTGTCATAGCGGACGGTTATATGTATTTTCATGATGAAGTTTTATTTTATACGTTTCACTCACTCACTTTTGCAGGATATCGTTTTTCCATAAATAATGTGATTTCATTATTGACAATAGTACGATGTTTATCTATCTCTAATTCATACAATTCAATACAAGTGCAGTACAAACATGCTGTAACATTTAAAATAATGATTTAACTATTATTTTATATTAATACTAGTGTTACCCGTTTTACCTTGCAGCGATGTACAAAACAGATTTATTATGTTTAGGTTTGCTGGCAAATATAAAACATAATGTAAGTATTATTACCTTTCTGAATTTGTGGCCTATCCATCGTATTTAAAGCCAAAATATTCGTATTTAAGTGGACTTGAAAGATGTATGAAAACTTGAGACAGACTATTCATCCTCTTACACCACCTTTGTACCTATGATCATTTTACATCCTGCTAAATACACAGTCTCGCACGCACACACACACACACACACACACACACACACACACACACACACACACGCACGCACGCACGCACATACGCACATTAAATCTAATACTCTATTCGATAATAATACACACTAACAACCTTGTATACATTTCAGATGGCAAAAGGAAAATATAAAAAATATGCGACAGTTGATTATTATAATAAACGTAATATGAACAAACATTTTAATTATTTTTAATTTGGCCAACCAATAAACGTTTGATTTTTAACCATAAAACATAACCCCCAAAATCTAATATATAATAATATATATAAGTATATATAAAATATATACTGAGAAAATTTCTATTAATACAGTTATTAGATACCATTAAGTACTTTTTTATGCTAGCTACTTTGGCTTGCTCAATGGTTCAAATAAAAACAGCTGCTGTTTATACCCAAGAGTTAAGACAGCATATGTTGGAATCCAAAACAAAATTATTTCCTCTTAAGATTATCATGGGAATTTGGAAGGCGTATAGGGTAGATATTTATGGGAAAATCGTCATAAAAACTGTTAGACTTTCCTATTTAGGTCTAAAGAACTAGTTTACCAAATTCCAGCCTTCTAAGTAATTGGGAAGTGGGAGAATTAGTAATGAGTGCGTCAGTCAGTGAGTGAGGCTTTGACGTTTATATGCTGATAATTTTACTTTGCCGGAACTCTATAAACCAATTATTATTTACTTTCAAATTACTTTGTAATTATTTTACTTGCTAATACTGTAGCAGAGGAACAATAAGAATGAAACCCCATTTATAGAAGTCTTGAGCCAGGAAATTTATTGGTCTAGCAGTTGAGCGGAATGGCCGATGCTATCTTTCTGCCATAAAGTGTTATAATTCCCGAGATGGCATGATTTAAATTCCTTATCTGAGCTGAGGTAAAGATATTTTCTATTCAATATCCTTTTTGTAGTGTGTATTTTGTGTTTTATACTTCATAGAGTGGGGATTATTTTTGCTTTTAATACCTTTTTCATGTAGTGCTTGAAAGGAAAACTGAAATTCTCCCAACATTTATAAATATATTACCTACAATTTTCCACTCAGTTTACTATTAGCTTACTACACATTATTCTTAACAATATGGCCATACATATTTCTAAACAAAGTACTTATTAAAAAACAAATATTCTATTTACACGCACTGAATATAAATACTGATGATCATGTGGATTACCGTTCTTGAAAAAGGAAAAAGAAGACATAAAATAGGTTTCAATGAATTGCAATGGGAAGGCTCATTTGTAAGTCTTGGTATTTAAGTAAAACTAATAATTATAAGACTACGAGTTTATCTAAACAGCTAATTATAACAAATACTTTAATTTTTGTAAACAGTCAAAAATTAACAGCACACTGCATGTTTATTATTACAACGAAACAAATTATGTAATTAGTCCCCCTAGTGCGTCCAATTTTTTTATTATTATTTTATCTATAATTCACAGGCTTCAAATCAAAATAGATATTTTTATAAAGTATTACTAAGCTCTGTGACATGAATAAATATTTATAATCTATTACATAACACATTAATTATTATAATCAATGTGGTAAAGAAAAATCTATTTGTGAGGTTACAATAGCTTATGGAACTATAACGGACGAGATTTATAGTTAGTTTTATAGTTACAATAATGTAGAATCATTTCCATTCCATTTAGGTCACACAAAGCTCGAGCGACTATCGATAGCCTGTAGTGTAGAGGCAGTGATATAGCACATACTGTACGAGTACAGTATATAGAAAGGGCGGGTTAAGTTGAGCCCACATGCTAATTAAGTTTATCTGCACGTCCCCAGGTGCAATGCTGGGTTTACGAGTATCTTACCATGACGTCACCACGTATACACGTGTGGTTAGAGTGCTCTGGTGACCTATGTCGTTCGATATTGTGCAATACATCAGAGGGAGTTATTGTTCGATGGCATTATGGAATAAAACCGAGCCTGAAACAAAAGGTTCGACAGTAATCCCATAAGGTTTTAAACATAAATAAGTTTATTGTCATTTTAAAATACAATTGTGATGCATGTCTTTAAACAATCGAGTTACGTTTATTGAAATACTAAACAATAATAATAACAATACCAGTTTAATCAGCTACTAGTTTATTCTATTCATAATAAGCGGAGAGGACATTCTCCCAAACTCCTGATTTTCCTTTCTCATATAAAACTTGTAAAATTTACACAAAAAATATTTGTTAATTTTGACCATTTTGGAGGTGTTGTTGTTTACTTAAGAATCAATAGGTTGTGAACGGGAAAATAAAAATCACGTCAGTAACATTAAGAAAACATTGTTGTCTTCAGAAAGAATGTCGATCATCCTGCAGGTAAAATTTACGCTCTCTTGTATTTTTTCACAAATTTGTTGTGTTATAATTTACAAATATTGTAAACACTTCTGTGAACAAAGTTTAATTTACTTTATTCGATTTGAATTTACAAAGTGATATTATAGTTTGCCTGACTCAGCTTTACAAGTAATAATTCAAAATAGGATTATGTTTGTTCGGTGTAAATCAATTAGATGGCAAATTAGATCAAGTCACTTGTTGAGACGAGACTCGGGAAGATGGGCTTTGATAAGAACAAGATTAGTGGGAAGGAATAATCTTCGGGGAAACAATTACCAGGTCTCTGGGATTTCCAGACAAGACTTGTAATGCCGTGTCGTGTGATGGTGTTTGCCCACGATTATGTTGTGGGTTTCCACGTCTCGGGGATTTCCCGGAAAGACTTGTAATGTCGTGTCGTGTAAGTGTGTTTGCACACGATTGTGTTGTAGTTTATACAATTACCAGGTCTCTGGGATTTCCAGACAAGACTTGTAATGCCGTGTCGTGTGATGGTGTTTGCCCACGATTATGTTGTGGGTTTCCACGTCTCGGGGATTTCCCGGAAAGACTTGTAATGTCGTGTCGTGTAAGTGTGTTTGCACACGATTGTGTTGTAGTTTATACAATTACCAGGTCTCTGGAATTTACTGGCAAGACTTGTAATGCCGTGTCGTGTAAGTGTGTTTGCCCACGAATCTGTTGTGGTTTATACAGCTCCTACTACTATCTGGTATAATGACAGTGAACAATCATCCTTTACGCTTGGGTTCAATGGTGGTAAAGTAATCATTATCACAAAAACTCCACATCACATTCACAAATATAGAGCAAGCGAGTGAGGGCCCAGGGTCCGTACCTCCCGGGATGAGACAGACCCTCCCCGCCTACCTGATTATAACCTCCTCTCTGTTATTTTTGGCGATAAATCTACCTCTCCACCTAAACAATTTCCTACCGATCCCTTTTTGAACACCAAATAGGTTCTTTGGTCGGTAGTTATTGATTCGTTTAGCCCCAAAAACGAAATTTCAAATCCATAGAAGACGACTTTAACGTTTCTAACGTTTTATAGTACTTTGTTGCGTATGTAAAGTCAACATTGTTATTAAAAGTGTAGTGCTTGGGCCATTTACAACAAGGCTTCTTTAGGGACGTAGATGATGAATGGTGACACTAAAAACATTTATCCGTAGATTAAATAGACCTAGGATAGAAAATATTATTGGTTTTCACGTTATTTTTTGTTTATTTGTTTGGCCGTTTTATGTATTTGTATGTTACGTTATCCTTAAACAGGTTTTTAATAAGGGAAATATATAAAGTTTCCACGAGAAAAATATCAATACAGAAATGAAATAGTACAATGGATGAATGTTTTCTTTTCAGTAAGATTTTGTATGTATTTTTAGAGGAAAATTAAGTAGTGTCCGTGTTTGTGGTTTTATTATAGTCATCTAAGTCAAGTTTTTCATTAATAATTGAAGAAAAATGAGAATAATATGTATTAAATATGACATACTTAATGTTAAATTAACGTTAACGCGTGTTTACCTTAACCTTTTTCCAAGTATCAAGTATTTCTTTGTATAAATGTGAATTTGTAAGTTAGAGGTATCCACTTTTATTCTATGTGATGATCCTAGGTATAAAATGACGTTCTAAATGGCAGCTTTGGCATAGTGTTTATGAGTACAGTACATACACACGGTGGTCGACTGATGTGTTTTGCCAACTGCGATAGTGTTGCTCGTCTCCAGTCTCCAGCCAACGCACAAGACATAGGGGAAGCTATTCGCGTCCAACTCAACTCTAATTACTGGAGACACTCAATGGACCGTCCCGTTCCGCCATCCTAAGCAAAGACTTGTAATTTTAGAAATGGCTAATTTGTCTGACTAATTTTACCGGAATGTTAAGGCAAATATTTCTTCCTTTGAGGGATCTCTACAAATATCCACCAACCCCTGCAGGGATTCAGTGAAGCAAACTGATATGGAAATAGATGTGATTAGAGTATTCTTTATACTGATTCTCTGGATATGAATGGCTATTTACTGTTTGAATATACTCGACTTGCGCGTTAAGTAGTATGTAACACTTAACAACGCGTAGGCATACTCAGAACATATAAGCGATGTGCAGAGGTAGAGTGGAATTAAAATGTTAGATTTTTTGATTGAGTTGAAGTGTATATACCTTAAATTGGATTGAATTAAAAAAAAGATAACTAAAGGGATTTAGTTTACTAGAAATTGATCACGATCGTTTACCATGTCGATTATGAGTCAAAGTGTGGGTGAATGGAAATTGTAGTCATTAAATTAACCCTCTTTTCAATAGCTTGTCTGTGCATGCCCTTAGACCTACGTAACTCTTCGTTAGGTCCACCGAATTGTTGTGTAGTAGAGTGTGTGGAGGTGGTGGGGGGGGGTATGAGTGCACGAGTGCGTGGTCCGCACACAAGGAAGGAAAGCAGTGATGTCACTTGCGATTGTGCACTGTTTGCACTGCGGAGAGAGTGTCTCTCTTTTATCATTCATGATAACATCTTCAGCTATTATGCATGGTGAATGACTTACTTCCGTTATAACATTTTATAAACAGGCACACTATTGATCTTGATACGAATTGTCCAAAATACAGCGTAGACATTAATGTAAAAATGTTACATTATTAATAAATGATGGTGACTGGTGTCTTGAATTATTGTTCACAATAGTGATTTAATCAAATCAGTGATCATGACGGAATAGACGTCATGATGGTTATAAGAACAGCTGGTTAGAGGAACTGAAAGAATTCCCTTTAGACATATCCAAGATCTAAGCTCTTCCCCAAAGTGAAATAAATAGGCTTTTTAATGAGGAATAAAACAACAACAAAAAACAAAAAACGAGGAGGAGCAACTAAAATCTGCTACATGTATTGTTGTTTTTGGTATATTTACTATACAACATAGTCTTCGTGATATATGTGTGTGTGTATATCCGTAAAATGAAGGGGTTTATGTAAAAAGCTGTGTTAACCCCCCTCCCCTTACTAGAGCTAAGACATACATGTCAATATGTCGCTGATATAATGGAGATTTTTTAAAGAGAGGTAATTTACCTTGTCTGTCTAAAGATCCTTGCTGTCTGTATTCGGATAAAGCTGTCTCGTGCTATATATTTAAGCACATCTTCAGGTCAGAATGTCATCAAGTTGATTCAATTATTGATCATCGTCTGAGGTGACTTCGGCAACATTATTTAAATAAAACATTAAACACAAAATACTGTAAATGTGTTAAACACATTTTCACAAAAAGTTCAATAGTTTAAATCAAAATCACAGCACGTGCGTGATGGCCGAGGAGTCACGGCTGTAGCCGAATGCAGACATCAACGATAATTTGAAATACAAGGTAAATTAAACCTCTTTTTTAGTTAATCAGTGATCCTGAGGCTACCCTGATGATAATGCAGATTCCTCTCTGTTCCAGGAAAAGAAACATTTACGCTTTATTTCGGAGTCAAGTTTTACGCGGCCGATCCTTGCAAACTGTTGGAGGAAATCACGAGGTGAGTACATAATGAATTAGTTTGCTTCCTCGATGTTAACAATCAGTGTCCAGCTTACTTCTCAATCATCAATATCATTGTTTGGACGTCGAGTATTGATATTGGTTGTGGGGAAATGTGTTTATGAGCTATTCCAAACCCCAGTAGACAAATAAACACGTCACATATAGGAATTAGGAGAGTAAGAAGTGTATGTGTTAGCAATTATCAGAGGTACACATCACAGTTCACAGTTCAACTAAAATATATGTTTTAGATAAAATTTACAACTATTCAAGATATGTTTTGATGGTTGTTTGTTGTAATGTGCAAAGATAAAGAGACCGAGTCTCGAAGTGCAATATTAAACAGCGGAGTAGTAAGCCGAGCGAGGACTGGCATTCTTCTCGAAGGATCTTCTCCTCCATCACGGATACTTGCGACGGTCTTGACGGAGATGGCGTGCCTCGTCTCCCGCGCATGCTTTGGCTTTTCATTTCTCGTCAATTACAGAACTGTTCACAAGAATTTAATTCACACAAAACTCGTTACTCTCTGACACTACTTCTAAACTCCTCTTAGCTAACTATTCACAATAGTTTCATCATAATAAGTGAATTAAATTATTTTGCATTTCACTCACTTATTTTTAAACAATTGCCACCTCATTGTCATTACTTATTACATTAGATTACCATTCGAATGGTTTGTGTTATTAATAAACGAAACGTCAGTGCGGCTTTGTAGGGAAATTTAATGTTGTATTTTCGGTTCATACCGCATAAATTGATGCCTAAATACTGTTTTATAGACAGTACTTCACTAGACTAGACTTCGTTCCGTTATGAATTATTTGTGTAGTTGAACGTTGCCTCCAAAACATTCTCTCTAAATTGCTTGGTATTTTTAATTCGTTGTGTCTTTGTTGTTGAAGCGAACGGCTAAAGAACATACCTCCAGGGGGTTGCCATTTGCTTAAAAGGAACGATGGTTTCATATTCCTTGGTAGGAAATTTTCTTTTTCTTCATGAAATTATTCTTGATTTAATCAGTCTGAGACCTTATCTTGTAAAAATATTTCCTGACTCCTGTGTAAATACCAGATTAAGATTTAATTATTTAAAGGACTGAACACTGTGAAACATATATGATTAGTAAATTGTAAGTTTTTTCTTTCGGTATTTTAAATGTTACTAAAGGCATATTAATCCTAAATGTAATAACAAAATATACTGTGTTAAAAAAAAGATATACTAGCCAATGTCTGTTTTTATGTGAAAATTAACAGTCCCTTTTCTCCACAACGATATTTTTTCAAAGTGAAGTCACACAAAACTTTGTTACCATAAACATAATTTTCCGAGTTGTAAACTAAGATACAGCCACCTTTCTGGTCCTCTGCCCAACAACTCTGCCTCAGATGTCCCCTGATAGTAAAAAACTTCTTCCCCACAGCCTATTTTAACTTTTAATGAATCCTTGTTTGCAGGTCTAATGAAATAATTGTGTTTTGTTTCACCTTGTAGGCTTTATTATAATCAAGAGAATACTGTACCGTGGGATTTTCTCATTTTCATGTTAAGAGTTTGGAGAATTACTTTGGGTATTTAAATTGTTTCCAATCAATCTTATAACATTTTAGTCCACATTTTGTTGCGTAATAATGAATATGCAATTTTTTCGCGTAGAAACATCTACACTTATGGAAACATCTTGACTTGGTCAATTCCAACTAGCTAATAGTATGGTAATTTTGTCCAGTCCTTAAAAATATTTAAGTCAAACCAACATATCAAATTCTCTATGTACTTTATTAATTCTATTATTCGAATGTATCTTAACTTTTGAACACGTGAAGTTATCGGGTGTCCAAACATAAAAATTTATCAATAAAAATTCAAGTAAATTACAAAAATTATGTTTTGAAATACATCCTCCACTTTCTAATTCCATCTGCACGATCTGGGAGACTCATCAGATCGCCATTACCCGCGGGCGAGGTCCGAGAGCCCGGCGGCGAGGGGGCGGTTCCGGACAGACCTGAGATTCTTTTCAAATGATAAACACCCTGGATATACTCCCCTGTATGCCGAAGCGTTACACGTGTGGATGTATTGTGATCCAGCATGAAGCTTACGTTTCAAATTTGTTCCAAGCCAGGCTGAAACACACGGGAATGTGTTATAATCTGGGCTGAGATAGACGTGTTGAATGTGTTCTAATAAAGTATAGAACACAAAATGACTGGATGTCCCCAACTGTAATGAATGTCCCCAACTGACGTGTCGAATGTATTCTCGTGTTTAGTAAATTAAACGTCATCAGTGGACTGACACAGTTCTCCCTCAAGTAGTAAATTAGAAAAACTACAATATTTAATAAAGCTATCAGAACGGTAAGAACTAGTCAGTGGTTGTCCGCCTTTATCTTCATTATTGTATTTATGTGATTGTTTGTACAGAATTATTACTGAGATGTTTTTGAGGTTAAGAAAGTTACTTGAGATTGAAGAAGTTTCAATGTTTGTTTAATTATTTATTTGGACAAACTTTGATGTCTGTAATGGCAAAAGAGTTAAAAATAGCATTGGGAATGAATTTGAGATATAATTCAGACCTACACACCCAATTTTCAATTTTCAAGATTCATCGACATGGGTAGGTTGGATTAAAAATTAAAGATGGTTTGAATTGTTACGGGATTGTCAAATAGATTAGATAAGCAACAGATTCTGTTTCACACCATGGATAATGAATCTGATAAATACTGGTTTCAATACGAATGCTAGAAGAGAAAAACGTTTGATTCAGTTTTTTTTAAGTGAAAGTTAATTGATCGGAATATACTACGGAAGTCAGTTACGGGTATAAAATATTAATTGAGGTGTACTCAGCTTCAGGACTGACTATCAATACAGGTACTTAAAAAACCAAATAATATTGACTTACTATCGAAGTTTCTGAAGAACTGTTTAATGTAGTGTTTAAGACCATGGAACTCGACACAAATATGGTTTTATTTCAAAACAATCAAATAGCTAGTTAATAAAACACCCTAACCTACCCCCTGGGCCAATTCTTGACATCATACCTCACGAGTGCTAATACACTCAAACAATAACACTCAAATATTATGGAAATAGTTTTTATATAGTGTAGGTCCGTAACAATATGCATTATTCCTTTCCATGCATTATGTTCATTTAGTAAATAAACCTTTATCAAATGCAGTGTGTGTATTCTATGGTGGACAGTGATATTATATGTACAAATTGTTGTACTATGAGATAACATTTTATTTACATTTATTAGAATGTACAATAGAATTTGTATGCATAATGAACAAGCGAATTTGTTTATTTGCAGAACAGAGCGGTGCATTACGCTTATCATTATGCTCTGTCATTATGCAAGCGCTAGTCATTATGTTCGTATTGGCGTTGCAGAAAATCATTTGCAACGGAGATCAGCTGTTACGATTAAGGATTTGTGTACACAAGGATTTGTGTGAATATTCTATAGCCTATTCCGTTTGATATCACGTTTATAGCTTTATACTTTAATGTAATATGCTCCAAGTTAAGTAATAATACTATTGAAAATGCATTCCCAAGATTGCCTTGAAAACGTCACTCTAAAGTCAATCCGTAATTCAGTGTTTATTTAACTTTGTCGTAGAAGAAAAATACAAGCAGATTAGATTATATTAGACTAACATTTGGAATGGCGACCTACCTAGGTAGTTATTTTAAGCCAAGTATGAAGAGAGAAATGAGTGTGATGCAATCTTGTCGTCCTAAGACAAGATTGTTAAGCTAAACGGCCAATGGAATCTTAGGGACCTGCAGTTTAACGTTGGTTCCGAACCACTTTTGCCTCTGAATCGCGAGGTCCAATTACGACGATGTTATTTGCGGATGAGCGTAGTATTTAATCATACGGACGTTAATCCACACCAGAGAATTTCAAATCCACCATTCATCGTTCATACATATCCACAATTCGTGACCTTCCCAGTCAATATACCGACTACGTGCTAAGTGCCCAGGATATATTATACTCATTGTAGAACATATGATAGGCTTTTAAAACAGCGGGTCATAAAATTATTAAGGATTATATTATATTAGTTGTGCTTAAAAGTCCTTAACAGTTTTCATTTATTTGAAAATTATTTTGGTTTAATTACATATTCATTTTTCATACACAATTTTACAAAATTAATTTCCAATATTTTTTAAAAACTGGATTGATAATCAAAGAGATCAGATTGCATTGTATCATGATTTCCTTCGCTGACGCTGTTGCATTCAATTACAATTAATTTTTAATTAAACAATTAATTAGACTGGGATGGTGGCGTCATCCTGTAATCCAGCTACTTGGAGGTCACGAATTATGGATAGTTGTGAGCGATGGTCGGTGGGTGTAGTGTTCTCTTGTGTGGATTAACGTCCGCACTATTGAAAGCTACGTTAATCCGCGAAGACCATCCTCATAATTAGACCAATTCGTAATTCAGAGGCCGTGGTTCGGATTCCACGTTAAACTCTAGGTCCCTTAGTTGCCATCGGCTGTTGGGCTATTAATTAACAGTCCTGTCTAAGGAACATGTCAGCCTTAGTCAGTAACAAAACTACAAGATCGCGCCATAATCATCCTACAATCAACTCTCATTCATACTTGGCTTAAAATACCTACCTTGTGATATGGTCGCCATTTCAATAATCTAATCTAATCTAATACAATTATTTACACTGCATTCCTTTTCATTTACAGTTTTTATAATTGTTAATATAATTTACTACAACGCAATTTATATTATTTTCTACTAGTGGCGTAACTAGTGTTACTGCGCCCAAAGCAAGTATGCCCCGTTTCGTAGACGCCCCTGTTCGTAGAAACCCCCCCCAATATCCTCCAACGAAACTAAGGATATTTCTTCGTACTTCCACAATTCCTGGACATTTGATTTCACTACACTCAACATTGTACATGCTCTTTCTAATTATAGGAAGATTATACAATGAAATATAGTTTATTATGTACAGTAGTTTTAAACAAATAAAAAAATTGTTAGTGTTAACAAAATATTATTCAACATATTTTTTGAACTGAAATAAGGATCACTTTACATTCATACTTTCTTAATTCGTATATTTTTAGGACGATAAAATATATACTACTTCTTACTTTGTCAAACATTATATCACACGGTACAATATAAAGTTCATGTTGCGTTTTTCAAAATTTAATTAGTGTTACTAGACGATGCTCTTACAGTCAAAGAGCTGCTACAGCTACTTGCTCATAGTGTCAATATTATACATTAATTCATATTCACTTTATTATTTCTTTTTTTACATTTATTTGCGTTAAGCTACAGGGAGTTTCGCTTCAACATATTTTTTTCTAAAAGATTTCCAGAATATGAGTTTTAGCGTCCCCCCACCCCCCAACACCTTGGTTGCATTGGCGTTAGTTACACCATTGTTTTCTACAATCGAATTCAACGGTCGTCAATACTATTATCCACAACCTTATATCAATAACTGTGTTATTATCTCCAATACTACATAAATAATACTTTTAAATATTTTACAAAGTCATGCAGAGCCAAACTAATGTCAATAAACTAATTACATCAACCAAATATGAAAATCTACTACTAGTAAAGAATAACGTATTATATAATCGATTATAACGGTTAAAATATACAAGTAAGATTAAGTTATGTTGATGTGACGTGTAGATTAGAATCTTATTTTGAAAATTTAAATTATAAATTCATACGATTTTTGTATCAATTGGTATTGCATAAAGTAATGTATTATAGTGTTTACGTTCACATTTCTAGTAAAATTAAAATTTATCAACATGGCAAACGAGTCATAATCTATAACAAATATATATTAATGAATTAAGTATCGAATTGAGCTTGAATCGAATTATACTGGGTGCAATAATAATAAATTCCTGCTGTTCGCCTTCCCTGTACGTTCCACTCCAATATTGTGGCATTAATTGCCGACTCTGAAGTATACTATATTAATAGTACTTCAATCGTGATATGTTGTTTTGTTTTGTGCTGGGTGTGGGGAAGTAATCTGCGGCGGGCAATAATATCAAGGAATAAGTCAATAGGTCAACTGAAGCCGATCAAATGCCAAGGTTGGCCACAACCCTGGTGTTATGAGTCTAATGGCTACGGACAGCCTAAGTAAGGTAATGGGGCAACCAGCGAGTGGCGGAGGAACTTACTGCCAGGCTGTGCAGCGTCCGTATCTGTAAGGCGTGTGGCCTCGATCGCGTATCAGTAATTTCAGTATTATCACGTTATTACGGTAAAAACCTTTAAATTAAGATTCTCTTATTCCCAAAAGTTTCACAAATATCATGTTTCCACTAAGTAAACATTTCTTCTATTTCAGTCGTATTATGTTTCTAAGTATGCCACAGTAATTATTTTAATTAATAACCCTTATAGAATTCAGAACCGTAAACTATTTGGAAAAAATATTAAAACCTCGAAAAATATTTTTGTATGAGTTTTAAAGGCGTACATTTCTCTTAAAATTAAATGTCAACTGAAATGCTAGCTGAAGTACTATCCAAACAAAAATACTCACTTAGAAAGTCACCGAAAGAAGTAACTTTAAATTGGCTAATGAAGTAAATAAACGGACCTAATTGAATTGAATGAAACCACTTGGCCAATGCTTTCGCTTCGAGACTTTTCATCTTGGGTTTTTGTTCTTAAGAAATATTTTACTTTAAATTTCAAGTAAACAGTTTCATTTTATTTACTACTTGTCGGATAGTTTAGTCATTGGTCATTGAGTGATTTAACATTTTGTAACATGTTTAAATTTCACTAAGCTTTGTTTTTTGTGACTGTCTCGAACTAAGTGAGTTTTATGACTGTTAAATATTTAATTATACAATGCATTTACAACATTTTTTACTTTTAAATTTTATTTAGCAAAATATTAGGATTTCAATTCCGGAAAAAAATAGGAACCTATAATTCCCAAACAATGATACTTTTCATCAACATAACAAATCAAACTATTTACTGTAAAAAGATTTTAGTTACAACTAACGCTCGACCTACAATTATTTTTTATTGAATCAATTATGTAATAAATGTAATAAATCTTAAAAGGTTATAGATTACTGTGCGTTTGTATTGTTCGTTCCTTTGGAAAAATATGCATCAAATGTCTCTAATGACGCACTTGAAGATTAAACAATAGGTATATTTCATTGTTTTCATGATTAACGTCAAGGTTCAAGATCATAGCTACGCCCTCAACCTAGAGTTGGATCAGATTGTCACCTTCCAACGTCCTTGACCAAGGCTTCCTTACTTGTAGAGCGAAAAACATTCTGTGCCCTCCGTTTCAATGTATTACGCACGATGCAGCTAAAAAATAATTTTCTAAAGCAATTTGTAAAAATAAAGTTAGTTTAAAATGAGTTTTAAAGTAATAGTTAAATTAATTATTATTTACAATAGTGTTAATTTACAATTTACAAAATAATCTGCCAGGCTGTGCAGCGTTCGTATCTGTAAGGCGTGTGGCCTCGATCGCGTATCAGTAATTTCAGTATTATCACGTTATTACGGTAAAAACCTTTAAATTAAGATTCTCTTATTCCCAAAAGTTTCACAAATATCATGTTTCCACTAAGTAAACATTTCTTCTATTTCAGTCGTATTATGTTTCTAAGTATGCCACAGTAATTATTTTAATTAATAACCCTTATAGAATTCAGAACCGTAAACTATTTGGAAAAAATATTAAAACCTCGAAAAATATTTTTGTATGAGTTTTAAAGGCGTACATTTCTCTTAAAATTAAATGTCAACTGAAATGCTAGCTGAAGTACTATCCAAACAAAAATACTCACTTAGAAAGTCACCGAAAGAAGTAACTTTAAATTGGCTAATGAAGTAAATAAACGGACCTAATTGAATTGAATGAAACCACTTGGCCAATGCTTTCGCTTCGAGACTTTTCATCTTGGGTTTTTGTTCTTAAGAAATATTTTACTTTAAATTTCAAGTAAACAGTTTCATTTTATTTACTACTTGTCGGATAGTTTAGTCATTGGTCATTGAGTGATTTAACATTTTGTAACATGTTTAAATTTCACTAAGCTTTGTTTTTTGTGACTGTCTCGAACTAAGTGAGTTTTATGACTGTTAAATATTTAATTATACAATGCATTTACAACATTTTTTACTTTTAAATTTTATTTAGCAAAATATTAGGATTTCAATTCCGGAAAAAATAGGAACCTACAATTCCCAAACAATGATACTTTTCATCAACATAACAAATCAAACTATTTACTGTAAAACGATTTTAGTTACAACTAACGCTCGACCTACAATTATTTTTTTATTGAATCAATTATGTAATAAATGTAATAAATCTTAAAAGGTTATAGATTACTGTGCGTTTGTATTGTTCGTTCCTTTGGAAAAAAATGCTTCAAATGTCTCTAATGACGCACTTGAAGATTAATCAATAGGTATATTTCATTGTTTTCATGATTAACGTCAAGGTTCAAGATCATAGCTACGCCCTCAACCTAGAGTTGGATCAGATTGTCGGATCGCCTCCTTCCAACGTCCTTGACCAGGGCTTCCTTACTTGTAGAGCGAAAAACATTCTGTGCCCTCCGTTTCAATGTATTACGCACGATGCAGCTAAAAAATAATTTTCTAAAGCAATTTGTAAAATTAGTTTTAAAGTAATAGTTAAATTAATTATTATTTACAATAGTGTTAATTTACAATTTACTAAATAATTTGCATGTAGACTTAAGTTTCGAGTGGTCGGTAGCGCGACGGACCCGAATCTTGGTTGACAATGACTCTGGGTTCCCCAGAGGTCAACTCTGTACTGTTCGGCTCATCCCTATCTCTGCATGAGGCTGTAGTCTATGTGAACAGAAATAGTCTAGGTAAAATATGCTGCCATCTTGTAAGAAAATTTCTCTTTAGTACATATTGACTATTTTTTTATATTCGCCATCGTTTATAAATTAATTTTAGCTATGACAGTAGTCAGTATCTAAAATAAATATCTAGCGTCAAATAAAAATCAATATAAGGGACATTGTATATAGTAAAATCCAATCAGTATTCTAAAAAATAAGCTTGTAACTGGTGAAATATTTTTTTTCTTATACATGATGTATCCATATGTGTATACGGTACATTGAAACACGAGAATCGCTATAAACATTATTTCATCTCAGGCTTACCACGCGCAGTGTGGAGTACTAACAGAGTACGTCAGGAGTTGAATAGAGTATTACGTTTCAATATTGATGTTCAAAGGGATTGTTCGAGTTGGATTTCCAATCAGCTCATATGCTAACTTTGTGATCACAAAAGGGATCAGGTAAAATGTTGAACTGTTGCCAACTTTTGCGACAGAAAATATTTATTATACATAAAGTAATTAATGTAAATAAATTCACGTCTCAAGTATTTAAACTCTCATTATACAAACAATATTGTAAATTCAGCATAATTTTAGATATATTTTATAAGGGAAGTATTTATTTACATCTAGTAATTTAAAAAGTCTGTGTCATTTCAATCATAATAAAATAAATAAAAATGCAATAAGCCTTTTGCTACACACAGGTTTTTAAATTATTGATATTTAATGAGAAGTCTGCGTTCATTAAAGAAAATATTTACTTATATTTATATCAGTCACTAGAACTAAAACTAGTTTCAGTAAATGTAATACAGTAAATTAATTAGTTTTAGAAAATAAATAGTGTAAGTAAACGGTCGATTCTTAAGAATATGAGATAAATTAAAAGTAAAGTAATAAATTAAAGTACGAATAATTATTTTGGGATTTATTTATTTTTACACAATGAGTATTGTATTTCGTTAACAGACCAGAATAGCTTATTTGCACTATAAAACGGAAATGTTCCTTAATAGGTTAACGACTGCCTTTTTACAGTATTACTGAAATGACTGAAATGATAATTTTCAAATAAAACATTAATAAACTTTCCATTTTTCCTATGTATTTGCAAATTACAATTTAATTTAATTTTCATTTAGATTTTCTCTTACAACATGGAAATCCGTAGATATTTTTCTAGCTTAACTGCAAATAGTGGTGAAGCAATAAAGGGCTTTCAACAGAAATGTTATGCAAATTGAGTGATACTTGAATATGCGGGATGGCTGCATGCGTTCGGATTCATAACAGTTTTCAACATTATCTGACTTGGCTTACCAATAATGGAAAAGTGTTTTTTAATTTAAAAATAGGTTTTTTTAATGTTAGGCCACAGTATACATTTTCGATTTGTTATACTGTACAGTAGATCCTCGATAGTTCGAAAACCTCTACAGTTTGTTGATTTAGTCAGTTCTCTTGAAAATATCTGTAATATTCGAAAAATTACATTCCGATAGTTTCAAGTATTATTTACTCCACCCTCTAGAATTCGAATTATGTTCCTTTAATTCAAAACCCAATCCTTAAAATTATAAGATAACATCTACAACTCTAAGTTGGTTCACATAAGCGTCTGAAATTTGAAATATTTAAAAACAAAAGCCAAATTGTCTTTGTTTTTATTGCTTCGCAATCATTTGGTATTATAAATATCAATGGTGAAGGTTCTTATCGTGTTGTAAACAGTTCGATTTTTGTAAGTTACTGTATTTACTTTACTCTCTAGTGTTTTATTAGAATGAGGTAAAAGAATTACAAATATAATCATAATTTTATTCTTGCTATCCTCTACAATTTTAATTTTATTCACGCTAGGCTCTATTACAGTGATTATCGAGAAACATTTATATGAAACGCGGAGGTGTCGACCGGTGGCCTCACAGCATCTGATTGGTCGCTCGCTCTCGTGTTTAGGGTGGATAAATCCGATAAACATAAACGCAACATTATTTTTTCCAAATGATTTATCCGGTTTGCAGTACATTAATTTTTCAATTTAACATTCACGTAATATTATTTCGATAATATTGCACAATTTAGTGTTTTTAATAATCTAAATGTTTATCTTCTATTATTGTTTATTACCTATGATTGAATTTCACCATTTTATATGCCATTTTGGGCGTTTAGAAACTGCCCTCAGCTGTTACTGCCTCGCCGGCCTCTAGTAGCCTGTCTTGAGCCCGGCGCGCGACACTCAGCAATCAACTTCTTAGAAACTGCCCTCAGCTGTTACTGCCTCGCCGGCCTCTAGTAGCCTGTCTTGAGCCCGGCGCGCGACACTCAGCAATCAACTTCTTAGAAACTGCCCTCAGCTGTTACTGCCTCGCCGGCCTCTAGTAGCCTGTCTTGAGCCCGGCGCGCGACACTCAGCAATCAACTTCTTAGAAACTGCCCTCAGCTGTTACTGCCTCGCCGGCCTCTAGTAGCCTGTCTTGAGCCCGGCGCGCGACACTCAGCAATCAACTTCTTAGAAACTGCCCTCAGCTGTTACTGCCTCGCCGGCCTCTAGTAGCCTGTCTTGAGCCCGGCGCGCGACACTCAGCAATCAACTTCTTAGAAACTGCCCTCAGCTGTTACTGCCTCGCCGGCCTCTAGTAGCCTGTCTTGAGCCCGGCGCGCGACACTCAGCAATCAACTTCTTAGAAACTGCCCTCAGCTGTTACTGCCTCGCCGGCCTCTAGTAGCCTGTCTTGAGGCGCGACACTCAGCAATCAACTTCTTAGAAACTGCCTCAGCTGTTACTGCCTCGCCGGCCTCTAGTAGTTCTGAGCGACACTCAGCAATCAACTTCTTAGAACTGTGCTGTAACTGCCTGTTATAGCCTGTCTTGAGAGACAGTCAATTCTTAAATTTACTTCTAGTATTTAGCGCGACACTCAGCAATCAATTGAAAATCTAGGGAAATCCAGTTTTTTTTGCATAGGAGTCCGTTGTAGTATTCAGTAGTATCTACTAACAGTTTTAGTAACAAGGAAAATTGGAAAATCAGGGAAAAGTCAGGAAATTTCTACATTGGTCAGGGAAATCGCCCAAGAAAATCAATATTTTGAAAAGGATTCAGAACTTAAAAATTTGGCAAAACTGGCAGTATTGAAAATCTGAGTTAGTGAGTTTAGTTTTATAGATATCAGCCACCATTCTTTCTTCTTTCTACTCATCAGCGTGCCAGTTTGGAAGTGAATGAATAGTGATTGTCGACGTATGCCATGTATTTTTCTTGTTCGCTCTCTAACTAATGTGATTCTGTTTATTTGTTTATTTTTTTAATTTAATAATTTATTTTGTGCGTGAATGAGTATATTTTAATAGATAGGTACTGTACTAATTTCTGTGTTTATTTTTTAACGGTTTCTCCATGTTGTATTTAAAAGTTAGCCGATAGCTACACACGTTTTTAGTCAGGGAAAATGCTGCATCTAATAGGGAAAAGTCAGGAATCTGGGAATTTCCTTATGATGACTTGCTAGACACCCTGACTAAAGTTCTGAATTAGTCCAGGAAACTACCTTAACTAACTTAAGCATTTATGTACTTGAATTGTTATAAATTACACTGACATGTGTGTTGTAACACACATTTTTTGCTATATGTTTTAAAAATGTTGTAAAAGTGAAAAAATAACGTTTTGACCAATTTTTGACTTGTCTACTATTTTATAATAATTTTCACTAAACTTCTGGAAAAACTTTGATTTTTACAGATTTTTTGCAATATTGAGTTTTAATGTTTTAAACGTTTATATACAAAGGTTTAAATCATAGATTGGCTTATTTTTACTTTACTTGAATTAGAGGCTACTATAATAATTCTAGTCAATAGCTCAGTTCAAAACGCAAATATTAATTACAATTAACAATCGCTGATAATCTAACTCCGATACCTCTGTAGACAATAACTCTAATATTACAAACAGCTGTTTTGTTGTCTGGTTACGTCACTTCACAGAGCACGACTCCAATATACATTGTTGCGGTGAGGGGAAATATTGGCTCCATTAGGGGATATTATGGGCCGCGCTGTTGGTAGGCGAGCGTTTCTCTTGATAAGCGTGACCGCCGCCGATGTTAACGGATTTAATTCTGCTCCACAGCTGATTATAAATAAAGTGGATATATTTGACGGTATTATTTTATTTATAACTTTAAACTAATGATAATTAACAAAGGAGCAAAAATTTATTTTCTTCCTTTCTATTGTCTTTCACTCCACTAAGACCATAACCTGTAACTATTTAAACCTATGAACACTTTTCATTCCAATTTATGTTTCTACAAAACTGTTTAGGGAAAGTACGACCACAAGTTCCTATTGTATAAAATATGACGCGTGTCGGATGTCAGCGAGGATCAGGGCCATGGATGGTCGGTCATCCATGGCCCTGATCCTCCATTTTGGGGCCACATTTTCCTCAAGTCGATCTGTTATTGATGGGAACAGCTATGTCGGGGCGGTAAATTGGCCCTTACACGGCCTCTTCACCCCTCATTGTTGTTGTGTCCTGAGCTTTCAGTTTAAACAGCTTCATCTGGTGTAGTAAAATCAAGATACCAAGTTTTACGAAGTGAATTGAACCCACGAACTCAAGTCATTTTTGTTAAAAATGAAGAATTGATGGAAAACATATTCTCAAATTAATGCCTGTCACTGTCATTATAAATAACAGTGTTATTAATATTTTTTATAGTTTTTAATGTTGTATCTGTAAGTACATTACTGTAATAAATAATTTAATATTAAAGGTTTTAAACTTAAAAATGATAATAACAACCATTCTTAAATTAAATAGAATAAATATTTGTTACGTTGTGGTATGAAGGCAAAAGTATTTGTATAATTTATGATTTAATATAAATAGTAAATTAAATTTATAGATGTTTGATTATGTCAAAGATGTCGATTTAGAACAGCTGAGCAGTAAATTGTACTGTTAATTATACTGTATTAGGCCTATATGTACGCTAAACAGTAGATCCCTTGATGCCATTGGCCGTTGTGCTATTAATTAACAGTCCTGTCTAAGGAACATGTTAGCCTTAGACAACATGATTACAAGATCACGCCACATTCATCTTACATTCATTTCTCATTCATACTTCGAATAAATACCTACCTGGATAAATCGCTATTTCAGGAAATTAGTAGTAACAAAAATGATGGGAAAGATTTCTGTGAAAATAATTTGATATGTAAAGTAATGAAAATGAATTGAAAAACTGCTTTATTATCTTTATTATCTCTGCAGATTACTTTCATCTATTTTAGGAGATATAACTATAATTTTTTTAAATTTTAATTGGATAATCTATTGGGTAAAGCGGTTACGTGATGGAGCGTGTTATCACGTTATCAGGCACAGGCAGCAGCCACGCAGTGACTAGTGACGCGTGCCGAGGCTGGTTACCGCTCATTTCATACTCCACTTGCTGTAAAATAGTTCCCAGCTAGTAGTTGCAACTTTCGCCACGATCAGGTGCACCTAGCAGCGCTGCGTCTCAGTATTGTCGACACTATGTTGTGGTGGAAAATGTTTATTATCTAAGAAATCCCACAAAATATCATTTTCCAATCATCAAATTCACAATATTCATGACACCCTTACCACATATTCATCTTAATGGCTGGATAGTAGGGGCTTTCTCACGAATAAGAATAACGATTTTTTCTTGGAAAACTTAATAGAAATAAAGGCAATAAAATTTCCCTAGTAAAATAACTGGCCTGATCAAAAGTGGCATTTCCTCTAAATCTATATCCATAGCCATATAGAACGTATTTATTTGCATTTAGATATTTACTTAACTGACCATCACTATGGCCTAGAGGCTATGCGGTGAATTAAACACAGCATTGCGGCGTGTGTCAAATGCTAGCCAGAGGTGTCCACTCCATGATCTGACAGGAGTCGCCGTAGCTGGTTTCGATCCAGCAACCTTAGACTGGGCCAGAGCGTTAACACTGAGCTATTGAGCCGTTATGAATAACTAACCTCCCCAAGTATGGGTGTGTACCCATTCGTTAATCTAAATATATAAAACAAAGTCGTGTTAGTTACACGCATTATAACTCGAGAACGGCTGGACCGATTTTAATGATCTTTGATTTTTTCGGATTCGACTCTGCTCCGATAATGTTTTAGGCATACTCAGTTTCCATAAATTCAATTCGTTTCCATTTTATAGCGTTTTAAATTTCTAATGTTAACCTTATGGGGAATAAGTTTGTTTACAAATTATCTACAATTAAAACATTTGATTTCTTAAAACAGCTGTTGGTTTACTCTCCGTTAGCAATATGCTTTACTATACAATGCCATCTGAATAATTCATTAATGCAAAACTATGAAGTGAATGTGTACTGTACAAAATGAACAGATTTATTCACCACTTTAAAAGTTAACGATTTTTGGGGATTAAGTATTTACATATTTTTATTTTCTGTCTAATTAAAAGTCACGTGTTTATATGTTTGCCAAATAAAATAATTACTATGTTTATACATGTTAGGTTTATTATAATCAGCAGTTGAATATTTAAAGCTTTCACAACGAAGCCGCAATGCTATTTGACTTCAGAACGTAGCCGATCTTAAAGTTAACATGGATTTTCTGTTAGGCGTTACGAAGTTCGCCGGGTCAGCTAGTATTTAAATAAAACAATTGAAATAGGACTTTCCTAAATCATTTCACGTCAAAAATAGTTATTCTGGTTGAAAAAGAAGCGAAGGAAATTATAAAACCTTATGAATAAAATCCGTTGTGTTTTCTTCTTAAGTGTACGATAATTAAAGAAAGTCCATTGTAATGCAACACGACCATGGAGCACTATCCAGCACACGATATCCATAGAGTATGAAGTGGTGGTGGATAGCGCAGCCACTAGAATGCAATAGAGAGCTCATTGCAGGCATGTACACCCGGCGTAATTAAACTGTGCACTCTCATAAACTGTTTTTGTAATAGCCTTTGTTTACGTCGCTTCATTTATGTCCGTGTTTTTATTTACTGTTTCAGCTGACCTATCTATCATTCTTGTTGCTATTTATAGACTTTATAGTATTGTCTCTATGCTATTATAGACACTTAATAGTTGATTAAAAAATGTACTATGATTTCCCATGAGATATGTAAATTGATGTATCTTCTTTATTTATAAACAAACATTTGGTAGTGCCTTAGTTACTATTATCTGAAACAATTCACAAACCAGTGGAATTTAGCTGAGTATGCATGCCTGTTGCTATGGGAGTCACCCTGATAAAATATTTAAATTTGTTCTAGTCTGGTTGTGAAAGAATATTTTTATTACATGTCTATATTAGAGTATCAGAAGCGTGTAGTCACCAGGGAAGCAATTACTCAAACAATGATACACCCATTATCTGGATACAATCAACTTTTTCATGATAATACTCACTTCTTTATTCACAAAATATGCATGCATTATGTCGATGTAAAAAATAAATATAAAAATGATCTTTGTAAAGCAACGCTTGTGTGCATAAATATTCAGAATACTATAGAGAAAAGACCACTTACTAATATTCAAAAATATAGTTAAATAGTTTGACTAAAGAAATAAAACTAAATGCAAATTAAGTTAAAAAAATATTTCCAACGTGGAGGTCACAAAAATGAGAAGGTAAGAAAAAATACATAAAACATAATTGCACTATTGGAAGATTTGTTTTCTCTTGTAATTCAATGCATACCTATAAAGGTATGCCTTGAATTACTAGAATTACTAGTTGTTAAAATTATCAGGATAACCTGATAATTTTACAGATACGGGTGGTGTCAAATTATTTAGTACTCTGTGCACTATAAACTATGAAATTTTCACGTTTTTTAAGGGTTTTTAGGGGTGAACTACCCTTTAAAATAAAAAATTCAAAACAAAATAAAAAAACCCCTGGAGATACCGTGAATATACATACATACATGCCAAATTTAATCTAAATCGGACCAACGGGTAGGATGTGGCACTGTACACATCCAGACACACTCACTCACACACAGACAGACACACGGACGGACACACATCACGTACAAACCCACTTTTTTGGATTTACTATGTATAAGGGGAGAATGTAAAAATTAAATAAAAATACTAAAATTTCGCAATGTATTTTTCTTTAATTCAGAATGTATTATATACTAAACATTATAAGAAATTTAATTATAAATGTGCATTTACTAGGTCCTATATTTTTTACCAAGTTTAAGTTAACCATGATTCAAATTTCCCAATAAATACACGGTTTGCTTCTAATGAACTGAGTAAGTTTTCAAAGCTAACAATTGTCTTTTTTATACATATATACTGGCCATATAAGCAGTTTGTTTTAAGTGTACAGTATTCTTCTTCCTCTCTCCCGAATGCTTGAGCCCACGATCGTGTCGTCCTCCCCCTCATGAAACTTGCAGCCCAATCTCTGACTGCCCTCCCGTTTCTTCAACCTTAACGGCACCTTTTCCTTCATTTTATTTTTTTCTATTTTCTCTGACGTAACTTAACCCACTTCATTATCTTCAATTGTTTATGGACTTTATTCTACTGTACTGTTTATCAACCTTATGTAGTTGCACTAAAGAGCACAAATTTAAGTTTTATAATAAAAACTTATCTTGGTAAATGGATCACTACCAAACGGTCACGTTGGGCCACAAGGTCTATTTTAAAGATATATACTTAACATATACTTTCGTGGGAGTAACAATCAAGTTTTAGTTGTAGTTTCGATAGGTCTGAAAGTAATGACATCATGAGACCTTTTCACGCCTTGTTTAAAAATAAATATCGACCTTATAGCTATAGTGCATCCTAACAGTTATTTAACTGTTAAACATTTTCACTGGTTGTAATTACTCGCAATTAACAGTCACTGTGTTGGTCTAAAATAATAATCTCGCATCCAAGTGTAAATTATTGAGTAGCGTATTATACAGTAAATTCTACCAGAAATCAGATCCAATCATCGCTGTGAGTCACGGACGTGTGGATGTTGTGTCATGCGTTAAAACCTCGCTTATAAAACACTTTACCTTTACAAATATAGTCAGTTTGATTAAAAATGTTCGTGTAATTTTACTCATAATTTAACAAAAAGGTGTAGCAGAGGTTTGAGTGCAAAATAGCCGTGAATATTGGTCAGGAATACGAGGAGCCGCAGCACAAACTGCAATTACAGATTTATTTGCGCTTCAACTAGTTTAAAAAAATACTGAAACGCTGTACCTTTAAATATTTTCAGTAGTTGAACGAGCTCTATTTATAAATATTAAATAGAGTAAACGTCAAACTTGATATCCATCAATCACAGGGATTTTTCTACTTAATTATGATTAAAGTTGTGTAAAATTTATGGATTTTATTTTTATTGTTCATTTATTAAACATTTATAAAATAAACATCAACATCGAGTTTTTCTGTAACAACCGAATTCTCTTTTTAAACCTTTTTCAGCATATTTAGAACAAATAATTTTAAATAACCTCAGAATAAATTATGAATTCTTAATAGTCTGTGTAAGTACAGACGGAACGTTCTGGCGCCTAACATCATTTCCACAATGCGTTGTAAACATTGAAAGCAAAGCCCGGAACGGACATTACATTTGCATTCCGGAGTTGCGGCTACACCATATAGTGTATCATTTATTTACAATGTAGGCTATGTATCATTTACCAATCTGCCAAGTATTATTATTGGCTTCGCAAATATTAATTCACAACTCATTGATGACCAATTCTCGTTATTAGATATGATAGGGTTTTGTGTTGAGATAATTTATAGTTCATTTGTTAGCCTACATTTGATTTGTATTACGAGAATTGCAAGTTTTTTTGCGGAACTACAAAATCTTTTAAATTTTATGTTTGAAGCTTAATTTTTATATTATAATTAGTGAATCCCTGTTATGTTCAAGATGGAAACGAGTAGATTCCAACCAAAGTGAATACTTTCTTAATAAAGATGTGTTATTTTGTAATAAACAGATGGAGAGAATGCAACCCAGATGTTTAGACGTTAATATTTATATTTATAATCATCTTTTTATTAACAAACCATTGCGAGGAGTATCTGATCTCGGGCAGAGATTGTTTTCCGCTTGTATGAGTTACGAGTAGAGATAATCTAGCGCTGATTTCTCCAGGGCGTCTCTTGTTCTCTACTACATTGTTTTGCTCTAGGATTGCTCGAGCTATGGATAAGATAACTTGAGAAACTATTTTACCAAAACTGTAATTCGTTTCCTTAAGTTTCCCATCACCATTGGTTCTGTTTATAATAATTCTTAATGGGTTAAAATAACACAGGCCTATACATGCCTTTCTATTAACCGATGATCTTGTTGAAAATCATTTTTTACGCACTTTGTATTTTAACAATATTTTTATTGGCGTATCGTGTAATGATACTAATAGTATCATATCATTACAGCATCATTTTACTCGTTTAGAAGTTATTTTTTCAAATAGTGTTCAATTTTTTTGCTTAACGGTTTTGTATACGAATTTCATACTGGTTTACTGTTTTCAAAACAATATTATACAACAAAATAATAATTCTTTAATATATTTGGCACAGCTTCCCACGAGAAAGTTTGACTATTATTGCAACGTATGCGACTGTACACTATCACTTATAATCCAGGCAGTATAGCAGTATAAACAATGCATAGTGGTACATCCACAAAAACTGCATAGTGGTTCACCCACAGCTATTCATAGAGGTTTAAGAGGAGTGAGCATTGTGTGTGAAGTAGCTAAGGGTAGATGTGCGTGCTAGTGCTTGATGAGAACTTGTGCTAACACGAGTGCCTGGTTGTAATCGCTCAAAAACTATTTAGAGACATCGCTTCATCGCTTCATTGCTACGTCTACGTGTTTTACTTTTTTATCCCAGCAAGATATTTTCGCTTCTACTAAACCGCCACCATCCCAGTCTTGTTTTTCTTCCACAGCCATTAACTCCGTCGCGTGCTCCGAGCTTAGAGGCTCGCTTATTTAGTTCGTCGCGCCGTGATCGTAAACATAAAGCTCTACTCAATGAAGCAGTAAATAGGCATAAACCAGGCCTCTTCAGTTAAGTAATATTGAATTTATAATTTTGGAATCAAACTTTTGCACTGCTTTGATTAAAAACTATAGTATTCAGTTGTGTCCTCCCACGTGTAAATTTGCATTTACTCTTAAGAGCTTTTTCACTTATTCTTCGCTAGAATAGTGACGCAATTGTTATCGGGGCAATCGTGCTGCAACAGAAGGCGAAAGTTGCAGCCAGTGGAAACTATTTGCCAGCAAATCGCGGTATCGTATCAGCAAGTGGAGTATGAAATGATGGAACACAGTGCGGCGGCGGCACGGCGCGGCACGACTGTTCTCCGGCCTGCGGGAGAAGTGTGAACACTGAACACTGTACACTGCACACTGTACACTGTACAGGGTACATGTCCTACAAACACCGAGCACTGGGCATAGCGAGGCAACCAGTGTTCGTTCCCATGATATGCGAAAAACTTGACTTTTTTATGAAATTTTTAATTTATTAAATTACTGTTTTAGCCATGATTAGTAATGTTGGCTTGTCTCAAATTTACTCACCCACACTTACATGGAGAAATTATGTTATCATTCCATCAATATAAGTTGCTAAAATTTCTGATTTTATTTTAAACAAAAGAATTTTCAAAACCACACACGTTAAAGCGAGTTTGTGCTGAATGACTGACAGTAAATATTTTATGTTCGTGTGGGTTGACCATTGTGCGTCTATGTTGTTTTACGACCAACTTTATCTGTTTTTGTCAAATAAATGATTCCAGATATTCACAGAAATAGTAATGAACATTTATAGTAGTTAATTTATATGGATTACCGGCAACCACAATAAATTTACAGCAAGAGGTTCTCGTAAATATATTCTGAGTGTTTTACAATTAATTGCGAATTTAAAGTACTGCTTAGTAAGTTTAAACCTTTACTTTTACATTTATCTCGCAGTGAGTATTGTGAGTGTGTTGCGTTTCTACACATTTTTATATAATTGCATTCATTATTTATTAATTTTCCTCTATCAAGATTCAGTCCACGTACACGTAAGTATAACTTTAGGTTAGACGAAAAATATATACAAGTTTTGTGAACAAATATACAACAAGCATGCTGACATGGCACGAGTGTCGCAAGAGCATTGCCGCAACGGAACCAACACAATTCATAAAAGCCTCAAGCGCGAAGTGAATTATTGTTTTAAGTAATTGCTTTTCTCTTTAGCCGTGAATTCGATGGGAATACAAAGTAAATATCTGTTAAATACTGTTTAACATTACGAAAATTCTCTTATATTAATGAATTGGTTGCTACAAATTAGGCCAGTGAGAAACTCTGCTGGAACTCCGGCTAATATGATTATTTCCATTATACCATTTCGCTGTATCTCTGTACATTTCCTTTATCTATATTCTCTGTTATAATGTATAACTTAAGTTATTTGAAAAAATAGTTTTATTCAAAATATTTTTATTTGAAACTAAAGAATCTAGAAAATTAATTTGTAGCTGATTTTAGTAATAGAATATATTCCACGTAAGTTTTAGTTGTACTGAATGTTGTAATGACATGTGCATTACAAATTACATTAATTATAATTAAAATTCTCTCGTATTGTAGACTCATTCATTTTAAAAAATCTACCTATTATTATCACACATTTTTCCCGTGATAAAAATACACACACAATATTTAATCTTTTTAAATCTATGATTTTGTAAGCGTTTTATTTTTTGCACTTTTGCTAGTGAGTTGGAGTATAGATATCTGGTAGGTAGTAGTAAACACAACTAATCCTAAACCGTTTGTACATCTTTCTAGTAAGTTGGAACGAAATAAGTAGAATTTCTAATTTATTTTTGAACATAAATTAATTAGATAAGTGAATTTCTCGTTATTTTTTAAGTGTTAGAGCAGTCGATGATTGTAACCGCATTAAGCGTTGAGTGACTGACGAAGCAACAAGTGATGACGGCGGAGCATCAGGTAAAGTGATCGCGACACGTAGGCGAGCCCAGACCGGAAATCAATCGGATATTGGCCGGAAGTTGTTTAGTAGTGGGAGGGAATCACTTACTTGACCTTTTATTTATTTTTATCGCATCCACACCATTGAACACTTCGATTAATTTGTTGGTAGATAAGGCATAATTCAGATCAAAGATAGTGGAAAAGTGGAAAAATTTAGTCAATGGATATAATTAATTGAATAAACGATGCAACACAACTAAGGGCTTTTACGTTACTTATAGTCTGCTCTATCTGCGCCTTTATCACTCACTTCTCATGAGAATTAAGGTAAAACTCAAACGGTGTTGTAATTTCAACCGTGTCGCTTTTATTTTAATAAGTTTAAATTAATTTATTTCCCTTTCAGATCGTATTTTTTTCAAATGTTTTCGACTCGCGAAGCAGTTTTACGTAAACGAATGATGTTTTTTTCGCTTGTTCAGGAAAGGTAAAGTAGTGTATGTACAGGGGGTACATACACTACTTTACCCCCCTCCTCCCCTCTCCCCCCTCCTCCCCTCTCACCCCTCTCTCACCCAACTTGTCCGGTCCATTTTGGCACCCTCGGTGACTCACTCTGAATAAGAAAAGGCCTCAATCGAGAGCCGGCGTTTCCCTCATGAAAGTTGCAGCCCAATCTGTGACGGCCCTCCTCCCTCTTATCACCTTAACCTTTGTAGCACCTTTCAATTTGGGCGACGGTAGACTTACGTATTTTTAAGTAAATTTATAAGTTATTTTTGGGAAGGAAGCGAATGTTACTATAGGGAATAATGTATCACGGAAGGCTGCACGGTAGGAGCTACCTGGTAAAAGTTCTGGGATTATTTTTTTCATTTTGAGGTCCATAGCTACCCAAAACACGATCTGATGAAAATAATACGTACCTACTTTTCTCTTATGTAGTAGACAATGCAGGCAACACCAATCCCTCTACTGTATATAATGTTTTACACATGTGAAATATATAAATTAAAGCAGTCGCCTTTTCTGACACAACAGGTTTATTCCGAACTAACTGATTCATTAGGACAATAAAATAAGGTTAAATAGGAATCAACCAATCTTCGACAATTAAGGTAGTTTACCGTACTCACATTAGTTTTTCTCGCTGACTCCTGTAAGTATCCGGGGTGGAAGGTAATTGTTGGATATTCACAGAATTCCCATGTTACTGACCTGATCTATCGGTAACCTAACTATGTAATCCAATTCTTTTCTAAATATGGTTATGTTATGTAACCTGGTATAGCGTCTCCAGGTAAAAAGTTGTAAAACAAATGGAAATTCGCTAAGAACGCAGGTCTGCTGCGACAGGGATATTTCACAATGATATGTGAACATTATGATGTGCTAAAATTTGAACCGCATTTTAAATTTAATCTATGCTCTTCATTTCTCGTCTCATAATTTTAAACATACTACCCGTATCTAATGAGTATCTTCTAATAATAATAAGTACCTGTAGAAAAGTTATTTCTAGTTAAATTACCAATTCCCCAATAAATATTTGAAACGTGAATAATATGATTTATATAATGAATATAAATATGAGTATGATATTAATATGAATATAATATTATGATATTAATATGATATTATGAATATAAATATGAAAATGAATTACAAAGTGAATAATTCTTTGGTGTAACATGAGGGACCCTGGACTCTTAAAATGAATTATAAAGTGAACAATTCATTGTAGTAACATGAGAGACACTTTACTCTTAAAATGAATTATAAAGTGAACAATTCATTGTTGTAACATGAGAGACACTTTACTCTTAAAATGAATTATAAAGTGAACAATTCATTGTTGTAACATGAGAGACACTTTACTCTTAAATATATTATACACATTTTATAAATATATTTTTTTTTTTTTATAATTTATTATTATTTTGATCACAAGGAATTTGTTTAAATTTTGGAAATAAAAATTTTTGGTAGAAAATAATTCAATAAGGTCTAAATCATTATTTTACTGTAATTTAAGTTTTTATTTTTAAATTGCTTATAGAAAAATGTATAAATGCAAAACATGTTTATAAATTTACATTCTTGATTCACAAAGACAATATTAATAATTTCTAATTTTTTTTTATGAATAAAGAAATTATAGGTTACTAAACAATTTGTAAAAATTTATTCATAATCAAATATTTCCACATCTTCCGTGTATAGAAAAGTATTGTTTATTCACAGCTACTGAACACAAATAAGAAATTAAATTTATCTTTTTTTCAACTATTGTTTTAACAGAATATGTACAGGTAATAAAACAAAAGTATGGAATTTAATTATCTAAAGCTAAAACAATTAATTGATTAATTTAAAAAAATTATATAATTAATCTCATATATTACATAATTATTTTAGTAAAATATTAATAATATTAAAATATTTTCCACATAAATGTTTTTTGAGAGAAATTTGTTTTAATTTAATATAAATAATGTTCTTGTTATGAAAATAATATTAATCTAATGAAAATTATTGTATAACATAAAATCTCTTAAAATGAATTATAAAGTGAACAATTCATTGTTGTAATATGAGGGACCCTGGACTCTTAAAATGAATTTTAAAGTGAACAATTCATTGTAGTAACATGAGAGACACTTTACTCTTAAAATTAATTATAAAGTGAACAATTCATTGTTGTAACATGAGGGACACTTGAACTCTTAAAATTCGCTTGATAACAACGAGTCGTCAATGCCAATTAAATACGAGTACATTACAACTCTCCTGCCGTACATTCTTTTATGCACTTATAATTTTTCATCAATTATTGGTTTTTTATATTATTTGATATGTCTTTTTTATATCTTTTCCATATTTCATTGCAATAAAATCTCATAAATATACAATATCTACATACTGTATAACCTTTTTAATTTTTGCACGTAATTATATAATTATTAAATCTAAAAAGTTTGTTGCATTCTGTGAGAAAATAGTTTTTATTTTAAATTGTAATTTTTCATGAATCATGAATTTCTTTGATGAATTTCACAAGAAATAAGTGTCTAGATTTTTACCACAGTAGTATAATTAAAAGCAGTAATGACACTTTTTCACTCACCTCCCGTAGGCAAAGTGTTAAATTCACAAAACACTATCGGCTTAACTTAAGCTGATTCTGTTTTTTTATCAGAAAACCTTGTTCTTAGGTTCAATTTGAAAAATGCAAAACAATGGCTAATGACCTATCATATTAGAATTTCATTTTTTAATTACTGATTGCGTATATACGAAATATCTTATGGATTAAAATAAGGTCCACAGAATTTTAATTGTAAGCCAGAATAATTGTAATGGTAAAAATGTATCATGTTTCATTCCCAAAAGTTTTATTAATATATTAAACGCTTAGATCGCTGACAAATAATTTTAATGAGAATCTTCTGATGTCAAACAGAACGGTGTACAATTTCTTGTTTTCAAAGGAAGACATGTTTCGGAGTGTTTAATATTGTTCTTACGGGATTGAAAATCCAAGATGGCGGAGGTATTGCGGACTCTTGAGCATTCGTTACCTATATAGAAATAAAAACTGTAATCAAATACCCATTAATTTGTTTACAAATATCTTAATGGAAGGAAGAGTCGAGTCACCATTGAAAGAACATCGTCAATGTTGCAGGTACCAGTTCTTCCTGCAAGTGAAGCAGGACATTCTACAGGGTCGACTCCCCGTCTCGTTCGAGCTCGCAGCTGAACTAGGTGCCTTCGTCGTACAGTGTGAGTATGAACACGTTAGTCAACATATCTGAAGTAAGAAAACTACACAGTTTAAACGAAGCTTAATCAACAAAGTGTAACACCATAGGTGAAGGTTTATAACGTGTACACAATGATAACTTCCTATGATGCAATCACGATGGCCTGCGTGTAGATAACCTTAATCTACAAAATATTCGCCCGGACCACCCATCTAGAGCTGGAGCAATCGATAAATATCGGTAGAAATCGAACCCAACCGTTCGCGTAGGCTCAATCCCCAGTACTTATGAGTATCGGAAACCATTAGACCAGAGTTGGGCCGCGGCGAGGTGGAAACACGAAAGATCATTTTAACAGTTGAAATACTGTGCGGACAGATGCCAAAAGACAAGGCTACGTGGGGTGATCTGTCGCGTGGACGAGTCTGCGAGTGTGATCCCGCGTCAGAACCGTTCATCATCACAGCGTGGGAGTCACCGCCGGGGAGCCAGGCTGTCTACTGCAGGCTCCCAGCGAGGATCCTGCTACATGAGTGAGACCCAGTGACGGGTAGGCTAACCTCTGGCCCCCGCCTACGGGTGTATGACAACGCTACGTGAGGTGATCTGTCGCGTGGACTAGTCTGCGAGTGTGATCCTCCGTCGGAACGGTTCATCATCACAGCGTGGGAGTCACCGCCGGGGAGCCAGGCTGTCTACTGCAGGCTCCCAGCGAGGATCCTGCTACATGAGTGAGACCCAGTGACGGGTAGGCTAACCTCTGGCCCCCGCCTACGGGTGTATGACAACGCTACGTGAGGTGATCTGTCGCGTGGACTAGTCTGCGAGTGTGATCCTCCGTCAGAACCGTTCATCATCACAGCGTGGGAGTCACCGCCGGGGAGCCAGGCTGTCTACTGCAGGCTCCCAGCGAGGATCCTGCTACATGAGTGAGACCCAGTGACGGGTAGGCTAACCTCTGGCCCCCGCCTACGGGTGTATGACAACGTTACGTGAGGTGATCTGTCGCGTGGACTAGTCTGCGAGTGTGATCCTCCGTCAGAACCGTTCATCATCACAGCGTGGGAGTCACCGCCGGGGAGCCAGGCTGTCTACTGCAGGCTCCCAGCGAGGATCCTGCTACATGAGTGAGACCCAGTGACGGGTAGGCTAACCTCTGGCCCCCGCCTACGGGTGTATGACAACGCTACGTGAGGTGATCTGTCGCGTGGACTAGTCTGCGAGTGTGATCCTCCGTCAGAACCGTTCATCATCACAGCGTGGGAGTCACCGCCGGGGAGCCAGGCTGTCTACTGCAGGCTCCCAGCGAGGATCCTGCTACATGAGTGAGACCCAGTGACGGGTAGGCTAACCTCTGGCCCCCGCCTACGGGTGTATGACAACGTTACGTTAGGTGATCTGTCGCGTGGACGAGTCTGCGAGTGTGATCCTTCGTCAGAACGGTTCATCATCACAGCGTGGGAGTCACCGCCGGGGAGCCAGGCTGTCTACTGCAGGCTCCCAGCGAGGATCCTGCTACATGAGTGAGACCCAGTGACGGGTAGGCTAACCTCTGGCCCCCGCCTACGGGTGTATGACAACGTTACGTGAGGTGATCTGTCGCGTGGACTAGTCTGCGAGTGTGATCCTCCGTCGGAACGGTTCATCATCACAGCGTGGGAGTCACCGCCGGGGAGCCAGGCTGTCTACTGCAGGCTCCCAGCGAGGATCCTGCTACATGAGTGAGACCCAGTGACGGGTAGGCTAACCTCTGGCCCCCGCCTACGGGTGTATGACAACGTTACGTGAGGTGATCTGTCGCGTGGACTAGTCTGCGAGTGTGATCCTTCGTCGGAACGGTTCATCATCACAGCGTGGGAGTCACCGCCGGGGAGCCAGGCTGTCTACTGCAGGCTCCCAGCGAGGATCCTGCTACATGAGTGAGACCCAGTGACGGGTAGGCTAACCTCTGGCCCCCGCCTACGGGTGTATGACAACGCTACGTGAGGTGATCTGTCGCGTGGACTAGTCTGCGAGTGTGATCCTCCATCGGAACGGTTCATCATCACAGCGTGGGAGTCACCGCCGGGGAGCCAGGCTGTCTACTGCAGGCTCCCAGCGAGGATCCTGCTACATGAGTGAGACCCAGTGACGGGTAGGCTGACCTGTGGCCCCCGCTTACGGACTTATGACAATTTAGCTTGTATGTATTTTTAATCAGGTGTTTTTACGGATAGTACTTTTTTGTGTTTTGTTTTTGATTTGGTGCGTGCCGTCTCTTTTGCGTGACTCCGTTACATAGTAAATAAAAAGCCCTTTTTAAACTAATGACGCATGTATTAAGTTGACCGAAATTAATATTGAGTAGACCATAATGGTATACCCATTAATGGTACACATATTAGCATTTTTACTGAAGTAACTTAATTTGTTCCCCAAAGGTATCTTAAAAGTAAAATAACTAACTCCAATGTATTATTCCCTTGAATCGACACAAACAATTACGTGGACACGAGGGCAAGGGTGTGAGTTGAAGCGAGAACACCCACCAGCCAAACGTAATCACAATCACAGTCACAGTCAGGTATGTGATGCCTGTGATCTCGTGAGGCTGGATTGGGTCCAATCTCGGATCTCGGATTCCTGTAGGCTGACCAAGCAACGCTTTCAATCACAATCTCCCTGCGGGAAAACAGATATGCAACCTTTGACTTCATAACTCTGAATGTATTTTATAAATTTGTTTCTTTAGACTACTTGTTTCAGTCAGAATCTGATATTTATGGTAGTTCTTTCTTTAGAAAAATTATAAGCATTCAACGTTGCATTTGTTGTCCCTTCTTATCGTCCTAGGATTCCCTATATACCGTCATATAGACTTAAGTTGGTTATCACGTTGCGGAAAGCCATAAGTAATGGAGGGATTTAAAATCCGTAACCTTTGGGACCGAAGTCTGGGGCTTCCCCTATATCAGATATCAGATGAGATGCATTTTCCCTACAGTATTAGATTTTTTTTAGTTCCCCAAAAAATTCAAGTAATGAAATGAATTAAACTTTTTTAGTAGTGCCGGTGATAAATGTATAAATTTGAATATTAACCGATGATGCTGTTCTTCTTCAATCACTACTCACTATTTTAGAGCTGCATTCAAAAGTCCCTCGCCAAAGCGACAGACGGCCGGTTATCGTAGCGAATGATGTAGCGAGATTGCAATTCGCTAGAGACCGCAAGTGAAAACAAGATTACGTTATTTACTGCACCGAGCTGTAATTTATGAGGAAACGGAAAGTGTGAAATTATCACCTTGGGATAGCTTAACGCGCCGGCGGGGTATGATTGCCATGCTGCACGTAGGCTAAGTGGAGGGCGAGTAAGAGCCAAGACTCATACGAGCACCGCCGTTCCTCATTCGTCTTTATTCACTATCTGAATTTCTATCATAATGATAATATGATATTTAAAAGTTTACATAGTATTTTGCTAATGATGCATTCAATTCCCATTTCAATGAGGTTACAAATTACCTATCGAACAATTTATAACAGATCGACGAAAAATTTGCATTCCAAGTTTTATCAAAGGGAAAATTAAATATACTTTTTTATAACACGAATTTTCACGGTTTCTAATTAATATTAGGCGAATATGAACTGTGGTTTTAGGTATTGTTAAAAAATAACCGTTTCGTTTTTAATAGAACAGAATTACTTTTAGATATCTTATTTGGTGACCAAACGGCATTATAGAAAGTTAAAACATAACGTGTTCATTAAATATTTTCTACTCAGGATTCAATAACAATAAAGATAAGAGCCCCACTGATAGCGACATCACATTTCCAGGTAGGGGTGTGGTAGTTGATTGTGAATGGTAGGTCTACACATTGCGTGAGAACGTGTAGCATAAATATTACAATAACACTATCTTTATACATAATCATCATACAATCACATATAATATTTCAATAGTGTTGGATCTATTTGTAGTATTTATTTATTTATCTAATGAGATGTAGAACGGGTTCCTCCACGTGGACACATCAGTCTCGTCAGGCGATTAACAAGCTCACAATTACTCCTAATTACTTGGTCAGGCCGCCCCGGGTGAGGTGATAAGGGTGTAAATAACGGCCACCACCCCCCCACCGCCAGCGCAGCTCACCCCCGACTTAAGTTAATGGATTGGGTAAAGTGTGGCTGGCTGTATATTGTACTGTAATATATCCCCCTCTCGACCTGCTGTTACCACTTCTAATATGTTAAGTGCTTTTACTGCCTCTTACCAAACAACTGGGTCCTCTTGGAGCTTGCTGGCTAGCGTTTTGTTTTAGAATGTTTAGAAGTCTTGAAAAAATGTTTTTGTGGACTTTTTTACATTTTATATTTCTGTTCTCATAACTCCCATAAAATTTAATTTAATTCGCGGTATGTGCTATAAGGATTGCTAGTTAATTTGTTTACTTCTTGTTTCTAGAAGTTCGTAAAAGTAAATATTTGTACACATTTCAATATATTGATATAGTCTATAAAATATTAGTTATAGTCTAATGTTTTTAAAAGTATTATCCTTATGTTCTTATCAACTCCCCCCCCTCTCTCTCTCTGATCTTTCTTAACGTCAACTGTTATCAGATATGCACAAGACGGCTTCCTCGGATTACAAATCTACCCAGTAACTTCTAACAAAACGATTTTTCTTTTTACGCGCTCATAGCAAAGGTTCAACTTTTAAGAGGTTGGTGGGAGATTTTCGTAGTAATACCCTGCCTACAGGAACTACAAAACTGTGTGCGGGCCTTCAATCAAATTTAAGATTGAGCCACCACAGTTCAGGGCGAACGACAAGATCTGACAGGCAACGCCGGGATACGAACCTACGGCATTGCGGTTCTCAGGTTTGTAGACTGTTATGCTAACAACTGAGCCACCAATCAACCACTTTGGATGATGCTGTCTTTAATATGTATGTGTGCAATATGTATGGCGCATTTTATTTTGATATTAACAAGCTTACCCACCCAAAACATGCAAGTGCACCCCACGCAACCGTCAATTTGCAAAGTCCCCCTTGACCCAGATCCCGGGACCATCCCGCGCGTTATCAGATGACCCGCCTCATTTGCGATTTTGCACTTTCCCCGCGGCCGCCCGCGCGTTTGCGTCACTCGCGGCTGGGCCGAAGCTGGCGCGGCGGCGGCGGCGGCGGGGGGCGTCGTGGAGGTCACCGGACCGGCCGCTAACTTCCAACAAAAGGTGCCGCAAATCCAAATTAAGATAGACTGAGCGGTTCGCCAGCCGGCCCACGCCGAGTTGTATGTTAGAGCGATCCTTAATCTTATCCTTTCGCGGAATTAAAAAGCGATAAACGTCGTGTACGCGACATTCAAGCCCACGTGGGTCGGCGAACCTCTCCCTCGGGTCGCGTCCCGGACCGACGGAGGAGGTATAACCTGCAGCCTGGTGTCTGCAGCCAACACAACACACACGGAAGAGGACTTACCTGCAGCCAACACGACTAACACGGAGGTGGCCTTACCTGCAGTCTGCAGCCGGCCACGACACACACGGAGGTGGCCTTACCTGCAGTCTGCAGCCGGCCACGACACACACGGAGGTGGCCTTACCTGCAGTCTGCAGCCGGCCACGACACACACGGAGGTGGCCTTACCTGCAGTCTGCAGCCGGCCACGACACACACGGAGGTGGCCTTACCTGCAGTCTGCAGCCGGCCACGACACACACGGAGGTGGCCTTACCTGCAGTCTGCAGCCGGCCACGACACACACGGAGGTGGCCTTACCTGCAGTCTGCAGCCGGCCACGACACACACGGAGGTGGCCTTACCTGCAGTCTGCAGCCGGCCACGACACACACGGAGGTGGCCTTACCTGCAGTCTGCAGCCGGCCACGACACACACGGAGGTGGCCTTACCTGCAGTCTGCAGCCGGCCACGACACACACGGAGGTGGCCTTACCTGCAGTCTGCAGCCGGCCACGACACACACGGAGGTGGCCTTACCTGCAGTCTGCAGCCGGCCACGACACACACGGAGGTGGCCTTACCTGCAGTCTGCAGCCGGCCACGACACACACGGAGGTGGCCTTACCTGCAGTCTGCAGCCGGCCACGACACACACGGAGGTGGCCTTACCTGCAGTCTGCAGCCGGCCACGACACACACGGAGGTGGCCTTACCTGCAGTCTGCAGCTGGCCACGACACACACAGTTATCTATAATCTATAATATTATAAAGAAGAGGTGGTTTCTGTATGCTTGTGGGTTTGTTTTTGGGTTTGTAGTGACAAGTAAGTGGGAACCAAAAATTTTGAAATTTTACACAAAAGAAGATCTTAAACTCATGCAACATTAGGCATATTAATTTCCTTAAAATCCTCTCGGGCTACGTCCTGTGAACGTCCTAAGTTTCAATGTTTATATTTTTAGAGAATGAAAACATAAATTACTTGAATGTCAAAACTAAAATTTGACAGCTCGCGAAAAAGAAGAAAGAGCTGCCGTGACTGTCCTAGGTTTTAATGTTTACTATTTTTATGTATTCCGTTTTGAGGTTTTCTAAAGTCAATATCCTTTTACACTACTTTTTACAGTTCAGGAAGGAGAAGAAATAAAGTTCATATTTACAGATAAACTGCTGGATCGAAATTAGTGATCGAATTATTAGTTCGATAAAGTAGAATGGTAGATTTTAAGTTTTTTCCCGATGCTTGCTTCTTTTACGTAACTCCTTATCCTTCCCCAATATTTGACTTGACAGACGTCACCTTGTCATGTTGTAGACATTCGTGTTTTGTCATTTTGTAAACAATAAAGAATTAATTACCGGTAACAATAATTTAAATGTATCAGTACACCTCTCAGCCTTTTTTAGCCGTGCGAAGAACGAGTACTTTGGCTAGTATAATGTACAATACAATCTGTGACGAAACGTTAAATGGACATCTTTCAAATTGAGAGGAAAATGTAATGTCGGGGAAAACCGCAAAGACAAAGAGTTATTTGTACATTCACACTATGTTTAAATGTTACGTCAAGAAAACTTTAGTCTAGGTTCAGTTACATATTGCCTTAACCCTGTTTTGAACATTTTCGAAGGTGGTCTCGTCAGTATATATTATCAGAGTTATAAAGTGGGATATTAGTTATATCTCTCTTTCATTCAAATAAACACATACATATAAGACACCGACCTACTCTGGTTGTTATAGTATGTAAACCTTTCAAACAGGGTTGACCGTAGTACAGTGCATGTACTGTAATGTAAAAGTATTTATATTACTGAATTACTTGTAAAATTATAAGAGGTTAGAGTTGTGCAATAAGAGGCGATAAGAAAAATTCCCAAGTTGTTGTCAAAGATGAAGGTTTATTATTACGTTAATGTCAACGTGTAATTCAAATTCAAATAGGAACCTGTGATCGTTATGGAACGGGTTAATCCATTTCACTGTGTAGGATGTAACCTGATGGTTGGCTTTATATTCCTTTCAGTCAGTGATTCTCTTTATCCTTTTCTCGATTATGCTTTCTTTGAGCTTAAAATTACTGGTCGATTCAAATATCACGTTACAAAGTAGAGAGGTGGGTAATGTATCGGCTTTATGTTCTGTTTCATCATATAAATCTAATGTGAAAAATAAATAACTTACATCAGTTGATTTTTGTGATTCCTGTAGGCATATAGATGTCCTCTAGAGTAGGATAGTATCCATTGAATAAATCTCATTTGTAATCTCGAAATGTTGCATGTTCCTCAACGCTCATCAAGGGCTACTTTGGTTTAATATGCTGTTGTTTGCACCGTTTTTAAATAGTGAACAATTTTAATTTTCAAATCATCAATGTTTAAACTCTTAAAATAATATCGATGGTACATTTTTATGAAACAATCAAATCGCGTTCAAAAATATCCTACATTTTTACCTTTTAGAATATTCGCTATCAAATGTATATATTCTTTTCCAGTAGTTACTCAATTTATTCGCTGTATACTAATCATCATTGACTTCTGAGCTACTGTATCTCTGTTTCTATTTTTATTTTTTACCACCGATCTAGTTTTAGTTGTGAAAGTTTGTAGCTTGCGGTGCTCTTGATTACAGCTCGAATACATTACGTTCGTTCTCTCACGGTACATTTACCGAGAACCAGCACGCCAATCAGGTTGGCAACGATAACCGTGTGTTGGTATCACTGTTCGTATATCAGCATCAGCTGATACAATGCTGAAAGGGCCGGCACTGCAGTATTTTTCCCTGGTCAAGGATTTTCTCGACTGGAACTAATTGCAAAAGACGTATATTCACATTACACCAACCGGCGTCGATGTGATTGCGGGACCTTTGAGCCGTGAGGTGGGTGTGATCGTGAACGTGAACAAACGATCATCTGGTTAGATACATAACAACGTACTCACATCTTATAATGCTAGGTGCGTTGGTTTGATCCTGGATTCAGTTGCCGTTTATAATCAAGTCATTTATTCATTACCTCATCCAACAATAGGGTGTATAAAATATTTGGTAGACATTTTCGGAAACCATAAATTAACGATATATCAAATCTTAAATACTGTCATGTAACTAATTCTTCACAGACTGCTCTAAACGCCTCTTTTTGATTTTAAAACTAATTTACTACCGTTAATCATTGTTGTGTTTTTGATATCATATTATAACTCAAACAAGTTAGGTTACATAAATAGTTGCTGGTCGAGTCAGTGCTCAGTTGATAGTGTTTGGGATTCCCAGTCTTGGCCAGCGATGGCTCTGGTTCGTATTCTGGAGTTTCCTATCAGTTTCATTAGACTTTTCTCCTTTTCCTGTATCGGCTCACCCCTATATTTGCTTGAGACAAGAAAAGTGTAGATAAAAGAGCCTGCCATTCGCTTTCAAAAATCTCTTTGACACCTTATTGAAATTTATTTCCTGAAATCACAATCGTTAAACTATTTGGAAATCTTTATCTCAACTTCAACTACTTTTAATTTATGAGTTTGTTTCAGCTGTGGTTAGCGAAACAAGAACTTAGTTTAGTAAACCCTCTCAGTAGCCGTGAAGTAGATATACATTTACATCGCACTGAACAGACGTCACAAACACCTCACGTATAGTCATATTTCCTATTTGTTCTCCATATCTTCTCTTGGCTTTACCTTTCCTTTTTTCATCGATGTATCAGGTCGAGCGATGATTTAATCGTTACTCATACGGTTTGTCGTATTCAACGTTTATGTCCATTCTTTCATACACTTGGGGAATGGGACAGTTGAACGCGGTGGACCGTCCCATATACAGGTCGTATCGTAGAAGCTGATACCGTTGACAGATAACTCCACCACAGCGATATGAATGGCATTCACCAGACAATACACAGCAATCTAACCCGCCAGTTCTATCGATTGTACTCTCTCCCTCTCTCTTTTTCTCTCTACACTATATTCGAGGTGTTTTTATTGGCTCCATTTGTTCTTTGTGGCATTTTCTTCGTTAATAAAAGCTAAACTAAGATTTGATTGCAATATTTACTACAGAAACTCCGTGTTTAAAAGTGAAAGTATTGAATAAATAACACAAATGTTATACGTATATGATTTAATTTACAAAACACCTCATTTTTGAAAAATTAGGATCCCTTTAACAGTTTGGTTAGTTTTGGTTTGAGTAAAAGTTAATTTTGGATATTTAATTGATACAGATGGAACTTTGGTTATATTTTACAGTCTCAATCAAGGATCAAGGTTTGAATGTGCCAATACTAAGAAATGCATGTTACAAGATTTCCTAGATGTATTTATTTAGTTTAACTTGACAAGGCGTCCAGTTTATACTTCTTATAAATTCCATGATTGTATTGACATGCTATGTAGTTATGTTAAAAAATATTATTTTTCTGTTAGCAAAGTTGGTGCCGTTCGAAACCCTCAACGTATGAAGTCTCAGTATTGCAATAATTCTTAAAAAATCAATATTTATTTCATAAATTAAGTCTAAAACGCTGTAGGGGGCCTACGTGCCATCTCGATCAGAGCTAATTTTCGGGACGCCTCCCAGTCTCGTAATTTTAATCATGTTCCGGCCCACCTCAATCTCTCTACCGATCAGCACGGAATAACAAAGGATGCAGAAATAAGGAATAATTGACGTGATCGGTGCAGCAGGACGTGCGTGCGCCGCGTGCTACGTGCGAGATGTTATCTGCTTCGTGGCGTACGTGGCCGTCGCCGGCCGAGTAGAAAGCATAGGCTGTAGTGTAGACCTGTCACAGGCCGGGTCGTGGTGGCCGCTGAGGCCACACGCTTCAGTCCGTGACCGTAGTGCTGACTAACATCAACATTTAAGTGGAATGCGTCCTTGCCACACATTAGAAAGGAAAACCTAACGATATTGAATAGATAATATTTTTTTAAAGAGTGGCTGTCTCTTTAGGCTACTTACTTTTCCGGCCACGTAGAATACAGATCTGAGCGTGGAACGTATCAAGCAACCTTAAAGGTGGACAGTACTGGTAAATCCGAGTGGCAACATCAGGCAACATTAGGCCTGAAGCAACAAAATCGCTGCCTCAGACTTGAGAGTCCGTCTCGCTACCAACTAGACTATCGGCTTAACTGAAATGCGTACTTTTTGACATTAATATGTCAAATACCCCCATCCCAGGAGGGGGTTGTTGGCGTTGTTGTGTAACGCAACAAACGTGAATCGGAAGTGTTTGTTTGGATCCGTTTCCATAGAAATTACCAGAGGTATTGAATTTGTAATATTTTCGTACCCTTATTGCGTACCCTTTAGACATATCCATTTATATTTAAATACAAAAAATTAACTAATATAAATTAATTAATTAAATTAAATTAATTTTGACATTGACATGACTTAGCTTTAGGGAGGACGTTGTTAATTTGCGAGACCAAAATTTTAAACAGTGACATTATTTGTTTAGTGACGTCACTTGGTTATATGGACAGCTATTTAGAGAAATTGAAAACATTCCCTTTAGACATATCTATGATCTAACCTAATTTTCACAAGAAAGTAAATACAAACATGATTCAATACGTTACTTAGAGTTAACATAGCGAATAAAGAGATCAGATGTATGTATGTATTCATTGAAATTTATCATGTGTTTGTACTATTCGTTATGTTTGATTAAAAGCATCAACATTACTAAATATACATTACTACATCAATCATTCTCGATCAGAGGTGTAAATCATTTTTAATTTATCAATAATTTGAATACAAATTTTATTTTCCCCTCTTCAAACAAACTGATTGCCAGAAAATAATTTCGTGTTGTTTCAGGGCCTATTATTATGCCAGGAAATATAATATCATCTTTTTGCCATACCTGAGTTCCCCAAACTTATTTAACAAATCAATTGATAAAAATGTGGTATACATTTATGACCTAGTTTGGAAATACTGATTCAGTAATAGATTACAAATTTGTCATTCCTTTCAGAAATCGTACGATATATTTAGTATAGGCTACATGTAACAATTGTTATTGTACTTACTTCCCTGTACGAAATTGTTTAGATAATGGATATGTCTAAAGTGAATGTTTTCAGTCAATCGTAACAGGTGTTCTTATTTAACCATATGACGCCACCTCCGTTAAACACTTTCCGTGCACGTTTTGCGTCCCACAAATCTGCTAACCCCCCCCCCGTGCTTAGACATATCCATGTCACAATACTACGTATACATTACCCATCATCCAAGGTACTTGTCAAGGTGGCGGCACTTAGTGGCACTGTCACCCACGTGTTGGAGCTACTGTTCGTATATCAGCTGATTCAATGTCGTACAATTGATTACACTAGTAATTTTTCTCCAAGGATTTTCTTGGCCGAGTCAATTGAAAACCACATTAATTTCAATCAGTGTGGCAGTGGTCTCCTAAGTGAAACAATTCTCACCTACAGCTTCGCTGGTGGAGTACCATTTCACATGCGCTGTCAGGCAAGTTACGTCATACCAGTGGTATCCGACGTCTGTTACCATAGACATCACTCGGTTTAATTTTCTCTGTGTTCCTCAAAAATCCTTTTTTGAGCCCTCGTATTTTATTGTGGTTAGTATTACTTGCAAAATGTTTTGGTGAGTTTATTTCAGATGAATTAGCTGTACTGTCGATGACTATAGGTACTATTTAAAACATTTTTAGCAACACGCCACTGAAGTCATGCTTCATATTATATTTTACGTACATTTTGACATGGCTATGTCTTAACTCTGCCACCCCCCACAGAGATAAGCAATTTTCAGACAACATTTTTGAAACAGTGACGTCATTTGTTTAGTGACGTCATAGTTTGGTTATAAGAACAGCTGTTTAGATGAACTGAAAACATTTTCTTTAGATACAGTATATCCATGATTTAACCTATTTCCCACAGGCAAATAAGTACAATATGTTTTACGTAGTAAATCACCCACATGGTATTATAGTGCCAGTACTGTTTTAACGCTTGTTGTTTTTCCTCATACATTGTTTTATATAAACAAACACATTTTGGGAAATTGGTCCAAACCCAACTGCGCATTCTGAGATTTCAACCCGTTGTCTCTGCACCAAAGTCCAAGACGCTAACCACTAGGCTGGCAAGAAACCAAGACACCCTCTGTGCTTTTCTAAAGAAGATGCAAACCCTGGTCTTGTGACTACCTAACTTCGACCTGTTGTTAGATAAGCAATCAATAGTCTAGTTACAAATAGCGAGTGGGTCCGGAATGGATCCAGTGACTTTTGGATTATAAAGTGAGCACGTCCCCTCAGAGCTACCCAGCCTTGGCCGTTCTTTGGAAATCTACGTAGGTTTGCCGTATAAAGCGCATCATCACTTAAAGTAAATCATAAAATATTTTCTATTCATACAAATTTGCTGACTTCACAGAAGATAAGTTTTCTCAGTGGTCCGTTGTCAAACATAATGATAGTATTTTTAAACAATGATTAAAAACAACAATGATTAACGGTTGATTAATGATATATTAATGATTGCAAGAGTCTTCGAGTACATAGTTAACATCCAGTGTTCAAGCGTCGTATATTATAGACATCCCCAACTGCACGGGTCCAGAAGTAATGTCTTGCGAGAGCGGTCACCGATGGATCACAGATATTTATTGTCCCCGGTCTTGTACCTGCTGATATAACAGCTGCGCGGTGCTCTACTGACCCGGCGACCCTGGACCCTGGCTTCCGTCACTTCGATATACTCGCCATGTTGGCTTCAAACTACTCAAGTGACTAAAATGAGAGATAACGCATTACGCAGAACCGCAATAAAAGCCCTCCCAGAATCACACACCATTGCCAACAAAGGGATTGTCAATTAACAGATGATTGTATTCAAGTTCTATTAGTATAGATTTTGTGGTTGTGTTTCATTAAATCTTGATTGAGTAGTTGTAATTGCAAAAGCTCGATAATTCAATCACGGTCGGGATCTTTCTCGTTTAATACTGCTCTACGTTCTTATGTACATTGCACAACACCACCGCTTGATGTTTAGTATTCTACTAATTATAGTGCCCCTAGAAACAATTTTCGCACATTTAAATAACGGTTTATTCAATATTTATTTTTGATTATTAATTTATAACGGTTTACAGACGATCAACACTTCACGCGTATCTTGGCAAGCCAGGATTATCACGTGATGTGTATTGTAACGCACATCTTACAACGTATCATATCGCAATACAGACGATCAACACCTCACGCGTAGCTTGGTAAGCCACGATTATCACGTGATGTGTATTGTAACGCACATCTTATCAACGTATCATATCGCAATACAGACGATCAACACCTCACGCGTAGCTTGGTAAGCCACGATTATCACGTGATGTGTATTGTAACGCACATCTTATCAACGTATCATATCGCAATACAGACGATCAACACCTCACGCGTAGCTTGGTAAGCCACGATTATCACGTGATGTGTATTGTAACGCACATCTTACAACGTATCATATCGCAATACAGACGATCAACACCTCACGCGTAGCTTGGTAAGCCACGATTATCACGTGATGTGTATTGTAACGCACATCTAATCAACGTTATCATATCGCAATACAGACGATCAACACCTCACGCGTAGCTTGGTAAGCCACGATTATCACGTGATGTGTATTGTAACGCACATCTTATCAACGTATCATATCGCAATACAGACGATCAACACCCGTAGCTTCGGATAAGCCACGATTATCACGTGATGTGTATTGTAACGCACATCTTATCAACGTATCATATCGCATACAGACGATAACCAGATTTCCACCCTCACAATATAGATTTTACTCTGCCCTTCGCCTCTCGCCCTATATTAATCAACAAATGGATGACAAACATGATCCTAAAAACATATTACTATTTCTCTTTTCAGTTACTTTTATGAATATTTTATTATATTCTGTCATTCATTTCATAGATTTATATGTAAATATATTTACTTTCTGTACACGATTTTATTACATATAATTTACTGTAGTTGATAATTATTATATTTTGTTGTACTTATGCGTTTTTTCAAATAACCCTTTCTTCGCTTTATTACAAGGAACAGTCGCTACAAATATATTTAAAATTTGGCCTGTAACCATAAAACATCCTACATCAGAAAAAACTTGAAACATCTAACCTTACCTTTTCTTAAACTAATCGAAAAAGTGCACGTTTTGGATTATACAAGATAAGACATTTCAACGAGACAGAATAACGACACATAATATACTGTATGTTGATAATGTACTACAGTATATCACCATCAAAGATATATCATAAGTAGATATTCTGTTTAAATTGTTTGTAAAATTATGCCTAAGTATTTATTTTTACTACCATTTTCCGTCGTATTCCATATACCTAACTTATAATTATTACAGTCCTCTTTTCCTTCGCAAATGCTGAACTTTGCTTTGATGAAGACGTTTTTACGTAAAAAGTTGGAACTACCTTTGCACACTATGGTTATACAAACCTCAGCTCGATCATGAGATAATGACTCACTGTCGTCCATCCAGTGCGCTACAAATCCTGGCGTAATACTAATATGACACACTAATTAACATCTGAACCTACACCGGTCTGCTGCACTTACTCTATAAATGCTATTTATACCCATACTCTATACAATTAGCTTCACTTATGCATACATTCGTTTATCACAACAAACTATATACTACGAAAGCTTTCAACCCGATATTTATACAGTGTTTATTTATTAAAGTTGTAAAGGTAGAGCGGTCCGTGAAGGCTTTGATTCTGTATTCTCTTAACAATTGACAAATTGAATTAAAACGTTTGGTTTATCACATTGATCATCGCTGATCGTATTAAATTGTTGACCTCAAATTGTCAATGAGCACCACAAATAAAAACCATGTTCAAAAATCCCGAGCCATAATTATGTTTTAACACTTGATTTAATATATTTGCCGACACATAGAACCCTTTTTCTTATGACATCTTAAACTTGTGTCGGCATATTCGTAAAGAGGTGTATTCTTCGTTACATTTAAAATATTATCTTTTGCTTGTGGTTCATGACTTTCATTGTAGAAATATTTGAATACCCTTTTTAGCATATGTTTCAAGACAATTCAAATGTTATTATCATGAGTTTTATTTCTATCAAATAATTCTTTTCAGTTTTAACATTGGCAATTCGTCAGACCAAAATTTGAAACGGTGACGCAAATGACGTCACCATTAGTGACCTTTCATGGTTATAAGGACAGCTATTTAGAAGAACTGAAAATACTACATATCCCTGATCAGAGCTATTTCCAAAAGGAAAGTAAATACATTATATTTTCCTCAAATTAGTTCAAATTTAGAATTCCGAAGTCCTCTTAAAAATCTCAGGTCTTTTGTCGCACACTGAGAAAAAAATGTTATAAGGGGTTTCTCAATGCACGATAAACAAACTGGGATTGTGTTTCGTGTAGGCAAAATACAATAATGCTAGGGATCATCATTACCTTTTAATAGAAATAAACACCGTTGTTCATGGAAACCTCGTGGAGTACGCAGTCAAATTTAATTTAATTAGTCCCATATAAATTAAACCAATCAGGATGTTTGGTGATTTATTGCTAATTAATTCCGTGGTACAAAGACTCAAGGTCGTGTTTTATTAGTTGGTAAGACGGCGGGAGCACGTAGGATTATTTTGAGTGGTTTCCAAGTCCATTAAGTCCCCAGCACACCTGCGAGAGCTGTTGGCCCAACTGCGGAATCTTCGTCACCTCCTTCAACTTATTTACTGCATTTAACTGCATCCTTGAATACTCAATATTAAATAAATGGAAGAGTTTCATTTTTCGTAGTTTTTCTTTACTGAAGATGTATCACCTTCTACACAAGTATAGATGCCTTTAAAAAGTCATATGGATTAGCCAAAGGTGACCGCTCGTGAACTAACAGGGGAAGACTACCAATAATGTAATGTCAAACCAGGAACATGTGTTCTAAGGGTGTTACTTCTTGAGCTACCGTGTCGGGTTCAACCAATCTACGTTATCATGCACCACAGTTTGTTTGTTTTGAAGGAGATAGATTTATAAATAATTATAGGAAATAAATATACAAATCAATTATTGGTTTTTTCAGTACAAGGAAATGTAGTTACCTAGTTTTCTTTGACTTCCTAATCTCAGCTTGATGTTTTATGTAAAAAATATATCTAATCACAAATATATAATAATAAGCCATGAACTCATGCCGTCATTTAGGTTGGAGGTTGAATCAGCCAAGGTCAGCCCAGTGTGGTTTTGGATCTAGAGAAGAACCGTAACTAATAAGTCTGTAAATCCTTTCTTATTTAAACCTTCACAAACTTCTCAAGGACCTTTACTTAATTTGTTTTGCTGAGCGTGACATCTTATCTCAAAAATGGAAACTGATCATAGGAAAACAGGCCACGAACAGGAAGTAGTGCGGGCGCGGCTCGTGGTTTACAGGGAAACAGAAACTGAATAGCTGAACATGAGGCCTTGTCACAACAAGGGCACTAAATAAGACTTTCACGGCCCACGACACGACGCGGTCACGAGACCCTGTCTTGTGTCCAGGAGTCACGGACCGCGAGACCTGAACCTACTGTACATTGTACGTCTACGTCATACACCGTACATCGTACGTCGTCGCGTCGCGCTCGTTATTCTGCACTAACAGAAGATTCAACAAATTTGACAATGCAACATCAAAATTAAGGGCTGGTTTTAAGTTTTAAGATTCTATTTTATTTTTAACTTTAAGAGTAAAAACATTTGGAGCTGGAAAATTTAAAATCACATTTTTTTGTTCACATTTGTTTGTTTGCTCAATTACTTATCTTCCACGTCATGTACGTTGACGTTTTCTTTAGTCTTACAAAATTAGTTGAGGTACATTGGCTACCTACCTTGTCAGGGGTAGGTTTAATATTTGGGTGTTATGTTTTCACGAATAATTCGATGAAAATGTAATACTTTCAAGAGACTTTTCCTAATTGTTATGACGTGTCACTTCGGTACTAGACATTTATTTCTTAGGGACGGGGTGAGGAGTTATAGATGGGGGTTTGAAATTTACATTTGAAAATTATTTCAACATTGGTTGTTTAAAACAGAGTAAGCCATTATCTTCAATGTCGTATTGAATCGGTTTTTACATACCACGATTATGAGGGCAAGAATTGACGATTTCATAAAAAAAGTTAACGTAAAAATTAGATCCTCCATAGGATATTCTTACGAATCCAAAATACGCTACCTCCATTGCTTTAAAACCTATGTGTCTTCTTGATTTGAATTATTGTTACAACATTTCTACAAACACTAATAAATAATTCCATCATTTATTAACATTAAGTTAGCTGTAGATATTGACTCTTCTTTCCTCTACAAATCAGCTATAATAATGCACTTTTATTAGTACGAAATATATTACCGATATTGACTGTTGGACTATCAATTAACAATTCTTTCTAAGAAACATGTGAGCCTTAGTCAGTAATTAGACTACAAGATCGCGCCTAAAATACACTTGGCTTAAAATACCTGGCTTAATTTTAGTAACCAACTAAGATATTGCTATTTATATATATATATATATATATATATATATATATATATATATATATATATAATAGCAATATCTTATTATTATTATTATCATTATGATTAAATGTTTAAACTCCGCACCTATGGTTCCTAAATACCATTAGTGAAATTTAATTAAGCTTTTTATGAATAGAAATTTCAAGATAAAAGAGTATGTAATTTTATTTCAAAATCAATATTTCTTACTAAAGAAAAAATTATACTTTATGCTGTCTCAAGTTGACTCGAGTAATATTTATGAAAGTCAAGGTGAGACCGCGTATCCCAGGTGTATGCCGTAATGGCCTGGATGCAGCCTAAAAGGTTTCCTCGCCCTTTTAATATCATCATTTTAATGCATTATGATCTTAGTTACCTCATAAGAAACACAACAGAGATCTTGTTCAGGCCGAAGGGTTGGAATCGCAATAGGCAGAATCAGTTCAGTGTTATATAAACCATGATTTATCCTAGTACTGTAAATATTCGGCGTGATAATACGTGATTTACATTCACGTTCTTATCGAATTAGAAACGTCAAGGAGTACACTTCTTTTGCATTAATGGCAGAATCATGCTACTAATTAGCCCCAACAAGTGAAAGTGAAAGTGATCAATAATGCAGCGTCTAGATTTATAAATCATTGTTTTCAGTTTGAATTAATATTTTCCCCTCTGATTGCAAAATTAACTCGTTATGATATAAGTAATTGTCAGTTTTCCTATTATCATATTGTCAAAACTATATAACCCTAATTCGTTCTTTTCTTAATTTATCTCTCATTGTATATTATTTTAATATAAAGTTTAATTTGTACTTAAGTTAAAAATCTTCCAGTATTTTAAAGGGGAGCAACGGTTGTCACTATCGTTGGCCATGTTAACCATGGTATATTTTTGGCATTAACTAATAAAGACACAAAATTAAAATTTTGCTCAGTTTTTTAAGACTTTCATTCACATTCACACCGGAGACTTTAGTAAAATCTGTGCTTCACAAAATATATGCTTTTACATGTATCACAAAATATTTTTTTCCTCGTTTGACAAGTTTATATTTAAAACATATTGAATAAATAAACCCTCTCGTCTGTTTTACATGGTTTAGATTAAAATATGTGTGCCAAATTTGATAATGGTAGATTTATTAGATACAGAGAAAAGTATACCTTAAGTTAAAAAAAAACATAATTTTCGGAAATCGCTAAGTAAGGTCGACTCTACTACTTGCCCACAGTTTATGCTAACTACTGCAATGTTTACATGTCGCAATATTTGGGATAACTCCTTGTATTTTTTTATATTTACAGTATCATATGTAAACGAATCTGATTCAAATGGTACTATTTACTATCAACACACTTTACAGCTCAACATGCTGACATGGAAATTATATCCAACACCAGGATATATAAGCCTTCTAAATATCGTTAGTTCCACACATTAATACAGTACAAAGTAATAACAGGTACTAGGCAAGCGCTGAGACTTGGGGTAGTTGTGTTACAACCAAGCATCATAGTTTATTTTATTTTACTATTCAGTTAAAGAATCCTAAAACCTATATGTGTTTCATATCGTTGTAAAGAGAAGATTCTAAGGTATTTAATAATGCAAAAAAACAAAGGATCTAATCATTGACGCCGTTGCTCTCTTTAAAGGTGCATTAAATATCAAACAATTGTCAAATGCAATATGGCCGTAACAAGCAAGGGCCGCGTAGGCGTACGAGTTTTTCTTCTCGAATTAATAACTTCAAACTAGTTTAAAGTTTTGATCCCATTTAAAAACCATTTAAACCTTCATACCGATCATGGAAGTATAGATGAATGGTTGTTTACAATTACACCTTCACACAACAGGTGCTAAATCACAGTAATTTATGCTAATTACTATCCTAGACGCGGTAGATAATCATAGTCTTACTGCCAAGCTACTGACAAGGAAAAGATGAGGGAGGGAGAGGTCAAAGGTGACACAACAATGGATCCAGGCCTGCCAACCGTTTGTAAGTAAATAAGTGATGTTTTATGTGGGGGGCTTGACGGTAATTGCAACCCGTCTTGTGGCAACCCTGCTGTGTAGTGTCGGAAGGTGATAAATCACGGTGGAAATAACGCAGCATAAAGTCGATCGGCTGAACTAACGGTGTTTATATACCACATTAATTGAAGTTATTCTTATCTTGATTTTAAATTTAAAGATCAGGTTAGAGGTGATAGTTTACATCGTAAATATCGATATATTAAGAGAATACTGAAACTAGCTATTCATACTAAATTACCTCGATGCTAATTTACTATAAATAGCTAGTTTCAGTATTCTCTTCATGAAACAATTAAATAATTGCTATACCGAACCATTTCTTAGAAGGTGAAATTGTTCTGTATTATGTACTGTAGTTAGTTGTACTTGATTTTTAAAAAGTTATTTAAGTACTTAATTTGCAGTTTGGTTCCTTTTATTTTTAACTTTACGTTATAAGTAGATATTATCAACGATTTGGAACTATCCAATTCCTGTACTTGTCACCAGTACAATTATTGTTTATAATTACGTGTGGTTGGACATGAATTATTTCACCAATTAACACATCGCTAATATAGTAGCTTACTTTTTAATAGTTCAATTCTTTCATGTATACAAAAGTATATTCATGATTAATTTCCCTCAGGACGATAAATATCCATGATGTTTTCTTGTCTTTATTTGTGTAGCCTAAGTGACTTACAACGGATTCGGTGCCTTCAGGGCAAAGCATGTTCACATTTACGCTTCCAAAGTACAGTACAATTTTTTCCTCTAATCCTCATGTTGCGGAGGCTGGTATTTATATATCACCGGTTTGTTAATAACGCCCGCTTACATATCCGATTCTTGTAATAAACAGCCCCGTTGATCGCATAAATTATCGTGTTTGTTTTGGGGCCCGGTGTGGGCAGATTCTGTGAACCCACACTGAGCACAACTCCGGTAAATCACCACGACTTTCTCCGTCTGTTGCTGCGTTGTACGTTGTACGGCGGGACAAGATGTTGGCGAGTCCGCAGCGTATAGTTATATAGGCTATTGCTCGCTGTCCCAACGTTCTGTTTAGGCACTAACAGGTGTCTTAATAAAGTGGCCATTTTATATATTCTATAAGCGCATACGTCATCCTAGCTGAGTGGTCCAGTGGTTACAGTAACCGGTTCGATGCTGGACCCAGCTGCTCATCTATCTATTGATTAATGATGATGGCAAATGAATCAGCTGATTTTTGTCAGTAATAAAGCTACATTTAATATCAAATACATTACTCTTAACACACTCGCCCCACGGTTATATTCACCTTAAAATACTCATCAGAGTACAGTGACGTATATATAATTTTGGATGGTTCAGTGTACGTATGAACTGAAAAGTTTTCTTTTACTTTCCCTATTTGCTAAAATTAAAGTAACCGTCGTGAAAATGGTAGTTGTTATTAATCTATTTACAATTTTAAAAAAATCAAGCTTTATGAAATTTCAAAATTATATGAAATCGCAAAACACATCTAAACGTTCTATGCACGCTTGTTTAAATGGCAGATAAAAAGACGACGGACTTAAATACATTCGACAACAAAGGAATAGCTGTCAAAGACGAAGGACAGTTCACCAATGTGCTCATCATTTGTTCCAGTGTATTTAAAAACTTCCGTTTTGTTATACTGTAGTTTGTTTGAAATCGCGAGCATACAGGGCTCTTACGTGATGTCCCATTATGTCTACCCAACGCTCAGGAAACATAATTTAGTGACGTAATTTTCTCGCTCAGATGCAAGTTCTTTGTTGATTCAGAGACGCACTCAGTGCTGAGTCACACCTCCGTTTTGCAATACATTGAAAAGCAATAATGCAAGTCCCAGTTTCGTAATCGCACACTAGTTCGCAGAAGACTACATAAATCTGCGGGCATTTGTCACCAACAATGGAACATAACCTCCAGCTGCTCTTCGTTGAGTAATCGATGTTAACGTAGTTTTCGATTAGTTACAGTCAACAATAAGCACTTACGACAGGGAAACTATTTATAATAAATCTAATTATAAAAATCCTAGTATTTCCATTTTAGCCGAGATACGATTAATTTTCAATGTTCAAGTTACTCCGTTATTGATTTACGTGTAGGCCTGACGGTATTTTTTCGTATTATTTTAAATAGTTTGTTCTTAAATGAAAACCAAATAAACATGTTTAATTCTCAAAATACTTTTTCAATATAACAACTATATTGAAATGACAATTGATGGAAACCTTTGTTCCACGTTTATTTTATTCAATTTTAATGGGTGGAAGAAATGGGAATGTTCCGCTAAGAGATTTTACCGCGTTATTTGATATTTCATAGTCCGTTAAATTTCAGCACATTAAAACTGTTGTTTTTATACTCATAAAAACTATGCATAACGGCGCTCTATGAGCAAATTGTGAGTTATTAATTTATTACTCTAAATTTAAAATTACAATTTGCAATTACAATTATTACGAAAATTACAATGAATTAAATATCCAATTTGCCACCAATGCACAAACCGTCAACTGTAGCTTATAATCGCAATAAAACTATTATATGACAGTAGTAATCTGTTCAGACATTAAAGCACACTGTAAACTCATTAGGTTATTTGACTGCAATATTTAGGTAAAACAAAACTAATAACCAGAAATGAAATAACTTTGAATGTCTCCCTTTACCATAGAGATAAATGAAACCTTTGTACTTTTACCTTTGGCGCTCAAATCAGCAAATCCCATTTAACTTTGAGGGTGACCGGGCACGTATGTAATTAGTGAGGGGACAATTTGGAGGGAAGCTGCCCCTTTGGCGTGGAAAACAGATAACAGCTGATCGTGCGATTCCATGCCGTTGCGTTTCTCCTGCGTCGTTGCTACACGGCAAGAGTTACATCGTGTGAACATTGACATGCGTTGTCTTTTCAAAAAATTATGTTAGTGCTAAAATTTAAGGGGATACACAGCGATGAAATAACTTTTATCTAATCTCCATTTTTCCCGAAGAAAATACTGTCACCCGGGTGGTTATAAACAAAACTTTGAATTTTATGAAAAATTTGAAATATTGAATTTTAAATTGTTTAATTATACATCATTTTTACTTTATACTTGATCGACCATACGTTATTTACATACTGCATCTTACTTTATCGATCTATTCCCTCAATGACGTAACACAAAATGTAAACAATAAATAGCTAACTTGTGTTTATTTATGTTGTGTTTTGGACTCCAGGAAATGAAAATGATATAAATTTTCTCATTGACTTTATCCCCTCTGATAAAGATAGCCAATCCAGTAATTTTGTACAACTGATACGGTAGCAAGTTTCAGAGGGGAAGATCCCTGGAGGGGTTTAAATAAACTCTATATTAGTACACGTAATTATTAACCCGCCCTTTATAAACTTAGCTTAACCGCCGGTCAGCAGGACCAAGTTTGAGGAAATTTCATGCCTCTGTGGCGGAGGCGGTTTTTTTGGAAAATTTATATTATTCATTCAGTTTTCAGGAGATTGACATCATATTATAGGTTCATACAAGTCTAGTAGATTTGCCACTTGAAAAAGTTAACCGCGAATTAAATAAAAATAGGGTATGTAATTCAACATTATAACTCGCTCCCTCCTGTTGCAGCGGAACTTGGCGACTACGACCCTCGACGCCACTCGCCCGGCTATGTCTCCGAGTTCCGTTTCCTGTCGAACCAGACGGTGGAGTTGGAGACTAAGATAGCAGAGCATCACAAGGAGCTGCAGTGAGTATCAGAATGATTAGTCACTATTCGTATCTCGTTTATCATTTGATAGGCAAATTAGCAAACTCTTCTTTTAACATTGACTTCCGAAAATTAGACATCTATTATCATAGCCAGATTTTGTGTGACCCAATCATTGTTGAAATAGTTTCTGCGACCTCCGCTAATGACGTGTAGCAGAATATTTTATGTATACCCAAACCTTTTTAGATCCTCAACATCAACACGCTTTATCATACCTCTATTAGTCAGCAAAAGTTGGTAGTGGTTGACCAAAAGGAACCAGGACAAAGGAGAAATGGACAACACGCTAGAAAAATGACAGAAGCCTATTGACCTCCGGAGTTCGAGAATTCTAGTGGAGCTCAGAAGTTTACAGAGGAAGTTTACCTAGTATGGAAGGATTCCGATCTTCCAAGTGTTAAGAGAGGTCACTTTTGGGACCAATACGTGAAGTTTTACATTCAAATAAAACAATATCTCCAAGTTAAGTATTCCAGTAAAATATTCTTCAGCACTCAATAAAAGCCCGTTAAAGATGACTGGGCTAGCTAGTACTCAGTCCTATTCCATTGCCTCCCATGTACTTCCTCGCTCATCGCTTAACATCTCGTCAATAGTCAAGTGAACTAACTTGTGCTGGGAATCTTGTATCATGGTGACGAGTCAGAACGGACCCTAATCTGTGTCAATGACTTTCAACTCTGGGAATATTTTATGAAAAATTGTTTGACCTTATTGAATTTCGTCTTATTCCAACTAAGAATTAAAGAGCCTAATTTATAAACTGTACTTGATTTTTGAACTATTTTAAATTGACTTAAATGAAAACTTATGTATGGTATAATTCAATATAATGTACATATTCTATCCGGTAAATATTGTAAGCCAATAAATGCGTTGGTCTCTAAATTTCGGAACTATGCTTGGATTTCTTCGAGGGGTGAAAATGTATTTGAAAATAAATTATAATCTGAGTATGCAACCCTCCAGCTCAATTTTATATTTTATCGGATATAATTTATGAAGATAAGAGTACGGAAGTATTTACCGGAGTTTTTGATTCTCTTTCAAATTGTTCAGGAAAACGACGTCAACCTGCACCGGTGTTTTATTATGGTTTTACATCACATCTTTTCCCCACGGCGTAATTTATTTATCCATGCAATTTTTTTATAAATGAGTGTTAAATGCTATTGTTAAGTGGGAGCTCCATGAACTTCCATCTGCATATGCTCGTTGCCCGCGGCACGGTGACCCAGTGTTGCCAACCTGCGTAGGTGGCAGCCACAATGATAGCACTAATGTTGCTAGTTGCCCGCGGCACGGTGACCCAGTGTTGCCAACTTGGGTTGGTGGGCGCCACCTCGCCACCTGTCCAATTAGACATCTACACGCGATTGGCCCCAGACTACAACTCTCTAATTTGATTTCGTCTAATTTATCTCTTAGCCTTTGATTAATTACTGATTTTCGAAACAACTCGTTAGTGTTGTGTCGCAATTTTTTGTTTCGGAATTTGACAAAAACTCAACACCAATCTCGCCCACCACGAAATGTTAAGTGCGTGGATTCTCTCTTAAAATCTAAAGTAACGTTCTAATAGGAGATGATCTTATTAAATTTGGGTAGATTCTCAAAATTCAAAATAACTATATGTAACAATAACTCCAATAACACTGCAGTTTTTGTCTAGTATATTTTATCACATATATGTTGATAATTTCGAACGTGTTGATTGTGTCTAGTACATTTGTTATTGAGATTTTGATTGGAGCTGCCTGAGGAAAGGAAGTAGACCAACATGTCGGGCTGCACTGATTACTGAGACTTATTTATTTACGCAATAGTGTCTGCAATAATTGAAATCGAATACGTGTTGTGTTAGTTATAGTTTGTCTTCGTCCAGCTGACATTTATATGTGGAGCGATAATAACTAGATAACTATTCTATCCAGGGAACAATCTCTCGTATGTAAGCTATAATTATTATACATGTTTGTTTCGTAAAATGGTTCACCAATATTTCCCAAAGTGGCAGTATTAGGCCTACCCGGAATACACCAACAAACCTGTGTTGATTGTTATTAACCATTTCAGGGGCCAACTTCCGTCCGTTGCAGAGCTCAACTATTTAGACAAAGTGAAATGGCTGGAAATGTACGGCGTTGATCTGCACCCGGTTTTGGTGAGTAATTTACCCTACCCTAAATTATCAGTTTATATTCAACCAACCTGGGTCATTGTTGATCAAGTGGGTTTTATTTAATAAAACATGCATAGTTTTAATGATTTGTGTAAACACATTTATTTACTATATTCTAAAAAATACTCTAGTTATACACATAATTCTGGGGTTCGTAGCTTACTGTATCGTTTGCGGTAAATAGTTGCAGTTAAAACTATAACAAACAGTAATTTATTTTCTCATAATATTTAACCAAGATATTCCAACACTTGAATTATGTTTTTAATAGGTCTTAAGGTATAACTTCAAACCGGAATGGTTCGATATAAATCAATGAGATAATCGTAAAGGCGACTTGACCAGTTGAAGAGTTTCAAGTTCGCCATAGCAGGGCAAGGTTGACGTGTTCACTGGTCCACGTGTCTGTTCCTCTAAGCGGCTCTTATCTCTTATCTACCTCGTGGAGCGTGTGTTGCTTGTTGATGTTCCTTGCGTGTTATTTCTCTATGGAACACACCCTCTTCATCCCCGGAAACGCCTTCCCCATTGTAGGCCTTTCCTTCTGAACAGTATTGATAAATGGGTTTACCTCCTTCCTAAATATGTATTTCCCCTACTTTTTTAGAGCCTTTTTTAATATATGATTTTCAAATTATACATTTCCCCCTTTCTTTGTAGTATAGATTATTTAAATCAAAATTACGTTACTATTACGAAGTTTTTTTTACATGGTCTTAGCTCTGGTGGGAAGGGGTGTATTGGCAATCCGCCAGACCAAAATTTGAAACGGTGACGTCATACGCCCAAAGTTACAGCTGTTTAGAGGAACTGAAAACATCTCCTTTAAACATATCCATTATCTAATCTATTTTCCACAGGGATGTAGATACAATAATTTATAACTAGTAAAATGTGGCGACTTTTTGTCCTTTACTAGATTAAATTCTTCGATAAATCAAGTCAAATCAAATCCAAATCAAAAATTCATTCCAAAAAGTTGTATTACAAATTAAATTATACTCATATGTCAAATAAATAATAATATGTACATAATAATACATCAATTTGTATTTGTAAGTCATACCAGTTGAGATGTTTTTACGATCACAATCTTAATTAACCATGCCTATTACTGACTTGTCGTATTTTCCCGACAGTGCCTGGGTAGGCCTACCCCTACTCGGTAAACAGAGTGCTTAGTAACTGTCACTGTCAGACACAGGGCACAGTGCGGTCAGCCAACTTGCCAACTTGCCAACCCGCCACAACGTTGCCGCTTCATACAATCACACATTAACTTGTCAACTAGATGAACACTGTTACTACGCCGATACAACAATTTCAAACTCGTAAAAATTAATATATATTGGAAAAATAATTTAACATAGATTTTTTTACTATTGAATCGATTTTTTGCAAACTTAACTAAAATACTTCCTTTAATATGAAACTCCTATATATTTAGACATATGTCATAATGAGTCTTGGAGTTTAATAGAAAGTCATTTTAGCTACCAATAGTTTCATTTGTGCAACGAGGGATTAAAGTGAAACTTTTTGTCCACGAAAGAAACTGTTGTCACCCGAGGCGTAGCCGAGGGCGACAATTTCCTGAGGGACAAATAGGACTTTAATCCCATGATTAAATCTTCCTCACAAATTTTCCTCCGCATACACATACGTAGTAAGTAACACAAGTTACAAATTGACCACCATTAACCAATCTGAAACACTATAATTTTCCAAGTTGGCTAACATAACCTCAAAGGAATCAATGCTAGCTGATCATTCAAGAATTAATTACTACTGTTAGCTGCTATTATTTCTGATGGTTCATTACAGAGTGTTCCTGGGGTTTTTCCATGTTTTCTTATGGGATTATTTTTCTCTTTTGGGGCTAAAACTACATACTTTGTCTCCCCTGCGACTAAAAGTATAACTTTATTACTATATTCCAGAGAGTAATTAACGGCTCTGCATAGAAGTTGTAGGAAAATCCAATTAAAATTCATTGGTTTTCTCATTTTTAATTTCTTTAAGTACATGATGAAAATGTACATTAAACACTATAAATAAAATAATAATCTGACAAACCTATAGTGTTATCTAAATTATCACCGCGGCATTTTCCATTACGAACTGTTAAACGAAGTTAAAAGTTTCACGACGTACCGGAATCTGTATTCTGATCCCTAGAGCGAGCTGGAACCTTTCAAAAAGTATATAACTCGAACCAAGCAGGCACAAAGCTGAGCTTTCGTTGTAAGTGTGTCATATTTTTTGCTTGATATTTTTGTAAGTCTTTTGACTGCTTCAAACATTGTTTTCAGCTTTGTTCTAGGTTTCAGCGCACCTGAGGACGGATCAGATTCGTGATCCTGAAAGGTCGTAAAACTTAGTTTTGTCAATATTGATGGAAAATATCTGCAATAATAATATAAATAAATAACATAAACTCACCATGAAAAACAAACGATTTTCAAACAATGAACGTATAGTGGTCGAGTGGTCGAATAGCCACCCAGCAATTTCCTAGCAATCACACGGCCACAACGGTAGTTGCTGGCTCTGTATATGACGCGGCGTCCGTTTGTGGCCGCCAATATACATTTGTTTCGCAGTAAACCCGACACATTATTGCAATATCCTAGTATGGTACATCTAACTTATATACATGCTAATGTAATTTAATTAACTAGTTTTTATTGCTCGTGAGCCAAAATGTAGGAATATCGGTTACTCTGAGTTATCAAACTTGTTTTATTAAAAAAGTTCTTAGGGAAATGTTTACCCCAATTAGAGTGTTTGACAAATTCCATCGTACAAACAACGTACTGCGACACTGAACTGTAAACATAAAATAACGCAAGCAGCTGTTAAACCGACGTTAAGTGCGGAATATTAAAGAACATTCCGTAATGAAAGCAGCAAAGCTCCGTGTTCCGTGTTGGAGCAGCGCGGCCGGTGATTTACTGGTCTGTTGTTATCTCTTATCTGTGACGAGTCGCGATTTGTCGGCCCGTTGTTAATGCGATGCGATGATATGGCGTGTTGCTTCTCCTCGTGTTTTATAACGATTAAACAGTTAAGCTATTTTACGTTAGGATTACTAGTAACGTAAACATAAATAGATTTATTAATCACAGTTTGATATACCTTTACTTGGTGTTATCGCCATGATAACATTTTTATTCGGTTTTCAATAGCCAGACACGAAGATATGGAACAACAAATACTTACGCAATGAGGCTATGTAGGCTGAAGGCTATGTAATCATTTTTATATCCACACTGACTGTACTGAGCACATTCATAGTGTACACTCATAGTCGATACACTTCAAGTGTGTACTGAACACACTTTAGTTCAAAAACTGGTCCTACCAAGCTATGCTAAAAATATCAGTGTGGCTATGTTGACAGAGCTGGGGGTGTACTGACAATCCGTCAGACCAAAATTTGAAACGGTGGCGGCTTATGGCTAGTTTTTCAACAAATTCACGTGTTTTTTATTAATGGTAAATTGTGAAAATCACTTAAGAGTACATAAAAAATATTATAGAAAGTGAACGGTAAATCACGGTTAAGTACACACATATTATAACAGGAAATTATATACAATTTCAAATCTTTATCTTCTATCGAATTACATTGTCACTCTGTAATTAAACCAATACTTAGATGAGCCAAACGTTCAGCAGGAGGTCAAATCTACATTAATTAGTACATTTCAATGACAGGCCCATCAGCGCAGGACAATATATACTCCCTATAGAGACAAGATGCTTCCAAGTTGACCATTGTAAAGTATTACGAACCGTAAAAATAAAGGCCACTCATAGCATAAAGAAGATTTATGCGTTGGAGAACACAATTGCCTCACATGTCTTTATCCTTGCTGCCTACGCTTATCATTTTGGGCTCTCGAGTGTGTATTGTTGTAAGTCTCGTCGTGTAGGGGTGGTAATGTCAATGCTGAATTTTAAGTTTTCATATTTTGTATGCTCGTGTAAATAATATTAAAATCTTTCCATCTCGTTACTAAATTTATATAGAGATTAGATATATTATGGGGAAAACTTTTCGTTGATAAAAAACATTCATGAGTATAATTCATTGAATGATGACGTGTACCGGCACCGCTACACCAGCTCACATATATCGCGCCTCCCCACGTTGCTCAGCTCTCGTGGCAAACTGCGGCGATTTGTTTCTATAAGTTAAAAGTTAAACTCACATAAATATAGGCCTACATACTGACATTACATTTTAAGTCTATGCATGTAAATGTGCTCGAATTTCATCCCGTACCTGTTATTCCCAGAATGAAATTTGTGTTAAATAATTCTTGTTTTGCCTCTTTTTAAATCAACTCATATAATAGTATAGGATAAGTATAATAAGGTAGATAGCTCACGTGTTCTCTTTATAATTTAAGTTGCCTGTGATTACTGGCTAAGTAAGTATAGCTATTTCTAATTAGGTTATTTATAAATAACCACAGGCACGGGGTATCTAACGTTATTCAGTTTTTATGTAAACGTGTATTTATAAAAATTCACTTTTGAAATTTTTCCAATCTCAGTTTTCTTATCCTGAGTATTCGACAAGCCTTAGAGAGTCTGTTATTATTAAAGCTCCTTATTCTACAACACCCATTCGTTAAACTAATCTGCATAATATACGTGTGATATCCATTTACAATACAGAACAGTCAGATGTAAAATATTCTTCAACCGATCTCTAATTTATAAATCCTGCAACTATAAAATAGCAATTATTTATTTGAGTTCTTATTTATTGTTGAGAGATCTGTAAACGGCGAAGCTGTTATTTTATTTGCTCAACCGTAAAGAAGGAAATTGTTCCGGGAAAACTAACAAACGCCGTACAGTAATTGCCAAATTGTAATGGTATTTTATTTGTATGTTTCCTACCGCCAATATAAATCTGTAGTAATTTCTATATTTTCATCATAATATAGTGACGCAATAGTACAAAGATTATGTTAGTAGACTCTGAATTAATCAGATTTCATTGATCAATCTATTAAATACGATAAGAAATTCATTTTCATTATCAAATGTCTCTAGAACAATGTTTTATACCTAAAAGTTATTGTTACTTATCATTATTTGCGTTCTCAGTTTCAGAAATAAGAAGCTTGTACTTGTTATTAATATTTAACATGGATAAGACTTCGCTCTGGGAGAGGTGTTGGCAATTTGCGAAAGCAAAATTCTAAACAGTGACGTCATATGCTTACTGACATCATATGGCTATAACGATAGCTGTTTATAGGAACTGAAAACATTCCCTTCGACATATCTATGATCTAACCTATTTCCCACAGGGAGGTAAATACAATTTGTCAGTGGTATTTTCATTAGATAATTTTACACCTATACGAAATTTCGTGACAATATCAATACCATCACTATCATTGTTGTTTATATATTCCTTAACCTAATTGTTTGACTTAATAATTACCCTACCCAAGTCGCTAAGCTATACCGCCGTGACGTAGCCTACCTCGTGTTCACCTACCTGAATCACGCGTCATATCCGGGCACGCCCTCACTTCCCACCCTTATCTCCTTACTACCCTTATCTCACGTGAATCTCATTCCTAAACATATTCTGGGCGGAGTTTATTAGATATAACTACGGATTTTAACAACAATCCAGCCCTCCAACTTGTTTTCCCAGAGCGTTTTTCACGATTTAATTACCATTGAGTCCCTTTGCCTACGTCATCTAGACATTGTGTTTACCATTCTCAATGGGTTTAAAGTATAAACGTGTGAATTTGATGTTTGTTAAAATTTAATCATCTACTTTAGTATCTTCGTTTTGTCTTTACTTTTTTCTTTTTACTTTCATCTCTATCAGTGCTATTTATAAACTTGTATTCGTTAAATCATAATTTAATTTTATTTATGTTATGGTAATTCTGTCATGGTTATGTGAATTCCAAACTCATTAAAACATAATATTTTGTATGAATCGCAAAAAAATAATGAAAAATTCTCACCAAAGTCATTAATATTTTCGAATAATTTAAATTTTAAATCATCTTTACTAATCAAAGTGACGTTAATGATACGTGTTATTCAATCATATAAGTGATTCTTGTGCAGGTAAATAATTCAGTTTGGCTAACTCAATCCACAAGCTAAATGGAACACTAACTAAATGGAATTCAATCTATTAAAAGGTTCGTGCGGAGAAGAACTAAATGGTTTGTCGCTAGAAATTGGACCTCCGTTGTTCCATTGGTCCTCTCTGTCGGTTGTTTTATTTACCGAACAATTGCCGTCGTGTTTCCAAACCAATTTACTCTTTACTACTCTTAATTTACTTATTACTAAATGTGCCCACAAATTGTTTCAGTTTTTCATCCATCAGATTTAAGGTTGAGGTTAAATATAACATAATTAATAGTATGTTTCATAACAAGAGTGGAAAGTATGTTATTGCATATTCGAGACCAAATGTTTGAAGTGCGAGATTTGTCGAGCACTTTTAACCATGGTCGAGATACCACTTTCCATTTGTGTTTTGAACGATACTTTTCGCTACACTACAATGAGCTATTAGTTTTTTTTAATAAAAAGAAACATTAGAATGTTACTTATTAAAATTAGAAAATACAAAACAATTCAAAAGAAAACATTTCTAAACTCCTAACATTTTTAGATTACACCAGCTCTATTAGAAGTAATAAGTTCACTTATTAATTCATTAGATCTATTTTTAATACAATTAGACGTAGTTTGTCCATTTTGGCTCTTGACACAATAACAAATGTTTGTTTGTTTACTATTGCAAATCGATTTTCAATTGTTAAACATTGTTTTCCGTAGTAAATATTATTTTGCCCTATTAAACAATAATGGATTGATGGAAGTGATAAACACGTTCAGAAAACAGGTGATTACACGGTAGTGTGGCGAAAAATTCATAGCACAGTAATACAGTATATGATTCAGAATATTCTCTATTTACTTTCTCCCCCTTTATGATAGTAGTATATGGAGAAAGTATTGTTTTCGTCAAAATTTTCGAATTTGAGTTGAGAGTTGATATATCCGTTTTGAGGTCTCCTAAATCCAAAATAATTTTATCTTAGTTATACATGATTTATACTCAATGTTTATTACTCTTTAAGATTATCATGCAGATAAGAATCAAATGTTAGTTAAAAATGTTTTATTACTTCAAACTTGTAATTTTTAATCGGTTTAATTTTATCCTTAAAACTATCGAATTTTAGTAGAGTATACTTAATCTTCTCTGTCCATGATTCCTTGATAATTTTTTATTAAGAAAAAAGGGTTTCAATTTTAATTAAGTTCCAGCAACATAATATGAAAACATTTTCAATTGGTATTGTGGAGCAATTTGGAGCATTACGGGCAAGCGGGGTTGTTTGAATCACAGACAGGTTTTCCCATTTCCCAATGTTCACTGGGACCACAATGGATCGGTATCGTAACTCAACGGTCCTGACCGCATGTCATATCGAGGCTCCTGGCTCTGAGACCACAGTTTCATTTCCTTGATGCTACACCAGTTATACTGTCGACAGATGACAGATGACGTCATACTACAACAATACTCGAACCTCATACCTTTTGAATGCAATCTAATCAACAATGTATTTATATATATTGAGAAAATAATATTTTGTTAAGGAATCATGATACGTATTCCCTCAAATAATTTGCTCCAAACACTCTTGCTCAATATGAACGAGGAAATTGAACTCGTTCACTATTAAATTAACGGGTTTAAAATAGGTTTTCACATAATTAATTACATCAATGTATTTCTTTCACTTGGAAGACAATCGGTTTCGGTTCTGGACATGTCTAAGCTCTGAGTGGGTGTTGGCAATTTGCACGACTAAAATTTGAAAAAGAGACGTCGTTTGTTTAGTGACGTTTTAGTTAGGTATTAAGAACAACTTTTTGAATGAACTGAAAACATTCCCTTTAGATATATCCATGCTTTAATCTATTTCCCACAAGGGACAAATATTTTTGAGTTGAGGCGGCAGTCACCTAAACCATCTTTTTGCTACCAATGACTCGAGATGTTGACTAGGACGGGTATGGTTTTAATTTATGCCTCGAAATAAATACGGTAATATTTCTAATGATAGACTTCAATGATAATTTTTGAGATGAAATGAAATATCATGAGCATTGAATAAAACTATTAAATTTAAGTTAGATTGAAAACAAAAAAGTATGAGACATTAATGAACGACATTAAAGTTGGACTTTCTCTCTGATTCGGTCGTTTCTCTACAACTGTCAGCTAACTCAATGTTTACTACCAAGATGCTGGGTCTGCCGGAGAGGAAGTCTCATACATTATGCAGTTTGGGGTCATTGGATCATGCCACAGAATTGTAATGGCAGTAAAGACTGTCGCAGTTGGCGCTACTAGCGGCGGACGCCGAAACCAACCATAGTAACTAAGCTTTCATCTCTGCCCCATTTGAATGACGCAAAACATCTCACCTCTACATTTACCAATAACCTATGAAATCTGAAAAGGTTTACATTTATAATTTTTATTTGAAAACCAATCTTCATTAGTTATCAAGGTACAAACTAATATTCATTGGCTAGTGCAAATTGTTTAACTATTGTGTTAAGGTATATTTTACTTGTAGGTGTTACTACTACGAGATTTGTAGGCTACTATTAATTTAGTAATAAAGTACAAAAATACTAATTGCGAAGAGAAGGAATCGTCAATCGTCGCTTCTTTTAAGAAGCGAATAAATGGTTTAGGCTCAATAACTAACGAAAATCCACGTATTAATAATTATTAGCATGTAATGATTATTATTTATTGAACTGTCTAATTATCATTGCCATTAGCGGATACTATAGCATTGTTGTAGCATAGAAAATTGCTAACCTATATGAACTTGCAGTTTGTGAAAATACAGCTCCTATATTTTTTCTATATGTCCAATTTTTCTGATTTTTTTTAAATATTTTTACCACAACAATGTATTTTGAATTACCGTAATATTTATCATAAATGTTTTACAATATTGCTGGCAACCGAAATTTTCTATCCTTATTTAAAATTTAATCACAAATGACTGTTATCTGTTTTCAATACATCGTAAAGATTGCCCACTCTTGGTTTGGGCTCGGATATGTAATTCTGGTGTCAAAGGCCAAGAAGATGTGAAAGCGGGGGTGAAGTGGGCTTTGTTTGGAAATTGCCTTAGACTAAACTCTGGCAACATTTGATTAAATCTGTCCATGAATCCCACTAGCTTTGGCATTATATGGAATTGGTTTTATTTATATGTTAATTTACCTGGAACGCTATAATGTATATCTGTAACCTTATTTATTACAGTATCTACTTGGGATTTTAAATATTAATTCAATAGCTACACTAAATATTGGATTTCAGGACAATAATGTATACAAGAAAAATCTTCTTTGTAGGCTTTGCTGTTTGTGAATCTTTGAAAGAGGTTTTTTATAATTATAAATTTCTAGCTGGCCTGGAGAACTTCGTAACGGCTAACAGTGAATACGTGTTATCTTTAAGATTGGCCATGTTCTGAATCGAATAGGATTACGCTTCATTGTGAAATACAGTATTAGATAATCTGAGTTGCAGCATAGTGAATAACAATACTGAAACGATGAGACATCCCTATATATAAAATTGAATGTATGTATGTATGTCCTTTATGCATTGCCAAACTACTCATCCGATCGCCATGAAATTTTAGGAAGTTGAGTCGAAAAATATTTTCGAAAACTCCGTACGTTTCTATATTATGGCGTTTTAAATTTCTAATGTTAACCTTATGGAGAGTAAGTTTGTTTACAAATTGTCTACAATGAAAACGTTTGATTTCTTAGCTACAGCTGATTGGTTTACTTACCATTAGCAATATGCTTTACTATCCAATGCCATCTGAATCATTCATTAATGTAAAACTATGATGTAAATGTGACTGTAAAAAATGAACAGATTTATTGACCACGTTAATAGTTTGCGGTTTTGGGGGATTATGTATTTATATTTTAATTTTCTGTCTGATTAAAATCACGTGTTTATATAATAATTAAAATGTTTATATTATTTAGTTTATTATAATAATCTGTTGTTGTACATCTTTCCTATAAAAGCTGTATTACAGTTAGGTTTGGTTTGGGTTTGGATTGGATTTGAAAATTGTGAATTAATCCACTCAGATTTATTTGTTTTATGGGAATGTTATTAAAATGTCTCATCGTTTCAGTATTGTTATTCACTATGACGCGACCCAGAATATATAACCTTTCACAAAGAAGCCGTAATGCTACTTGACTTCAGAACATGGACTATCTTAAAGTTAACATGTGTTTACTGTCAGGCGTTACGAAGTTCGCCGGGTCAGCTAGTATATATACACACACACACACACACACACACACACATATATATATATATATATATAGATTAAAATAGAACATTTTTTTAAATTAGTAAGCTCTGTTTATGTTAAGGTAACATTTTTGCATAGTATAGTTTTTAAATCAATGGGGAAAAATTAATAAATCTTGATTTTAATTCGGCTGCTGATTATATGTTTCTGCTCGTTAAATAGGTTACATGTTCAATAACACTTAGAAAAAAATGTTGCTAATATCGATGAAAACTAGATTTTTAGAGGTTAATGCTTAAGTTTTGTCACTAAGGGTGCTCTCGTTTTCACGTTACAGTTACGAAACCAGCCCCCCTATTGAGGGCATAAAATCTAAAAAGAACAAAAAATATCATTACCATCCCACCATCGTATATGTTTCAATTCAATATTTCCATATTGATGACTGTAAATTTATTTTCTATATCCGTCCAGCTTATCATATTGAAACGATCGGAAGGTTATATCGTAGTAGGTAGTATTTCCCTCCGTGTTTGCATAATTCATCTGCCGGGGTCTCGACGAAACATCTGCATCTGGAGGAAACACGGCTCGATACGGGGTAGACCTTGAGCGACATTGACCCTCTGCTTATTTCAGCGGTCTTTGCTTTTAACACAATTGAAGGGTTGTTAAATACTTGAGAAAATAAATTACTGGCACTAAATTTTGCTTCAATGAAGGACTTTTATGACATGGATATACATTATAAGCTCTAAGAGAGGTGTTAACATCGGTGTAACACAAAACAAAGTGCAGCGGAAGTGGATTCTATAGAAACTACCAGAGCTTTTTTAAAGCTATACCAGCGAATATTTCTATCTGGAGTCGTTTGACAATGACGTAAGCTGGAACATGTAACGTCACATATAACATTGAACTGCTCGGAGGTATTTATTATCTATTTTGGAACCAGGACCACTTGGTTTTTTTAAAGTGTCCCTAATTTTGATTTTTGTTGTTAGAAAATATTTTTAGTAAGATGAGGATAACTGCATTTTAAAATGAATGCCTACTAACAAGGAACAATATCGGATGTTCGTTAGATTCGGAATGATTCCTTCACAACTCAGCCTCACTTACTCTTCGTAATTGCAATATCGTTCAAGTACGTTAAATTAAATAAATGCTTTTATAAGAATCAAAATGTTGCATAAGTATTTTAGTTCTCAGTGAATCCGTTACTGAAATAATTTTGGTAAAACAGGTTCGCTTTGATTAAACTCTTAACAGATACCTTCAACAATGAGTTAATAATAAATCAATATTAATATAAATTGTAATTATGATGAAAGTTATCAAAAGTAGTGAGTGTGTTAATTAATGTTGGTCAGACGAGCTGTTATTTATTTAGCAAACGCATGTTCATTGACGTGTGTCCAATCACCGCGGCGTATCGACTGTCCCTTTAATAACTAGTGTTTAACATCATGTCCAATTAGATGCTATATAAAATATGATAAAAAATTGTAACGATTTTTAATTAAAATAAAATAATTTTATTTTAATTGGTAACATTCGCAATTTGTGGCGCAATAAAGATACTGTAGTTGGTTTTTACGTGAGACAATCTTTTACTGGGAGGTCTTCATGTCCGCGATATAACAATGCGATAGCATTTTTTCTCGTTATTCTTCCATGTTTTAGCCGCCAATAAAAATAATCCTAAATATATTTTATTCATTTTCTCCAACCTCTTTATTTCTATAGGTGAGCAACAATGTATTTTTAAAGAGAAGACATGGAAGAATAATGAGAAGAATGCTATCGCACGATTGTTACATCGCGCGATTGCATGGATCCCCATTTACTTATGTTACAGTTGACTTGGAACAAAAATTAACTACTAAAATCAGTAATTATGTTAGGTCTATGAATAAATATGTTTCTGTGTTAAAACACAGAAACATATTTGATACACGCTTACCACAAAAAATCTCAACTTCATGTTAAGGATTTATTACTCTTAGAAAAGATAAAGACTCAAGGCTAGAGTAATAAACGGAAACGCATTCCAGTACGTGTTGCCAAGAAGTATGCTGTAAAATAGGTTTAAAACAGAAAACGTTTCTTCTGACGATTCAAATAAGGAGAACAGTGACGCCGTAAGTACATAGGACGTGGCTAGTGGCCATTGAACAGTGTAGGATAAGGATATAAGTTAGTAACTACAACTGTCAGGCAAGTATCATGTGTGCAACAATGGTCACTGTTGGAGGTCTCACAATGGGTAGCGCTAGCGTTGTGTCTTGGAGTTTATGTCCATGTTCATGTTCAGGGTCTGCCGATGCCCAAGGAGATACGCGGCGAAGACGACGACCTCGCTACTTCGGGCCATGTCAGCTTTACGGCCTCTCCTCCCGATAAGTCACCGGCGGAACCTCATACACCTTTAAAATACATTATATCCCCTTCGGTTAGGACACGATAACCGTCGACCTGCAAGAATGTCTATTCTTGCCAATGTGTGTTGTCTAAATATATCCATATAAATTCACACTAGCAGCCGGGTATTTTAAAATGTGTTCAATGTTCGGGTTTAATATCTTTTTAAATGTTTATTGGAACATTTCCAATTTAACATTTTGTTTTATCTATGATAAAAACATATAATATACTCTCTACGCGTATACTGTAGGTTGTTGCAAATAGTAACTGAACAAATCGTTTGCCAATTTTATATTTCTTAAAATCCATTGTATCAGTCTCGAACTGTGTATTAAGACTTATATAATAATGATTTAAGTCCATCACAATACATCGACATAATTTATATTTCTTGTCTTCAAGGGTATTATACTCGTGGCCACTAGCGTCATCTCAAGTAAACGAGTTAAATAATCTTTTCACCGGTGTCCGATGTCCTCACATTCTCTACCTACGCAAACAGTGTTTGGATTTGTATTACATATCTTCTTGTTAAATACTTTTATTATGTCAAATACACGTTAAAACGTCCCAAAATCAACATATCCCCGTTTGGAAACAATATTTAAAATGTGTCCTTTGTATCGGCGCAAGAGAGGCGGTGTTTTGAGGCGGGAAAGGCTTGATACATTATGCATGTTGGGTCACTGTTAAAGCTGGACCGAGGCATTGCGAGCTATTGTAATGGAAATACAACCCATTCATAACTGCTGGCCCAAAGACAAACTGCAATATGGCTAACTGGCCAACCCAAAAATATTTATTCTATTTGAATACTCTGTTCTATTATATTTTATGTTTTTAATATTCTATTTATGTTTAATGATTACGGGGTGTGTGCATTATCATAGCATATTATATCCTTTCTACATTTCTGGAAACATTACGCACAATTACATTGTCCAAATTAAATCGATTTGAACATGATCAGCTCCTCCGTGACTTGTCCTCAATCTTCCCATTCTAACTTTTTATATCCCGTCAAGTAGGTTATCACTATTTCAATCAGGGAAGGACCGCTACATCAGGCAGGACCCAGTTCGCAAACAAATTACTATTATCAGTTTTCAATACATCATCAAGACAACCCACGGTTTAGATCACCTTCAGATACAAACACCGAGGCTAGAGGTCAACCAGACGAGAAAGTTTCTGACTAAATTTGTTGTACTTTTTTTAATTATTCAAAGCGTCAATGATTTATGTATTAAATGGACTCATCCATTAACTTACTTAACCATTAAGTTGTGAAATGAGTTATAAAAAAAGAATTCTTAATCCTCAAATACGGAGTATTGTATTTTGGGAATTATATACGTGTCCTAATATAATCTTCATTGATCACATGTCATTAAGCCTTTGAATAACCCATTACTCTGTATAGTTAGTGTTATGTATACCGCCGATCAGTTTAAATATATTATAATAATACTGATGTTGACCTAATGAGAATTGAGGCTGACTACCTGAGTCGCGTACAAATTTCCTACCTAGTCTTTGTTATTCTTAACATGCTGTACTGTAATAGGCATTATTTAAACAGACGTTTCTTGATATACCTTCGTAATGGTAGGTATATCAAGATAGCGAGAAGATGAATGACATGAAATCCTATTGTACTGTTTAATAGATTTCCAAGTTAACTTGGATCGCAGATCTAAAGTGAGCCGCGGTCGCCAGATGCGATCTAGCCGGTCGCCACGACTAGACAGTTATCATACAGCATGTGTCGGGTTCTCCTTGAGTATGTCTGTTATAGATACAGTGGCCTCGCGAGTAATGCTACATTTAGCTTTTAAATTAATCCTATACAGTACTTACTGTCTTGTCATTATAGTAGATTTTATATTTTTAATGACTAGGCTTCTGTTGAATGATTCTGTGCAACTACTAGAAAGGGTGGATTTTAAGTACAGTATTGAACAACGGATTATAACGATTCATCAGCTCTGGATAGATTTACAAGAGGGATCCGAGCAGAACCATCGAACGGTCGTGGAGGATCCCCGCTTTGACCTGACGACCTGTTCACTGTTCGGGGGATCAGCTCAGAATATTCCGTGAGATATATCAGTTGCAATGGACCAGCTAGGAGATAAACTGTTCTCTGACAGGGTTCTTGCGGGGCATTCAGGCTCAGCTGATCACCTCCAGAAGACCAAGTTTCGACCATGTCGCCTTAAACCGAATAAAGTATTACGACAGCTTTGTCGACACCCTTGCTAGCTTAAAATATGCCATTCTACGTTGCCAACATTATTACAAGTACGAGTACCAATTGGAGAGCCATCAAGAGCGTATCGCGATAGCATCAACAGACAGTAGGCAGTCGTGAGCGCATAGCATCAACAGAGCTCGGCGGGACGGCGGCTCCGTCACTGTTCGCAGCACGCAGCTAGCGCCGCTCTGTAGTGTCGATTGTCGATTGTTGGTTGTTACAGGCAGTCGTGCCCCACTTAGATCCGTTGTAATAGCTGCATTCATCACACTATGATTTACCGGCAGATATTTTCATACCGTTCCAAAATCAATTCTTGGATTCGATAACCAATCGAATGATTTACTCGTGACTGTAAGTATACAGTAGATGATCAGTGCGCAGCTGCGAATGGTGTGGCTGTAGTTGATTTGTTACTGATCTCCGCTCATGAACGACACAGTTGACATAGAGCCAGGAAATGGCAACTCGTCAACTTCTATAAATGCGAGATTACCGACAACACACCTATGAATGTGAAGATTTATGGAATGTATTAAACTATTTTACGACTACGAAATTGAGCATGAATGTATTTTTGTCGATAAAACTTTCGTCTAGAAGAGACACGTTGCCTATATTATATACATACAAGAATTTCTCAGAACGGAAATACGCAGGATTGTGAATTTTTATCAATGCCCCCATATTTGTAAAGATGTTAAACTCCCTTGTAACATGTTAAACTAAAATTATTGGTGATTTCTTAGAATGAAATTTAACTTATTTTTTTGGAATTAAATTTTTATTTAATATCAGTAAAATATTATCACAATATTTATACTCGTACCTGGTAGTTGACCAATAGTTATTTTATAAGGTCAAACATATGCACTTTCCATTTCAATAAATCGGTGTAACTTTAACCTCACTTCAAAACCTCAACTACTTATTTTACGAATATCGTATCGCCAATTATGATGTTATAAATTTAATATGAGAAATATTAAAAATGATATCGCCACTAATCTCTGATATCGCTGATTATATAATAATCTGATATCGCCACTGTTCTTTAAGGAAGACAACACCTCGAGTATAGATAATGTCCAGTAAGTCGGTGGCGAGGCAGACACCGAAGTGTCTGTGTTCTGTGCCATCAGCTGTTTTGAGTTTCGGCGAGTCTGTGTGGTGTTGGATGTAGGTTAATTAAGGAATGTTTAAATCGCTTTGCTTTCTCGTCGAAAGCGCGGCGCAGTGGCGAGTCGGGTAAACCTCACCAGCACAGAATAGTTATCAGCTCTTTGGGATAACCACCGCCCTCGAATCTAACAGTTAGTTATGAATCATCTACAACAGCTGACCATCAGTCAGTTAGTGGTGTGTCACATTTTTGTTTTAATGGTACCCGAAAAAAAGTGTTTATGCTCACACATACATGTACTCATTTACACATGAACTCTTCCTCACTACGTTTGTAATTTTAAGAAAGTACTTTAAGGCTGTAAGTTTAAAGAAAGAACGATTGGTTATTTTGAATAGCTATGACTTTTAAAAGGGACTTAATTAATATATATATATATATATATACAGATAATGAGATGACCCACACATATATATTGTGTGTGTGTGTGTGTGTGTGTGTGTGGGTTCCCTTTATTTTATGACATCTATAGTATGATTATATAACGATTGCGATAGTAATTTTGTAAAAAAGTAAACAATCTAAAAAGATTCTTTGAACGCTATCCAGTTTCTCACTCCAAACCACTCAAAAGTAGACAATCAACACAATTTACATTATGGAAAAGTATTATTACTCCAAATATTTTCGTTGCCAACACGTGATGGTTTTTATCTAGTTCGACCATTTCTATACCCTAACCCTATTCGACTTCTACTAATATTTTACTCACTTATCATTTAGTACATTCACACAAGTCATTTGTTTTAACTCCATTACTAGCTGTGATAGGTTTTTACTTTGAGAATCTTTTTGGCAATCACAAGCCACAATAATGATTTTCCCGATACAATAGATTAAATTTTGATCTCATGATATCTCACCATCTTAGAATAAATCCTGGGGGACTGTTATTTGACTCTTTGTATTAAGCTCCAGGCCATGAATTATGCAGATAACACAAGAAATATCCGACGCCAAAATATGGAGCTGGTCTGCCGCCGCCGCTGGATCTAATTGAACTGTATATCTCCTCTTGCCATGGTAAACAATATATTTTATGTCAAAGACCCAGATTTTGTTTTTTGTTCTTGCAGTATTAAACAAATTGTAATTCCATATTGTTAAAATGTATTCGCTATGTATTCTTCTTTTAATTGTATATTTATTTCTTAATGCTACCTTTACGAAGGTGAACATAATAGCATTTATCTAATATCTGATCAGAACCAAAACTATATTGATTTTCTATTTCCTATCTTCTCAAATTTAATATTTTGACTGATTATATTATATCTTTTTGTACCTTACATAATAGATACGTTATAAAAATAGTCATTACAAGACCAGGTTATTGATAAACATTGATTAATCAAAATCATTGGTTCAAAATCATTGTTGATTTCAACAAAATCCTTACATTGCTACGAAAACCTAATATAAAATAATTATTTCTAAAAAGTATTACAGCTTTTAGAAGTTTTTAGAAGGGCTTGAATAATGAACTACTGTAAATGAACAGAATTGAACCTCAGGAAGGTTGTTTCTTAATCGTTTAGTGAAAGTTAATGTAAATTTCAATACGTAGTTACAATAGGTATTGGCAATTCCAAGTATTTTATGAAAAATTACACACAGAGACAGAGACATTTAGTTTGATCTTTAACAAATTAGTTTAATATCCTATATATTATCTTTGGGTATCATTAAAAACTCTTGTACTGAACAATGGACCTTTTTCACCGTTGAATCCAATAAAACTAGTTATTGTATTGAAAATGACCTCCTCATATATTTAAAGATCCGTGGTTTCTTTTAGGCTGTCAGGATGTTCCTGTTTACTCTCACCCCATCCGAGTGCGAAACTTCTTCAAACTCATTGAATATTTACTTACACGCTGAAAGGTCATCTCTGAGAAAAATGAGCCCAAGGCGAGGACATTCGCATTCAACCTGATAAAACTCATTTAAATGAGATAGTAGTTTCTCGCATCTATACTATGAATTGTTTACTGATTGTAATTCAATCAAAGTATTAGAAATACTAACACTTATCTGAGTACAGTAATGCATTTCGTCAAAAATTATTTCATTATAAAATATTTCGCAATTATGAATGAATGCAGGACTAACTGATGGGAGACCGTGATGGGGATTTATATTTAGAACACTGATTACCAACGATAGTTGATATTTCTAATACTTCGTCATGAAAAATTAAAATTAGAAATAATTAAGTGTTGACAAATTTTTCTATAAGGTACTTTACTTTGCCATTTTAATCATATTCCGACAAGAAACATTGTATGCTCTACACTAGTCGATGAGGTACTTAGCCTAATCGACTTACTTAGCCAATATTCTAAAAGTTATTTTAGAATATTTATTAATTAACTAGCAGTAATCCCGTACTTTATACGGGTTGTAGGATTCAGTTTAATGAAGAAAGATTATCATACCAGAATGGAAACCTGAAATCCTAAACAAATTAGTACAAAGAAAATAAATAAATACCCAGCTGTATTATTAAGCATTACTTAAACACAATTAAATATATTAGAACATGCTCATACGTATTATTGTAAAAGTCCTATAATAATCTTTACGTGTTCTATTTACTATGTCATCTGTAAAATTCTTTATGAGTCGATCAGCTGTGTTTTGTTGATAATACGCAATGAAAATTGTAATTATTTCTTTATTTTATTAGTTTAGTAATTTATCAATTACATTATCTAACAACAGGTTGAGGTCAAGTAACAAGATCACAGAGACAAGGGACCTATCCCGATAACACCCACGTTAAAAATGCCACTGGGATTGTTAATAGACTCAAAATAAAATACAACTTAAATAAATAGGGATAAAATTAGCATAATCTGATTGCCTTCACTCTGTCCCCAAATAAAATCAGTTGTTTCCAGCATCCATACAATGAATTGTTCATTGATTTTAATGTCATCAAAGTATTAGAAATACCTGTTATCTTATACAACTCCACATATCCCCACCACTTAAAGCTTATGTTTTTGTTGAGCAAACTGACATATTATTGGTTTCAGTAGATTTTGAAGGGCCAGTTTTTGTATCGCTGACTCTAACCACCAGCTGCATCGAGCAGACAGGGTAGTGCAGAGGACATACAATAAGTTGTATCTTACAGTGACAGTATAAGCTGCCTTACAATAATTCATTACAAACGATAAATATAGCAATATAACTTCTTTTGTTTAATAGCACCAGTATAAAAACAATTTTCATCTCGTAAAACATTTTTTATTGGGTTTGTGTTTTTCTTTTGTAAGTTGATATTTTTTACGTAAACCCACAGACGCTAGTTTCTCCCTTGACGTGCGTGTTATTCTGTTATTCTGTTATTCAATCTCATTCCGGACAGAGCGAGACGAATGAGGTCACGTTTAGGAAAAAGTACCTCTCCGAAAATAGAAAATAAAACAGATCCGACCCCTAGCGGCCGGACCGGGAATTCATCGCAGATTGTTTGCTTTTTCCAACTGATCTGGATTAAGAAAATGAATTACAGTATCAATATTATTTAAGTATTGATTTGAACCTAAATACTACTCAAACCTACACACTATATATACTAGGAAACCTAACTATTTACCTTGACGTTTTACCGTAAAACATTTAAGCCTTCTCAGATAAATTTGGATTCCAAACATAAATAAACGGAATCAGTGGACTGAAATATTCTTTGTCCCTTAATTAAATATAAAAACTACAACTTTTTTACAGTTTATCTAAATATTATACAGCATTATTATTGTTTCCATCATAATCAATAAATTTCGTGAACAACAAGAGAAAATAAGTTAAAGTAACTGTTAGAAATGTTTGGGGCATTACTCCACACCCCTGGTAATATCAAAAGTTCAAAAGTTAACTAATGGTATGGCATATTATTTAGGACCTTAAATGCTTTAAACCATGACATTTTAATCATAATCGTTTGAGCAGATTCTGGGAATCTACTTATTTTTAAGAGTTTTTACGAGTAAACTATCCTTAAAACTCGAAAATTGAAAAAAAAAATTAGCCTGGAGACATAACTAAAGTGCACCCGTGTACGAAATGTCACAAAAATTGGACGATCAAAGTAGTCTATGGGCTTTTACACAGACTGATAGACAGACAGACAGGTACAGTCAGAAACCCACTTTTTTGGATTGAGGGAGCCTCAAAACGGATATATCCACTCTCAAATCAAATTTAAAAATAAGTACGAAAACAATACTTTTCACATATACGTATATGTATCAGGGGGGAAATAAAACTAAGAGAATTTAAATTATGATCGCTCTATACGCTATATACATTGTATATTTATTACACTTTTCCAACTCCATTATTTACACTTATCAATTTTAAAAAGTAACATTTTTCACATTTTTAGAATTTTAGACAACATAATACTCGTATTATATGGATAAAACATGTATGTAAGTATTAGAGAACATATATTCAATGATAATATTAATTATTTGACTTCTATTATTAAGAATAATTGCAAACCCCTCCCCTTCTTTCATATGAATAAGTAAGAATCCTTGAAACTCTTAATCCCAACCAAATCTTTTTGGTTTTACGATTTGCCTTGCGGCCCTGGTTTTGTCTCTACCTTCAGTTGGTAGATCTCTTGTCCATCACCATTTAATATCGTATCTTGCCTTACACAATCACAATACACAATATAGTTTGTAATCAATTACTCTTAATGATGAAATTTGAATAAAAAATATACGTTAACTAATTTGTTTGGATCTAAAAGACGTGACAGCTTCGAGCAGAGTTGTCACTCAAGTTGGAATGTTGCACTACATTCTCCTGACATCGTGATATTCAAAATATTTTTTCCAAATTTCTCTAAAACCACAAAGTTTATGAAAAAAATTGTTAAAAATATAAGTTAATGCAAGCACCCTCTGGGGTTCTACTGAGAATTCAAGCAAATAGAGTCGTTATATTCTCATTTATTAGCAGATAATGGATGTTTTAATCTTTTTACTTTTTATTTTATTTAGCCAATTATTTTTCAAATTCGGCACGATTTACAAAAATTTCATCACTTAAGATTAAAGTGTTTTGACCAAGAAAAGCTACCAACTAGCCTCTTTATCGCCCAGTTTATATCCGCAGCCACGTGTGTGAGATTGTTACTCTCAATCCACTCATTGTAATTAATGTAAACCAGGAAAAGTACTTTTATTGTAATATTTTTATAATAATTAATATTGGAATGTTATTTTAATATTATTTTAATCAAAATATTTCAAACGAAATTGATTATTCCCTAATCTAAATATTTCTTTAAAGCTTATTAATACCACTATTACCTAACTTTATGTGTTAAAAATATTTTCTCGGGAATAGAAGTTTATTGTATATGGTAGGTACTAGGTAGAACTCAAGCATAATAAATAAGTTTTATAGATTTCTTCTGTAGGTAAGGCATGAGGAAGGAATAATTGTACGCTTTTATAAAATGAGATCAGGATTAAAGTGAACCACAGCTCTTGTCATCATTTTTTGTCAATAAATCTGTAAATTTTAGTTCAACTCTATACGATCATCAAGTTTAGCTAGTATCAAAGCCAATACGCCAATTTCTATGATTAAAAGACTTACCAACATCCAAGTTTTCCTATCTGGTGCCCTCGATCCAATTGCTTTTTTTGCACGCCTCCATAAATACTATATCACAGATCGAACGCCCACTTAATATTTAATTTACGTACGAACTACTTACCCGACCTCATATATAACCAGTCACGGAATTATTTACAGCAATTACATTGCCATAACTCAGCCAGTCCGCGTTCATTGATAACGTCATATTAGTGTTTGTAGTAAAATACACCAACAGACGACGGGCGTCGCTCAGCCGGCAACCTGTACACTGTACACTGGACACTGTACGGTGTACTGTAATGTACGAGTATTAGTTGTCCATTAATCTCGCACGGGCCCGCGGCGCACCGCTTTTTGAATAATTAGTTAATGCGCCGTGCTGTTCCGTTAGTGTCCGTGCCGCTTCTGACTTGATTACCGTTATTAAGATCTCATATAAATTGTAATGAGACACGTCACTTCCGTATTTAAAAGACCTTGGTGTTTTATGAGACTTTGCAATGGGACTGAAGAATTCCCATTGAGTTTTGCGCTACACATGTAGCGTTTAACTTTTAATTTAAAAATCCATGGTAATGTTTAATCGTTTGAGGTTTTCTGTTCTTTATACAACATCGTTGTGGTTTGTAAGTCAATTTACCTTGACAGTGATAACCAGCTGGAGCATAATTATTATTGTTTATATCTACAATTTTATTTCTGTGTTGTGTTGTGTTAATTTTAATTTTTGTACTTTTTATTGTCAACTTATGACGCCGAAAGCGAAATATAGTGACGCAGCATTAATATTTCCAATTTATTGAAATATATATATATATATATATATATATATATATATTTAACAATTTTACTGACTATTTTTTTGTCTTGAAGCACTTCCAATCAAAGCAATTCAAAAGTAACATGGCCCTAGGCTTGAGTCTTTCCATGAGACCTACGGTATTAGCTTATTCCCTATAGGAAATTATCAAAGTAAGATAACAAGGTTGCCACTTTCTTAAAAAATCTGTATTTACTTGCCTTAGGAAAATAGCTTAGATCATGTATTTGTCTAAAGGGTTTTATAACCGTATCACGTCTCTTCAGTTTAAAATGTTAATCTGATGGAATGCTCCCAGAGCATTCCCGTATCCATGTCATTAATTTCGTTTGTAACTAAGAAAAGTGTTTTTTAGCTACAAATTTGTTATTCAATAAACTATCAAAATCATGTATAGCCTTGCTATATACAAGTCAAGCCACCCTTTCATTCGAGTATGTGACGTCAGTTTATCGCAGTCCTTGATGTCGGCCCTGGTCCATGTCACGTGATGTACCACCAGCCGCCCGCCCCTCATCACGTTAACTATCGGTCCCAATACCGACCTTGGCAGTATAATCGTCCTCTCGACCGGTCAAATTGCGACGTGCGACAACGCCGGTCCGGGCTCGGTGCAGGAAGTGGCCTATATAATTACCGACCGATTTCCATGCTAATCTCGCAGTATCAATATCCCCGACACACTCGGACATCGGTTAATGAAGTCGTAGCCCATAAAGCTTGTTCTTTGTGTTTGTTTTTCAGTTTTTACGCCGTCGCTTTGTCCCGGCAAGAGGTGTTAACGACCACGATCGTGTTTATGGTCCAAAAAACTACAAGGGACTTCCTTTTCGGAGTACAAGCTAAGACATTGTAATTTTACCGGCTTCCTGCCAGACGTTTTTGCTTCTTGTTGTTAAAGTTTGGTTATACTGTAGAGTTTTTGCAATTAATAAAAGATACCAAATATAATTAAAACGCCTTCCCTCTAATTACATCAGTTAAATCGAGTAGAATAAGTATTGTAATTTGTTTAATCGTTATGAGTTATGTTATGTTACGTTATGTTTAATCGTTATGTAATTTGTTAAATCTTCAACTTTTTTTATCTTTAATTTGTTAACTTCATGAATTAATACGATATATATGTATAAATTCTGTTGTTAAATTGAATTGTATTATACGGTACTTACTACAAAATACTTTCCTGTAGAAATTTTAACCCCTCTTTAATTGTAGTTTAAATTCCATAAGGCCGGCCGTACACTGATGCAGCATTTCACCTGAAGCAAGTGTTGCGAGGCAAAATGTTTCGCTGGGTACTAGCCCCCCGTGTGTTTCAATGCGAGGCGCTTCACAACGTTTGCTTGATGAGTGTGCGGGCTCCCATTGAAACACACGGGGGGCTAGTGCCCAGCGAAACATTTTGCCTCGCAACACTTGCTTCAGGTGAAATGCCGCATCAGTGTGCGGCCGGCCTAAGTAAGAAGAATACATATGCTGTTGATACAGTTTTTGAAATCATAATGTTATTTTACCTTAAATAACAGCCAAGTTTTGTGTCTATAAATTTTAATATAAAATATAATTTTTTAGAAGAAAGGATCGACATTACGGTCTTCTTATAATATTTACGCCACCATAGTTTAGATCTTGTTAGCATATGGGCAGGTACATTATGATTTTGAATACTTCAATATGTTTATGCATATACCTTTACTACTAAACCCGAAAACCCGAAATTTTGCTTTTTGACATATTTTGATTACTATTATTTCTGATCCCAAGATAGCTTACATTAAACATATTTTGTAACTGCTTTTTAATACTTTAGTTTTTGATACTTCCAATCAGACTTCACCCGTTGAAATGCGTTCAGTAAGGGCTTCGTCACATTTAAAACTTTGGTGTTATGATATTTTTGACATGGATATAGCTTAGCTCTAGGGAGGGTGTTGGCAATTTGTGCGACCTAAACTGTGACGTCATTTGGTTAGTGACATCATAGTTTGGCTACAAGAACAGCTGTTTAGAGGAACGGAAAACATTCCCTTTAGACATATCAATGATCTAACCTATTTCCCACTGGTAAGTAAATACAAATATTTTTCATCATCTTTAGGCCTAATTGACGCAGTTCATTGATTTTAAGTTGAGGGGTCCTGATGGACTTTTATCTAAATCCACTTTGATGATCGGTGACACCATAGTTGAATCCTGTGAATACACCAATTACCTAGGGCTTCACATACAAAAGGTTTGCAATAAACTAAACAGCTGCTTATTTATCCTTCGTCGCCTTGCCCATTTTTCAAACAGAGAACTTTTATTGTCAGCGTACTATGGTTGGTTTTTCCCCACATGGCGTACGGTGTAGCTATTTGGGGTGCTGAGACAGTGAAGCACAAGCAGATTTTTATTTGTCAATAAAGAGCGCTTCGTTTGATTTTTAGATTGAAAATGTCAGAATCATGTAGGGGAGTTTTGTCCAAGAACAATGTATTGACATTTCCCAGTATATACATTTTAGAATGTTTGACCATTTTAATAAAGAATCAGGAGTTCTTCCAATCACGGGATCGGAAGTCATGTTATAGCTTCAGAAACAATCTTTCGTTATCTGTTCCACGTCACAATACCACATCTTTCGAAAAGCAAACGTACTACAGTTCCACCAAACTATATAATTCACTCCCCGCCCACCTCAAAAAGGAGTTGGGTTTTAGAAAGTTCAGGCTAAAATTAAAATCACTTCCCATAGGAAAAGAGTATTACGCTGTCCAGGAGTTTATGACAGAGTGAAAAAACTAATTTTCTTTTGTTTTACCCACACTATACGTTTACATTGTATATATGTTTTGTCTTATGATTTTATTTTACTTACATGTAAATATGTGACTTGTTGTCCATGCTATTATGTAATAGTCTAATGACAATAAAGAGATTTGAATTTTGAATTTTAATATGTATTAGACCTGCGTATCGATCTGAATTCTGACATTAATATTGTTTGTAATATTGTTCAGTTTGTAAATTTGTGTTTCACTTAAGATGAAGTTCAATCAACTATCGCAATTATATTGGTAATTGCGAATCATCCAATTTATTCCACTCGGCAATAATTATTACTAAATTAATTTATGTCTATCGGGCGCAGACTAAGTTCTGGGTAATCACCATTGAGATTTGCATATAATTGTCGATTTAATTTAGATTTACGTTGATAGAATTCGATGACGGGGAATGAGGGATATTAGAGGGGCGGGAGGGGGTCAAGAGACCGGAAGTAATGCAGCAACAGGATATTAGGACCCATTTCCCGCCAGATTCTCGCTGACCAATGGCGACATGTTTTGGAAACTAATTAACGTTTTCTAAGCAGAAATTAGTTTAATACGTATTGACGATGGAAAATGTTACAGAGGACTATTTTAATACTAGCCGGAGAAAAAACTATAGTAGGCCTAATTGTTAATGAGATAAATTAATTCAACTTAGCACTAAGTGTAAAACGTGATTTGTTTTATTATCTTACATTGTTTTATAGTGCGGCAAAAGTTAGCGTACCGAAATTTTAGTTCAACTGTAACTAATATTAAGCATAACTGTAGCATTATTTTTATAATATTGGCCTGTTACGCTGCCTAAAGTTACTACAGAGGTAACTAAATACAAATATACAGAGAGGCATGGGTCACGAGCAAGCTTCCTGCCAAACATTTGGTAATTTCTGACCAGTGACATAATTGATTATTTACATAAATAGCTGAAGAATATTTATTTTAAAATTTGTTTGTTTATTTAAAAATTACTCTATTTTATATGACGTGTTTAAATGCCAGTTGTTTATGTTTTGTTTATTGTTATGTTGTTATTGTTATTATTGTGTTATTATTGTTGTTATTGTTATTATTGTGTGCAAACAATCGAATGCTGGCCTCGAAACAAAAGTATTATCAACATTGAGGACTCAAAAGACCATTATATTAATAGGTTTATTCCTAGGAATAAAAAGAACGACTTTCGCTCTTCAGCACATGTATCTAAAACACCTGTTTCGAAGAAGTATGGCAAAAAATATTTCGTTTGCTGTTTGACAACAACAACAAATACAAATATAACAATGCGTTTTTTTTAATTTGAAGACACAAGACGCTAAAGAAACGATTTTTAAATTAATAAATTAATTATTTAAAATTTAAAATAATCCAATTTTTGACAAATGTCCCACCCGAGGGTGGCAGATGTTGATCACAACCTTGCTTATCCGACTGATCACCGGCGACCTCCCGCCCCGGCAGATCTGTCAAGGAGATGTTATCTCCTGTAATGAAGCGTGTTATCCGGCCCGGAGGACCATAGCGTCGCCCACCTCGCTCGCCACACTCGCCACGCCGTTACGCCAGTGCGGTGTGGCGAGTGTTGACATCCGCTAATGACCCGTGGGCGAGCGAGCTTCGCCCGTTATTACCGATTACAAATTATCACCAGCTGTCAGTTTGTTTTGCCGTTCACTCTGTTACTGTTTTCATAGCCGTTTATACCGATAAGATTCTCAGGTACAATCTCTTAGCTCGCGCTTTGTTTGTATTTACATTTTGTTCGTTATTGAATTGTGATCTGAGAATTTTAATCGTAAATTTGTGTTTAATATGAAGCGTTTACTATATATAATATTATATATTTATTTATTTATTTATGTGTGTGTGTTAAATTTTTATTTGTAGTGTAGTTTAAAAGTAAATTACATTTACCTTAATAATGGATGTAGTGTTAAACCGTATGGAATTGAAAATGTCTAAATACTGACGTTGCTAGCCTAATGCAGAGCCCTGTCACGCTGTTCATTAAACCTGTTATGTGCACTTTGCGCTTAATAGAGTGCTTCATTGTTGCATCAATAGAACTTCAACGTACATTTAAGGCTACAAAAAATCATAGAATTTTCAATACATATGTTTTATTTTACGACTTTCTCCGTGAATATATTTTTGAAATATATATATGTCTCAAATATATGACAAATACGATTTCACTATATTTTTATTTTATATTTGATATCATATTTTATTATATTCTCAAATATATTTTTAGAAAAATATATGTGTATCGCAAATATTTTAAATCATTAAGAATAATCATAATGACCTTAAAAAATTAAGTACCTGCTCTTTGACAGTAACAAAACTACATACCATTAAATCCACCACACTCATACTTCATTCATAATACCCTTGGGCCTTCACACCTCTTAATACACGTCTTATGTGTCTCGGTGTCTCAAGTTTGAGAAAGAAATTATAACCAATGCTCTATAAATAAAATAATTATTTCTGTATTTTCCATGGTTTAGCTATTTTCCTATGGGATACAGAAATTGTAATAAATATTAATCTCTACGTGAACGTTTGGATTGTTTTATACTCTAAGGTTAAAGTGATATTTTATTGAAATACGAGTAGATTCAAGTGAATGATTCAAGGCTCAATGATTCGAGAGAATGGAATAGATTCAAGATATGTCTGAGGGTGTAAGTTTCGACCGATGTCAAGTGGGATTGTCCAGAGCAGGTTTAGCGATTGTCATGGGGACAGTAACCTAGGAGACCTATCACAGCACAAAGGGCAACGATGCGCCTCACTACGCAACGTACAGTACTACAGTACGAGTGTACGTTTATAGGCCTACAACACCGCACGGCCTAAACAAGGTATACGCTTCACTACGCTACGTACAATACGAGTGTACGTATATAGGCCTATACCACCACTGCCTAAGCAAGGATACGCTTCACTACGCTACGTACAATAAGAGTGTACGTATATAGGCCTATACCACCACTGCCTAAGCAAGGATACGCTTCACTACGCTACGTACAATAAGAGTGTACGTATATAGGCCTATACCACCACTGCCTAAGCAAGGATACGCTTCACTACGCTACGTACAATACGAGTGTACGTATATAGGCCTATACCACCACTGCCTAAGCAAGGATACGCTTCACTACGCTACGTACAATAAGAGTGTACGTATATAGGCCTACACCGCACTGTCTAAGCACGATTCCCAATCCGAAAAACCGAAGTGGGTTTGTCTGCATGTGTTACTGTAACGTTGAACAAGGTCTTTTAACGCTTCTCCGTGAAAACGGAAGTACTCCTATGATGAAACTTATTCTCATTATTCTATACCTTTTGGAGAAAGTGTTCGTTAAACCGACCCATAATCAATGAAAATTAAATTTTTGTATTTACTTCCCTGTAGGAAATAGGTTAGATCATGGAAAGTAAATGTTTCCAGTTCCCCTAAACAGCTCTCCTAATAACCTAATGACTTAACTAACCATATGACGTCACTGTTTCAAATCTTGGTCCCGAAAATTGTCAACCCCACCAGAGCCAAGACATATCAAAACGTCAAAATGAGCCCTCAACACCCCAATTTTGAGCGATATTAACAACAATGTTTTTAAATTAGTAGTCAATGTTTTACCAAGTAGGTTATGTGATCTATTCAAATATTTTACAGAAAAAAATAGTCAGCTGTCAATTTAAAATCAGTATTAAATTGCTTGCATTTTTTAATGAATCTAAACCTATTTCAAAATTATTGTATATTAAAAGTTTCACGTAAACCCAATTTTACTATTACATAATATCCATTTTCTAAATGTAAGCTAAGACATTTAAATAAAATTTAAACAGAATATTTTAACTCAGAATTAGAATTCCCTTTCTATTTATTTGCTTTGTTTTTTTAAAGTTTTTTTATGATATGAGGTGAATATTTAGTTACAATAATAAGTATTTTTCTTATTTACCCTCAGTCCGAATAGAATCCGAACACAGGACGGGCTAACTGCTAAATATATAAAATACCGTAGGCCTACCCGTTAAATTTATTTGGGTTTAGAACTTCATCAGGCAGTTTTCTATAAATGATTTAAACAACAAACAACTTATATTTCACGTATAGTAGGATTTTGTTAATCCCTACATCGGGATTAGAAAAGCCGGATTTATTGTCAAGTGGATCAGTGGAGTTGAAATAAAAAGTTAATTAATTCAACAATAAACTACATTAGTAATCGTTACTATGGCAATAATCTTCAAGAATTGTATGACACCACGTTCCTCTAATTATTGATGTGGCGACATAAGCATTTTAATAACTCATAGCCGGGAATACAGCACTGGATTACTGGACGTGGTTGTATTGTAGAGACTACTTCAGTTTATTTAATTTAAAATCTTACTAAATAACTCTATAAGTATTTTGACATGAATGTGTTAGCTCGGGGGATTGGTAATCCGTCAGACCAAAATATGAAACGGTGACGTCATATGGTTATAAGGACAGCTGTTTAGAGGATCTGAAACACTCTCTTTATGCATATCCATGATCCAATGTATTTTCCAAAGGGGAGTAAATACGTTATATTTTTAATAGCTGACGAGCCAGTTGAAGTGTTCCTGAGAGGACTGACTGGTGACTGGTGACTAGTGACGTGTGTCGTGTAGGGGCCAGGAGCCCACCGGCCACTGGCGGGCCAGGGAGGGGCGCCTCGAGCCCCGAGCTAGACCTTGGGCCCGCCGCGTTATTACCCCTCCAATTTGTAAACCAATTGACGATGGGATTTAATTTGTGCAAATGCCACGTTGCCCGTTGCTCCGTGCAATTACCAAGCATTGCGCAGGACCGCCTCCCCATTGTGCACTTTTTGCTTTTACGTCGTTTTCACTTTCCGCGCCCTTCGCCGCGCCCGTCCCACGAGTTGGTCTGGTACAGGAAAAGGGAAAATATAGCTATGACTCGATCGTGGAGTTAGGCATACTTATCCACGGATCGCAAAGGCTTGCTACATTTTTTTCTTAAATATTCTGGTGTATTTTAATAAACTGGGAGTTGATGGTTTAACCGAGAAATTTAACAAGTTTATTTTCATCTTTAATGTGCATTACACTCTTGCGGGAGCCGTCGATGTTATTGCCAAAGGGTACAGCTTCATAGCGCCGCACCCATTCGTGAGTTTATACGGATCAAGCGATACATTAATTATTACAGATTATTGATTACATATAGCCTTTTTGACATGGAAATGTCTTAGCTCTGCGGGGTGTTGGCGATTTTTAAGATGGAGAACATGTAACAGGTTTCCATAGAAACTACTAGAGCTGTTGTATTGAATTTTTAATATAAATAAATAAAATAAGATCAGCTGTTTAGATTAACTAAAACCATTCCCCTTAGACATATCCATGATCTAACCTATTTCCCACAGGGAAGTAAATGTTTATGTGTTTAAATTTATTTCTGTTAATATAATATCTTGAACATGTGTATAACTTATTTTATAATAATACTTTTTTCTGCAATAAATTCATATTCGATTTGACTAGATTTTATTATTATATAGCTGTCATTGTAAAGAGATGTTAGTGTAAAAGTATTCACACAATACTGCCCTTCTTTTAATTAACTTTCTTTGTGTGTATTTAGTCCTGGAAACTGCTGTTTACCGGTATTGTAAGGATTTTTTTGACATAAATATGTCTTAGCTGGGGGGGGGGTGTTCCGGGTGTTAGGAATTTTTTAGATGAAAATTGCCAATAAAACAGTGAGCATGTTTGATCAAACTATAAATAAATAAGATCAGCTGTTTAGATTAACTAAACCATTCCCTTAGACATATCCATGATCTAACCTATTTCCCACAGGGAAGTAAATGTATTTTTTATGTGTTTAAATTTATTTCGGAACAAATATAATGACAGTGAACATTATTTGTATAATATAATATACTGCAATAAATTATATTTGATTTTTTGATTATTTATTAGGTTATTAGGGATTATAGTAAAATAACAATACTGCCCTTCTTGTGTAGTGAAGCCGACACTGCTGTTCGTATTAAGCTGTTGGTTGCAGCATATTGACAGTCTCCTGTATGGGGTGTTGGGTTTTAGGAAATTTTTTAGGAAGGTAGGCTGATAAATTGCCAATATGATACAAAATTTGATCGTGACGTCATTTGGTTAAAAACTTTGGCTATAAGAACAGCTGTTTAGATGATAAACTTTATTTTAAAAATGACAAACTATGTCTAAGTATATTTAAACAACAATAAGTACATATTTTTTAGGTAGGATAACAAATACTAATGACAGTGACAGTTGATTGTGTAAACTGAAATATAACCTATAAGTACTTAAGCCAGGAAGAAATGAGAATATTTTTGAGAGTTTTTGTCAACTTATTAGGTTAGGTTAGGGTATTATGACGTAAAATAACATACGTCACTCGTCCCAAGTGTGTTCTGTCAAATTTTAGTGCCGCTGTGAACAACGTAATATACTAAAAAAAATGGTAAAAAAAATAACAGGGGGAATTGGTAAAAAATAAGATGTATGTGTATGGTTTAAGTTGTGTAAAATTTACGTGCTCGAGGAAGGTAGGCTGATAAATAACAACACAATAAATGATACAATAACTATAAATGATAAAGCTCCTGTATCAGGTTCAATAATTTTAGCAGGTTTAATACTTAAAATTGGTGGCTATGGTTTAATCCGGTCATCTTTTTTTTACCTCTGCTAGGCACAATTTTAATGTCCAGTTTTAATAAGAACAATAAAGTTTACCTTGATGAACGTATACAAGTAGATTTTACCTAAAAAGAAACATCTGTTTCAGGGGGAGGACAACGTCGAATACTTCCTCGGCCTTACTCCCACTGGTGTCATAGTGCTTAGGAATAAGAATAAAGTGGCCAACTATTACTGGTAAGTGTCCTCCACAATCACTCTTCTTATATTATCCTCCTCTTTTCCGTTGTTGGGTAACATTTAATTTTGAACAGTCTCTGTTGAATATTTATCACTCGTATTTACTCTGCAGAAATTTGCAAATATTTGCATTATTAATCACTAAATTTTGAAAATTATTTTGTGATAACATGAATTAAATACGATAGTAAAAAAATAATAAAATGTTGGCAATCGGCAGCTCTTTTCCTTGCAAAACCAATTTCGACTTTAGTTTTACCTTTCAATTTACTAATGTTTCATTTCATTTTTAGGCCAAGAATCAGCAAAATTTACCACAAAGGAAGATATTTTATGTTGCGAGTCTGCGATAAAAACGTAAGTCTAAAAAACAAAATAAGTAAAAATATTTTAAGGTAAATTTAGGTATAAATTAGTTTATCATAGGAATTATGTTATATTAAACTGCTCAACCTTTTATAACAATTATTATGAATAGCAGATTAACCAAGAGTTAAACGTTGTTGATTTTTGATTTAAAAGTCGCTGCGCCGGTGTAGACTGTGTGAATGTAGAAAATTATTTCTTAATTATTTATTGGAAGAATCTAGCATCACGATTGTAAATTTATTAATTGATATAGAAAAAATATAATTACAATATGGTTCATATGCTAACTCGTATTAGTAATTAGTATTACTCTTTAGTATTTCTATGCTTTGTATTTTTCAACTTTTTCCAATTATATCGAATCGGGGGTGATTATAAAAATGTCTAAATTTTCAAAATTCTTGCGCAATAATTCTCTAATTCTGCGATGAATTTTTACACTAATCGCCAAGTTCAATATTACGCCACAATCATGGTAATGCTCTGCGAGATTTAAGCTTTTTTTTACTTTTAGGTTAAAACGAATTAAATGTAAAGCCAACTGTATTTAGTCAAATATGTTTAACGTACCGTTGCATTTAAAACATCTTCAAATTTTTCGAATCAGGTATACAGTACAAACATTAGGAAACGAGAGAACTACTTTTTAGAGCTTGTTAGTTTTCTGTGTTTTTTACTTATTTTTAAACGGTTTATTATTACAATATTTATGACTATTATATTGAATTATTTTAAAAAACCTTTAAAATTGAAAAAATTTACTAGAACACGTAAACCAATAAAACTAGTGATGAAAAATTTATATGTAACTAAAGCTGTTGAGTAATTTGTGGCTGGAAAATTTACATCCGTTCAATAAAGATAAAGAATAATTGGCTCCTGATACGATTGAGCCAATCATATCCAAGCGGATGCAAATTAAGTGGGGTTGGAGCGCAAGTTTTCAAGGTGAGAATTTCAATTCCAGATAACGGATTATAAGTTTCAGTTGGTTAAATCGCCATCTGGGGACTTAGGAAAATGACTTTCTCGGTCCGTCTTGCTTCTACTGTCTGCTTGTCTGCTGTGGACCAGAGAAATCATCAATGAATATCGGACTATAATGTTTTAAGGATATTACGGACAGTTATGTTAAATTATAATTTGGTATAGTTCTATTACTCTAGTTTATTATTTGTTAAAAATCTGACTAAAAGATTGAAACATTTTATTGTTTCTTATTGAATGTTTGATTGAATGATATTCATTTACGTTAATATCTTACCGTATTTACCTTCTAATTTAGTTTTAAAAACAATCACCGAATCCACTTTACTGAAGAGTTTGAAGGTATTACAGTACTTTAAAGTCAAACTACTATTCCTGCGGGACTAAATGATCAATTTAATATGTATAACATTGTTAGAAAATTCACTAGGATTTTATTTTGAATTTGATACAGTCTTCATTAAAGTAATTATATTAGTGTAATTATTATTACCTTTCTGAAATGGCGACCTACCCATTTAGGTAATTTGAGCCAAGTATGAATGAGAAATGAGTGTAAGATAATTGTGACCGGTCTTGAAGTTTTGTTACTAGGTTGAAACGTCCCTTAGACAGGTTTGTTAATTTATAGCCCGACAGACAATGGTATCTAATGGACATTATCGTGTTTGTAGGCCTAACTGCTTAACAATATGTACATTTTTAAGGTTTAATTATTAGAAGGCGTCACAATAGTATTTAATTTGTAATGAACAACTGTAAATTTCAAAACATGTATGTCGTTAATCGAAAACTATTGCAGTAAAAGCTTCTGCAATTCTAAATAATAATTTCTTGGGGTTCTCCCGGGACTCGTGGAGAGTGTGTCCACTTTTCTATTGTATTATATTAACAAGTATATTGTTATGTGTACTGTCGTGTGTTGCAGAATGAAGAGAATACATACGGGTTCGAGACACCGTCCAAACCCGCGTGCAAGCACCTGTACCGCTGCTGCGTCGAGCACCACGCCTTCTTCCGTCTCGTCCAGGTCTCCCCCAACCCGCCCGATGTCATCGGCACACGCTTCAGGTCACTATTTACATATTCAATTATTAGCAGTTATTGAAAAAATTCAAACAAACCTTTCTTGATTTATTTTTTAGCTCAATGTCAATATATTTTATCAATTTTGAATTCTTGTATTTTATTTTGTAACTTAATTTCATCAAAAAAGAATACACAGTTTAAACAGTCTGTCTCCGCCATTTTAGATGTTTAGTCCCGTAAGAATTATTTAAAAAAACTCTGAAACACCTAATGAAAACTAATTTCAACACAACAAAAATCAAACACAAATTTTGAAATTAAGATACACCGGATTATTTTAAAATCAAAATATGGTTGTCATAAAGATATATAACTGGTAGTTGATCTTTTTGATAAATATTTTACTAAAAATGTTTTGGATTGTGTCAACATATTTTTGAATACGATTTTTAGCAATAGTGTTTCATGTATCCGCCTGCAAATAAACCGAATAATAATAAATTATTATCAGTTATATTGTTAGACATTGTAACACCCTTTCAAATGGCACCAAGTTTTCTGGAACAAAATAACATCACCAAGTATGTTTGGATTTTACATTTTTGTTGAGTAAAGTGAGTAAAAAGGCAGTCTCTTAAACTTCAAACTAAACATAATTGCAATAAAAAATCAGACGATGTGGTAAGTCTATCTGAAATCATATTGGTAGTTTACAATTCGATCTCAAACGCTGCGCCCCGCCATAAATCCAGCAGCGCACCCGCACCCGGATACAGGGGTTACATCACCGTCACACCCACAACTCTGTTTCAATTAATAGCTTTATTAGCCCCAGTTGTTTGGCAACTCCGGAGGTCATCTGATAGTGGCCACAGGAGCACAGCAGCCCGACCTCGGGGGTCATTTGGAAATGGTGAAACAGGAGAAAACATGAACATGACTCGGTGTAACGGCTTCTGAGCCAGGAACTAATAAAACCAACGACATATTTCAAAAGCTTAATATTTCAATTTTAGCCTTCTCACGCACATTTTTATTATGTGAATTTAATATATTCAAAGTTATTTTTAGCTTTTCTTTTTTTATTATCATATCAAATTATTAGTAGTTAAATTGGAAAAATTCAAACAGACCTTTCTTAATTTATTTTTAGTTTCCAATTTTAATATACTAATATTTGATGATAAAAGTACTTTTTCAACTTTATTTCATATGTAACCTATTTTTTCAACTCAATTATTTGACAATTATAAACCATTCTCAAGCTATGATTATTTTTGAAGGAAATTATTGTGACCATAGTATGTTGTCCCTTAAAGAAATTTTTATTACTATGTAACATTGAAGAGCTAAAAACCCAGCTTCTGTTACCTATTTTAAAGTTTAACCCATCCCAAAAAAGTCAAATTATGTTACTGACTAATTTATGTGGTTTATACTCGTAAATATAGTTCTCATTTATGTTTTCGATACTAATGTAAGCCTAAAGGTTTACTATTATCAAATAACAATGGTGTTGGGGAAAATGTTTCAAAATTACTCTTCCAAACATTTGGTAAGGTGTAACAGTGACCCCACTGAGAGTGGGCTTCTCAACTCGCCCAGTTGCTCAACTGAAGTAAGTGGTTAGAAAGATGATTTGACTTTTTTGGGTAGTTAAAGAGATGACTGAAGTGTTAGAGTACTTTAGAGGAGCCGCCATTTCTGTCTGACCTTTCCCAGTGATTTGCGAACATCCAAAACTACAAGGTTAGTGTTGTTCCATCGTGTGGGCAGAGAAAGGCGACTAAATGTAATACGAGTCATCATTACTGATGCGGGACTGGCAAATAAGAGTCGGACTCCAGACTCCATCCATCGCTCAACCTTCGACCTCAATGGTGGGGTCAATGGTGCACTGCTAATGTTAGGTTATGCCAACCTTTACATAACATAACCTACACCCTGATCCTATTCCTGCTTTCCTTTGTCTTTGTTTTTCACTGCAGGAAGTTTTCTATTCATGCAAAAGCTTCAGATTTATTAAAGTATGTGGTTAAATACAAAAATTTAAGTTAATCATATATATTGGAATTATTGAAATCTGGCTTAAATGCCAGATTTCAATACACATTAAAGATTTTTCTTTTAAACAAAAAATGACCACTACCATTAATACAAGACGTAAACACAAGTTACATTTTATACTTTATTGTAAAAATAGTTCTATATAGTTATGACTAAATATTTTTTCTCGAGAAAAACTTTGGTGAATAAATTTGATTTTCTTACTTTTCAAAATCATAAAATCTGTTCACATAATAAAATCAAAAACTTATTTAACGTTAAAAATGTACGCACAATTTAGAGTTTTAGTACTAAAATATTTTTCAATTCTGATTATTAAGTATGTAAAAAAAATGTTTGTATTTACTTCTTTGTGGGAAATAGGTTAGATCATGGATATGTCTAAAGGGAATGTTTTCAGTTCATCTAAACAGCTGTTCTAACCAAAAATTCAATACAATAGCTCTGGTAGTTTCTATGGAAACAGGATCTAATCACTTCTGCTTCGCTTTTTTCTTATAAACATTAGCGTTACACAAATCTGCTAACAGCCCCCTCTCAGAGCTTAGACATACCCACGTCAAAAAACTGATTATTAAAGTGAAAGGCTGTAATAAAGTAAATTTAATTGTAATAATTAATTGAGAAATTGAATAATAAATTCAGTATCAAAATCAACACATTTTAATACTGTGGTGTTCTTCTTGTTGCGCCAAACCCTGTGATATTGGAGCAATATAAACTTGTTTTATTAACACAGCAACCGACTCATACCAAACTGTCTTGTGATATTAAAACCCTTTGTTGGTTAACAAAGCAATCTTAGTTCCAAAACCTGTACTTGATATCTTGTAGCTGGGTTCAACCAGCATTTCATATTTTAATATTTTTGTATTTCATTTTTAGCTATACGCTTACTGCTTGTACTATATTATTAAATATAATTAATTTTTTGTTATTTTACACTTCCCCATTAAAAGCTAAAAGCATTTCAGTATTATGAAATTTCAAATTGATAATTATATATGAAATTTTTTATTTCCTTCTGATCATTTGCTGTAGGGTTTTATGTTCAAAAATGTCTAAATGAAGAAGTATGACCGTAGTAGCTGCAGTTTATGGAGGATAAAGCTTCAATGGACACTAAAATGTGTTATGGCTCCCTTTACTACAAAGCGAGGAAACCATCGACATTAACATAATGGTAGCTCAAAGTTTTACTCACTTCACAGGTCTAAAGTATCATTACGTTACATTTGGTACAGTATCAAAGGCACTACTTGTATAAATATGCAAATATAAAAGAAAAATTATTCTAAAACTGAAGACACTACGACAAATTTTATTTTAACTTACTCTAATGATTGTAATATCCGTTCAACAATTATTTTTTTCATATCATGACAGAGAAATTTCATTTTCATATTTTTCATATTAGCTGAGGGGGGATTTGCAATTTTTCGGACCAAAATTTGAAATAGTGTCATTTGGTTAGTGAGGTCATAGTTTGGTTATAAGAATAGGTTTTTGATGAACTGAAAACATTCCCTTTAGACATATCCATGATTTAACCTATTTACCATTGGGAAGTAAATACAAACCTATTTGAAATGAGAGATTCCTTCTGTATCAGCTGTTATTAGCGTAAAACTTAATAGGGAAATTGATGCTTGAATTACGTAGGTCTGCATTATTAAAAACCATGTATTTTTTTCACTTTGCCTTAGGATAGGTCGTTCTTTATATGTCCTGAATATATATTTTATTATATAAAATAATGTTTATATGTGTGTCTGTGAACACGATAAATCTTCCGTAAAATTGTGATCAAGACCAAATTTGGTAGAGACGTGTATTCCTACAAATGCTCGGACGAGTTCGTAAACCAGACATATCGGTCAATGGGAACGGGTAGTTTGGGGGGGTTTTGTACCCCAAAATGGGGTTTTTTGCGTTTTTCACATGTAATTTTAAAAAATTTCTAATTTTATATTTCACCATTGGAATCAGCTTAAAAAACTACACAATTAAGTTCCTTAAAGTTTTTCTCTATCTTCAACGGTTACCGAGATATAAAAAAAATCTAAACACAGTACGTTGTATTTTGAGGCTCCAATGTTAAGCTTATGGAGGATTAGGAAAAATTAATTTTTCACTTATTATCTAATATTTTTGGATAAAACTTTGTATTTAGCTTCATGTGGTTGAGATCCATACATTTGTGCTAAAAAAATCATAGTTTATGTGTTTATCATGGCAGCAAACCTGCATACTCTTTTCCCATGTTAATCATATGGAGATTAGGCAAACTCCTTTATTTATGGACAGATGTTGATGAAAGTTGGTATAAATATTAAAAACAAAATTTTTGATGGTATAAATGGCTACTTTCAGTGTTCCTATACTCACTCTTTCCCATTTTAATCTTACGGAGAATAGGCATAAGATAGGTTTTTGATGAACTGAAAACATTCCCTTTAGACATATCCATGATTTAACCTATTTACCATTGGGAAGTAAATACAAACCTATTTGAAATGAGAGATTCCTTCTGTATCAGCTGTTTATTTAAATGGTAAACTCACCAATCAAATCGATGCTTAAATTTGCTTGGTTGCATTATTGTATGAAAATGTATTGTATACACTTTCCTTAGGAAATAGGTTCATCTTGGACATGTCTGAAGGGAATATTTTCAGTTCCTCAAACAATGTTTTCTGTTCTCATAACCAATATAATGTCACTTCCGTTATATTTTTGCCTTACACAAATTGCTAACACCCTCCAGGAGCACCCAAAAATGTTATTCGACACTCAAAACAAAAGTTTATATTTGATGAGTAACCACTGAGAGCTCGGATCACCTTACATTTAAAATATGTTTGTGCACCGAAAATATGAAAGTTTCCTGTTTTTTATGAAAACTAATTTTAAACCTGTTTACAATTGTTTACAGAACCTTTCTACTAATCAATATGTTTAGTATCGTATAAAACATATTTAAGTATTTTCCTGGAGTGTTATAGTATTGTCAATTATTTATTCTAGATATCAGTATAGAACCAGGATTATCCATTTATTTCTTATTTTGTAAGTTGTGTGCTATAGAATCCATTTAAGGATTTTTCCACATGTTATAAATAATCATCTAGTTAAACTATAATCAATTCTTTTCATACATTTTCTTTAATAAATAAACTATGCAAGTTGCTAGACTAAGAAGCTAAATCAACAATAGTGCACAATACACAGTTCGCCCTCAATATATCCTCTGTTTTCCAAGCTTATTTCCTATTTTCCCCTCAACTCCATCTAGTTCATTCACTTCATCACGTTTATCTGTGACATTCGTCCTTTATTGCATTTTGACAGTCAATCTTGTTTTGAAGCCTCCCTTGTTCAGTTTACGGCCAGTAAAAGTAAATTACATTTTGAGTGATGATGTTCCTTGAGTACATCTCACAATAAAGAGGGTTGGTTCAGGAATGGATCAAAATATGATTTAGTTATGAGGCTGTCACAGCTTTGAGAATATAAGTCTATCAAAAGACATTCTTTGTAAACACAACCATTTTTTGTGAATATTTTATGTTTTATTCTGTATGTACAGTATTGTCAAAGATACTTTTTTGGAACTCTAAGACAGTCTCAAGAGTCTGCTATACCTGTGCCTTCTTTTACTCACTTTCCATAAAAACAATGTTATTTATTGGCCATTTTTATGTCGTTTTCTATCATAAAAGCTTGTACTTGGTGACATTTGAGAGAAATTTATGATTAATAGCGATCTATTAAAAAAAATGTATTTTTGCATTAACTTAGTTGGTACCTAGATATTAACTCTACACAATAATGTTCATTTTTTATTAGTACTAATAAAAAACGTGCTGTTCAAAAAATATTATTGACAAATTCAAAAGTAGTTTACAAAATATTTTAATCTTCTAGATAGCTGTTAGATGTCTTTATGAATAATGTATTTAGATTTAAAACTAATGAGAGTTGTCATCATTTAAAAATTTGTACTTAAAGAGAGGCATATTTCAACAGATTTGTTAACATTTTTCTTGTGGTACAAAAACCAATGATGACAGAGATTTGACTCTTAAGTAGATATTTTAAAGGAAAATCCAAATTATGTGTTAAAAAATTCCATTGTGATCCATTGTGATATGTTACCGGCTAAGTGGTTCAGTCGTTGAACTGTAATACTCACTTCGTAATCTTAAGGTCCACAGGTGTTGTAAGGTCCATGGCTGTTGCTTTGATCCTGAGCAAAATTTTTACACAGTTTTTTGATGATATGATACAAGACACAGAGTTGTCTTTTTAATTGGGCTATTAATTACTAATCCTGTAAAATCAGCTGATCTTTGTCGGAAACAAAGCTATAAATGTTATCAATTCCTTTACCCTTCACTCATATTCATCTTAATATGAATGTTTCGGTGTCTTATCGATGAATATTCAAGCATACTCCACATGAGCAATAAAAAATGCACAAGAATGTTAGTTAAATTTAGACCCTCCTCCTCAGTTCTAAAACTGAAAAATAAATTTTGTAACTCCATTAATCTCATGGAGGGTTAAATTATATAGCTACCTTTTGATTACAATAATGCAATATTTAAAATGAAATGTTGTCCTGTCGTGTAACATATACAATATACATAGTTGTGGTGCAGACATAACAGTGACACGTTATCAATACTGTGCCAGGTTATCGGAGAGGGTGGTCAATTAGTTGTTGGCATTGTATTACATATCTGCCAGCCGCTGTCAAACCCGGGACCGACACATCTGATACATGCTGCGTACTTTCACCAGGCCAGTGGGAGCTGGCTATGATTATTGAATACACTATTGTGTCGAGTAATTGAATATCAATGTTTCTGTGATCCATCTGCCAGTTTATACGAACACATTCTAGATCAGGTGGTAGTTTTTTGAATTAGGAATAAACTACCAGAAAGTAAATTAAACTTGGTTTCTTAAGTTTAAAACCTTACAACATTGGTAGTTTTCTCACATAAAATGTAGAAAAGCCAAACCAGATTTATGAAAGCTCAAAGAATTATTGAATCACAAGAACATAACTAGTTTTTTAGAAATTGTTAGTTTTAGCAAATTTCCTACAGGGAAGAAGCTATTACCGTAGGTCTCATGGCGAGACTTAAGCCCGGGACCATGTTATTTTTTCTTCTTTAGGTGCCCAGAGACCAAAAACAATAGTCGTTAAAATTTATATAAATTATATAGCTACCTTTTGATTACAATAATGCAATATTTAAAATGAAATGTTGTCCTGTCGTGTAACATATACAATATACATAGTTGTGGTGCAGACATAACAGTGACACGTTATCAATACTGTATAACGTATACTGTATATACTATATGTGTACTGTATATATATATATATATATATATATATATATATATATATAGCAAAGCAAACTTAGGACTTAGGTTGCTGGATGGAAAACAGTTGCTGGTAACTCTTGTCAAATTATGAGCAGACACTTCTGGCTAGCCCGTTAGACTCACGCCACCTTACTGTTTTAATTCACCGCACAGGTTCAAGGCAGTTGAATTTTTTATATTTTTTCTTATTATACCAAAATTGTTTTCATTCTATTACTTTATAACTATATATTATTTACTACTATTTAATTTTTCCTTTGAGTTCAAAATGTGTATGCCAATGACTTGACTTTCACCAGACTCTAATCTTATCTATTATCTATCTTTTACTTAGGTTATTATCACATTTTTAAAGTCTGCTTCACTTGTACACAATAAAGTTATTATTAACTGTAAATTTAACTCAGAGAAGTATATAAAAAATAAATCTATAAATTGGCGTATAAAAGTACATTATCGTCAAATGAAGGTTATATTACCTAATCGTAGCTACTGGTAACGGTAGATAAACGAATGTGGTCAACTAGTACATTTGTCTCTCACTAATTTGTTCGCACACCAGAAAGGCAGTTTTCCATTACATTAACATTTTCTACACATTATCCATCTCTCAACAGCTTGTTTACCTTTGGATTTATGTCCGCAGCAGACCTTATTGGCAACGTACGAGCTTGCAAACTCTAACCCGTTTTTCAATGTGTTTTATTGTTATTGATTTTTACGTTTATGGAACCTGTATGTAAAACAGCCTGTATTCCTGTTATGTGTACCTGATACCATAGTAAAACATACTATTACTTTCTATATAGTGGAAGGTTACATATCTAAATTTACAATCAATGAAGATATTAGCTCAAGTTATTCTAAGCTAAGTTATTGAGATAAACAATATCCCTATAGATAAAAAAGATTAGAATCTTAAGTTGACAACTGAAATTCATGAGACTCCTTAAAGTTTGTATCAATTTTCTATTTCAGATTAATGGAATTTAAATTTTTTTGACCAACATGAGTTCATAGGTGTATTGTGTATTTTTAATGGATTGTCATTTGGATATCCTTGCATCAAAATTAAATAACAGTTTTATAAGAACACTGTAAGATAAAATAAAGAATGATAAAAATTTGTTCAAAGTAATTTCTACCTTTTAATTAAATTAGTAAAACATTTTAGTGTTCTAGACGTTTAATTATTTCTATTTTCCAAAATGGAATATTTTCTATATTCTATTTTTGTTTAATTAATTTTTAGTATTTAATTATTTCTCAGAAATGTATCAGATTTTAGCCTGTGAAAGATTAAAACACAAACTTGTTAGTAAGTAGAAAGATAAACCATAGACTTTATTAGAACTTTTAATATGTTTATTTGAGAATGTTTTCCATGAAAATTTTTTAGCTGTGAATTCAGTGCCAAAATTATATTATCTAAATCAAAGTTTTAAACGCAACATCTGAGAGGGCTGCACCATTGTAACCTCTAGAGAACTAACTTTCAACACAATTTGGAGTCGTTATGGTCTTGAGTTTCAAAAGTTAGTTAATAGTTGAATAGAGTTTGACCCAGTTCTTTTGTTATTTGAAGAACACTGAAGGGGAAATATTTATTACTTAGAGCAATCATATCTGATACTTATTAAGGATCATCTTTTAAGTTTTCAATTTAACAAATTGCTTAAAGAATACAGTTTATTTAACAGCTACTTTAAATGTCTAAGCCCTCCATCACTGGTTTCAGTTCAGAAACTTTACTGTACCAGTGTGTTACCCTTGAGTTACTTTGTTGGTATTTCCTTGTAGTTATTTTATACTATTTTAAATATTGTTCTCTTTAACGATTAAAAAATTTAACGATTAAAAAAATTTAATCGAGAATAGGGAGAGATGTTATTTGAGAAATTGTAATGACCGTAATACCAAGTTCAGTACCTTTGCAAGCTGCTGTGATGTCAAGTGTAGAGGGAATTGTGATGCAGCTCAACATTGCTGGTGCTAGAGAGTATTTTATGCCTTTATCAAATATTCTATGGTAATTCGACACCACATCAGGATATTATGTTATCTCGGTCTGCCATAAATTTCAAACAGTTTCTGAGTTTGCTCATCACACTTTCAGCCCAACTCGTTTCACCAGTTAAACTTGTATTGCACTTGTTTGAAATTAACCACCTTATGTTATATTCAAGAAACTCTTTCTGCACACGATGTTCTTGAACTTTCATGATTGAATAATAAATTAATGTCATTTAGTACTTTTATGAGGTAATGTCACATGTACCTCATAAAAAATAATTGTATACTCCAATCCGATCTGAGGTAACTCATCTTCCTTTTTTGATTATCTTAAAGTTGTTTTTAATAAGATACTAGCTGACCCGGGGGACTTTGTAACAACTAACAGTAAATACATGTTAACTTTCAGATTGGCCATGTTCTGAAGTCGAATAGCATTACAACTTCGTTGTGAAAAGTTAGATATTCTGGGTTGCGGCATAGTTTATAACAATACTGAAACGATAAGACATATTAATAACATTACCACAAAACAAATGAATGTGAGTGGATTGATTCACAATTTTTCTAATCCAACATAAAACCAAACAAAACCTAATTGTGATACGGCTTTTATTTTATAGGAAAGATATACAATAGCTGACTATTATAACAAAGGTAATATGTATGAACAACGTAACTATTTTTATTTGGCCGACATAATTATAAACACGTGACTTTTAATCAGACAGAAAATAAAAAATATAAATTCATAATCCCCAAAAACCGTAAACTATTAACGTGATGAATAAATCTGTTCATTTTGTACAGTGCACATTTACTTCATTGTTTTACATTAATGAATGATTCAGATGGCATTGGATAGTAGCTAATGGAAAGTAAAACAACAGCTGTAGCTTTAGAAATCAAATGTTTTGATTGTAGATAATTTGTAAACAAACCTATTTCCCATAAGGTTAACTTTAGAAGTTTAAAACGCTATAAAACGGGAACTAATTGAATTTATGGAAACTGAATATGCCTAAAGCATGACCGGAGCAGAGACGAATCAGAAAAATCAAAGATCATTAAAATCGGTCCAGCCGTTCTCGAGTAATAATGAGCGTAACTAACACGACTTTGTTTTATATATTTAGATAATAAGTAATACCTTACACATTTGCATCCTTGTATATTTTCATTTATGGTCCAATAAGACATTTTTTATTCATAATTAGGATCGCTTTTCCCTAATCTAGTTTAAAACAGAAGTGAGTTTAAATTAGAACATAGAGAAGTATATTTACCAGCATGACTATAGCTCTTATTTAATTTCACACTAAAATACACTATAGCTCTCTAATTAAAAATATTTTGTTAATTAAACTTTTTTTGTGGTTATCACGATAAAACAACGTTTATAGATTATTTTATTTAGGAGAACCAAAAAAAAAACTTGGTTTGGTTACTAGTTTTAAGTTTTTTAATTGATCTTAAAGTAGAAGAAACTAATAGAACTTGCTTCATATTCTAGTAGATTGAACTAATATTTTGTTTAGCAGTAGTGGCAGAGCGGAGAAGATTTCCCAAAGAGAGGCTCAGATGAGGTTACGGAGTCCACCACAGTTTACACGTACCCCAAGCAGGAGGTACCAACGGAGGATAGTGGAAGGCGCACAGGACAGTGAGTACCTTCAGTAGGTCCACACTATTATACTGTAACTCAGACAAAACTTAGTTTTATGTTGTCAGCTGAAAGGAATCACACATGCGACTGAATGGTAAGTGATCATTGTGGCCGCCTTCAAAACTGGTCGCCAGAACAAATCCCGCAAGAATTGAATCTGGACCTAGGTGCCATTCTATCATTGGGCTATTAATTATTAAAGATTCCTATCAACTAACAGGTCAATATTAGTAAGTAACAAGATCAAGGTTAAGACCTTTTTCCGCCTGAATAATAAAAAATTAGAAATTGCGTTGAAAAAACACAAAATAACATCAACGAGTAAGGAGATCTCAAGGTAAAGGGGAAGACAGAGATTTTCGATTGAGAATTATATAAATCATATATGCAAAACCTTTAACAATTTAGCCTTTATGAGAGTAGTCACCCAGATAAAATAAATATACGAGGATCATTCACCTCATGCAAAGTATAGTTATACTGATGATCATGTAGTTAGATTGACAGAGGAAAAATAGATTTACTAGAATAAAAGAAGTCTTAAAGTGGTAAATTGGGGGGACAAAAATTGTTTAATCTAATAGAATAAAATATACCACATGTATCTTGATTTATCAAAAAAATTGTGCAGTAACCTTAGCTCTTATGTTAGTTAGTCAAGTGTTGTAAACTTTGAAATGGATTCAATGTAGCTGGCCTCACAATAATTGCATTCATCTGCTTCGGTTCATCAGCCAACACCATCCTCATAACAAGACCAATTCGCAAAAGTGCAGAGGCAAAAGTGGTTTGGATCCCACGTTAAACTGTAGGTCCCTTAGATAGCATTGGCTGTTGGGCTATTAATTAAGAATCCTGTCAAAGAACAATATGTCACCCTCAGTCAGTCTGTCAGCCCCATGTCAGTCTTCTTCAGTTACAAGACTACAAGATCGTGCCACAATCACTTTACACTCATTCCTCATTCATACTTGGCTTAAAGTACCTACCTGGATAGCCATTTCAAAAGGTAAAGGTAAAAGTAAATTCATGTGAATGAAATATTATGGTTTACTTACTATATGTTTATTATGTACTTACTTTGTGTAGGCCTACTGTAAATAATATAGATCATGTAGACATTTAGTGATTGCTGTTTTCTCACGCAGCGCCTAAAGTGGAGGAGCCAGTGAACAATGAGAATATTCCCCCCCAGGAGATGAAGACCGTCTCAATCCCTCAACCTGTCAACTCGTGAGTATTATCTCCATTCATAGTTTATATTTCACTTTCTTTCATCGCCTCTCAGTACTTGGATATTCCAAGCCTTTTATTTCACTATTTCGAAGAAAAAAAAGGAAACTGCAAATACGATGTATGAGAGTTTAATTTATTTAATAGATGTAAGAATCCATAAGAAATTAATCATTAATTCTATGATTTAAGTATCATTTAGAATACTAACAGTTATTGTGTTAATAGAGTAAAATTATTGTATTAAATATTTTTTATAGTAGGTTTTTTTATCTTAGTACATATATTTTATGGTGTTGGGTTTTCATCTAGTAGTCTAGAAGTTTTGGTATCTGCAGACTAGATCTCCTACGTGGAGAACCTGCATATGCAACATATCCAAAATAAGTTTTTAAAACTTATCTGAAAATAAATATATCATTATTATTCTAACTCCTATGACATGCCGCTTCTATCAACTAAAATAAGTGTTATTCTTGCAGTTAGAAATATTTTAAGCCATTGAGTTAAATTTTTTGAATTTATGTTTTATGAAGAAGTGTTGAATTTACTTAAATCTGTGAGTGTGTTAGTTTTTTAATAAAATAATACAATGAAAACCTTTTTTTTATTTGACTTGAGAACATTGTGTTGAAGCAGAGTGAGCAGCCTGTATCGTGGCAGTGGAGCAGCTGTGGGCAGATGTGACTCCCCCCGCAGCACCCGCAGTGCCCCCTGGAGTGCCCCTCATGCACGGGGCCTCTACACCGGCAGCTCTCCGCGCTCCCTGCGCTCGGCCGGACACTCTCACTCCCGTGCGCTCGCTGCGCGACGCTCCTCTTCAGTCGAGAGTCACAGTAGTAATGACTCGCGTTCCTGCAAAAAGTAAATGTTTAGATTGTAATTGTTAGTCTACTGTCTAAAATTGCAGTAAACCCTTGACGACTCTCTGTTTTCTTCAAGGGTTGATATTAAGTGGAATAGAAGCTGTCAAAGTGTTAGTATTGGTGTCACTTGGCTATTCCCTTTCAGTGTGATGGCTTCCCTTTCACTTTCCTGTCTCCCCTGGGGCCTGATTGCCAACTACCAACTTTGGTTAATCATTCAGTCTATTGGAATTCTTGGAGTGATGTAAATTTTAATGTCTTGATGGAATGCTCAAGATAAAAAGATGTTTACTTTGAATGGCCTAAGGGTGATTAGGTTTGTTGTCCCAGGGCATGGTCATCTCACAAAATCTAGGGAATACAGGGTTTGACACTAGGCTTCAATAATGGACAAAGTGGGTCATTGTATTGGCAGTGTGAATCTTCTGGATTTGTTAGGGAATTTAAATCTAGATTGTTTGTAAACTTCTCTAAAGTTTAAGTATACTGTTCTTATCCTTATTAACCCTTTAATGACTATGATAGAGATATATTGTACAGCACTCCATCTACTATTACTCCAGAAAATATTTGCAACAATACAAGTTGATGATTTGCAGCATGCATTGTATCCGCTTAGGTGTCAATCATATGAGAAGCAAAACCTAAAACACATCCGATGAGCTTCAAGATTCAGCAATGAAAGGGTTAATACTTTCTTTCTAATGATGTTACAGTATTACACAGGAAAACATTCCTTTATTGCATTGCTTGGGCATCTTAAACCTCCTAAATTTAGAATTGTGATGTAAAATAAAAATGTTTAGTGAGCATTATTTAAAGGGAATGGAGGGGTAAATACAGATTGAGTAATGAATTTTGCTTGAAATTCATTCAAGTATAATTATTGTATAATGCCTAGACACTGAACATGTTTGAAAAAGTCATTCTAGTCCTTCCAGGGAATAATCTAGACTGGGTGTCTAAGTTCAAATATATCCCGAAAAGACAAGAAACCATGTCACAATGAAACGCTAAAAATACCAATACGTTAAACTTTCCATTATCCACAGATGGATACTCCGCGAAATTGATTATTTGTGCATACCACGAAAAGAGTGAACATATATGATGAAGTTTTTGAGAACAAAACGCCCAGAATTCACACAGTAGGCTGGTGACCTATCTAATGTCCAATGACACCTGACACATCTGCTTTATTTTCACCACTTAAATCACCCGATCCAGTTGCTACTGAGAGTAATTGCAGTTAAGACAGTGAAACTTAAGCAGAAAATTATTTTTACTGCAAATCCCACCACAAAATGAGTAATGGTACTGACCATGAGTGATTGTGAAGGAAAAAATTACTAAAATTATCCATATAGACAAAAACATTGAGTCAGTCACAGTAGTTCAGCTCCATAGTTAGTTCCATTCTCCACTGCCGCAGAGCCATCGTCGCTACCGCACTCTTACATTTTACATATCGTAGGCGTAGGATTCACAAATAAACGTATTATTTGTGAATCAGTACTTGATTTTTATATGTTATTGCATAAAGCTGCAAGAGCTTTTTGCTGACATCAACTGTTATTCTTCCCATCATTAAATTATAAGCCTGTATGGTTGTTAAAAATTTTCATTTCTATTACTGAAGGTAAAATTTACATAACCTAATTTTTTTCCGGGCCCGGGGAAAATTACCCGAAAAACCCGGTCTGTCAACGGCCCTGATGTTGTGTTGACGGTTACGCAAAGACCGGAAATGATTTAAAAAAAAGAAAATTAAAGAAAACAAAAGTAAAATTTGTTGCTCAATTCTTAAGTAAAATATGAATTGCACTATATAATTTAGTTTTATTGAACATTGCTGTTTAGTTATGTTTTACAGTAAATAAATTTATTTCTTACAGTTAAAATTACTGTTATTTTCATATTATCGGTTTTTTGTACTTTTGCAGATTATCTGTGGAAGCATATTTGCCATATCGGAAAATAAGCTTTGGACTAATATTTATATCCAAAGCTTATCATATTAAGTTTGTCATTTTAGAACTCCATATTTTATTAAGTTTACTCTTTCAGACACAGGCATCACCGCAGCAGACGCAGTTCTGACAATGAGAGTGAGCTGTCCCGCTGTAGTGGAGGGGGCAAGTCCCGCAGACATCGGCACCGCAGCAGACGTGCGTCGGGAGGGGAGGACTCCAGTACAAGGCATGCTAGTAGGAACTCCAAACACAGGTAGGCCTACCGGTATTCAGAACTATCATAAAAATTCACAAAAAACAATGAATAGGGGAAAATTGAGAAGTTAATATCTTTTCATACTCATTAATTTGATCATTTTTCAAGTTTATATGAAACCTTCTTATGTGATACGGAAGTGAAGAATACGGAAATGTTAAATATCCACATTTCAATCAACCAAATTCCAGGATGATTTTGGTTCAAAATCAACACTAGAAACACAATAGTCGCGATTACGACACATTTACAAATGAAATAAAAAATGGCATCTTTCGTCAATTTAGTGAACTTCTTAGAAGAAATCGTCATTGTAATTTGCACTGCTACCTGAGAGCTGGGACTTGGACTATCACAAGGAGTGTGCTCAATTGCCACTTGAGTACGGTATTTTTCATACACAGTTAACCGCTTTCTCTGTCTGTAGTACTTGGTGCATTGAATAGTGGTCTAAGGCGCTAGCTGATGAGAAGAGTCTTATTTGAATACAAAAAATAATAGAACAATATTTTTAACCCATTCCCGTTGGACAGAACGGTCGACGCCTGAGGCCCTCCGGTCTGAATGAAAATCGAGTCTTGTTCACTACGACTGCGCGTCACTATTAGCGTGAAAGAATTAACTGTAACTTCATGAATTACATGTTTTGATTTATTTGCCCTGTTCCTTATACCCTTTAACTGCGTATACAATCACTTTTAGCAAGAAAAAAAATTATTACTTCTCTTTTACCAGTTCCAAGCTGTAGACTTAGAAACAAGTAGGCACTGTGGTTCGTCAAATCTTATTTTATTTTCAGATGATTCCTTTATTTCACTTGGTACATCACCTTAAATACCTGCAGTAATAAATAGTTAATGATAAATCTTTAAATAATAATCATTATTACAGTACTATCATCAATAAATTCAATCGCAGAACGAATTGTGCGAACGGGAAAGTAATTTACTGTCAATACGGAACATTTGACACTAAATAACATGATAAAAGAGGATGCCAACACCATCTATCAGACGAGAAATGAACTAGCACACCTAACGGCGGAAAAAAGAACTACGTCAAAATATAAACAGGCAACGCACTTTGTTTGCTCGTAACCGCCCCGCGAGACGCACGTCATTAGACATCTGTCTAGCGAAGTACGCGGACGTAGAGTGTGCGTCATTAGACAGTAATGGGTTAATGCAAGCCTAAATTTTGCTTTTAGAAACTTATTAGGAAAATGTTATCAATTAACCAGCTGAAGTATGATATTTGTGCTTAATTATTTATTTAAACTCTTTATCAGGTATGAACTAGTTGATTCTGAGAGCCAGTGGAAGGAGGTTCAGAGGCGACAAGCAGAGGGCAGTTCAGGCATACAGCAAGCTACTGTTGTGAGCAACAAGGAATCACACAATATCAACAGGTAAGATAACAGGTATCATATAAGGTAACAGCTTTCTATAATTGTGAATAATCTATAACATTTTAAAGAAGAGGTGGTTTCTGTATGTTTGTTTGTGGGTTTGTTGTGGCAAGTAAATGCGAAAAATACTGAACCGACCAGTTTGAAATTTTACACAAAGGTAGATCTTAAACTCATGCAACACATAGGCATACTCATTTCCTTAAAATCCTACGCCCTGTGGACGTCTTAAGTTTCAATGTTTACATTTTTAGAGAATGAAAACATATAATTACTTGAATGTCAACAGCTGTGAATACAAAAATTTGACAGTTCGAGAAGAAGGAGAAGAAGAAGAAAGAGCTGCCGTGACCGTCCTAGGTTTCAATGTTTACATTTTCTAATGACAACATCCGTTTGCACTATATTTTGACAGTTCGGGAAGAAGAAGAAATAAAGTTGATTTTTCAGATAAACTGCTGGATCGAAATTAGTGAATTATTTGAAATAGCGGAATGGTAGATTTTAAGTTTTTTTCCGACAACTGTCTCTATTACATTAATCCTTATCCTCTCCCAATATTTGACATATGTTACTTTGAAATGTTGTAGACACTCCTGTTTTGTCATTTTGTAAACAGTGAAGAATTAATTAACAATACCTTAAATGTATCAGTAGAGCCTACACCTTTCAGCCTTTTTAGCCCGTGCAAAGAACGGGTACTTTGGCTAGTACAGAGATAAACCCTCTATGTGCAGTCCATATTTTGGTAGTAGTTTTAGATGGTTTTAGCGCCAGACTTATTGTAAACGAGTATTAAGTAAAATACTTTTAGTTTTTTTTATTAGAGATAGAACAATCAAACTTTCACCATTTCAACAAAAAATCAAACAGCTGAGTCATCAATGTGCAAGTAAAAAATTTTGATCTGTAATATTCACTGGTACTTTTATATTATAAAAGTGATTTTTAACTACACCAGAGTCCCGGTAATCCAAACAACCTGATGGAGAAAAGTTTACTGAGTTTAAATTAAAAACGAAGAAATGCAATCTTAATTATAACATTTTAATCTGCAGCACACTAATTTTACATTATCACGTACACATTGTTAAAAATATACAATAACTTACTTTTTGGAACATAAGAATTCAGTTATCATCTTTTGACGTAACAAAGATATCCTGTTAGCCATTACAAAGTTGTGCCACTGTCTCATAGCATAAACATCAAGCATTCAGATGTATCAGTACACTTTTGCTCGAGATAATGAAGGGCGATGTCTAGCTACACTCACAGTGCATCACAATAGATTCGATTCTCACAATCCGACACTTTATCATCGCTTTTCGGAGAACTACTTTTCGGACATTTAAGTTCATCTCTAGCAATGACCCTAATCACGTAAAAAGTAGGCCTACAGACGGCCTATGTTTTATCATTGTTCGTTTTATGTGTCAATGTGTATGTGGTGTTTTATATTTCTAATGACAAGTACATAAAGGATAGAACATCTCAACAGGAGCACTTGATGCCGTTGAGGCAAAACATGTAGTGAACAAACCTATATGATAAGAATGATAAGAAATTAATTGCTCTTAATACACCTTCAGGTCTAAAATAATGGACTTTATTAGTACTTTTAATGAACTTTACACTGCACCTCTGGATAATCCGAACAACTCTGTAATCCAAACAGGATTTGGTCCCAATTAGTTCGAATTACCGGGACTCTGGTGTATAATAACCATTTTTTTTTTTTTTATTGGAAAGGGGCGGATTACTCCCAAGGCACTTCAGCAGTAGCGGCTTTTTGCGCACCCCTGCGTAAAGACATTGGGCACCAAAGCACTGCGCTCTACCCCTAGACCCCCTATAATAAACATTTAGATACCTTTATAAGAGTGAAATGTTAACAAAAACTTATAGGTTGATAGGACCAAACGGTCATAATTTTTTGTCTTTAATGAGATTTTATTATCTAGGGAGTATCAGTAAAAGTTTTTTTTTTATCTTCGTCCATAGGCGCAGTGGTTACATGAACAGTGGGATGGAGACAGAAAGTGAACACTCATACCATCATCGGAGGAAACATCGGAAGCATAGGTACACCAATTATTGATGACTACAGACTACAGTCTTGTATCTATGAAGAAACATTACATGCTTACAAATTTTCCCATAACGTTCTAAGATTATGGTGCTAAGAGCTTCTCACAGTACTTCAACAATTATTTTTGTTTCATTATATCACAGCAAAGAACTTTTTACCCACCTTAACACTTGTAACAGCTTTGATAACAGTTAGATGAGAGTTTAACTCTATAGTGGATCCAAATTTGTTAATTTCTTGAAGTAACAATAAGTATTATTTTACCCCCACTCTAGGGTTATTCTTATGGCCAAGAGCATTGTTCCAGCCTGGATAGTGTGAAAATCTGGAAAATATATATCTGAGTCTTTGTCCGAGATTTTTAATGGCATAAGCGTCCTGGAAAACTAGTTGTTTTGTCCTAGAAATGTCATGGAGTTGTCTTGAAACTGGTTTTGAAAAACCTGAAAGGAACCCTGAAAGGCTTAAAGTCTGTCAACAACAACGAATTGATAATCATGGTTCTTTGCTCACACTATGATTAACAACATTAATATTCTGGGCTGAGCGTACTCCACAATGATGCACAGCCATCTCCAGTCTCCAATGTTTCCAGTTTCCTCAAATTTCTTCACTATTATGTGAATTGTTCTCAGTAGGACAGTTAAATTGACCATACTCCTCTCTTAAATGTATTACAACATGGAACAATTAACAGCTGTTAAGTTGTCAGTGTTTCCAAAACAAGAAATTAAAATTGGATCACGCTTTACAAAACTAACAAAAATATGTATCTAAAATCAAAATAAGTTAAGCATCATTAATCATCAGGTTTCCAGTACTTTTATCCAGTATTCAATAAACAATACTGATCAGTTTTATTCTGATCAGTTACCTAAATATGTTCTGTTTTTTTTGTACAAAAGTCTGAAAATTATCTAGACCAAACTTCAATTAGCTATTCAATCAGAAAAAGATGATCTGCAACCTGTACTTACAGATTAAGATTAGATTTTTTATATTGAAATAATCATTAAAAAGCATAGACAATTAATTATTAAACTTGAGCAGTAAATTATTTTTTACTGCTGAGCAATAAAATTATTTTTTTTTACATTCCAATCCACATCTTAACTATCAATGACAATATGCTCATTTTATGATTGCATTTCAGAAGATTCCAAATACTTCATTTTGTTGCCTACTAGAACTTTTCATTCGAGCAGATGTTCCATGTCACCAACATATTCTCAAACGAAGATTTTTGGTTTTATTGCTCATTTTATATTGTGTATCTAAAAATTTTGATATTCATCAATTTTTATTTGATACTTGTTACATATTTAGATTGAAGTTGATTTACCTTTTTGTGTATACACACACCTATATTATTTATGAGTTAGTAAAAATAGTTTAATGGTGATTTTATCAACCCTCTTAGTAACTAGCCCTTTGAGATAACTGGAAATCTCATCTGTGTGATCAGCATTGTTGTTGTGCATGCAGCTTTGATATTAGAAGACACAGAAAAGATGAAAATTTAGTAGGCTCTATATCAAGGTTGTTGTGGCAATTTTCTTAAAATAAACATTTACATTAGAGAGATTAAGGAATTTAAAAATTCAAACCCTTTTATTCATCTAAATATTTATATATCACAGGGTCAATGTGTTAATTAATTGAGAACACTGCCATCACTCATCAAACCATTCATGGGCTCTTAACAATGGTCAAACTAAACATAAATAACTTTAGTACATCTTCGTGATTTTTAATTACATTTTTTACCCATTTATTAAATTACTCTTTGAAAACCTCAATGTCATTTTCATTCTGCAGATCCCGGTCACGCTCCCCTTCGGAAGGCAAGTCGCGGCTTCCGGAGGAGTTGAAGCAGCACCTGGAGTTCCGATTGGTAGAGACAGACGGGATGTCAGAGTCGCAGTTGCGTGAGATCCCATATAAGGTGGTGGAGACCAACACAGCGGCCAAGGCTGTGAGAGTGCGGCTGTCTCCTACCAGGCGGGCTCAGTCCACCCGCCGCGGGAAGAGGTAGCCGACCAAACTAATTGATTTCACCGTCTTAATTTGATTAATTTTATCAAAATTTTCCTGTGGAATTTTAAATATAGTGTTTTTATTTAATCAAATTACAACCCAAATAAAAAATTAATGTTTTTTTATCGCTTTTAAGGCTGTATTTCGAAAAACAGTCTTTGTGTGAATGGTAAAGTTGAGTCCCATCGATTAAAAACGATGGCAAATATAAATTTTACCTCATTGTGTCAAACTTTGTTTAGTTAGTTGTTTGTGATTTTTCTTGCGGTGAGACTGCTCGTCCTCCTTCAAGCATTACGTAATCTGAACTACTGACTCATATCAAAGTTGAAAATAGCTATTTGTGTAACTAGAGCACAAACTATGTCATATCGTATGAGAGGTTCATATGCCAGCACTCAGCTGATGCTTCTACAGCTTAGTACTGACAGTTTGCACTTGTATTACGCACAAGATTTTTCCTACAATAAAAATCATGTAGGTTATTTTTGATTTTCCCGTTGAGATAAAAGTAAACATAACTATTATGTTTCCGGTAACCTTGGTTTAATTGCGCAAAACCGGAAGTTAGTTTTGTAGTTAGTTAGTTACCGTCTCAGCTGACTGAGCGCATGCTATTGGTTAGTTTTATATAGATTTGGAGCGTTCCGTGCAAGTGGTTGGACGGTTACTTATCTGAACTAGGGTTGATAAGAGCTCATATCCATCCTAAAGCGGAAATGTACTAGTATTTTAGTATTTATTTAACACGTTCGCTGCTAAAGACAATTATGAGGACTTCTTCAGGTACTAACATACAAACACTTTAGCCATCACTGGGAACCAAGAGTGCCACGTTGAAACTACTAGTGCAAAACATCTAACCTCTAACTGGTACACAATGCTACACTGCAAAGTACATTCCCTTACCAGTGCTACCGGCAGAGAAAAGCGATAATTTGTTGGTTACAAAGGGTGAGGAATTCCCACGCGCCGCATCATGACGGCAGTTGGCTGCGCGGGATATCCTGTGCGTAGCAGCGAATGTGTTAATGAAAACTTTTAAAAACACAATATAAAATATGTTTTGTTCCAAAGATAGCCCTTATAACTAGTAGATTGGTAAATAAAAATCCAAGAATGGTTTGCAAAAAACCACCCAAATGCAGAAATGTTTTGGTTGGAGGTGTCTCCAATGACATGACAATGGTTCTGTATTCAGTACTCTATGCAATGAAGCTATAAATAGCTATGACTATAAAGTTGCTTGTCTTTGAAGATGCGATGAAATGTTAAATTGAAGTTTTATTAACAATGAACCTTATACTGTAATACTGGCTTGTTTCCTATAGTTACTGAAATAACGTCAGATGAATTCAGTAAACTAATAAAATACAGAAATCAGCTTTTATTTGTACTCTACTTAGAACAAAAAATACTAGTTTTGCATGCACTTTAAAAGAGGAAATTTTCTGATTCTGTCTTTTTATCCAAATAACATTTATTTTGCAGTGGTTCCGTGAAGGAGGATCCTCCCAACACAGGAGACAGCCCCCCGCCCCCGTACTCTGAGAGCCCAGCCCTTGCAGACATCCTCAACAAGAACACACCAACTGGCACTGCCTCCGCCAGTGCTTCTACCCCAGCCTCTGCCCCCGCCAACAACTCCCAGCTGCCCAGGTATGACGACAACCAGCCATCTGGGTTCTTTATTTGACCCGAGGCCCCTGCATGAGTTTCTACCATGCTATTTATTTATGATCAAAATTCAATTCACCTGAAGAAAAAACATTCTTCTGCAAAAGTGATACTCAGACGAAATAAAATCAAATATCCATTTTGCTACTTTGTTTTTATGAAGTATAATTTTCACTTTAACTGATAGATGACCAATTACATGTGTGTAGGACTTTGATGCTATCAATGTGTTAGTAACTTATTATTGTACATCTTTGTTCTGCTGTAATAACTTTAAAATGATCGAGTGAATTGGAATTTATTGGGTTTTTAATAAAAAACAATTCTTAAAATGTTTCTCCTAGTTTTCAAACTATCATCCGTTATTAAGAATTATGTACTCACTCATTGACACAATTACTATCTTACTTACACACTTTCTCTTCCTCCCTGACAAATTTTCTCTTAATTGAATATTTTTACTGTTCATTATCATCTTAATAAGTTATATTACATGTCTTTTATATGTATTTTGTGCCAATCGTTTGCATGATTTTGTGTTTGTGCATATGTGTTAGTTTTGGAGCATGATAATTTTTTACAATATAGTGTATGTTGACATTGTATTCTGTATTTTTCATATTTTGCATGTAAAATGCTTTATTTATTGTATTAAATCATTAAGTGTTTCTATGTGCATGTATTTTTTATTTTGTATTTTGTAGTATATATTTTACCTTTATCTCTCTCTTCAATTGTTCATTAGTTGTAAGTTGAATATTAATTTTATGAATTTTGATTTTGATTTGACAAACTTATTATTGTTTTGCCAAAGAAGTTGTGCATGTAATTGTTTGGTATTATCAAAAATAAATAGATTTTCACACTTTGTCCCACATGTTAGACTGAGTGGATTTTTGACCTCTCAAAACCTCTCTTAGTTTTCTAGATCTTAAATTTTCTAACGGAAATGTACAAGAATATGGTTTTACAAACAGATCCACTGTTTACTATTAAGAAGGCATTGTTTTTAGACTATAATATTATTTTGGTTTTTGAAAAAATAGTAAGTAGAATTGTCAGATTTTTATGCGATACTAATAGTAGTGGAGGCACATTCACACGATCTTCAATAAACCCCAAAGATGCAAATCACACAACATTAGATAACGTGGAGGCCATGGGAAAAAAGCACTGTCATAAGACCCCTCACCTAAGGCCAATTAAGCAGTCGGGTACAGTGAGGCCAATCACATACCTTATTATGCCAGTGAAGTGGTGCACCAGCTAGAGTATCCAGACAAAAAGTACTAGTTATAATTGCTTTATCAAAAAAAAAGAAAGGACCATAATATTCCTGCTGAGATATGGCACAAAAAACATACAATTTAAGGGTCTCGTTGCACTTGTACCATCATGTGGTGATTTCTAAGCCCCAAATCCGAACATTATGGGTGTTAACATGACCACTAAGGTGAAAGGTCAATTTATCACTGAAGATTAAATGATCCAGAAAATTTTCATTGTCATGCAACTACATATAGTTAGGAAGTTGGCACGTAAAACGTGTCTGTAGGCTTCAGAACCTGTAAAAACTGTAAATAACATAGCTGTAAGCATCGTAAAGCTCACTGATGCCAACAAACAAAACTGTTGGATGTAATAAATATTATAAAACAAATGAGATTAATTTCAAAACATTCAGTATTATTAATCATAAATCCATTTTTTTAATTTAATACCTGTTTACATATGTCCTAGTATTTTTTTCACTTTTATTTTTAAAAATGTTTCATCTTTATGATTTATTTAATTTGATATGATTTTTCCCCATTTCACCAATTTAAATTAATTTTTAGTCACAATTTTAAGTTATTTGTCCAAAAAAATACAGTAACGATTTGTTCTAAAAATTGACTGTAAAAACTAGTAAATTGACTCTTGACACAAAATAAGTTTTGCAAACAAAACAAATCTTTTTTATCATGTTGAATTATTATAATGTGTTTTATGAACGTGAATACTTGTTTGTAAGTGCCTAGTCTTCTGTACTTCGGACTCTTCAGTACTTATGAACTACCTTATGGAGGTAAGCACAATATTAATTAAAGTATTTCCGATTGATATATAAGTTCACTAACCTAATGTTAAATATAGCTTATTTTGAAACTGCTTTTGATCAATAAACTTAATTCGTGGGATCGTTTTATAAACAATTATGTGATCTGGGTAGCTCTAAAATTATTTGACTTATGAAATAAAGTGTTTTGGCATTACCAATAAGCCAGATGTAGTATATGTCTGTATAACAAAACTATGGCGGAGTCTGGGGTCTCAGTCATGAGGCTTGGTTGGGTCTGACCTACTGCTGGTATGGATATGTGATCTTGAACATTAAAAAGAGTGTTTACCCCATTACTTAATCAATAAAAACATTTTTAACATGTTCAGTTTAGTGCTGGGGACGCCGAACGGCGTCTTGCGCAACATTAAATTTGGTGCTAAAATATCAGCTGATCGTTCATTTAATGTTTTTTCCCGCTACAGTGTATTGTTCTTGATGAGTTAGGTTATGTTTTGGTTGTAATCGTTCGTAGTTAGAAATGAAAAAATATATAAAAATAAAAAAAATAAAAATATATATAGATGCAGCTCCGGGAGGAAGGATTACAAATACTTTCATAGCAGTGAATGTATTAATTTTGCAATCTTTGGGCATTCTATGTTAAATTGATACTGATAATAATGTTAAATTTGTTAGGTGGCAATACTGGCTACAGTAACACAGTCACAGGGGCATTCAGGCAATATTGAGATATAATTTCACTGACAGCAGACAGTAAACTTTGTACAATTTGTGAGTGGTTTTAGTACTGTTAACAATCAGCAAGGGTTAAAAGATATAATTGCTCCTGCAGTTTTAGTTTATTCTGAATACACTGTTTCATATTTAACTACCTCCTTAAACTCTGTTGGAGAAGAAATTCTGATGATCAGTTGTCGTAAGAATGGCCTGCAATAATAAACAAACTAATGTCATTATATTTAAAGAATTTGTTATCCTAACAGCAGAAACTATGTGCCTCGCCACACCTTTCATCACAAATTCCAAAGAAGTCAATCCATTTTTAAAAAAGTATTTTAACTTTAACACTAGGTCTAGTAAATTGTATGAAATTGTATAGATTTTTGTCTAGGTTTTTAACTACTTTATTTATTAAATTTACCGAAATCTTAGTTTACTTTTTTAATGATTATCATCCACTTAAGTTGCTGGGTTTCAAAGTAGGTACATTTGACCTTCTTGGCTAGCCTGTACATGATTTGTATTTTATGACAAAAAAGGGTAGATAATAAAAGTGAAAATAAATAGTTTAAATTAACTTTAATGCTAAAAAAGATAAGAGATAAATAACATTAAACATTAACTACATATATACAACGACTTACATACAGAATTAGCTGATTTTTTTCTATTCACATGATGTATACTAATAATTGTCATGAGACAAACAAATATTTAATACTATATTTTTATTACTATTTTTTGTCTTTACATACCTGTGAACGAATTCACCGTAAATTGATAAAATAAATGTGGCTGGCGTTAAGATTAGTACCTGGTTTCCCTCAAGCATTCTCTCTCAGGCAGAGCAGCAGGTTTAGTAGAGAACAGAAATTTCATAGAGTCCTCTAGGCGATTAATGTCTAAGTTTAATAATTATTAACCCTTTTAGGATAAGTCGACTAAATATAACCACTGAAGAGCGAGTGTGAGAATGACGAATCGTTAGCCGATTTGTCTATTCCTGAGGTTCTCAAACTTTATCTACTCAAGGTCTCCGTAATAATTATGAATCTAACGGGGATCCCCTACAATACCCCCCCACCACCCGAAGACCCTTTACAACAACAATGAAAAACAATATTTCCCTTCTCATGTGCATGTGTTGGGCTTGATACCTGTTCACTATGTAATACAAACCAATACTGTTAATTCCAGCATTAGGGGGGCTTTTTATGTAATTAAAAATAAATTTATTCACATGTGTTCGCGGACTCCCAAAAAAACTGTAATGGTCCGTGAACCATGCTTGGAGAAACTCTGGTCTATTTGATATAGCTGCAGCCGGCCATATGCTAGAACTACACGGCGGCTTTATAGTTTTATCGGTTTCTTTCAATTAAATGCATGTTTTCTTTAATAATATTTTGATGTTGTGGTTTTGTAGTATACTTATGGTACGAGTTATATACACAGCAGTTTTTAGGATACAATTTAACATTAAGCTGCGTAGCCTAATTTTAATTTCTTTTTTACATTTTTAAGTACTATTTGTATTAAAAAATTTACATTTATTAAAAAATTTTCTTTTTTAAAATTGTAAAAAAATAAAAATTCTTAAAAATTCAATAAATAATAAAAAAAATGTTTTAAAGAATCAAATAAAAAAAATCCTAAAAAAAATTTTTTAATTAATAAAAAAATATTTAATTAATAAACTATTAGTAAATTTATGAAATGTTTCTTTTTAATATTTAAATATTATTAAAAAAATTTATATAAATAAAAATAAATTTTTTAAAATATATTTTTAAATTTGTATATTTTATTTTTATGCTATCAAAAATTAAAATAAAAAATATTAACAAAAATGTATTTGTAAAACTATAATAATAAATAATTAAATATTAATCATATAAAAGAATAATAATATTATTACATAAACATAATTTTGATAATATTTATTCAACAGATTAAACTGTAATAATATTTCTCATGAGACAAACAAATATTTTTTATTATATATATAAATTTAAGAAATATGTTTTTAGCACGATACCTGCGTAAAAATTATATAAAAATTTGGTAAACGTATACCTACAGTTAAGGTACCAGACATATCGGTCAATATTATTTATTTGAAACTTAATTTTTGCGTTTTTAATAATTTTTAAAAAATTAATTTTATATTTCACCATTGGAATCACTAAAAAACTACACAATAAGCCTTAGTTTTTCTCTATCTCCAACGGTCAGCGATATAAAAATCTAAACACAGTACTTGTATTTTGAGGCTCCAATGTTAATCTTAAGGAGGATAAAAAATTAATATTTCACTTACTAACCAATTTTTTTTTGGATAAAAATTTATATTTATCTTTATGTGGTTTTCATCCAAAATGCTTAAAAATCATAGTTTATGTGTTAATATGCAGCAAGCATACTTTTTAGTAATATATGGAGAATAGGCAAATTTATTAATACAGATGTTGATGAAAGTTGTATAAATGTTAAAAATAATGTTTTTAATAAATGCCTATTAGCGTTCCTCACAGCAGCAAATGCACACAACTTTAAGTTATCTATGGAGTTCAAATAATTCAGTCTCAACAGATTTCTTGATTGTTTTATATTATTATATTAATTTATGAAATTATGAGTACATTAAGCTGCGTAGCCTAATTTTAATTTCTTTTTTATTTCCATACTTTGTTTTTAGTTGAGGGAATTATTTGAAATTTTGCACACTAGTTGCTATATACCTATTTTTAATAATAATGACATTTCCGATTGTAAAATAAAAATTCTAGTTCTTTCAAAAATTGTTAAAAATAAAAAATATTTGTAATTGTTTTATGGAGGGATATCAAACTAAACAAAACGTTTTCTACTTCTGCATCATAGATAATTTTTTTAATTAATAGAAAATTTAGTTACCTTTATTTAGAGACCAAAACGTCTTCCTCGTTAGTACGTTATAGTTGAAAGACTTTCTTTATATTTCTATAAATATATCAATTAGTAATCATTTTTCTATTAAATATGACTGCAATATTAATTTACTTTATAAAAAAACAGGATCGAAATTAATTAAAAATATTCCAGTTGACTTGGGAGATCCACTAGGTTAATAGGGAGTAAAGGCGATACAATTGATAGTGCTATTGCATTTAATGTGCTCTTGAATATACAGCAATGACATACACAAAACCTAATGGCAATTCTAAACTCATCCATGTTGTTTGTTAAAAACTAATCGATATAAATCAGAGATACTTATATCTTATACAGAATAAGTATATAATACAAATATGTAGAAAACAGTACACTTATGAGAGTAACAAGTAGCAAATAATTTTGGCAAAGATTTTACCATTCCATTGATACCAACCCATGTAATAATCATTTACTATTTTCAGCAGTTAATTTTTTGTTTTAAGAAAAAAAATTAAAGTTAGAATTCTTAAGGCAATGTTCATTTATCAAATACTGCCCGGAAAGTGTTTATCTTAAAATTTTGAAACTGCTTGTAAAATTTCTAAGCCAATCGGAAATATATTTAGTTAATCTTGCTGCCTTATCTTAAACTGAAGCTAAATTTTGGTGTATTTATAAATATCTTAACTTAAAAGTCTTACTATCAATGAACATTTCTAAAGGAATCCAAAATTAAATTTTGAGAAGAGTTTAGTTTCTGAATACTGGCCTTACTTAGTTCAATCTCAATATAGTTTCCTATCTAATAATCATAAATCAAAACTAAAAAATAAAATCCCTCAGTTTAATGTAAAATATTTGTTTTTATACATATTTATTGAATATTCTGTTTCAAACAAATGAGTTAAATTAGCTTTGCCAAGATCTGTATTAGATGAGTTAATTATTTGATTAAATTTAGTTTACTATTAGATACAACAAAATTTCTATTTTATCCATCTATTCCCCACTGTTTCATTAAGTATATTTTCTTTATGTATCTATCTGCTGAATACACATTATTTCTTCCACCACTCTTTTAGCACGATTTTTGAGAGGTGACAAGTTCTTCTATGTTACATTGTGTATGAGGTATTTGTATGCATGCAAACTTACATTTCTGTCTCTTTTTATTTTATTATGTTGTTTCCAGTTTTTGTTGATTTAATGCATTTATGCATTCATATAAAATCTATTTTTTACTATTTATAATCTATTAAAATTGAATGAAATATGAATATTCCTTTTTAAAATTAATTAATAACATTTGAAAAGATTATGTTTTCTCTTAGTTCTCAAATTACGGTAGCAGGAATTTTACCATTTCCATGTTCAGTACTTTACAGGACAAAAATATACTTTCTGTACTTTTAGTTGGTTATCCACTAAAAGCAAAGTATACCCATTCCATTTACCTTATAAACCACTCATATTTCCACATTTAATCACGGTACCTTACCTCTGTGAAATGGTTAGTCCCAAGATCACAAACTGAAACTCAAGAGGTTAAATTACCACTCGAGTTTATGTGTGATTCATAAAAATGGATCACACTACTGTTAATGTGGTAATAAATCAGATAAAGTATTTTTGAAACTCCATGAGGAAAGTTTAGCAGTTGAGTTTAGTTTCATTAGCGAGGTGTTTCACTTAATCACTGTCTTGCAGGCTGAGTCATCCCCAGCCACGGCAGATGTCCAGTAGTGCCACCACTCGCTCCCTATGCTCTGCCCTGTACGGCAACCCCGCTACATTGCTGGGCAACAACCCCCACCTGCCCCCGTCAGGAGCAGGGCACAATGGGGGCGCTAGTCCCCACCGTCGTGAGTCTGTCGACAACTCCGCCTGGTATGTCAATCGGCCAAACTATAATAGGTCATTTATAGCAAAACCATTAAGAATTTTAGATAGCTTCTACTTTCAACACTAATATATTTCTATCTTTGAACGAAATTTGAATTCCAAAACACTCACAATAATACAATATTTTTTTGTCCATAATATATACTTAATACCTAAAAAAATTCACTTATACTGTGAAAGAAAACAATAGCTTAAACAAGACGCCACAAACAACCAAGATTGAAAATGAGTTGTTCTTTTGCTAGTGAAAATATTGATGATTTCAATGCTGCCATTATGTCCGCAATAAACAAATAATATTATATATACTTATAATAGTCTGACAAGCTGAACATAATGATATATAAAATAATTTTATGTAGTTGTACAAACGCAATAAATAATGCGAGACACGTATCACAATCTTGACATTGCCGGTTGAGCGTGGTGTAAATGGTTTAATGTTGCAGTCGACATCAGATGAGGCAGTTCAATCTCATTGCTTAAAATTCATACATCGAATGATGTATGAATTTTAAGCAATTACACTACTTTTGAATAATTTGCACTACTGAATAGTAGTGCAATGTACATTAATGAGGACCTCTTATATACCGTAAATAAATAAAAACATAGGATTATTAAAGTATAAAAATCTATATGCAGAACATTTTATTCACCAAATGCAAAATATCTATGTGAAAATTAAAAGGGATTAAACTGCAGAGGAAGTACCTCCTAGTACCTTGAAACCCCTTATGGGATATCTGGAATCAGATTTTCAAGATACAGATTTCAGTTGATAAATTCATATCACATTTTCGTTATTCATATTATATATATGATTCTAAAGTATGATCGATTTTATTAGGTGGTAAATTTTAAAAAATCACACGTCCTCAGTTCTAATTCTTTACAGCCTTTAAAGAAAACCATCATAATTGTTTCAATAATTAAAAATATTTTTAGAATGAAGAAAAACTAATGAATACTAAAGAGCTTTACTTAAATTATGTTAGCCTAATTTCAAAGGCAGTTTTTATAAAAAAATGTTATTTATTGATGATACACCAGATAACAACTTAATACACTTGTCTAATTTTCTCATGAATAAGTGCATTCACCTTTAAACCTGAGTATTTAATTTTAGGAAATAAAAGAAAAACACCAGAAGCAGCTATGTAATTCTGCCACTAAAATACATAAATGATTTATAAATGTTTTGCAGGTTGGCTAAAGAGTACAACCACAGTCCAGGGAAGAACTCAAGTAGTTCATTGATTGGAATTTCAGACAGAAGGAAAAACGATCTCCTGCCTCGACCATTTCCGTTCAACTCCATGCGATCTCAAAACTCCTACAGGTATCTGAAACAAACAAATCAGGTCATTCATACTCGTATCAGTCATTCTTCTCAGATATTGTACTTTCAGTTTTTTCATCAGTAATAAATCAAATTGTTTGTTATTCATTTGTTTAATGTGTTTCTGTTTGTCTAAATTGTTTTCTGTTCTTCACTCAAAATTGGTTATACAGTACCCTTAATAATGTGCTTCTCAAGGTAACTGCAATTAGTCATTAACTTTCTTATTTATAGTTAATGTTCTGAAGGACATATGACTTACGAAAACACCAATACTATTAATCAGGGATCCATAAACAAGGAAATTTTAGTGGTCAACGGCCCTTCTGATCATGACCCCTAAAATTTTTTCTGACTGTTCATTATCATATGTAATCCCAATGTTGGACCATTTCCAGTACGAATCACGGAAGGCAGTGGACAAGTCCTGAGGTGCGAGGGACCGTGGGACTTCCGTGGCCTACGATAGTCGACGGCCTCTACCCTTCCCCTACCTCCCACTCGTCCTTCACCAATCTACCAGACAACATCAGTCGGTATCCGAGCCCTCCCAACCTCAATTCCAGCCATGAGTTCCTGCAACACGTGCATGCGGCGACCAGCTACATCAACTATGGCACTCCACTGCACCGCCCTCACCAGGTAGATCAATTATTTGGATAATAACAAATAACTATAGCTGAATATTAATTTTGGTAAATACACTTTTTTAATCAACAGAACTCCCAGTTCTCAGAAGACCAATAAACAATAAGCTTTATTGACATATTCTTGGAGAATAGTACATGTGTCAAATGTAATGTACCAGTTGCCCAAGCTGACATGGATACTTTTTATTCAACCATAAATGTGATGTTTTTTTATTCAAAAATCAACCATACAGTATTATTTTACAATTATATATTTTAATTCTGACTTTCAACTAAACCTCATATAAACCCAGCAATTCACTATCAGAAAACTTGTTCATTTTTCTTGAGTTTGAGGCATTCCGTCCTGCTTTCAATCAATCATCAATTTCATACCAAATCTTGGCCAAAACCAAAAACCTATTGTAAATCTTTCATGAAAAAAAATCTTTTGTACTTAGATTGTTGTTAGATTATTTGGTCTTAAATTATGGTATAGTTTGATAATGCAGTAAAAAATGTATTATTTTCTTTGGTGGTACTTTAAATTATCAACCTAATTTAGTCTCAAATATCCAAAGTTGATTGATTGGTGCCGAATTGTTTGAATCAAAACTCTATATCCTTTTTGGCTCATTTCCTAGATGAATGGCAACATTAGCTACGATCATGCAGCTGCACGCAGATACGACCATAACAGCATCCATTCGAGTGCTAGCTCGGAGCTCGGTCGAGAACTCTCAAGCAGTAGTTCAAGTTCTCTCCGTAACCGAAGCAACCTCTCCATCGACAAGACTAGTCAGTTCCCAGCAAACAATCGAGTGGAGAAAAGAACAGAGGAGAATGCCAGTTCGCCGAATCATAACCAAAGTGAAGAGAAGAAAACCGAAACGAAAGATTGGACAGAGAATGAACGTGGCCCACTGTACTACCAGCAAGCTGGGCACCAGAACACGGTACATATCAGGCATAGTGAGTAGTCGCTTGGCTTTGCTTATAATGCTTCTGAAATAAGAGTAATTAACTATTTCTATTGTGCATGGTCATTTAATGTTAGTAGACTTTTATCAAAAGCTTTTGTTTTCGCTTTTATAACATTTAACTTATTATCAAAAAAATCAAGCAATGAAATTTAAACATATACGAGTGGGTACCCAAAAGTAACCGGAATTTGTCTGCCGAGGGCAGAGCTTTAGTAGTACGGTTGAGCACCACTAGCGGTTTTACCAAGCTACAGCAAAAAATGACGCTACAGACGAACAGAACAGGCTAGCTCAACGGCACGGGAATGAACTGGCGAAGAGTTGTGCTAGACACGCCCTAGTAGCGCTCACCCGTACTACCAAAGCTCTGCCCTCAGCAGACAAATTCCGGTTACTTTTGGGTACCCCCTCGTAAAATGTAGAAAATAGTTCTATTTCCATGTTTGCTTTGCTTAACAATACTACTTTATGTTTTGCTACCGTCATTGTTGTCATTATCATTCATCATTGAAACATCCAACAATAATATCCTGAATATCCTTAGTATAATTTCTCTCATTTATTTTGATTTATCCTCACACACTAGATATGATTATTGTTTTAAATTTTTTTTAGTTGACTTTTCAGTTAGTTTTACAACTTCTTTGCTCGTTTGTAATCTCTTTATGTTTCCGCAGAACTCCCAGAATGGCGTTGGCAATGAAGTGAACAACAATCCCAGAGTTCTCCACGAGATGAGCACTGAACTGTAATGCCTTCTGACCACCTTCAAAGTGCCAAAGCTTTCACTAATCTTGTAATATTAACTTTTAATTTAAGTCACAAAGATCAAATTTCAAGGAATATATTGTGTACATTAATCTACTCGTTATTATTTTTATATTTATTTCTAATGAATTTGTATAAATTATCATGTCAAAATATCACATCCGCAGTAAATATATCTCATTCACTGCTCCACAAATCAAAAATATATGTATACTGATGTTTTGAATGTTCCTCTTTAGAAATCCAAAAGAATATAGGTTTTAACTTGTAAATATGTTTTTACTTGACACCCTTTTTAAATCAATGTTGAGTTACCCGTAATAAATAAACTGCTTTCAGTAATCTGTATTTTTAGACTTGTTACATGGAAAAAGTTAAATGCTCAAAAATGTTCTTATCCCTACCACCCCATTAATTCACAAGAGATATATCTTATTTAGCCTTTGCTCTGTGAAGAATCGTGAGTCAGTTCAGCCTATAACCTAAGACCTATGTTTTTATAATAATATGCAATGTGAGTGATCTGCCATGTTTCACTTTAGTTTTTAGCTTTGGATTGACAATTTATTTAATCCTAGCAAGTGATCATTTTTATAAGGTTTAGTTACTAGTTGATTACAGCCTTGGATGCCTTTAATTATTTTAAAACAACAAATTCCTCATACTATAGAGTTCAGAGTTGAAAAAAAGTCCCAGCACTCTGTAATACCAATCATAAATAATTATTCTAAATCTTAAATGAATGTTTATATCTTAAATGACTGTTGAAATGATTAAAGATTGATACTTTTGTCTGCCAAAGAAAAACATGTTGCCCTTCACAGTTAATCAAGTGTTAGAATATTTTGCATAAATATCTTGCAAATAAAATATCAGTCTCTACTAATTGATATGGTGTTCGACAAATTCAATACAAATCTAAAAGCTTGAGTGAACAATATGGTTATGTTCAACCATAGACTGATTTTTTACTGTATAACTTAGTGTATGTACAGTCAGCTAAGCTAGATGTCATTCCAATTTTTGTATGTAATGTATGGAATAAACCATTTTGTAAGACTTACCACTGTTCTTCTTGTGGCCTGTTGGTCACCAACATCCAAATGTTGTTTGCCGTCTCTCGTTGGTAAACATTCAGATCTGTGTGGACAGTTGCTTCACACTCCTATAAATATACAAATATTTTATATTATTATAATAAATTTAATAAACTCAGAAGAAATATATAATAAAACATCTAAATATGTAACAACTATAAATTATTATATTAAAACCTAAATTATTAATTTAGGTTTTAATGTAATAATTGATTTTTTAATAATACATATCTGTAAATTTTATTTATATTTAAGCCTCTAAAATCTTTTACTCGGTAAATTGGAACATGAATAAATAAAAATCTTCTTTAATTTCTCTCTCGGTTTTTTTCGGTTTTCTCTCGGTTAAATTTTTAAACCCTTGGGTTGGTAAAGACGCTCCAGCGTCTACTTATCGTGAATACCGCCACGGTGGCAGGTGGAGGCATCTGTCGTCAGTTTAGTGAACTTGTTAGACACTAGCGCCTACGTGACCGTATTGCCCTCTGGGGGCAAGCAACCGTACCTGCTCTTGTAGTGCACTAGACTGTCACCGGGCATGTCTTATAACTAAGTAAGTGCTTTCTACTACTATGCACTGGTGACTGAACCGGCTAAAGTGCTGCGCATATGAGCGTAACGTTCTAGCCATTTGGAAGTGCTAGGGTTCGAATCCCGACCATGAGCAATCCCAATTTGGCTTGCAAATGTGTGGTATAGCAGAGTGGGGGGCCCACCTTATACAAACGGTGGCCGGCTTGGGTTGAAGTTGACAGCATTCGTAGGCTTAATTCGGATTGCAGTGGACACCTGTTATGCTTTTGTGGTTAGTAGATATAAGGGGGGGTATGTTTTATGCTATGTTTATACTTAATATTTCAAGAAGATATTAGTAAGTATTTTTATGTTACAGTTAAAGTAAAAAGCTTACCCTTTCTAGGGTTAAAATGCTCACCCCTCAACCATCCCGCATATCACGTGTGACCCTGACCAAAGGCGGATTAATGAGTGTCAATCGGAAAAAACCCATTATTGCTGAAATTCCCACGAATAACAATGTTGTACGCAGTTGGCACTCCAACTCCTTGATAGCTCAGAATTATTTCCCGTGAAGTTGTACTCGCTGCTCGGGTGGTCAGCAGTTCTGGCAGTGAACACATTCGCCGTGCTACATTCCTTTGTCAGCTCGGCAGCCATGATCGACAACCTTTCCCACCAGCTTGGAATTATTTTTGTGTCAAACCTGGTTTGTTTACAACAATGTTTGGAAGGACAATAAAAAGCAAACAACAAGCGAAAATAAAAATTAAAGTCAATGCAACATTATCTATTTCACAATTAAATAATATGACGAAAAATTTTTGTCATACTCCTCCAACAATTGCCTCAAGTCATCCGAATTTAAATGATCATTTATTGTTATGTTTACGTTTATTATCTGCTGTGGTTACTATTAAAATAAATAATGAATTATTAATAAAATGTATAGTTAATTACAAAAAACAGCTGTTATTAGTATTAAATATCACCACTTCTAGTTAACGCAACAGTAGAACAGCAGAACAACGTATTAAGCACAACCTTAATTTCCATACATGTATGGTTTTAGAAGCGGGAATTGATCTGATTCACTAGTTCATTAGTTTCCCAAAAGATTGCAGCACATCCCAAACCTAGCATATAATATTCAAAAAAGAAATAGATGATTATATTTAGTAGCCAGTACTGCTGGCCTTCCGACCACAACTCGGATTTAATCTCGTCCAGTACCACTTGCCATCCGAGTGGTGAGGACAGCTCATATACAAATTAATTTGACTTCGGCAAGAAATTGGTGACGGCCAGTACAGTTGGATATCCGACTGACTGCACAGGACAAGTTATAAATACTGGATTGTTTTTTGTGACGATGATAAATTAAATAGGTCATCATCAGTGGCGAGGTGTGAAACTTTCACGAGGTCATCGCACGACATTGTAACCAATCAACTTTTATTCAATAAAACATAACATTACAGTACTATAACAGTTGCATAGAAAGTACCTAAATTATCTATAATAGTAAAATTTATTGCGTTTACAACAGTTAAATAATTTGTAGTTAATAATTTCCTAACCTCTTATCATCTAATGACAACGTAGAAGAGAGCAGCACCTCATCTGATTATCATAGTTTGTTGCAGCATGCTTGGCGCCGGTGCCCTGCATATCTGTGTTCATAACAGTACCATCCCCTATTCATAAATTTGAATGTTCAAAAATTGTTTTTAACCAAGTTTAAAAACTAATTTTCCAAATGTCATAAAATACTGAACCTGATGAACCGTAAATTGCTTAAAGATTGGGTTTAGTATTAAAGTTCAATAATATTTACTCAACTAACAGAGTTTATTAAAATAATTCAAAAGCAAAATCATATTATGCAAAAGCAAGGCTAACATATTATGCCTAAACATATAATTGTTTACACGTCATTTATTCCTTCATCTACCATGTTTTTCAAAGGTCGAGAACGATGAAGATAACTTTCTTTAACTTTTCATGTTTACTAGATTTAAACCACCCATTTAAATTACAAAACCCTTTAGAAATCCATCCTTCGCGTATGGCTGATATCAAAAGATAAAAGGCAAGTTCAACAAAACAATTAATTTTGATAAAGTTTTACCACCACAGAGCCAATCAGATTTTTCATAGCTAGAAACAGTAAAGTGTCAGGTATAAGATCAATTTCTATCGGTTACGTTTACTTAAGACTTAGTAGTGGAAGGACTTCCACTTCTCACAACAATTTAGTGTGTCTTCATGCTTTAATTTACTGAAGGGCTTCGATTTCAGCTTTAATATGGTATCATTATTTTCCACTATTCTTCATTGTGGCGCAATATCAACAAAATTACAAAAGAGTTTCCACTAGTTTTATTTACAATGTATACTTCCTCTTGGAGCAAACGTAAACAATAACATTGCAGGCTACTGACTGTGTCTATGGAAGAGTTATCTAGCGGTAACAGTTGAGATTAAGCACGTTGAGGAGTCGAGAATGCACGACAGTCCCCAAAAACGCACCTGAGATTTGCGGAAGTGTGCGCTTACCCTGTGACGTTACGCCCTATAAGCTGCATGCTGTAGCCAATGGACAGTGGTGGAGGTACAAGCATGTAGAAGAGGGGGACGGGGTAGGACATTGCAGGGGCTGTTCGCGTATTCATACATCGTAGGAGCGCGCTATTCAAATGCGGACGCTGATTTTAGAAAAATATGCAAAACAAATGATATTTGTAATGTTTAAAGTAAATTTTAGAATTTCTCGTTGTCTTCGCCGAATCCAGATGACCGGACGTCGCCCCACTGGTCACCATAATTAGGAATAAACATGAAAGTATAAAGCACCGCAAATTGAATCTTTATTAATTTATTTTACAGCATGAAAAAACGGAACTCTTAACTTTAATATCATCTCAAAACAATTTACTATAACCTGAGAAGAATAACAATCTTGGTTTTACAATACTGTACATATTAATTTTCTTCTGCTTTTTCGCTTGAACTGTTTTCCTGAATGCATATTCACACCATTTCATCATAAACATTACATCCACAGTTGACGTGCCGATCTGTTGCTTGACGTAGGTTGTTGCCAGTTCCCGTGTTCCTCACATCCGGATCAGTCAAAATTCCCACACCGGCGTTGTAATTTCCCGCTTCGCTGGAGATCGGTATCGAACGCAGTTGTAAAGTGAACTGATTTTTGTGATGCTATTTATTTATATATAGGATGTAAATAAATAGTCGCAGCAACCTGCATTCAGCGAATTTATCAAAAATAAAAATAATAATATACGACAAGTCAAGTGGTCTAAATCTGTTGATGAACATGAAATTATTTGATTATTCTCCATAAGATTACATGGAAAGGTGTGTGCAGGTTTGCTGCTGTGAGGAACGCTAAGAGTAGGCATTTATACCTTCAAAAACATTTATTTTTAACATTTATACCAACTTTCATCAACATCTGTCCATAAATAAAGGAGTTTGCCTATTCTCCATATGATTAACATGGAAAAAGAGTATGCAGGTTTGCTGCCATGATAAACACATAAACTATGATTTTATAAGCATAAATGGATAGATCTCAACCATATGAAGCTAAATATCAAGTTTTATCCAAAAATATTGGTTAATAAGTGAAATATTAATTTTTCCTTATCCTCCATAAGATTAACATCGGAGCCTCAAAATACAACGTACTGTGTTTAGATTTTTTTATATCTCGGTAACCGTTGGAGATAGAGAAAAACTTTAAGGAACTTAAGTGTGTAGTTTTTTAAGCTGATTCTAATGGTGAAATATAAATTATAAATATATAAAAATGAAATTGAAAACGCATAAAACCCCATTTTTACAAAAAAAAATACGTCCCATTGACCGATATGTCTGGTTACGAACTCAAGCATTTGTAGGAATACACAACTCTACCAAATTTGGTCTCGATGCACCATTTTTTACGTGAGTTATCGTGCAAACAGACACAATATATATTACATATATATACATAAAATACATATACATAATATATATATATTTTTCGACAATTGTTTTTGGTCTCTCACCTAAGAAGAAAATTAACATGGTCCCGGCTTAAGTATCAACCAAGCTACGGTAAATAGCTTTTATATGAAATCGTAACAAACACATTCAATCCTGTCAATTTATGCCATGAGAAACGCGACCGCACGCTGATGACTTTTTTAAGAAGTAATCCGGACTCGGATGGTCCGGACAAGAGGGAGTCGACTGTACTGTATGCAATTAAAAATGAACAATCAATAAGTGGTTTATTAAATTTTAATGGAAATAGGAGTGAAATTAGCTATAAAATAAAGATTGTATTCAGTAAAGAAATGAGAAGATAATCACAGTTGTATTTACAAAGGAAAGTCTATTTTTGAACACGAATCTAGGTTTATCACACTTTCTCCCTTCCATCAGCTCTCACAAGATTTACCTCTTACTTTTAAAGGCCTAGAGGCATAAGCATAATTCCTTGTATGAGCATAATAGCTCTTACAGTCCATGGCAAGACTCAGAATGTTACCTTTTAAATTCCTTACCACAAATCCTTTTAAAAAATGCTCTTAGGGAATATGTGGGGTTTGTTTTAATGCAGCAATGGAGAAGGTCGTACACAGCAAGCTAGTGGGATTTAGTACAGAAATTCACTTTGCATAAATGCATTAAAATAACCATTCTATAGACACTTTGCAGAAGTGATCTTTTGTAACATAAAAATGAACGCGAATGATGACCGAAGCTGTTAAGGACGGCAGGATCAGAGCACTCACCAGTCCTAGGTATGTCGTAAACCAGTACGCCGGCTCTACGGACAAGTTCTTGTTGGAAGCCACATGACGGATGACCAAAGGCTCATTGGCCTGTAACAGATTTGCAGAGTAGTAGATATTAGAGAAATATAGTTGAAACTAACAATCTTGACAAAATGTAAATGAAAACTGTTGGCAAAAATACTTACAGTTCAAGCAAACTGCTTTAACAAGGATTTACAACATAATCTAAATTAAATCCTCATTTTGGGGTAGCTATTTTTTTCATAAAGATTTTTAACATTCAAGATACTTTAAGCTATCAATTAGCTTGAAACAAGTTTTATACTGAAACTTTCATAAACATTATTCATTACTGAAAGTTTCATTTTGGAACTTTTTATACTGAACCAAGCTATCATAGCTTGTTCAGTATGAAAAAAGTTTTTATCAGATGAGTTCAAAAGGAAAGATAGTTTATCTCATGTTTCAATAAAAATATGAGTAACTAAAATAGCAAGTACCTGTGAAACTTATACTGTACTACTGTATAGGCTACTTGTAAAACTTGGAACTTATGATGAGCCATGAATAAAACATGCTCTCGATAAGAGTTTCTTTGCTGTCAGAACAATAAAATCAATTACCAATAGCAGTGCAATCTGCAGACCCATTTCTAATCAATTATATGAAGAAGTCAATTGATTAAAACCATGGAATTGATTACCACGAAAACGGTAGTATGACTGACTCAACCGTAACAATCATGTTCGTGAATCATTGAAAAAGTGAGTAAAATGCTCATAATATTTTAAAAAAACATGGTAAAAATAAACTGACCTAGGGTACAAGAGTTGTATACACTGAAATTCCACTTCATTTCCTTATTATAATTTTTTTATTTGATAACATTAGCTTTAGGCAAAAAAGGTATTCTTGAACAACTTAAATTCATTTGAGAAAAAGTAAGATAAGAATAAATACTTTATACATAGTTATTCATTGAAAATTTTCAACTTTTTCCCAAATAAAAAGCAATAATTAGCCTGCATACTCTTTTCCCATGTTAATCATAAAGAGAATAGGCAAACTTTATTTATGGACAGATGTTGATAGAACTTGGTAAACGGTCAAAATAATTTTTTTTATGTCCACTTTCAGTGGTTCATGTTCACAGCAGTAAGGCTGCATACCTTTTCCCGTGTTAATATTATGGAGAAAGGAAAACTCTTTTTTCGACAGATATTGATAAAAATAATATTATTATTGTCATGTAATTGATTTGCTGAGTACGCAGGTCTACAGCGACGGGGGTATCATCGTCCTACCTTCACATCCCAGGACCGATCGCTCACTAATTCGGTCTATAATGGTCTAGACTTGAACCCTTACCGGCATGTAGCATGTAGCCTATATTGCTTGTCACGTCGTATCCATCATCGCCGGCGGACACGTGCAACGGCAACGGGACGTCCCTATCTCGCGAGTGAGTAGTGAATGTAGTGATCACTGATCACTGATCAGCCGCGAGTCTGTTATTAGTTAACCGTTCGACCGCGGCGGTGCGCCACTTAAGACCGGTCGGGCGACCTACTCAAGACCGTCGCCGGCCAGCCAGGAGCGGCAGGTTGCGTCCGTGTATGGAGGACCTCCGGCCATAACAAGACTCGCAGGTGTGCCACAGAGTGCGGACAATATGTCACCACAATTTGGTTGAGGCGATCATGAATCTACAGAGTTGTGCCGGTTTGTGATCGTTTCGTGTAAACGGGCCATCGCAGATATTGTGGTCGCTAATCAGGTGAAAAAGAAGCAACTATGTGAATGCCGACAAATGTATTGGGAAATTGGATATAAAATAAAACATTGTCTTAATAGACTAAGCTGGACACATAAAAAGTGAAAACTAGGAACGGTACAGTAGGCCACATAATTGGCTACGATTGCGATCAAATTCCTTCATGTAACCAGGTAACCTAGTAGTTGTATCAGAGGAAAGATAGAATCCCTCTGGGTGTAGTATTTGACGTTCATTCCTGGATTAAGGCAAGGACGTCCGCTTTGGATTTACCAAAGACAATCCAACCATTCAATAATAAAGACTGTTCTATATGGGTTTTCTCAATGTAGCATGTAAAATCGAAATATGACATAAATAGATCTCAAGAGCTCTTCCATTCGGGCTCTAGTTGCACCTCATAAGGTGCAACTAGAGCCTCTTAAATGTTATAAAAGTTGTCTTGTATGAGTAAGAACAGTAATAGCCTATCACTTTTTATTTCTTCTTTAGATTTCAGGTAATTGGAATAGTAAATATTTTCGTGTTCTAGAAATAAACAGCCATGACAAAAACATTATTTGGTTAAATTATTTTTTTAATAACAAAAACACGTTATTTTAAACTTTATAGTTTAATGCTTTCATATTGTGTATATTGGTTTTTGGCTCTAAAGAGGAGACTCAATTGCAATGAAACCCCCAAAACAACCTCTCTTAGGCTAACTTTTAAATCTATTTATAATTCAGCGGGAGATTGGAATTCCATTTTAAATTTTGATACCGGTACAACTTTTATTTAAATCACAACCAACCCTGCAAACAAAGTTTATATTTTTCATCGTCAAAAGATTTAAAGTTTATCTAATAATTTCAAAAAAATTGTCAATCGTTTCTGGATCCAGAGCTAATCAGACATTTTAAACAGATTTAAAGATAAATTCGTAATTAATGTAACTTTATCGATTAATTGTATTATCTTCCAAAAAATAGGAAATCAATTTGTATTTTCTGCATTTAATTTTTTTCTTTTCAGGCAATCTTGACATTATATCTACTTATAAACGTGACGTGTTAATATACATCGTTCCTCGTAACTAATGTATTTATATAATTAAACTATACATTTTATATTGTAAATAATACTTATCGCTTTGAATAAAATTCTAAAAATTGTAGCGTCTTCTACGTTAAAATACTCTGTAATAAACGTGACCAACCTGTATGCGTGCCAGTCCGGTTCGCCGTCTGAAACAGACTGAGATGCGACAGCGACTGCGCGGTACGCGATGCGCGGTGCTCGCTCACTCGTTGACACTGCGCGTGCGTGTTGCATTGATGGTGCGCAGTCTCTACGCTAGGGGTCGCCGTCGTCACCAATAGCTTAACGCGCAGATCACTCGTATCGGAATATCAACGTTTTTAAACTTCATGGTTAAATTTTAAAACAATAATTATTTAAATTTTATATTTATTTAATAAAATGTAAGAGGTAATAATGGTCAAAAGACGTATCATGAATATCTCACATATACAAGTAGATAAATAGATTCATTTAACAATTTAACGAACGAGTTGGTTGTCGATGGCTGCAGCCCGAGTAAGATCCCGTGGCAGAATAAAGATTTTTTGACAAAAGAGAAGTTTACTACGCGCATTATGTCCAAGAAACCTGTTTAAAATGAACACCGAAAACCATTAAAATTGATTTTATGCGATATCTTCTGATCCAAGAAATCGGACTTATAAGTAACTACTGAAGTAAGACTTAAATTTCGTCCATCGGATGAAATCGCTACACTTTTGAGAAACTTTCAGTCCCTTTCGCTCTAGATGAAAACGCAATTTATTTCCGAGCAACCTCTCTTTGAAGTGTCAACTCCACAATAGTGTTTACAGACAGATAACCGACTGCTAAAGTAAGCTGCTTTATTCTGTCTGCAGCGAAGGATGTGATGCGCATCGACATGTCTCAATACTGAGGCACCACTATCTCCTGTGACGAATGTGTGTATCACTATTTAACGTTAATATTCGTTGATTTTAAATAATTCTAAACCCAAAGTATACTTTTTACTTCACCCTGTGGTTTGATGATAATTAGTAAACTATCAGCAACTGTGTTTACGAATATGGCATAAAAGCACAGTATGTTTATCACTGACGCCAACTGAAAATACTGCACCTATGAGTTTATCATCCCAGTCCCTTCTAGTTTGAGAGGACGTGTCTCGACGGCGGTGGTGACGTCACGCGTCACGCAGCTAGAGACGGCAACGACACGATCCTGAGCCTCAAACCGGCCCGGGGAAACGACCAAGCTGGCTGTTGCTGTCTCATTCTCGTTGGAATTAAATACTCGAGCTCATTGCCTCCCAGTCTGTCGCGACTCGCGACGACCTCGAGACGGGCGTAATTGCAATATCATCACTTGGGGCGATGGGCGGGTAATAGGGGAGTTTGTCTTATAAAGTAGCCAAATAGACGATATGGTAACCGTGACAATGATGAATCATCACAAATACGAGTACAAGTTCAGTATAGTGTCAACTGCGCATGTGACGTGTCTGGGTAACTTCAGATACGCATAACCTTTCCGAAACTAGTTTCATCATTGGTTGGTATACTATTAGTTTTTTGACAAATTTAAAGGTGAAATTTCTTTTTTTGAATCGATGAATTGATGACGCACTGTCGTTAAGTTGTTGTTAAATAATACCTATTTAAAATTTATTATCATAATATTACTGAAGTATCTAATAAAATTAGAGTAAGATTACTTATTGTAATAAATTTGACCACAGCTTTGAAAAAGGCCAGCTAATCCATTTCCCAAAAATAGCCCGATAAGCTCAGTTTAATTCAAAACAATTAAAAACAAGTTTGTCGCGGTGTAGGCGACTACCAAACAGCTCAAGTTTATATTTCCTCTCATTATAATGTAAAGTTTAAACCTTCTTGTAAACAAACACGATCGCGATATTCGTAATACACTGAAGTAGATAAAACATCAGGTTTCAGAGAAATACTTCGAATTTATAATGATAAAGTTGTGAAATTCTGCAAATGTCCTGAGACAAGCTTGAAATTTTGCCATTACATGTAAAATATGCATGGTAATCAAACAATACTCCATAGCTCCATTTTTTTGGTAATCTTAGACGCTAGGAATTACACAATATTAACATCAACGTTATTTTAACAAGTAGAATTAACATAAGAAAGACAACAATACTGTACTACATTTGTCAGACACGTTTATGACCAGCAAATTTGACTAAGAGCTGTCACCAGACACCAGACGGCTGATTCGGCGACACTCGTGGATACATTTTGAAACAGATATGTCTTAGCTCTGGGGGTGAGGGTGTTGGCAATTTATGCGACCAAAATTTGAAACAGTGACTTTATTTGATTGGTGACGTCATAGTTTGGTTATAAGGTCAGCTGTTTAGATGCACTAAAACATTTCATTTACATATCCATGATCTAATCTATTTCCCACAGAGAAGTAAATACAACATTTTTGACATATTGTAGATATATTTTTACTTTGACACGGAGGAGTCAAACCTGGACAACACCCCTAGACGCTATCTGTAATCCATGTATATTTTTGACATCTGCATGTTTTTACACTGTCATGTTTTGCTGTCTCTCTACATTCCACACATTTCATTAGGTCGTCTACTAGCCAAACGGTTAGCGTCTTGGACATCGGTGCAAGGGGTGAGGGGTTCAATCCCCTTGATAACCAAAAAAATATAGATGAGAATCTTCATAAAAAATAGTGTACTTCGAGGCTTCATAGTTTAAGCTGACCCTGTAATTGGCAAAACACAAAAAACACATGTCATAGCTGGGGGCAGTGTAACTTCTTCAAAATCATCACTCTGGAACGTGCTCTTCGTATTTTAAAACTGATTTGTTTGTATTGCACAATTTACGGCGGACGGTTGGCTGTGATTGGTCGAACCAATGTTTGTAAAATGTAGGCAACTCGTACATCAATTAAATTTGTCACTTCGCAACATAAATAAAAACAAAACGCCTCATAACTACCCAGCTGTTACCCAACCCGTTGATACGACTTACTCGTATATCCTAGTGTCGGTTGCTGGCAGATCCTCATCGCCGTTTCTCCGCCATACCAGACTCGGCCGTTCTCAGAAAAGCCAACCTTGCATTTCTAGTTTCAACTGATATTTTTCTTTTCTCTCAGACAAGTTTTTTACTTGTTCAGTTGTTTAACAAGTTGCCGAGTTCAATAGGCTTGTACACTTATAGAATCACACATACACACACGAATTTCTTTACACTTATTTTCCTACAGATATTGTCTCGCTACTACGAAAAAACTTGAAAAGGTTCTAAGTACTTTACAATGCTATAAAATAATTAATGCAGGTAATAACATTTTTTATACTCATTCCAAATTCGTCAGGTATAGTCTGGTCAACATCCGTTTGTTCTGCGGTGACTGTATACAATCTTCTGGTATGAGCTTACCAGATTTCATATTTCAATGGACATTCAAATACATATAATAGATCCCTGAAGTATAATTTTATTTATGGTGCATCATATTGGCTTAGATATGAAATTACTAATGATGTACAAGACTATATCAAAACTAACAAATTTATAAAAACGAAAGATTTTTTGACAAAACAATTTGGAGTGTTGGAAATTTCCTCAAGGTTCCTTTGTATGTGTTCCCGTTTAACTTTCCAACTTGCAACTTTCCCGATCTAAAATGGCTTTTTTGTTGTTGTTATACGAAATCAGATTTTAAAAGTTTTTTATGTTTGTATAAGGAAGACAAGCTTTATATTCAAAAGCTCCCCGATTCATTCGTATCAGGAGTTGCTTGTTCGTCTTAGAGGTGTTAACATTAATAGTTCTATGGCTGATTTAGTTAATTTTTATGTTCAAGTACTGACTGACGCCTAACTAAAACGCAGGGGTCAGAGCCATTTAACAGTTTCCGTTTCCTTCGACCGGAAGTGTGTGAGAACAGGCTGTACAACAAGTGTCCCGCCGTTACGCGCTGATGCTCAGCCCTGGGAAGGGAACCGCCACCGCCACCAGAGCTATTCATTGTTTAGACGCTGAACACGCATTCGATATTTATAAAAAGTATCATCAAAAGTTTCGGCTAGACAAAAAATGAGAACGAGAGAGAGGATGTGTGGGACATATATTGAATTACCTAAACATTATTATATATGAGGGGCAATATTAATACAGTATTTCAACCTATTGACAAATTTATTAAATATTTACGACCGTACGGTAATAATTTGTTTACCTTTTAACTGGTAAAAATTATCTTCCATTCCATAAATATATATCCTCGATGCATCAGGCCTGCATCCTCAGTAACTAGTATATCTAACCATTCAAGGGTTTATTTTTTAAATATAAAGGTCTTTAAAATAAGGTAAAACAGAATGGGGCCTCCATTTAAAATAAAATCCCTGGCCTAGGTAGAGCTCACTTAGCTCCGAGGAAATTCGCCAAATTGATGATAGTAAATTTTCGATTACAAGAAAATACTAAGTAGAATGATTTCAACCCTTAAGAATTTGTTAATTGTTTACCGGTACAGGAGTTCCCAGAAGGTCTTCCCTGAAGGCTGGATCCAGAGGGACCGCGCGCCATAAGCTGTATATATTCTTGTAGGTGGTGAGCCTCAGGAGCGGGTGCTTGGACCGACCCAGGATCGAGTGGATGTGAGGGACCTCCGACTCCACCCAGAGCGGCTGCGACACATAAACATAGGCTACACAAATATGTGTATCTAAAACGTTGCCAGTTTAAACTAAACGGTTCTCTCAGTTGAGTCCACATTTTTCTTACGTACACAAGAGTGGATGCGTTCCTTCACCACGCTCCGTGCTCGTCCGAGTTTACCTTATTTAGAATTCACTATTTAAAACCTGGAATATAACTTATTCTTTACTTACCATTTTGTAAGGTGACTCTATGGTGGCTAAAGCAAAAGGTTCTCCGTATTTCAGCTCTTGCCCTTCCACGCACAGATTATCTGGGCTGTAAAAATTGATAAGTAAAGTTTATTGGTATTGTAGTTAAAATAAATAACTAAAACTAATCTACATAAATAAAATTAGAGTTCACCTTAGCATTACTACTTAGAATCGGGGTCCTTTTTTATTAGCGAATTTCCCATAGGGAAGAAGCTATTACCGTAGGTCTCATGGTAAGACTTAAGCCCGGGACCATGTTATTTTTTCGTCTTTAGGTGCCCAGAGTCCAAAAACAATAGTCGAAACAATGGAGGATAGGGAAAAATTAATATTTCCCATATTAATCAATATTTTTGGATAAAACTTGATTTTTAGCTTCATGTGGTTGAGATCTATCCATTTATGCTTAAAAATCATAGTTTATGTGTTTATCATGGCAGCAAACCTGCATACTCTTTTCCCATATTAATCATATAGGGAATAAACAAACTCCTTTATCTATGGACAGATATTGATGAAAGTTGGTATAAATGTTAAGATAAAAATTATTCATGGTAGAAATGACTTCTTTCAGTGTTAACAGCAGCTAACCTGCACACTCTTTCCTATGTTAATCTTATGGAGAATAGGCAAATAACTCTCATGTTTATGGACAGATTTTTATAAAACTTGTCATATATTAAATTATTGATTTGGAAATTCACTGAGTACGCAGGTCTGCTGCGACGGGGGTATTTTTATTTTGCAACCATAAAATATGGTGAAATGCTGTCTATCCATCAGTCTGGCTGTCTGTACATCAGTCAGTTTGTCTGCCTTCCTATATCATTAAATATGTTTTTATAACGCTAAAACGAAAGTCCCCAAAGTTATGAAACCTGAACATCATTTTTATATTTTTTACTGTATTCTACTATAAAGTACCTGGCTGACCGAGCATTTGCTGGACATATAATAAGACATGTATTTTCTACTTAAAATTAAAAAGCACATTTATAATCAGTGAAAACATTATATGTATTGAAGAATAAAACCGCATTCTCGTCACCATATATTGATATAGCACTGTTTTTTATTTTTTTTTTTTTCACTTTATAACAAAAATAAGTACAGTTGGGGGACTATGGAACTCGCGGCCTATAGTATACTTTAGGGCCGACACGCATACAACCTCGGCTACGACGTTTAGTCAATTGATGGATGCCGTGTAACGTCTTTGATATAGCCAAAGCCCATTCAATTTACTGGTTAATTATCCATACCGAATTATTGATCATTTTTTACTGATATATTATTTTACATCAATTTATTCGGATTTGTTACAGTGGCTTGGAAAAGCAATACAGAGAACACGTGAATTTACATCTATTGATTCGTTTGTTACAGATGGCTTGTGCGTTAGAGAAGCCGAATTATCCTTTAGTTTTTACAAATTGTTTGAGTAATCCTGATAATTTTGAATTTATATAATTTCATAAAATAAATATTATTGCTAACCGCAGTCTTCAATCAAGAACTGTCAAAAACGGTTATAAGACAGCTGTATTTTGGTTTTGTATTGTTTACATTTTAATTCTCCATAAGCGTAATGTTAAATTTTTAGATGTTTAAACTTAATATTACAATGAAAACACGAATTTTCCTGGACATTTAGACCTATCTAGATACTTATTTTTCTACTCGGAAATTAGTTTTTTTCCAAAAATTTAAAGATATTCCTCGGTGGCCCGTTTTACGGAGATCCGTGTGCAAAATATATCATATACCAAACCTTGCTCGAATTATAGTATTGGATAAAATTAGAGTTTTTGTCTGTAGCAATGCTCAGAATTATATTTTTTCATGATAATGAGTCTCTTGCTTCTGAACGCTGACCGATAAAACTACAGTACAGTACATAGGACGGTCTAATACTGGTACAGTAGTATATACAGTGGCGATAAGCGAACGAATTCACCTCAGAAAACAATAGTCACATAATGTAACCTCTAAAAACAAAAAAGCACCTCTTTAGCCTCTTCTTACATTGATTATAATAATCAAGTAGTTATGTTCGATGAATTATTAGTGCCATAAGGTTTGCTCTTTTTTGCGAGGCCTACCTTATACCAATAATATTTTAATGAAATAAAAATACCTTGATATTCTGAAACAGTTGCGGACGACGGGGTTGGCGATGGGTGAGGCTGCCAGGAGAGAGCCATCCTGCAGATGACGGCAAGAGTCAATCTCCTGGAGACCGGCGACACCGGACAGGGCGAGGCCTCGAGGAGCCCGCGGATGACAGACCGAGAGGTTCACGACCTGACAGGTCTGTCCGAAGCACACGTTAAACTCCGGCAGCAGCAGTTTGACCTAGAGAGAGAATAGCGACAGACTTTAACGCCGAACCCTACCGACGCGATGGACATCCCCAGTAGTTTGATGCTCTAATGCGGTGGGGATCCCAACTAGTTTGATGCTCTAATGTGGTGGGGACAAAACTAGTTTGATGCTCTAATGCGGTGGGGACCCAACTAGTTTGATGCTCTAATGCGGTGGGGACCCAACTAGTTTAAGGATTCAATGCGGTGGGGACCCCAACTAGTTTGATGCTCTAATGCGGTGGGGACCCCAACTAGTTTGATGCTCTAATGCGGTGGGGACCCAACTAGTTTAAGGATTCAATGCGGTGGGGACCCCAACTAGTTTGATGCTCTAATGCGGTGGGGACCCAACTAGTTTAAGGATTCAATGCGGTGGGGACCCCAACTAGTTTGATGCTCTAATGCGGTGGGGACCCAACTAGTTTGAGGATCCAATGCAGTGGGGACCCCAACTAGTTTGATGCTCTAATGCGGTGGGGACCCCAACTAGTTTGATGCTCCTATTCGATGGGGACCCCAGGTTGAGGATCCAATACGATGGGGACTCCAAATAGTTGAAGGCTCAAACCTGGGGTGACCCCCAACTAGTTTGATGCTCTAATGCGGTGGGGACCCAACTAGTTTAAGGATTCAATGCGGTGGGGACCCCAACTAGTTTGATGCTCTAATGCGGTGGGGACCCCAACTATTTTGATGCTCCTATTCGATGGGGACCCCAGGTTGAGGATCCAATACGATGGGGACTCCAAATAGTTGAAGGCTCAAACCTGGGGTGACCCCCAACTAGTTGTAGGCTCAAACCTGGCGGGGACCCCAACTAGTTGAAGGCTCAAACCTGGGGGGACCCCAACTAGTTTAAGGATTCAATGCGGTGGGAACCCTAACTAGTTTGAGGATACAATGCGGTAGGGACCCCAACTTGTTTGAGGATGCAATGCAGTGGAGATCCAACTAGTTTGAGGATCCAATGCGGTAGGAACCCCAACTAGTTTGATGCTCTAATGCGGTGGGGACCCCAACTAGTTTGAGGATCCAATGCGGTGGAGACCCAACTAGTTTGATGCTCTAATGCGGTGGGGACCCAACTAGTTTGAGGATCCAATGCAGTGGAGATCCAACTAGTTTGAGGATCCAATGCGGTAGGAACCCCAACTAGTTTGATGCTCTAATGCGGTGGGGACCCAACTAGTTTGAGGATCCAATGCAGTGGGGACCCCAACTAGTTTGATGCTCTAATGCGGTGGGGACCCAACTAGTTTGAGGATCCAATGCGGTAGGAACCCCAACTAGTTTGATGCTCTAATGCGGTGGGGACCCCAACTAGTTTGAGGATCCAATGCGGTGGAGACCCAACTAGTTTGAGGATCCAATGCGGTGGGGACCCCAACTATTTTGATGCTCCTATTCGATGGGGACCCCAGGTTGAGGATCCAATACGATGGGGACTCCAAATAGTTGAAGGCTCAAACCTGGGGTGACCCCCAACTAGTTGAAGGCTCAAACCTGGTGGGGACCCCAACTAGTTGAAGGCTCAAACCTGGGGGGACCCCCATCTAGTTGAAGGCTCAAACCTGATGGAGACCCCAACTAGTTGAAGGCTCAAACCTGTTGGAGGATCAATCCGGTGAACCTCCACTCCTTCGGTGTTGACCTCGTTACGCAGCACAATACGAAAAGTTTGAGAACCATCAACCCTAGATTTTACTGTTACCTGAAATAAATATTATGTATATACTACCATGGGAACACCCTTATAATTATCATACAAACCTCTACTTCAGTTATTTACAATTTAACGTTCCTTATATCTTGATTGAAATGAGGTAAACCGTATAGGTGATATATCGTGATCGAAAGAGGACGTCGTCGACCAGGAATACAACAGGTTTATCAGTCTTGCTGTGGTGTAAAGAAGATCAGTGAGATAGGTAATATTTCGTGTAATGTAGTATTGGTACCGACTAGTCGATCTCTCATTAATGATAGTTGATGTCTTAAATACAGAAAACTCTAACTTAAGAAACTTTTTGTATTTGCAATTTTATTTGTTAATATTGCTGGTTCACGTAAAAAATACGTAAAAATACAAACAAATATCCAACTGATCTAAGTTCAACTTTTAATCTCACCTCTTTTAAAAGGTTGTCAAGCGTTTGTCTTGTCTTCTGTATCATAAGTTCGCCTTTCTCTTTCTTCCTCAAAAAGTGTTTGATTTTTTCCTGTAAATTTTAGTGGCCAAAGTTAGTCATTTTTAAGTGAACACAACCAATTTCAAATAGGTTTTTTTCAAATTTCCAATTTCGAATGAACTGAATATATTGTACCAATACTATGACGTATGTAATATTTATGAATTGGACATGTTATTGGAGAAAACTCAGTTGAGGAACGAAAGTTAAATGCGTCAGCTCAATAGTATTTAAAAAAAAGTGAAAACTTCATAGCTTAGTGATAAATCAATAGTGTTCTAGAACGTATACCGACCACTCTTATTAAGATTAGTCTATAAAAAATTAATTAGAACCCATGAACGCAGAAGGTCTGAGAGTCATTGGAAGTAGCGGAAATGTTTACCTGGAATAATACCCCAAAAAATAGGGGTGGTGAAAATGCAATGCTAAAAATTAGGGACTTTTGAATATACTTCAAGCACACTACTATTAAATTACCTCTTCCAAAATGATTTCTTCGTTCCAGTTACCCATGCGAACCTTAGAGGAATATTTGGGTTTAGGGGCTTCACACTTCTCTTCTTTCATCACTTCGTCATGATTCACGGACATTTTAAAATTTTATTTAAATATATAAACCTTTAAAAAATAAGCAAAGATAAAACTAACCAAAACCCGATATTTACAAACATTAACAAAGAATTTTTCCAAACATCAGACGGCTGCTTGGTCAACCGAACACATGACTAGCGTGTGCACATACACAAACTGCACTAACATGTAATCAACAGGTCTCTCATGGAGGGTATCGATTTAACACTCAAATCCATCGAGTAACAAAATGACATTCCGTGTGGAGACGACATTCAAACCATGATATTATGTGACAGACGTGGCAAGGTGTACGGTACCTGGCACTTCAACGTTAATTGACTGTGGAGGGTCTCCACTCTCCGCGCTGGCTAGCGTTCTTGCAGACTTGGAATCTAAATTCTGTTTCACATATACCCACTTGTCGTGTTGAATTGAATAACGTACGGATCTTTTCCTACATACCCGGTAGATGTAGTGGTCGGTTAATCGTTATCCGACTACAGTGGTCGCCGTGGTCGGTTAATCGTTATCCGACTACAGTGGTCGCCGTGGTCGGTTAATCGTTATCCGACTACAGTGGTCGCCGTGGTCGGTTAATCGTTATCCGACTACAGTGGTCGCCGTGGTCGGTTAATCGTTATCCGACTACAGTGGTCGCCGTGGTCGGTTAATCGTTATCCGACTACAGTGGTCGCCGTGGTCGGTTAATCGTTATCCGACTACAGTGGTCGCCGTGGTCGGTTAATCGTTATCCGACTACAGTGGTCGCCGTGGTCGGTTAATCGTTATCCGACTACAGTGGTCGCCGTGGTCGGTTAATCGTTATCCGACTACAGTGGTCGCCGTGGTCGGTTAATCGTTATCCGACTACAGTGGTCGCCGTGGTCGGTTAATCGTTATCCGACTACAGTGGTCGCCGTGGTCGGTTAATCGTTATCCGACTACAGTGGTCGCCGTGGTCGGTTAATCGTTATCCGACTACAGTGGTCGCCGTGGTCGGTTAATCGTTATCCGACTACAGTGGTCGCCGTGGTCGGTTAATCGTTATCCGACTACAGTGGTCGCCGTGGTCGGTTAATCGTTATCCGACTACAGTGGTCGCCGTGGTCGGTTAATCGTTATCCGACTACAGTGGTCGCCGTGGTCGGTTAATCGTTATCCGACTACAGTGGTCGCCGTGGTCGGTTAATCGTTATCCGACTACAGTGGTCGCCGTGGTCGGTTAATCGTTATCCGACTACAGTGGTCGCCGTGGTCGGTTAATCGTTATCCGACTACAGTGGTCGGCACCGGTGTCGTGTAAAGGCTGCAGCTGCTACCCTATGTACTACTCACACAAGGGTAGCATTTAATCTTTCGTTTACACAAAGCAATTGTTTTTACACTGATAGGTATTATTATTTTTTAGCCCCTTCGTGTTCGAGTAACTGAATAGTTATAGTTATATTTGATTCTTGTACAAAGTATGGCTGACATAGCTCTTGAAGTACTACTTACTTAAGGGGAAAGACTTACATGACTTACCTGTCTTACATGACTTACCTGACTTACCAGACTTATCTGTCTTATAGGGTAGTGTAAATGGATAGTCAACGCGTAGTAAGCAGAGAATTTGAAAGATAGAAACAAAACAAGATATGTAGGAGCGAATAACAACACTATATTAAATATAACACAAAACATATATTACTTTGAGTCATATTTGACAAAGTTTTTTTTCAATTTTTATAGACTACGTTAATCCTAGAAGTGGCAAGTGTTTTACATTTAACTGTATGATAAAAATTACTATGCGTTAAATCTCTTCTTCAAATAATTAATTATTATTATTAACAAAAATACAAAAAGTGCCCTCCATCTTAACTAAGCAATAGTGAAAGAAGCCAAACAGGTGTCCACTGCAATGCCAATGAAGCATACACATGCTGTCAATCATAACCAACCGGCCAACATCATTTGAACAACAAAAATTATATAAAACTATAATTTCCATATAGAGCGTTCCAGTGTTGTTATAGATTGATGATAAACGTGAAAATTTTGCCAATGTATATGGATAAGAACCCATATGATGATATGATTATCCATATTCTTTCGTCGCATCCCTGCTCCAGAAGCTTACTCTTCTAAATGCAAAGCAAAAAAATGAAAGATGAAATTAACGTTTGTGAGCACTGCTACTCAGCAATGCTCAAACGCTGCAGTGCACAAAACGCGTGAACGCTCGTTCACGCGTTTTGTATTTTCTAATGATACTTAGCTTATTACAGAAACGAACGTTTATAAATATGTAACGCAGTAGCTATGCCCTTCGCTGAATGAATGGTTTGAATTATCTGAAAAGAAATAATACTTCTAAAAATTAAAAATGTACTATAATCGTGAACAAAAAATTAGATAAAAATAGTATATACTCATTTGAATTATACTGTAATAATATGTCATCATTTCAACATCCAAGTGAAACCACATAAACGACTAATAAAAGAAAATATTGATAGTATTTTTACAATCCGACACAGCAGCCGGCCGTGGATAAGGTGTATGGTTAATTTATACCATATAAGCCTTTTGCATGGTAATAATTTATTTTGATGAATCAACGTATCATATTCAGTTAAACAAATCAGTTGATTTATTGGATAACTCACTTAACATGATAACCCTCGTAAAAATGGTAGTGATAGTTTCAAATTCCTATACTTACTCAGACTAGCTCGTAATCCAGATATATCGGTCAATCGGAACGGGTAGTTTGGGGGGTTTCGCACCCCAAAAACGGAGTTTTTCATATGTAATTTTTAAAACTTTAAATTTTATTTTTTACCATTACAATCAGCTCAAAAACTACACAATTTAGTGCTTTAAAGTTTCGCTCAAAGCTTTGTTTTCAATGGTTAGGTATAAAAATATTAAAAAATCTAAACACAGTACGTTGTATTTTGGGGCTCTAATGAGATCTTATGGAGGACTATCTGACCGGTCAAACTTCGTAACGCGCTTAACTAGCTGTTAAGATTGGCCATGTCCCGAAGTCAAATAGCATCACGGCTTCGTTGAGAAAGATTTAGATATTCTGGGTCGCGGTGTTGTTATGAGCAGTTTTCAAGTTATGAATGGTGTAACTAAAACGACTTTGATTTATTTTTTAGATAGATAATAAAAATAGATCAATCAATATACAATACTATGGCTATTTATTACTTACTATTTATTACTATTTATTAACATATCACAATCATTCAATTAGACACGAAATAAAAAATAGGTACAGGTACATAAACTCCCAAAACTGAAGTATCAACGTGGGAAGTAAAACTGTTCATTTTGTAGAGTATTTATTTACTTGATAGTTTTAAATTATCGATTGATACAGAAGGCATTGAATAGCAAATCACATTCCTAATGGAAAGTAAACCAACAGCTGTAGCTTTAAAAATCAAATGTTTTCATTGTAGGAAATTTGTAAACAAATTTATTCCATGGGGAACATAAGATTAACATAGGAACTTTGATCCACTGTAAGGCAGAGCCCTTTGGGAGTTAAAAATATCCTTTCTTAGTACCTTAAATGGAATCTGTGTGCCAAATTTGAAGCTCCAAATCCTTTTAGTTTTTGAGAAACTGTGATCAGTGAGTCAGATTTGAGTTTTATAAAGAGATAGGGAAAAACTTACTAAAATATATTTTTGTATGAAACTTGGTATTTAGCTTCGTGTAGATGAGATCCATACATTAATGTTAAAAATCATAGTCTATGTGTTTATAATGGCAGCTAACCTGTATACTCCTTTACTATGTTAATCATATAGTAAATAGGTAAACTCCTTTATTTAGGGACAGATGTTGATGGAACTTGGCATGACCACTGTCCTTTCCGTCAAAACACCGTCAAACACCGGTCAAACACCGTCAAAATAAAAATAGGTTTATTCTACAAATGCCTAATTTCAGTGCTCCACAAAGCAGCAAACCTACATACCCTTTCCCATGTTAACCTCATGGAGAATAGGCAAAATATCTTAATTATCATCAGATATTGATCGAACTTGCCATATCATATGGCCATTTTACAAATTTCCTTGCAATGCACTGAGTACGCAGGTCTACTGCGACAGGGGTATTTCTACTTGCAGTTATTGTAAGAGTACTGTACAAATGTATTAAAATAAATGAATTTTATTTGATTTGACATAACTAATGGCAATCACTATTGGCGTTACATACAATTGGTATTATAATTGGCATACAATAATAACAATTGACAATTAATGACATAACTTGAGAATACGTGAATCTCTAAGTTTTAGTACTTAGATATAATATAATTTAAAATTTAAAATAATCATAAAAAAAAATATTGAAGAGATAGAAGATTTTCTTTAATTTTAAATAACTATTTTCATAGGATAAGTTTAAATAATTCAAAAGTGTTTTCTTGTAATTTAAGTTTAAACTAAAAATTTATTCCATGGAGTAAAATGTACATAAAACCAAAACAGCTGTTATAACCGTTTGACAGTCTTGATTGAAGACAACAATATAGAGGTTATGTTAATATTTATTTTATGTTAAATAAAATGCAAATTATAGGTTACTAAACAATTTGTAAAAACTGGTAAATAGCTGTGTAGATGAGAAAAAAGTATTTAAAATCTTGTGTTTTATGAAAAATGTACTTGTATCTAGCACTGTAATCATATGTAAAATAAATTTCTCTTTTGCTTTTAATCTCATTCCGTTTATCAAAATCAGTATCACACTAATAATAGTTATATAATAATGATATTGTTCAAGACGTTAACGGCATCGCTCATACTACTTACGAGTTGTCTTTCATTATTCAATATATAAGTTACACTGCGACAGGATTTCTACTTGTTTTTATATTACTACTGTACAAATGTTTTATTAACATAAAATGTTTTATTGAGTACAAGGTATTTTGTAATTATACTTGTAAAAAATGACATTATGAGAATCGTAAGTTTTAGTACTTAGATATAATATAATTTAAAACCCGATTAAAACCAATTTGAAATCGATTTGTAGCAGATATTGATAGCGATATTATACATGTAAGCTCTTTAAATATGTGTTAAATAATGACATGTAACTCTTTAACTGTATTAGGCATGAGCCATTTCTTCTAAATAAAAGGTATCATTTAACTGACATAACTTTTTTACGCACTTTTAATATAAGTGTAGAGATTTCGGGAGGATCCCCCTTGAGGTAATAACCAACTTTTTAAGCGGGTTTTGTCGGGTGATATGACAATAAGCTACTTACTCAGTTTAATGAAAAACGTTTAAGAGATAAGGAAAACATTGATAATACTTCGTATTTCTACAAAAATAAAACTAATTTAAAAAAATCAAAACCTGCACTACCCATCAAGATTGGGGCTGCGGCGTGTCACATAGGCTAGCCAGGGGAGAGTGCTCAAGATCTGACAGGAGTCGATTCAGCAACCTTTGCCTTAGTGGACCAGTGCGTTACCCATAAATTGTCGTCTTGGTAAGTGTACAAGAACAGCATTGGACGTCCTTAGGCAACATATGTTTACCGCAGACAAAGCTACATTTACGGAACTTATCTCTGCAACCGTTGTCGTAGACTTTAAATAATTAAAAACTTACAAAAAATACAGATATTAGTGAACTTTAGTTATTATTGACCAAATTGAATATTACGTTTTCATATCCTGTATATATTTGTATCTACTCCTAGTTCAAAGTCGTCAGATACTATCAAAGGCGGTCCTGTCATCACGTTATCTGCAGCTTGCTGGTGGTCTACAGGCTCCTGTCACCATTACTCTGTTTATCATAGTCAATTTTGAGATAGAACCTGATTTTTTTTAACTTTCATGACTAGGATATTTACTTTTTAACCCCCGCACAATTCCCTGCTTCTCCACTGTTATACTAACCTGCATTACCTATTGCTTCTAGGTAGTGTATAGTAGTTATCGGTGTACCTTCTACCACAGTAGTTATTGACTGTGCCCAGAAGGAGGTAATATATATTAAAATCTCTCAATATTTTTATTTCACAGTTCCCAGCTCCAAAAAAATCATTATTTTGAGATTATGTTGACAAAGAATGGTGGTAAATCATTAAGGAATTTCCAAAAAACCAAGCAAATAGTTTCAATATAATTTCAGCAAAAGGTAAAGTTGTTAATCTTTTCGTTATTACTTTCTGTTCTTGATTAATATTAAGAGTTATTGTCATATTACTGAGTGACTTCTTCCATTTAAAAAAATAACTATAAATACCCCGTCGCAGCAGACCTGCGTATTCAGCGTATTCCCAAATCAATAACATAATAATATATGACAAGTTTTATCATTATCTGTCAATAAATATGAGAGTTTTTTTGCCTGTTGTTCATAAGATTAACATGGGAAAGAGTATGCAGGTATGCTGCTGTGAGGAACACTGAAAGTAGGCATTTCAAGCATAAACAATTTCTATTTTGACAATTTATAACAAGTTTCATCAACATCCTTAAATAAAGGAGTTTTCCTATACCCTATATGATTAACATGGGAAAAGAGTATGCAGGTTAGCTGCTATTTTGTCCGTGCCTTTTTTTCTCTCTATTTTGCCATTGGCAGGCTCAGCGTCAGCTATGCAGCCTCGAAGTTCACTAGTTTTTCATATGGAATTCTAATCTAAATTCTGTGGCCTTCCCGGGGATCGAACCCGTCACTTCTTGCACCGAAGTCCAAGACGCTAACCGTTAGGCTATCAGATGCCCAAAAATGTCTTTAGATATAGCACTTTTGTGGTCTTTTAAGAAGTCACTTAGAACTTTCCCTAAAATAACAGCTGATTTGATAAAATGCTATCGTAATGAACAGCTAGATCGCAGGAATTATGACTAGTCAAGATGTCTACAAGCATTGTGCAGTATATTCATTTTTCCTTGTATCTACGCCAAATGGTTAACAAAAAGTTACCATTTGGTAACCATTCCTTAGTTATCTAATGCTAAAGATTTTGTATAATTATATTAACTAATTGTAAAGTAATTCATATTAATATAAAATGAACTTTTCATATGTCATTTTCAACAGTATAACACCTTGGACTATCCATTATTAATGGATAGTCAAAGATAACATCTTCTTTTAGTTCCGATTAGGGCCGCTAGAGCGGCTACAGTGAGGAACGCCTTGCGTCGATAAAGCAGAATTTACTTTCTCTATTTTGGGAGGCGTAGGCTCTCGAAATATATATTTTAATTTTTATACTTTTTTACGTGTATTTTTACGGAGGTAAACATCTATGCAAATAACTTAAAAACTATAAATATTTAAGCTATAATACATGTACTGTATTACTATTAACTGTAACACTATAATACGGAATTTATTTTCCATTATACATTTGCATTATATGCATGTGTTTTGCATTCTGTTCTCGGAAGAGCACAAAACTGAAGTGAATCGATCATAAAATTGGTGAGTCTTCTAAGAATTTTGTCCCAAATGTAGGTATATGACATTTATGATGGTAATGGCATTTATGAGCTTGAATATTGCCTAAATCGGAGGTTCAAACTCAACAATAGTAGTGCTCGGAACCCCCAAAGGTTTCGTAGTTTTGGGACATTTTTAAGTAGGCTTTATTTGTGGAGAAAATATTTTTAACTAATCTGAAAATGTAATCTGTAAATGTGTTAAACCCTCATTAGTTTTTAAATGACATAGAGCAGGTTTTTAATGAATAACACGTTTAAAACAAAATGATTCTATCGGTAGAACAAGCCTTGGTAAACAAACAACACTAATCATCAACAACCAAATGATTTGATATTTTTTTACACACAAAAATCAAGGAGTTTGTAGAAAGCTTGTCATGAGTTTGAGAAAAAATATGTTTGTACTTACTTCCCTGTAGGAAATAGGTTAGATCATGGGTATGTTTAAAAAGAATGTTTTCAGTTCATCTAAACAGCCGTTTTTATAACCAAACTATGACCTCACTAAACATATGACTAAGCAAATTACGTCACTTTGAAATTTTGGTCTCGCAAATTGCCAACACCGCCCAGAGCTAAGTTATATCCATGTCAAAAGTGATTTTCGGACTGATGCCTGTGTCCAAATCACACTAATGGTCCGATTATTTTTATGAAATTTTGTACACATGTGCACTTTAAATATTTTTATCTCCGTACAACTTTTTTTATTTTTTGATTTAAGGGTAGTTTACCCCTGAAACCCTTAATCATGGGGAAAATACATATTTCAGTAGGTCTGTATAACGAATGGTTCAAAGATTTTGAATTTTTAAAATGTAAGGAGACATTTATTTTTTTGCAAAAAAAATAATTTGTAAAGTTGTATGACTATCACCATGAAAAACCAGCTTAAATAAACTAAACAGATTAGTATTTCGAGTGCACGGCTCCAGAGAAAAGTTGAATTTTATGTCCATGATAATCGCAGTATATTGTGCCAATGTTGTACTTAAAGAGTACATTAAAAATAATTATTTTCTTATTTCTTAACCGTTTTCCGTGAAACTTGTTAGTAATGCAGTGTGGAGTCACATCTCCCAACAAAACTCATTCAAAGAAGGTAGGCATTTTGGTGGAGGAGTTTATGTCCCACAAAATTCCTAACAAATATATAATTTTTTTTCTTTTGTTGTTAATCCAAGAACTTGGATGATGATGTTTGTAATAGTAAATTTTTAAATCATATTTGAATAAACGTCAATAAAATTGCTAGTTTTATTAAAAATTTTTATATTTTTTTTAATTTACTTAAGGGAGAACGTATTTTTGTGTCAGTACATTGATACCGTTGATACATTGATACCTACAGCAACAGGAACATATTGATTGATTGATACCACTCGTTGGTTCATTGTAATGCAATTACAATGTTTTATTTGACACGTGTAACAGTTTTTACTTACGCGTACGGACAAAGTAAAATATTTTACTTTTACTTATAAAAACTAAACTTTTGATAATTACGATATAGTGAACAGATATACGTAATAATATTCCATGAATATTTGAAATCAAATCAAATCGATGCGTCAACCGGACAAATTCCCAATATTTATGAAATTTTAAAGTTTTTATAAGTAGGTTCAAATATTATTAAGCTATTGTATTTCAAATAAATTCATATCAATATGAATGACAAGACATGTTTTCCTATCTATGCAATGCCTGCTGAAACAATTCCCTACCGTCTTTCGCTCGACGTTAGGTACTGTCCGGGGTTATAACTGCTGTAGTAATTTATTAAATTTATTCTGCTTGTAAAAAGCTGCTGCATATTCTGCTTACAGTATTTTATACCAAATTTTAAATGTTTTATGGAGTTTTAGTAATCGAAGATGAAATTAAATGTGGAACATTTTGCTATAATATTTGGACGTGCCACTCAAATCATAATTTAAAATAGTTTTCAGACAGTTTTTATAGTTTCAAGGTGGTATATTTTATTGGACTTGATTGAAATTGCCGGTGAGATACTGAGTAAGATTGATTATATTTCAATGTTAACAGCTGATCCGGTGGGCGCGAGCCCCCCCCCCGGCGACGCTGTTTCTGTTGCACAGTGGTGGTGGTTCAGTCGCGCACGAGCCATCGTGTCACCCCGCTGTGCGGCATGCGTCCACAGTTCAACCGTCGTTGCTCGCTGTCCCGCTCACTCTGAATGTCGGGTTAATTAATTCGTAAGTATTTTTACTAAAATTTAATTTATTATTAGAACAACAAAAGGTTAAAGTGTACAACTTAAAATTATTCTCAACTAACACGCTATAACCTTAAAAATATGTTGAAGCTCCTGCATAAAATCATACAAACCTTAGCTCTGTTTTATCTGTCCAACCTTTTCTGGTGCATTTCGTTAGTCAATAGCGTGTTAGCAACTGATCACTGGATACTATATCAATAAGTTATTGACTGCACCTTAGCACCAACAATGCAGAAGAATGAATCCAAACTGCCGCCAGTAACACAATGAGTAAAGGGGATTTATAATTGTCTCGTCACTTTTCTGCATTTTGGGATATTGAATCACATCAACGGGATGGTGATCAGTGTTTTGTAACGTTCCTAAGATAGGTACATTTTGTGCACTATTTATGGTGTTGCAGTTTTTAAAAGCGCTATTTTATAATAACTAACAATTATAAAACGTAATATACAAGCTGAACCACTAAGTAAGGAGCGGCCCAATAGACGCTTGCAGTATCAACTATACTGGAGACTGAAGCAAGTATTGCTGTAGATTAGATTAGATATCCTATAGGGCGCAGTCCTGCACCTTCTGACGTAATGAAACTCTTAACTTTGGCGAGTCTCTACTACGAATGAACGGTCGACGACATAAAGAAACATTTATAGTTTGAGCCAAAGTAACCTACTCATCATACAGTACCTTAAAACAAAATATTAAACGTTGATTACGGAAATAGTAGCCTATACCGGACCGGAGCCAGTTCTTTGTTAATTGGATTATAAATTAATAATTCTGGCAAATGGTATTATATTTGAGATGGTGTGGTATTGGTAAATTAATGTTATTTGTCAATTCAAAAGCTACATATGATAAACAGCCATTACATTCATCAACCTCTAGTTTTGGTCGACGACCCAAGACTGAGTATAAGAATATAACAATTTTTATCACCTTTTAGTAGAAGCTTAAGTAATTTCTATGTTTTTTTATCACTCTACATCATGCAATGTCGTATTTCAGGGTTAAAAAATACATACATGCTTTACTAAAACAATAAATAACACTTTAATGGAAGCACATGGGATGCAACATCATAATGGAAAAAACGAGACCTATAAATAACCACAAAACACGTTTAACTTTAGTTTAACATGTATAAATAGACATACCAACCTGAAAACAAGACAGCGAATAAAATATTTAGATCAGCGTCGTGAAATTCCCATAAATTATATTATGAATTTAAAACTAATCAAATAGACATCGTCCGTTTAAATCAGATAGACATGATACGCATCAATAGGAGACCGGTTAAATAACCCAACTCCTACTTCTTCAAAAGAAGATTTTACTTTGATCAGTCGTTTGAAGTTGCGTGAAGTCATACCCATTCCTAGTATTGCGTTCATGCACATATGCTGTAATTTATGTTACTCGAATTTTCATTACGTACAGGAGACAGAATACATACATACAAGAAAAGAAATGTTTGTTACGGACATAATCTTGCAATCACAATAACGGTTTTTAGGAAAGCTGTACAAACTCAAATGGGTCAGAACGAGTTAAAATCCTTTTTTTGTGTAACTAATATCAGCTTAATTGCAGCTTTTGTAAAGCATGAAAATTTATTTAAGCAAGAAATATTTCATTGCCATATATAACTGATTAAACTATTTAATACCAACTGTTAAAAACAACGAAAAGAAATGAGGGTGGAGGGTGGTGTCGTGAGCCAACTTTATATGGCTGTGACGTCTGTTGCATATGCTAAGAAAAATTCTTGCTGTCTTGTTATTTTTAACATATCTTTTAAATTATTACATGCATGTGAGATCTATTGGGTAAATGTGGTTTAGTGATTAATAAATAGGCTATATCTATCAAACCTTACGTTTTTTATGGTTGTCCCCATAAAAATATGATTTTAATCATGATTGCTCTCGGGGTGTTATCCTTGGGAAATATTTAGCAAATATAATGTTGATACAGTCGTCAAAACTCCGTCATTCGAGGTTCAGTTCAATTCATGTATGTATGGATTATAAGGTATGTATGTAAGGAAATGTGTTCTAATTTTATTTGTTTTATTTTACAATTTTTTATGTACTATTTTATTTCATTAATAAAACTACCACAGTCGATTAAAAGAATTTTAGATTGCTGGAGTTAAAAATATTCCAAAAAAGAAAAATATTAAATTTATCATACAAATTTTATCGCTTATGAAAAGATTTATTAGATGAATCGTAAAAATTTAAAATGAAACGAGGACCGTTTCATAAATAAACACAAGTGAAAACGGTAGAGAGTAGGTGAAGCATCAGACAGATTGTGCCAACAACACACAGCTGAGCCAACACTGACACACCGGTGTCAGCTGGCGCGTCGCTCTGTGGTGTATGGTGTAGGCGGTAGGCTAGTTGTGTTGTGGAGGTAGCATGGTACAACACGAGCTGCGTACTTGTGTCTCGGACAACATGATCAGTTGGTGTTGCAGACAGACCTACAGGCTACACCACAAACAGGTATATTGCGAGGTCTAGTCTAGCACAATAGTAGTTGTCGTGCCGAGGTGGTGATAGTAGATTGGGACATAACTGGCACGTACTGGGGCTTGAGTGTTTGATAACATGGTTACTTGGTGCTGCAGGCAGACAGACGTCAACGCAAACGAGCATTTTTGTTTTTATAAATAATTTTTTAACTTATCCATCTCAGTTTTTATGTATTTCATAAACAAATCATAGTATATTTCACAGTAAAATATTGAATGCATCACATATGGTACTGCAAGGTTTTGATAACTCAGAACAGTACTTCCATTATCACAACTGAGTAAACAACAATTAACAAACTAAGGTAATGCAGCAAATGCAACTGATGAACTTTTATTTGTAGCGTTATAGTCATACTCGCCATTTCTCCTTCTCGTATAGAATGAATCTTAAGTATTACTTCAATTACTTATATACGTATTTATACATGACTAACATTTTTCTTTGTTAGAAAACTATCATGAACTCCGTCATGCTTAACAACAAATTCGTTAAAATACTAATTAAGTGGGTTTCAGAGTCGGTATTGTAGTGGCGTAAACTCTTTTCAAGCAGTAGGCTTCAGTTTCAAAACAGTTCGAAACACGTGTAACGAAACGAATGAAGCAAAGAAGCCCAGCGTCACGGTACGATGGCAATGACGCGCGCGCCACGTGATCGCCGAGTGATCGACCGTTCGCGCTCGAATACATACATAATACATAAAGATAATTTCGTTAGGTCTACGAGTGATTAATCTGTGAGGTGGAACTATTTTCTGTGGTTTATGTGTATTTTTCAGTTATCACGGAATATATTGACTTCACACATCACATGAATATATTGCACACATTTAGTTTTCAGCCTATTACTGTTTCTAATAATAGTAGACTGTATCAAATGCATTAAAACTCAAGCTGGTAAAAATATTTATGAATATTTTCCCCTCGAATAATCGAGACTCCTATCTTGTCTGGAAATAAATATTCGACAGAATTAAATATGCCAATAGCAGCTTTTGCGTAGTACGAATTAACTTAATAAAAGATCACGTGGAGGTGTACTGTATCTTAATATCACGTCACCGCACCGCATATGAACGTCACAATACCGACTATGGATGTCACAAACCCATGTATCGGCGTCACAACATCACCTAATGACGTCATAATATCTCACATCACGACACCGCTAATCGAAGTCATAATAACCAACGCCACAAGACCACTATAGTTCAACTCCCAATCTCCTGACGTTACAATACCGTCTATTGCTTATTTATTATCTATCGACTTTTGAAAATCTAGTATCGGCGTCACAACATCACATATCGACGTTATACAACACCGGCTGTAGACGTCCAATAAAACCTGTCAAAACACCACCTATCGACGAATTATCGACGTGTCGTGTCTGCGATCCGTACCACCTCTTCAACGCAACAAGGAGCCCAAGGACACTCCCTTCTGATCTACCATAGACATCACGTCCGATACCGCATTGTACGTGTTGTGGCAGCCAGGTCCATTATGGCAAGCCTATAAGGTGTCTTTATTAAACCGGTATTGTGCGGTGAAAAGACAAAATTGTAACTTTCTTACAGCTTTGCTGTTACCTTTTGAACTCAGTACAGTTTAGTCAGTTAATACTGTTTTACTCAGTAATAGCACACTCGAAACTAATTTTTATCGTATAGTGTTATAATATTTTTATGCTCTTGCGCAGATAACCGAATATTAGGCCTGTTCACCCGCTAGTATACTGTAGTACTAGTAGACCTATGAGCAAATTAATATTGAATTAGTTCTTATAATTTGAGTATTGGTACTCAAGTACTGAAAGGATTTTAATTTTACCTAAGCTTGCAAAAAATACATCCCTCTAAAATTATGTATAAAAATTAGTAAAATTTTATAATTATATATATAAATTAAGTTTTCTAAGCATGGTATTCAACAATTCGTACAAATAAATACATATTACACACCCCTTTGACCTCTAATCTAAAATATATCTTATCTCCAGGAATGACAATAAGAAGATAAAGACTACCGTAGGAAAATTAGAGAAAACATAAACCGTTTCAAATGCTTTAGTATTAGTACATACAAAGGATTGAAGGATGGATTGTTAATGTTAGAGCCCATTGCGATGACTATAATATATGCTGTTCGTGGAAGTGAGCCGCGATGTCTTTGGTAGGCGCCCAAGGTTCAAGGTTCGCCTCCAGCTACGTCCAGCTACGTCCGGTTACCATGACCATTACCCATCATGGCTACTACGAGTATGTAGCTACTGTAGTAAATAAAATAGACTGAATAAACTTAAACAGAAGCTTTAATTGAACATAGTAGAATGACAGATAAACAAAGTTAACAGAAAGGCAGTACAGCTCAACTTATGACTAATATTGATACATATGAACATACTATTAATATAGAAATTAAAATTATAATATCTTCCACCCCCCTTAGAAGCGAATGTAGTCCCTCAAGTGAGTGGGTGGCTCAAGCCATCTGTCGCTTCTTCTACTGGCATTTTCGGAAATTGTGGTGCTATCGATGGGTCCAAGCAAATGAATGCTGAACCTGTTTCTTGAAAAGGGTTAATCGTTTAGGACACTCCAGAATGGATGTGTCCCACTATATGGAGCTAGATGACGCGTCGAAACATAAGATTCTCTTCCAACTAGATATCGGATATGGGCGTAACTGGATTAGCTTCTAAGAGCGTCACTTCTTCTATCAAAGGGTCAAATTTTGCACCAAGGTCTCGAACTTGCATCGCTATGAACTGTTGAACAAAGATCTCGTGAATCCGATACCTGAAAAATATGTCATAGATTATTTTTATAAACAAGAATATTATAACGTTTATACTGTTATAACGAACCATAAATAATACTTAATACTTTAATAATCCCTTCGCTTTTTTCTTTTTGTTTTTTTACTAAATATCCTTATTTACGTGTTGTTGTTCTAAAATCGATAGAACAGTCATTCATTATGAAGAATGCGAGTTTGCGAATAAATGTCATATGAATCCATCACAATATCCCTTGATTGTTTGCACTTTCCCCGCCAATACCGTGCAAAATATGCCCGACTGGCTGATTGAGATTGACAGCTGACTGGCCCACAAACGTCAAAGTCACGTGACCAACGGCCGGAGCTGCAGGTTCCTCGGAGCCTAGGCCTACTTTGTATTTATCAGAAAACCGATGAAAGTGCAATTTCGTTGTAAATACCAAATTAATTGAGTAACTATATCCAGTGGAATTAATAATTTAACAGTTTGTAACTCTTTTGTCATTTCCCGAAGACTTTTTTCCTTGAAGGCCGCAGATCCTAACATTACTAAATTACGAATTGACAGTTATAACACTATATACTGTATGAAATGAAATATTATAAATGCTTTTATTCACTAATCTTTTGATAATATAAAAGTCTATCACAAAGAATCTATTATTATACCAATTTAAATATAGGAAGTATTTTAAATAATGAAGAATATTTTCCGAAGTACTTTGACAGAGTGTAAACAGCTTACACAAGAATGGTTTCAAGAAAAAGTTTCAAAATCCCACAAATCCTATTTAAAATTGACTATTGCGATTTTACTTTCCATTTAAAGGAATCAAATGCCGCGCGGTACTTACAATGCAAGAGACCATGTCAATCTTTCGGTTTATATTTGATGCATTAGAGAGCAGTTAGTTGTCTGTACGTGTTTTGGTCCTCAGATGCCGGGCGGTACTGACAGTGCGAGAGAACATATTAATATCGTACTATTGTCTGTACAGCAAGCAATTGATTTCTGTTGAGATTAATTGCTTATCTCATTAATTAATGTTAATTGATTAATTGTTAATCTCTCTGTTGAGTAGTTAATTTGGTCCTCAGATGTGGTGCGGTGCTGATTGTGCGAGAGACCATGTCGATCGTCCTGCCTCTAGCCCTGGTATGACAATCGTTGTTTGCTTCGCATATGAATTTTTATCGTTTTTTCTTAAACTTATTTTTTACATCTTTTATAAACAATATTTGATTTTGTTTTGTTTGCATGCACTATAACAATCATATCTTGATTATTAATCTTGGAGAATGGTTGCGTCAAATTACTAATGATGAATATAGTTTCGGCTTTATTCTCCCTACCACACTGTACCAGAAAACCCCAGATATTACTTCAAAAACTACTTTTTGGGTACAGGAACCCAAAAACGGATATATCCAGTGTAAATTCAAATCTTAATATATGACATATACAATACTTTCTCTTCATACAATAAATTGAAGGAATTAAAAATGAACATACTTCAAACATTCGTTAGACGCAAAAAAATACGTAGTCGGAACGTTGCAATGATTAAAAGTTTTATTTTTGGTTGGAGACATTAATATACAGCCTCTCCACCACTAAAACTTACTTTTGTGATGTCTTTAAGCTTATTCTCCTTCTTATTTATTAGATATAAATAAGTGCGTGAGAGACGTATTATATAGACTAGGACTAGTAACTGCGAGGAATTTGATAACATGCACCTTTGTTGCTAATGAGAATTATTCATTAATAGCCTAATGAAAAGACTGGGACGGTGTATGTAGTGTTCTCTTGTGTGGATTAACGTCCGCACTATTGAATACTACGTTAATCCGCAAAGACCATCCTCATAATTAGACCAATTCGTAATTCAGAGGCCGTGGTTCGGATTCCACGTTAAATTGTAGGTCCCTTAGTTGCCATCGGCTGTTGGGCTATTAACAGTCCTGTCTAAGGAACATGTCAGCCTTAGTTAGTAACAAGACTACAAGATGGCGCCACAATCATCTTACACTCAATCCCCATTTATACTTGGCTTGAAATAACTAAATTTTAGTATGTTTACCATTTCAATAATCTAATCTAATCTAATGATAGAATATTGACAGCTGTGTACGTAAGAACGTAAAAATTTGGTCAAGATTTTGATCGAGATCCATCACATTATGAAGCGGATACTTTAACCACCAAACCTTCTAGCCAGTTTTAACTCTAATCCAAAACCCAAGTCCACATTTGTGGTTGGGCTATTAATTAATCACCCAATTTTCTTGGTTCTATTGAGCTATTATTAATTGATGATCCTGGTAAGTTAATCAGCTAGTTTTCGTCAGTATCAAGGCTACATATCATCAAATTCATTAGACGCATATTCACCTTAAAATGTCTACGTACCTAGTTGGTTCGATGTATATCGTATAAAAGTATAAAATACTAGTTGTACCATCATATTATCACAGCAATTATATGTCATTATGTGGGATAGTATTCCTTTGTCACATAAAAAGTTTATATAAAACGATTGAAGAATAAGAAAAAAGGAAATATGGCATTTCACTGAACGAAACATTAGTTGAAATATGATAGGTCACCACACCTAATAAATCAGATAAATTCATTTTATTCAGGAATAAGAATAAAAAATAATAAGTTTTTGACATGAATATCTTAATTCTTGTGGGGGGGTTGGCAATTTATAAGATGAAAATTTGAAACAGGAACCCATAGAAACTACTAGAACTATAATAGTATTGAATTTTTAATATAAGAATAAGAACAACTGTTTAGAAGAACTGAAAACATTCCTTTTAGACATATCCATAATCTAACCTATTTTCTACAGGGATGTAAATACATACATTATTTTATTTCCCTATTGCCTGTTTATACAACAATTTCAAGAATTACGCTGTTCTACCTGGCTTTAAGTTGTTAATTATTTTATTTATGTTAATATTGTTACATACTCATTACTGGTTTTTTTACTGTCTTGGTTCTTACTTATTCAGTTTGTCTTTATTTAACAGTTCGTATATTGCAAAAAAATAAAGCCATGATTCATAAGATCAAAGTATTTTTCAACCATTCTTCTAAAGTAAAAATAACTTTTCCATCCTTTATATTGTTTTTCTCACATAGGTTAATACAGGTCTCCAGAGTTATTCCACAAAGGATGAAATCTTTCAAAAATATGTTACCTTGAGCGTTGGCATAAAGGTAACTTAGGCTATGGACATTGCGACAGGGGACGTTATATCCCATGGCGCTTAGGGCGTCTCGTAACTGACCACGTGGTACACACCCCAGCTCATCGTTCTTGTGCAGTGCATAGACCTTTTTCCAAAAAGCTATTTTCGCCCAAAGATTGCTGAATTCAGAAAAATTAAGCGTGCCACTCTGATTACTATCCAGCATGGCGATAATACTCCTACACTCATCCTTTGAGAAACGTAACTCATTGCCTTCCTCATTAGACGACTGGGGCGAAAATATACTCTGTAGAAACGCAATAATCGTAGAGAGTAAAGAGGTATTTGTCAACAGAGTATTGTCTAAGATGTCTTTTAGTCCTGCCCAGTTCACTTCGCCCTGTCCCCGGGCTACGCCGTAGAACAGTTTTGCGGGGACATTATCAGGCGCAGCCCGGCCGTCTTCTTCCATTGGCAAGGACTTTGAAACTTTCACATCGTATGCAGAAATTATCAATATTCGTCCTTGTGTAAAAACTCTGAGTAAAAACTGCGACTCTTCGTTGGCTTCCATGGTACATGGTACCAATAAATAGTTTCCTGGGATCAAATTTACTGAATATAGGAAAATCTGGTTTGAAAAACTAGGGAACCCGTTTATAGGGTCATTTAATTGAAAATAAGATTGTTGTAAAGGAGTTGACATTGCTTTATCCAGTTTGTAAACGTAGAACGCGATTGGTGGTCGGACGGATCTTCCGCCTTTATTCCACTGACTCAACTCCATTACCACTGGATACGCGTCTTTCCGCCCATCTGGGCTTTCAATTTTGAGAAGATATTGCGGGTTCATGTACCTCGTTAACAAATCTGATCCCGCTGCTGTGATGTCCTTTACCCATTCTCCAGTTATAGTGACAGCATTCCAAATTTTAAATTTATCATCTATCCGTTTACTTTCGATGTACTGTCCTGGACCTATATGGCATACAGTCATCTTAGAGAAGTATTTTTCAAAATCTTCCTCACTCATCCAAAACTCACCGTCTTCTCTGCTTACGTAGCCCATCTTTTTCCGCAGCTCACGATCAATTTCCCACCACATCTTGCAGTCCTCATCGCTCCAATGTCCCCGCCACTCAGCCTTCCCCCACGGGTTCATGATCCTCACCAGGTAGAGTCCACGGTAGTCCGGGTCGTCGTCCGCGGCTTTGTAAACGTTCGTTATCGCGTAACTGTGCCAGGACACTATTCCTCTATCAGCTTTTTCCGATGAACATGTCACCCAAGCGCCATTCGTGTGTATTTCGTTTAACAGCCATTTAATGGACCTGAAGGGGATGATCACAAATTCTACAATGCCTCCGCTCAAGTTCTGAAGACTATGCATAGAGTATCCACTGACAATGGAGTCATACGAGTAATCTTTATCCTCTTCATTACAAAACTTTGCGTACGCCTTTTCTAATAGAGCCCCCCAAAATACATCGCCACTTAAAGAGTGGGTAAAAGCTAAGGTGTTGTTGTGGTTGTAGACGGGTAGCCGGTCGTCCACAACCACATCGTACCAATACCCGAGTCTCCAGAAGCGGAAGTGAAACGCTCCGACATATTTGTCACTATAGTTCTGATCAGTAGGCACCACTTTTTTAAAACACTTACGGTCTAAAGTTACCAACTCAAACGCTACTGCTGCCCAACACATTCCCAAATTTCCTTGTAGTACATCAAATCTACTCGGTTGACCATTAATGAAAATAGGGTTGTCGCAAAAGTCTCTAGGTCTCCTCCACGATCTATAAGGTGACGACTGCATGACGAATCTCTTGTCTTCCCACAATTTACCTGTGCCTTTAAGCATATGTAGAATCGACGCATAGTCTTCATTATATCTGTATTTCCTTACACTTCTCGACACCTGGTAATCCATTTTCCACTGCACAAATTTAGGTAGTTTGTTTAACAGGAAAAAACACTTTCAATTTGACTATTGTCAATAGACCAGCTGTTTAGTTTTGTCTACCTATGGTTGGTTTACAAATTTTCGTTAGGGATGATTCACTTTGTGGTTCACAATTAATTAGTTATAAAACTATCCAACATGTAGCAAACGATTAACAATATTTGTATTTACTTCCCTGAAGAAAAAAGGTTAGATCATGGTGGTGTCTGAAGGGAACGTTTCAGTTCATCCAAACAGCTGTTCTTATTTTATATGCTTCAGATTTTGGTCGTTCAAATTGCTAAAAATCTCCCCCCCAGAGCTAGGAAAAATCCATGTCAAAATATTTTATTTGAACTTCGCATTTGTAAATTGTAAGTTTTAATAAGATTGTATCGTTTAACCCCGAAAATGTGCTGTATTCAGTTATAAAAAGGCTATAAGTTTTTACGCTTCAATTATAGATCGTGAATTGTTTACTAAGATAGTCACACTAATACTAACAAGAACTTTATTTATAAAATCAAGACAGAATTTTAATCACAGAATGGAAGAGAATCTGTATTTTTGTAAATTGTTCATGCGTAACGATGTAAGTAATTTTTGAATTTTTTCCAATTTTTGATGCATGTTTGTGACAAAAGGAATTTTTGTTTAGAGTATTGTGAGTATTCGAGTATTTTGTGATCTTCAGGTAAGGATCTTTGTAAGGATACACAAGGACGAATATTGATAATCTCTGCATACAATGTAAAATTCACAAAAGCCATGTTAATGGAAGAAGACAGCCGGGCCGAGCCTAAGAAGCCCCCGCAAAGCTGTTTAGCGACGCAGCCCGGGGACAAGGCGAAGTGACCTGTGCATGTGCATGACTGAGGAACATCTTAGAGACAACACTTTGTTGACAAATACCTCATTTCTCTCTTCGACGGTCAAGTTTCTTCATAGTATATTTTGGCCCCAGTCATCTGATGAAGAAGGCAGTGAGTTACGTTTCTCAAATGATTCTTTTGGAATGCAGGAACATTATCGCTATGGTAATGAAAATGCAAGCTTAAATTTTATGAGTTATGCCATCTATTATGGGGAAAAACTTGTTTCTGGACAAAGGTCTATTAACTGCACAAGAACGATGAGCTGGTATGTGTACCACGTGGTCAGTTACGAGACGCCCTAAGCGCCATGGGATACAACGTCCCCTGTCGCACTGTCCATAGCCTAAGTTATCTTTACGCTAACGCTCAAGGTTAGGTTTATACATCTATACTATACTATACTATACAATCTTGGTTTATACTTTTATCCTTATACTTGATTAGTGATTTTTGCTTTACGATGTAACTCAGTTATTATCTTGCGTCTTTTTTGAACACAGAATAAACACAATTAAATTTTATGGTCCTCAGTATCACTGAACTCTTGAACACTTTTAATAGTGTCATCACGTTTATGAAACTAATAATTTGTCAACTACAAAATAACCTTGAATTTTCATAATTTATTTTTTACGAACTTTTTTATCGGAAAATCCTTTTACTTTCTTCCTTTATACATAGTATATAGAGAAAGTATTGTCTTTGTCAAAATTTTCAAATTTGAGTTGAGAGTGAATATATCAGTTTTTGGGTCCCCTGAATCCAAAAAAGTGGTTTTTGACGTGATGTCTGTTCGTCCGTATGTGTGTGTCTGGATGTGTACAGAGCCACAGCCTACCTCGTTGGTCCGATTTTGACGAAATTTGGAATGTATGTATATATTCTCCGTATCTCCAAGCGTTTTTTCACTTTTTTATTTTTAAGTGTATCTCACCCCTAAACTCCCTAAAAACGTGAAAATCCAAATTTCTCAAAAATGGCTCAAACGATTTTAATTAAAATTTGATAGTGCAAAAAGTACTAAATAATATGACAGCACCCGCATGTCTGTAAAAATTACGGTTTAAAAGTCATTAAATGAAAAAAATCTTTAAGCTTGCCGCGTATAATTTTATTACCACTATTGAAACCATCTTAAAAACTAAATAGATTAGTAATTTTAATTATTCGTCTACGTCTAACTGTTCCAGATAAAATTTAAATTTACTGTCCATGATAAACGCAGTATGTTGTCCGAGAGCGCCTAATGATGTTCTTATGGAGAATTAAAAAAAAAATTCTTCCTTATTTCTTAACCTTTTTCCATGAAACTTGGTATGAAGCGTAAGGTCAAATCACCCAACAAAACCCACTCAAAAATATTTGGTATTACAAAGGGGAGGGTCTCCCCATAAAATTCTAACAATTAATTTAACATTGTTTCCCTTGTTGTTACTTTAAGAAATTGGATGATTATTTTTTGATTTTTTAATTATTACATGATATTTAGGTAAACTTTAAAAATTATGATTGTTTTATTACAAATTGTCGTTTTTAAATTTACTTAAGGGAGAAATTATGTGTCAGTCCACAGGTACCGTTTATTGAGTCCTATTTGAACTGAGTAAGATATTTAAGTTATAAGTTATTCAACATACCAAATGCAATTAATTAGTCTTATATTCACTTATAACATTCGTTTTTGACCTCTGTCTGATTTAATTGCTTTTGTGTATTTTTAAAATTAACATTTCCAAGGTGTGATGGCATCCTTGCATTTAAATTACGGATCTGCGAAGGCCAAAGTGAAGCCTCTCCATTGCATTGGGACCAGTGGAAATAGTGGTAGACCCGTCTGCAGTCACCACCGTTGGCAGAACACAGACCGACGTGTGCATTCACCAACGCATAAACAAGTCAAGACTACGCCCGTCACACTTCACTCGTTGCTTAAACTGCTAATAACCTCTTGTAACTCACTTTAGAACGGTAATAATTAACTCGTTATAACTCACTCTCTTAATGACCTTTGCCAGTGTAGGTTTCACCTGGAAATGATTGAACAATGCCGCGTTTTTGCTTTCCTATTTACAATAGTAAACCGAGTTGAAGAAGTAATTCAGAGTTGATATTGCCCAACTCATGATATATTAATATATCAGTTTCAAAGTTCCAGATTGGTTTAAGTTCAATCTGTGGTTGAAGGTTACTTAGTTGACACATACTGTATTAGTGAGGGCATTTTTAATCGAACTGCATTTTCTTACTTTAACGATCGTGGATTGGGAAAACATAAATTTGAAAAACCAGTACAAAAATTTAGATATTTTGATACTACAGTGCTAGTTTAGACGACACGTCGCACCGCTACCTCGCAAAGCTGCATTAATTATAATAATGCAACCGACCAACTTAAAGCGTTTAGATTGTACAGAATTTAATATTGACTCATATTTAATGGATATTTGTGCTCAATACGAATTTGATTCTCCTGTACATGTACTGGACTAGCTAACTAACTAACTAACTATTATTCTCACTAATTAATCGGGTTTTTTCAAAATATGTTGCACGTAGCATTTCATTGATTTTAGGAAGATGACAATAGTACTGGTAAATAAATATTAATGTAAAAATAATTTGCTATGTTTGAACCATGCAATTTCCACTCCATTTCTTTTCGGGGTTTGTTCTTAAGCAATTCTTGGGTGATTTAACATGGTACACAACAATGGTCACAAGTATTGATTAAAGAGGGTTTTAAGACTACATCAAAATGAAATAGTAACTTGTTAAATGATTCTGACAACCATTCCAGGCAAAATATTTGTCATCCCTAAATTTACCTAAATTTATTTTCATCGTAAGTCGAAATCATGCATTCAATCCGATTAGGGGAGGAAACACCTACACCTACTGGCCGAGTGTGAGGCAATAGGTTAGAAGAGAGTGCTAGAAGCTTGGGAACACACCAGGTGGCAGTGGGAGATTTCCCAAAGCTAGAACCCCCCATAATACTAAACTTAATTAAGGCATTAGGACTAGAGGGGGTTCTCTAGGCAAGAACTGGAGACTAGTCTGGGGACACAATAGATCTCATAGGTCTACACTGCGACCTATGAGTCTATGAATCTTTCCCCCAGGTTTTATCAGTATCAGTATGCATTCATACCCCTTTGCGGAACAAAGTATAAATCAAATAATCCCTGAAGACACAGGATGTTTAGATGTAACGTCTAAACGCCTGGCACGATTGTATTAGTGTTTTGGTGCACGTTTTATGTTTTATTTAGTGACGAGATTTAAAACTATAGTTGAGAGTTAAAGGCATCAATTATGTATTTTAAGTTTTAAATATATTCAAATATGTTTACACTTATTCCGTACTCTAAAATTTGTCGATGCAGTTGTAGTTATAATGTTTATATATGGATCGTGAAAGTGCCTTGTTTTATTTTGAGCTCAGCTGTGCGTTGCTATTTGTGATGGGCTGATGGCTCTCCACTTCTGTTTATTGGAATTCTGTTGTTATTTCTATTGGTTTCGGTTCAAGGATGAGTTAGCGCCAGTAAATACACTTATATCTGGTGGTATTCGGCTGGCCCACAGTTTTGAGTGGAAAATCATTATTGTGCGAGTTACGCACAGTTAGTTATCATTAATCATTAAGTTACGATAGCCGGGCTTACACAATAAAAAAAGCTGTTAATTTAACTCCGGTTAATGGATTTCATGGCAGTTTTATCAGTAAAAAACCTGTATAAAACAGTTGACTTTGATCTGTGAAAGTGGCGTGGCTCAGGTGCCAGAACATGACGCTGCTCAGGGGAGCTAATAATCTGCCTAAACATGATTGATGGCAACCTATGAAATCTAAAAATGTATTCTCCATTTTAAAAATGGTAAAACTCCAGATACCCTTTGGAGATAGAGAAAATCTCAAAACAATTGGAGGTAGTTATTTTTAAAAAAATTGTGTAGTTTTTTGAGATGATTCTAATAGTGACAGATAAGTTGTTGTTTTAGAATTACAAGTGACAAACGCAAAAATATAATTTTGGGGTACAAAACCCTTCCAAAATACCTCTCCTGATTGATCGCTATGTCTGGATTACGAACTCATTAGAGTAAATTCAGGAATACACAACATTTACATTACATCATATATATACAATTTTTATCCACTATCTTTTTTGGTCTCTAGGCACCCCAATACGGAATAAATAACATGATCCCGGGCTTAAATCTTGCCATGAGACCTACGGTAATAGCTTCTTCCCTATGGCAAATTCGTTAAAATCCTTTAATGTTACAAAAACATTTTGTGGAACATAAACATTTCCAACACAGAAACATGATCATGTGATAGGGTAAGTGAAAGGCCATAGAATCCCGAGGGAAATGATAGGGGTATTTTTTATCCATTATTATGCCTACCACTTTCTGGATTTTAGTGTTATTTTTGAGTTAGATCATGGTAGTATAACGTAGCGGGTTGGAAAACTTGGGAAGTTAATTTCTCCTTGGCGCCAATCACGGGTCGATTGTCACGACCTCTACCGTGATCCGCGTCGGTCGACTCATGTGAGCGTTCTGCGGGAGACCTAGAAATAGATCGTACATGTCTGTTAGAAAATACTGTACTTGATAAATCGATGACACAGTTTAGTCTTTTACAGTAGTAAAAGATTAATGTTTGTGAATTCTATATACAGAGTAACAGTTAACTCTTAGGAAAACTGTATAGCTTTAAAACGAAAAAAAGATGTATCGCAACGAAATTCGGCGTATTACTGGAACTATAATGGTAATCTACTTTTTTGAGACCCGATTTCAGGTGTTGTCAAGTAAAATAGCTATTATTTCATTCCAATTTGTGTGCTGCTTTATGAAAATATTGTAATTCCTCATGGGACGAACAAATGAAAAGTTGGAGAAAATTCTTAATTAGCAGTGTAAGTGAAATTTTGTTTAGATTGTGGGTATTTTGAATAGGAATACTATGGCTGGAAACGAATTTCAAAAGGTTGATTAAAAACAAAATGGCAGCGATTTGGAATTCATAACCTTTAATTTTTAAACAGTCGCCATTTTTTTGGATCATCCTTTTGGAATCAAGTTTAAGGAATCGTTTTCTATCAATTAAGACCGTTATCTAAATGTCCATATTAACCTGGGCTTGCCTTCAAGATTTTTAACTTAATCCGCATGGGCTGGTCCCTATAGGTTCCATCCGATCACCATGTACACGACCAAATACGTTCCTTTACCATTAATTATATACCAAATTATGATGTGATATCGCATTTCGTTTTAGTCATGAAGTCGCCATAAGAATTAGTTGTGGCCCTGTAAAACATGTCAATAGGTAAGCATAGTTTACATTTAATTGAACCAATACTCAAACGTCAACATCGAAATCTTAGTCAAGTATGTTACTATACGGTACCAGGTATTTGTTATCAATGTATCCAAATACGAGCAAGATTTGTATATCTCGATAAATGCTCTGACGAATTTCAAAGTTCTAGATAGGTCTAATGTCCAGTAAATTCACGGTTCTCTTTTTATATTCAGTTTAAACTCTATAAAAATAGCTTTAAGCTTATGGAGAATCAAATGTAAACAATACAAATCAAAACATCTGTTTACAACCGTTTGACAGCAATGTTGTTGATTGAAGATAGTGGTGAACTACGAATAATTGACTGGGACGGTGGTGACGTTCTTTAATCCAGATACTTGGAAGTCACGAAGTGTGGATAGTTGTGAGCGATGGTTGGTGGGTGTAGTGTTCTCTTGTGTGGATTAACATCCGCAGTATGGAATACTACGTTAATCCACAAAAACCATCCTCACAATTAGACCAATTTGTAATTCAGAGGCCGTGGTTTAGGTTTAACGTGGATTCCACGTTAAACTGTAGGTCCCTTAGTTGCCATAGGCTGTTGGGCTAAAAATTAAGAGTCCTGTCTCAGGAACATGTCAGCTCTAGTCAGTAACAAGACTACAAGATCGCTCCACAATCATCTTACATGAGTGTAATCCTCATTCATACTTGGTTTAAAATACCTACCTTGTGAATATGGTCGCCATTTCAACAATCTAATCTATGTTAGGATGTGAATAGAGGTTTTGCATAAATATTTATTTTATGTTTGTAATAAATGAAAAATTATCAAATTAGTATAAACCATTTGTAAAAACTAAAGGGTAAAATAAGTGTGCGAAATAAAAGTAGAGAAAAGTACTGTATTTCCAAAATCTTTCGTGTTTTGATAGAAAACTTATTTGTTGTATTGTTTGAAGCCACTGTAACAAACTAATTGGTGTGAATTAAATTTCCTTTTTGCTTTTAAACCCTCATTCGGTATCTAACACAATCAGTTGACCACAGGCTATTATTAGTCGTAGGAATAATTATGTTAGCTCCAACAATTGAGCCTGGCTAAACACTCTAACCCACATTTCCGTACAACTACGTCGTAGCTCTCTGCCAACGCGGAGGATTCATGATTATGAGATTAATCCCCGACAAGGTGATTATATTTTTGTTTAGAGTTTATGCAAGTCAGTAAAAAAATGTATGCGTTAATTGTTCAATTAAATACTATCATTTTTGTTTTTATTAGTTTTTAATTCAAGAAAACAACTAAAAACATCATGTTCTGTTGCCGACATAATTAAAACAATAATTACTATTTAGATTACTATTATATTTATTTCCTTAAAATTGTCCTATTCTATCCGAGCATTGCTCGGTCTTCCGGTATTGAATATGAACAGTGAAAATAGTTAGAACAAACAATGAATATTCAAGTGAATTTCAGTGAGATACGAGTATATCTAACAGTATATTTCATCATTCCACAAAAAAAACGATCACTGAAATAATTATAAATTAATTGGAGAGGTGGTCTCTAAATGACACCAACAATAAGATACCAACGTGCAACGGTAAGATTAGTTTATGAATATATCAATTGAGCCTTGAACGAGGTATTGTATGAAAACCTCGGAGTTATGTGTCGTAAATCAAGTTTATATCCTTGTCAAATGACTTTGCTTTCGATGTCAGCGGAGGAATAATGTAAAACTTTTAAATCTACTCATGAAAGTGAAGCTTAGGTGTTAACTATAAAAGTCCCACAAGTCCACAAGTATTAAAGTGGGAGGTTAGTATTCCAACTTTACTTCATTTAAATTTCTTTAAAAAAATAAGAAACATTTATAACTAGTTTTTTACGCAGACTCTTTAATCCTAGACGTAGACGTAGTTCGGCATTATTTAACCAATCTTCTAAAACGTTAGACTGGGAATTAGGTGTGTCCTGTAATCCAGCTACATTGAGATAAAGAATAGTGTTATAAGCGATGACTTGTGAATGTGATATTCTCTGGCGTGGATTAACGTCCGCTCTATTGAATACCACAATCATCCTCATAATTAGACCGGTTAGTAATTGAGAGGCAAAATAGTTGTGTTTCGGATCTTACTCTACAGCAGGTCGCTTATATATCATTGGTTGTTGAGCTATAAGTTAACAGTCCTGTCCAAGGAACATGTCAGCCCTAGTCAGAGGAAAAACTACAAGATTGCACCAAAATCGACCCACATTTTTTTTGTTTATACTTAGATTAAGTCGCCACTTCAGGTAAAAGTATTAAAAAGTAAAAGCGAAAACGCATTGGTGGTTTGCGAGATTTGAACCCGGGAACTTGGGGACCGAGGCCCTGCGCTCTCCCTCTACGTACATGCCTAGTGGTGAAAAGGTTTTTATTTTTGCAAATACGTGTACGATGTATTTAATTAATTTAAAAATAAATCATGTAATAAGCATGACATTCAAAATCAAAATGACAGCATATGTGTTTACGTGGTTATGAGTGACCACCCATGAAAAACAATAATTAAAACTATTTTCTTTTGAACGTTACTAACGTTATAAAAAAACATAAAAACTCTGAATTAATGACATTTTCTTTAATGTCTTTAAATAATTTTAATGATCATAACAGATAATATCAAACTAGACGCACGGTCACAGTCAATATGTCCTGCATCTTATTTAGGATTCTTAAAACATTTTTTGTCTCTCTTAAATAATTCGATGTTCGGATAACGCTAAGCAAACTATGACAGACGAACTGTGGTGAAATCACCCACCTCTGTGATGCGAACATAATAGACGACCGAAAGAGATGCCAACGATAAAACGCCCAAAAGCTTTGTGGTCCGTGTGGTCTAGTCGTTAAAGTTGATTGCACATCACGGATGTAGGGGAATAACCATGTTTTATTGCAAGCAGTAAATTTCACGCCGTACATGGCTGGAACTCACAATCAACTCGATAATACCGACTAGTAGGCCTAGTGGTCGAATGAACGAGGTTGAACTGCATAAATACCGGTTGACTATTCATGAAGGTTGCGGATTCCTAGATGGACGTGTTTTAAATATATTGTAAATTGAGAATAACCCTTAAGCCAGCGTTAATGCTTTGTCATCCAATTGGATGGAATAAGGAACATGACAAGTTTCACAAGTGCAACTTGGTACTTTACACGCATAGGTTTGTACAAATAGATCTATCATTAAACAAATTACATGAATATTTTTTGCAAAATTGATACAAAATCAATTTAAGTATCAGTAGACCCATCTCTTGGATCAGTTAAGTACGAGTAGCCCATCTCTTGGATCGATTACGTACGAGTAACCCATCTCTTTGATCTGTTAAGTACGAGTAGCCCATCTCTTGGATCAATTAAGTACGAGTAGCCCATCTCTTGGATCAATTAAGTACGAGTAGCCCATCTCTCGTATCAATTAAGTACGAGTAGCCCATCTCTCGTATCAATTAATTACGATTAGCCCATCTCACGTATCAATTAAGTACGAGTAGTCCAACTCTTTGGTCAATTAAGTACGAGTAGCCCATCTCTCGTATCAATTAAGTACGAGTAGCCCATCTCTCGTATCAATTAATTACGATTAGCCCATCTCACGTATCAATTAAGTACGAGTAGTCCAACTCTTTGGTCAATTAAGTACGAGTAGCCCATCTCTCGTATCAATTAAGTACGAGTAGCCCATCTCACGTATCAATTAAGTACGATTAGCCCAACTCTTTGGTCAATTAAGTACGAGTAGCCCATCTCTTGAATCCCGGGACGACAACGCTCCCTCTCACTTTTGTTATCCATTATAAGTTTAAAATAAACACTTCGTCGATGATTTATAGTCTCCCAGTCTCGGTGCTCTAATTTTAAAGAAGTCGCCGAGCAATGTTGTCCAGTCTGTCTAGACTGCATCAACTCACACTATTAATTAACTATCTACATAATTAATTATTTTAAAAATTATGATTAGATGCTGCAAATTTACACAAAGGAATTGTAGGTATCATTTAAGACTAACAAGCATAAAATGAATATTTACCCATCAACCCTTTTGTTGGACATTGAATTGCCAATACTCCGGCAACGGATACGAAATGTTGGTGTAGGCCTAAGCATTCATTTGGCCGAGATTGCTGGTATTCTTTAATCGTTATCTATCGATTTATCTGTACTTGAAAGTCATTTAAATGTCTGCCATTAAATATTACGAGCCGCTACCATTAAATCTGAGTAGAAATCAGGTTTAATTCAGGTATAAATAATATTTTCTTATTGATATCTGTTTAACATTTTTTTAAATGACAAGTTTCAATAATTTATGATTAATTATTCTACAAATGACTTTGAAATTAAGGCTGTGTTAACTCATGTAGCAAATCTAAGTATTTTTGTCTCTGCTATTGTATTTATTTTTATGATAGTAAAATAATTTTGAATTTAAATTCATACAAAATTATATTTCTTTGTCGAGAATTCCTATTTTTCATTCTTGGGAGAATCGTGACTAGTAAAATCGTTTCTGATCTTTAACTTATGGAGTGCTGATTAGGTTTTGGAACACTGTACATGGATTTTATAGAGTTAAATATGAATATTCTATGTCTACTTTCAAATAGTTGTATAACTATAAAATTTATTTGGTCAAGTAATACGAGTATATTTCATCAACAATTTCAATCCCCATAACCTTCCACTATTGGTTGCTGCCAAATGGTGTCAAATTTGTTTTAGAAGTACAAGTTCAAAACAATTCTACGCTTCATCATCAGCTTCAGTGTTGTTTTCTTATTTGTGTAGCCCATCGAGGGCGTTTGTCATGAACAATTCACAAATAGCATTTATTTCACATTTTAAAATATTTAAAACCCTTTTAAATATTTTAAAATGTCGATTAGCTGTCTTTCCTGTACGCCCTTAGAGAGCTACAAAATAAAATTCGCTAAAAACACACTGTAAAGAAGCTGATGATTACCCTAGAATGGTTTGGAACCGGTTCTTATAACAGAAAACTGAAAACATTTGGCAGCTACGTCATAGAGATATAGGGTTGATAATAAGGCCTTGATGGATAAACACAATTCCCGGGCAAAATCATAAGGGCTAATCAAATCCGTTTAAGTCCCTTTTTCTTTCAGGTGTTAAATTAAACGTTTGTTGTCAAATGAGCATGAACGGATGAGGATGTGACATCATCGTTCACAGCTGACGAGATGCTGTTGCTCACAGATGTATCGATGTAGCGTTGCCATGGTAACGGAGACCTCAGTAGCCGCCACCTCTCTCTCAATCATCAAGCTAACTCAGGTTTCACCTCGAGTTAGCTTGATGGCTTCGTCACTATTAGATTGTTGTTCGTCATTACATCATAATCAGGCCTCTATAGGCCCTATTGGCCTAATGATAAGAAATGATACCGTAGTAGGTATCCTCTGCAACGATCTCAAAAACAGATTCTATACTCGTAATTTTCTTTAAATTTGGAAAGTAACTAATTTCCGCGTAAAAATAGATTCTAGATGCGTTCTATGACCAGTAAAACTTCAGATATGCTTTTAAAGTTGTTGGACATGAAAACCCCAGCATCTGAAATATTGAAATTCAAATAAAAGCAAAAGAATACCCAATCAGACGTCTTAAATAAAAATTGACTTCATCACCAAAATTGCTAATTAGTTGTTGATTGAATATATCATGAAATGTGTTTATTTAAAATGTTAATTATTTAAATAGCTAACGTCAATTATTATTATTTGTTAAGTTTCTTAAAAATATCTAAAACAAAAACATACTTGGCAATATAAGTTTTAACTGATATACGCTCGGTCATATGGTACTAAAATATAGACTTATCACCTTAAAACTTAATTGATTAATCGTAATTATCATTAATTTGATATATTTTAACTGGATAAATTTAAAATCGGTTCCTTAAGTTTGAATTAGTTAGTAGTTGACATCCAGTAATAGTATCTGTATATCCCAGTAATAGTGGACGTCATGTTGCGTATACGTGGTCCTGTGCGTGACAGGGAGTTATAGCGTCAGGTGAGTCAAGGGTTGAGTCATCCCTTAACCCATTACCTGCACGGCTCGGCTCGGCTCGCAACAGCACAGCACAGCAACAACTGGGAAATGAACAATACGACTCCGACCCTAGTATTGTGAGATGGCGAGATGAATTAAACTGTTTGTCAAAGCAAGTAACATGATTGAACAGACTTAAAATTGTTACAGTTTGACTCTAGCCCTCTGGACGTGTTTGTTCCTTGTATTACCAACGAGACACTTACTCAATATTTAAGCAACTTATATATGCTATTAGATTGTTGTTCGTCATTACATCATAATCAGGCCTCTATAGGCCCTATTGGCCTAATGATAAGAAATGATACCGTAGTAGGTATCCTCTGCAACGATCTCAAAAACAGATTCTATACTCGTAATTTTCTTTAAATTTGGAAAGTAACTAATTTCCGCGTAAAAATAGATTCTAGATGCGTTCTATGACCAGTAAAACTTCAGATATGCTTTTAAAGTTGTTGGACATGAAAACCCCAGCATCTGAAATATTGAAATTCAAATAAAAGCAAAAGAATACCCAATCAGCCGTCTTAAATAAAAATTGACTTCATCACCAAAATTGCTAATTAGTTGTTGATTGAATACATCATGAAATGTGTTTATTTAAAATGTTAATTATTTAAATAGCTAACGTCAATTATTATTATTTGTTAAGTTTCTTAAAAATATCTAAAACAAAAACATACTTGGCAATATAAGTTTTAACTGATATACGCTCGGTCATATGGTACTAAAATATAGACTTATCACCTTAAAACTTAATTGATTAATCGTAATTATCATTTGATATATTTTAACTGGATAAATTTAAAATCGGTTCCTTAAGTTTTGAATTAGTTAGTAGTTGACATCCAGTAATAGTATCTGTATATCCCAGTAATAGTGGACGTCATGTTGCGTATACGTGGTCCTGTGCGTGACAGGGAGTTATAGCGTCAGGTGAGTCAAGGGTTGAGTCATCCCTTAACCCATTACCTGCACGGCTCGGCTCGGCTCGCAACAGCACAGCACAGCACAGCAACAACTGGGAAATGAACAATACGACTCCGACCCTAGTATTGTGAGATGGCGAGATGAATTAAACTGTTTGTCAAAGCAAGTAACATGATTGAACAGACTTAAAATTGTTACAGTTTGACTCTAGCCCTCTGGACGTGTTTGTTCCTTGTATTACCAACGAGACACTTACTCAATATTTAAGCAACTTATATAAGTATATATAAGTATGGCAATTCTGATTTTGAGTTTAGTTAGACCTAGTAAGCTACGGTATACTTAGGTTAACGAAAATCCTTTTTAAGTATAAAGACGTTTTTCTTATGTAAAAATCCCGAATACATTAAATGTGTTTTGTGGATTGAAAATAATTATAAAACCTCCTTTGAGTACAATGGAAATTATTAATTAACACACTTATATTATGATTGTTGATATGCACTTTGATTCCTCGCTCGCTATAATTTTAATTTTCGGAATGCATGAAACTTAATGTGTGTTGCTGAAATTGTATGAAATGAGTAAGTTGGTAGACTATTTATATCTCCAATTAAAGATTCTGTGAAAATAAGGCCTGTGTTCTGTTGAAGTCTCTTTTCTTAAATAATTTACCTTGGATTTAATCTCAAACGAAGATTTTCACTATTCAAAATTAAGCCATGTTTAATTATACCTCCTCCTCTGAAAGAATAGCCGGGATAACCTGAATGATTCAAAGGCTTGCAAGTACGTTTTACGTTTGTATTGTAAGTCCTCAATTAAATTTCGACCTATGAAGAGACAGCTGACAACCCATCACCGCCAACGTGCAATGTTAAGTGTGGGATAGCGACAGGCGGCAGATCACACAGAGTAATGATTTCAGGGCAAGATAATTACTCTGTGCCGATCTAGCGCTTGATCAGCTGATCAGCGACTAAGCGGATTGCCCCGTGTCAGAATGAGTCCCTATGAGCCGGATCTTGGTGATGAACAATCAATGTAATCAGACCGTTAATTACCATCATATGTGGCAATCAATAAGTGGTTAGGTTTATGTAATATGTCGGTCATGCTTCTGAGATTTTATATGTGAATAATAAAAATAAATAAATTTCGAATAATAGGTTTTCTGTATCTCACTCATAATATGAGAAATGCAAAAATGCTACCACACATTTTATGGGCAGAAATCTGAGCGATAAGAGTTATCGCAAAACTTATAACAATAAATACTTTAATCAATCTAGATTAAGGATAATTTAGATTAAGTTAAAGTGAGTTTAGGCTACATGACCTACAGTAAAAAATGATTGGATTTACTTCGCTGTGGGAAATAGGTTAGATCATAGATATATCTAAAGGGAATTTTATGTTCATCTAAACAGCTGTTCTTATACTTTTTCTATTAGCGAATTTCCCATAGGGAAGAAGCTATTACCGTAGGTCTCATGGTAAGACTTAAGCCCGGGACCATGTTATTTTTTCGTCTTTAGATGCCCAGAGTCCAAAAACAATAGTCGTTAAAATTTATATATATATATATATATATATATATATATATATATGTATGTATATATATATATATATATATATATATGTGTCTGTTAACACGATAACTCTCGTAAAAATGGTCCGATCGAGACCAAATTTGGTAGAGACGTGTATTCCTACAAATGCTCGGACGAGTTCGTAAACCAGACATATCGGTCAATGGGAACGGGTAGTTTGGGTGGGTTTTGTACCCCAAAATGGGGTTTTTTACGTTTTTCTCGTGTAATTTTTAAAAATTTCTAATTTTATATTTCACCATTGGAATCTGCTTAAAAAACTACACAATTAAGTTCCTTAAAGTTTTTCTCTATCTTCAACGGTTACCGAGATATTAAAAAATCTAAACACAGTACATTGTATTGTGGGGCTCCAATGTTAATCTTATGGAGGATAGGAAAAAATTAATATTTCCCATATTAATCAATATTTTTGGATAAAACTTGATATTTAGCTTTATGTGGTTGAGATCTATCCATTTATGCTTAAAAATCATAGTTTATGTGTTTATCATGGCAGCAAACCTGCATACCCTTTTTCCATATTAGTCATATAGGGAATAGGCAAACTCCTTTATTTATGGACAGATGTTGATGAAAGTTGGTATGAATGTTAAGATAAAAATTATTTATGGTAGAAATTACTACTTTCAGTGTTCCTCACAGCAGCTAACCTGCACACTCTTTCCCATGTTAATCTTATGGAGAATAGGCAAATAATTCTCACGTTTATGGAAAGATTTTTATAAAACTTGTCATATATTTTTTATTATTTTTATATTATTGATTTGGAAATTCGCTGAGTACGCAGGTCTGCTGCGACGGGGGTATTGATTACCTAATAAGTTACATTAAAAATTAAGTGTCAGGCTACAGATATTATTATATCATGTTGTCAATAATACTATTATACTTATCTATCTTGTACAACACGAAAACTATATTGATAAGGAATAAAATAACCACACACTCACAATGTTTGGCAACAATGTTTTTTTGCCTTATCAAAAAGTCCAGTTAAATATAAAATCTAAATTAAATTACTCCTCGTAGCTTTGAATCATTTTTTACACATCATTAAACTAATTGAATAATATAGAAGAATAAAAATTAATGGTTTGAAATCAACGAATTTCATTAGTGTGTGGTGTATCTGTGTATGCATTGGGTCTATTGAAATAACTGACAATACGTGATACAAGCATATGTTAAAGGGTTTACTGAAACAAATATGAACCACTTTTATCTAAATTGTGTTGTTCTGTGCGTTTTGTGACTTGTTTACATTACGAGGAGTGTTCTTTTTGTACCGTCACAATTAAAATGATTGTACGAGATTACTATAAAAAATATTGATATGTCATTGAAATAAAATAATTGCTTGTCAATCAGGGTTTTTTAGTAGACATCTTACTTATCAGTGTATTAGTCTTCGTTAATTTGCTCCATAATTACAGTTAACTGGTTGTGTCTGGTCTGGAAAGCAAATTAATGTGTCATTTCTGTCTATTAGCTATCATTCACATAACGTTACTAATAACACTGATCAACAAAATAATAATTCGTATTACTCAGGTCGAAATATTACCGAAAACATTGCCTATGTCATATCTTTGATCCATTTAAACGTTATTCCAGTTAAAAAGTGTTTCTATCCATCCGGTTTATCAAAATTGAGCCAATAAATATCCTATCATTGTTTAAAAAATAGAGCGACTAAAAAATAGAACACTTATTTTTACAATAGTTTTACAATAGAAACTATTAATCTTTCGTTAATTTGTTACTAGTATGTATAGGAAAGGTACCTAGTTTGTTATCACAACATTTGAATTCTTTTCGCCCGTGCAAACAAAAGAAGGACTTCACGATTTCTACATTCACGATGACTGTTCCGAGCGCCAGCTGCCAGTTGAACCTTATCTTATCTCTGCACAGCTTGCCTGACGTGGGTTTGAGTCGCTCGTCGGTTCATGAGCGTCGCACATATTCAACAGTTGAGGCAGACTCGGGGTCAAAGGTCAACTGATTCGACCCTCCCTGTGTTCACGCCAAGTCGGTCACCGGGACCTTCTGGGGTATTCGCTGATATAATTTATAAACTTATACTTATTGATACTATCTCCACGTAAGGTTCCTGCTGAGAGGTTGCAGCAATATCATGTTCAGAGGTTATTGTGGCCGTAGTAAGAACTATTTAATGACGTCATAATGTGAGATGTAATCAGATCCCATCTTGCTGTCAGAGGGTCCTTGAGCACAACTGTGCCACAGTAAGGGAACAAGATCTGATAAGTGACGTGGTCCGGTAAATACTGTCAGAGGCTGTGATAATCGTGACATTAGACACTAGCACACGAGGTCAGGCTCCCAGCATCATGAATGCGTGAGTTTTCATGCGTTTTAAGTTAACCCACGTTAAAACTGCAGGTCCTCAGACGCCATCGGCTGTTGGGCTATTAATTAACAGTCCTGTCTATGGAACATATCAGGCTTAGTCGGTAACAAGACTACAACATCGCACCACAATCTTCTTAAACCCATTTCTCATCCATACTTGGCTGAAAATACTTATTTGGATACAACGCTTTTCAAAAGGAAATAGTAATCCCGCAAAATCTACAGCAAAAATGTCCCCGGGTATTGTTGTACCACGTTGTGAACCAAATTTTACTTCAACTATTTTAAGTTTCATTATATTTTTATCACGTACCTAGTTAAATAGTGAATCTAAATATATAAAACAAAGTCGTGTTAGTTACACGCATTATAACTCGAGATCGGCTGGACCAATTTTAATGATCTTTGATTTTTTTGATTCGTCTCTGCTCCGGTCATGCTTTTAGGCATATTCAGTTTCCATAAATTCAATTAGTTTCCATTTTATAGCGTTTTAAATTTCTAATGTTAACCTTATGGGGGATAAGTTTGTTTACAAATTTTTTAAAATCAAAACATTTGATTTCTTAAAATAGCTGTTGGTTTACTCTCCGTTAGCAATATGCTTTACTATCCAATGCCATATGAATCATATAATGTAAAACTATGAAGTAAATACGTGCTGTACAAAATGAACAGCATTATTCGCCACGTTAATAGTTTTCTTCTTTTGGGAATTATGTACTGTATTTATTTATTTTTTTATTTTCTGTATGATTAAAAGTAACGTGTTTATATATTTGCCAAATAGAATAATCACAATGTTTATACAGATTAGGTTTATTATAATAACCAGCTGTTGAATATTTAAAGCTTTCAAAACGAAGCCGCATTTGACTTCACAAAATGGCCAATCTTAAAGTTAACATGTATTTTCTGTTAGAGGTTCGAAGTTCGCCGGGTCAGCTAGTTATCAATAAGAAACATTCGCAGGTATGGAAAAAGAGTTGATAAAATGTTGAATAATATTTTAAACTCATAAAGCCATTTAGGAAAATGTGACTTATAAAACTGATTCTGGCTAAATTTACTTATCGAGCGTATATTTGAACTTATGATATCATCGTTATATGAGTTTTTATTTTTGTTAACTCCGTACTAAGGTCACCGAAATGCTGTGCTGAATTGCGTCTGAACATTCTCACCGAGTCGTGTCTGAACAATCTGTTTGACTGGTCACAAACAAAATCATCGTTATGAGGATGACAGTGGAGACCTTGAGCGCAGCTCGCGCTCTCCTCACGACTCCGTAACCTAGGAGCGTGCCGGGGATATCCGACATGATAATACCGTCAAATGTGCTGTGCACAACTGTGCTGTGACGGCGTCAACTGTGCTGTGACGCCGTCAACTGTTCTATGCAGAACTTTGCTGTGACGCCGTCAACTGTGTTGTGATACCGTCAACTGTGGTGTGCAGAACCGAACTGTGATACCGTCAACTGTGCTGTGCAGAACTGTGCTATGACACCGTCAACTGTGCTGTGATGCCGTCAACTGTGCTGTGTAGAACTGTGCTGTGACTCCGTTAACTGTTCTGTGCAGAACTGTGCTGTGACACCGTCAACCGTGATGTGCAGAACTGTTCTGTGACACCGTCAACTGTGCTGTGCAGAACTGTGTTGTGATACCATCAACTGTACTCTTTAAATCTCTCAAAAACTATTTTTTGATATATTGGGAACACACCATAATTCTGCGTTGGTAAAAAAATTCTTTCACGGAATTTGACGAATCTTTGTCCGCAAATGTATTTAAAAATATTTTTCGTATTTTTTAAATAAATTAATTTTCTTTAACTTAACATTTATTGTTTCAACACTTGTATGTTTACAGGTACTTGTATGTACCTGTGTATGTTTGTATTACATAGTTTATCATGTAAAAGTTAATTAGGTATCTTAAAATGGTAGATGTAATAATCACGAGTAAGTACGAGCAATCAAGCAATCAATAAGTACGAGCGATAATCATTACTCGGTAACGTCGACTGCAGTCTGGACCACCAGTATTGGGGTATGCTGATCTCGGCTTGTCTCGAAGGCCTACTCGGGAGGCGGGCTCGTTGTGAGGGAAAGGCGAGCCGTGATTTAGTAAGCCGAGATAACAATCAAGACCTAAATACAGAAGTCCATACTCTGAGCGACTGAGTTGGGACCTAGATACAGACCATAGGCTCTAGCCCGCCGGCATTGGCATTTGTGTCGATACTTACTAAATAGAGAAATTCGACAAATATCTCTGTATTTAGACTACTCTTTCGAATAACATTGAATCAACCGTAGAAACCCTTAAGGTATATTCTTCCACGAGCATTACCAACCTCCTTCCACAGATCCACTTATATTTGTCATAGGATTCTTCTTGCTAGCAAAACTGTTTTAAATGCTCTGCTATGGAATAGTCTAGTTTGCACTCAAACTAAACAAACAAGTCAGTTACGTAAGTGAATTACCACTGAATTCCTACTTTATAATAATTCATTTCCATTGTTTAAATTTTAATATTTGCCGATTCAGGTGTAGGTATAAATAAAGTTGTATTTCTATTAATAAATCGATTACTCTGACTGACTGAATATATAAATTGTATGAATCGTTTGAACAGTCCGACATGCCGAATAGTACAAGCAATGGGTTGCCGGGTCGGGCTTGAATTCATTAGTCGCTAACTCTCAGAGAATCATCTGTTGACCCTTGTTGGAGACAATCCAGCTGAGTAAGATGCCGAATGAGGCGATCCGCAGCCGTACGGGACAAGTAGCCCAAGGAGACCCGCGCCGGGAGCACCGCGACCAGAGATCACACACGAATAACGGACTTGCTGTTGCAACCATTGTTGTTCACGCATGCGCAGTAACGGGAAGTGTAGCCTGAACAACTATTAGTTAAGCGTTTTAAGATGTTTCGTATTCGACATATCGATTTAAATCCACGATACATTCGTTGGATCTGCTTAAGGATGCAGCTACTGTATCTCTAAAAAACTTGCTGTCTTCCTATTTCCGTAATGGAAATCAAACACATAAAGTGAATTTTGTATATTTCTAATACAAGAATTACAATAATTGGTGGATGGGTTCGGAATCCAACTGGTGACCCTGGGATTATGATTTTCGCATGTTATCACAAGCTATTCAATTTGATGTCATAACAGGAAAATTATTCATTAAATTGGAATTTTTATTATATTAACTATGTTTGGTAGTTTATTTAACTGCTTGCGTGTGCATTCTATTTAGTTGTCACCTTTAAATAATTTAAAACAATTGTATTACTTTCTGAGATAAATCTAAGGAACCGTTTGATTCTCGTAGATTATATACTGTACACCATAATTTGTAGCAAAACATGGAGACTTGACTTCAACGTGATATATAGTAATAGAGGATATAAAGGGTTTTTGGTCATTGTTATTTAAAGTTCTTTGGTGTTATATTTGGTGTAACTCTTCTGGTCTGATAGGATCAGTCGTTTCAAAACAGTGACTATGAAAAACACTGCTAGTCAATGTTGCGTCCATAGAATCTAACGAAGTTCGTTGTTAAGACTGTGAAGGTTTTCATTATAATTGTAGCTTGCAACCATGCCAATTATAATTTTTAAACTTTGCTGGAGGTATGTAATTGATTGAGAATTGCTTTTCTGATTGATAAGTTTCTTCAACAAGTCATTTCAGTCTTATTACTTTGCGTTACTAACTTCTCGTAGTTTACATATTTCGTTACCACCAATATGCTAGTTCAAAGTTGACGAATTCTCATACGAAGACATAGGCTCCGGTATCCCTTGACGATTCATTGTCGTTTATCCCCAAATAACCTTCACCACAAGCCAAGGGCAGAGAAAAGTGTTCAAACCACACCGAGAGCTCATTATCATCTTCATACAACTTGCATTCAACTCGCTCAAGGTCGCCGTTGTTTGGCTCTTACGTCACAATGAACATGCGAGTAATGGTGTGTATATTTGTCAGTAAAATACGACAGGGTGTTATCAAATAAACAGTCAGAATCGCAATACCATCGAGGAACTATGACACGATGAACTTAGATAGCTAACATTATCAATCATAGTGACGCGTCGCGGAGTACCGTTAAAGTAGATTTCGAGACAGTTGTATTTTTCACATATCTAAGGGGAGTTATTTGTAAACTACCCTTAAAAATTAAAAACTCAAAAAAGAACAAGAAAATTGTCTGGAGGTTTAGTTAAAATGCACCAGTGTTCCAAATTTCGTAAAAATCGGTGTGGTCTCGGGGTTTGTGCTCAGACAGACAGAATTCAGTCCGAAACCCACTTTTTGGATTCGAGGAGTCTCAAACGGATATATCAACCCTCAACACAATATGTGAGGCAATAGGTTAGAAGAGAGCCATAAGCTTGGGAACACACAAGGAACCCCACATAATACTAAACTTCATTAAGGCATTAGGACTAGAGGGAGTTCTCTAGGCAAGAACTAGAGACTAGTCTGGGGGCACAATAGATCTCATAGGTCACAGTGCAATCTTTCCCCTAGGTTTTATCAGAATCAGTATCAGTACCCTCAACTCAAATTCGAAGAATATGACGAACACAATACTTTCTCCATATACACTATGTATAAGGGACTATGTTTAAGGAAGAAAGTGATAATTTACTGTATTCATGAAAAAATAAATTAAAAATAAAAAGAGTAATTGAAATAAACATGTAATGTCGTTTATTTTTTGTTTTGTTATATGAAAATAAATTTTCAATTTTTAACTACAATATTCAGTGTTCTGTTGAAATATCTAAAGTTTAAGTATTATTAACTGTATCATCGTCTTACCATTTTTAAAGTTTAACTTTCCTGAAAGAAACTAAGTGCGTTATTTAATGAATTGATCTTTAACTCAATCGTTCTTAATGATGGATTCTACTCAGGTTAACCGACTTACTGGAGTCATTAGTTCTAGATTTGTGTTATTAATAAAACGTTTAAAGCGAACTATTACTCAAACCAAACTAAATCATCATACCATTTTATTCAATGAATGAATACTATCGACTGTAGAATCCATATTTATTCCAAATTGTCTGAAGATGATTCTTAGCATGTCTTCATATTGGAATGCATATTCGAGTGATATACAGGGTGAATTCGTCACCAAACAATAGTGTGGTTTATTGGTTTTAAAATAAGCAAAAAATGTCTTTATATGAGTATGTTAACTATATGTTAGACATACGTTAACTCTTTAACCTATATTAAAGCTATCTAATTTTAAATGTACATGGCCGTTATTTTGAAATAATTTCAAAATAGCGGCCATTTTCAGTTATTAAACATTTTATCGCGTTGATTTTTTTATTGGGTCTACTATTTACAAATATAGTTTAAGTGGTAAGTTTCAAAACACTCGATTAAAAAATGCTGAATTTAAAATATTTAATAAAAAAAATCAAAATCATAGAAATCTTGGTTAAGTATGCTATCAGGGGACATACCCCGTAGAAACTTATTTGCTTTTTGACCCAATAAACCTAATTATGAAGTTTGGAGACGGACTTTACGAACACCCTGTATCAACACCCATATGCATCATAATTAACCATAGAGATACAGCTATATGCTTTTCATTAACTAATACGTTTATTCAACCTCAATGAACGGGTTTCGCACGGCAGGATCAGTTCTGCTATCTGCTATCTATTCAGGGCCCATCTGTCATCTGTTGTGTGCGGACCGGTTGCAGGTTGCAGGTTGCAAGGAACAGGTCGCTGTGACATTGACAGTTACTATACTGTATTTCATTTTCGTTAACCAATCGATCCGCCTTGATTGCTTTTGCTAATTGGTTTCTCTCCGTTTTGAAATTAAATTACTCTTGTAATAGCTTCGTTTGTGTAACTGTGAATAGATTTGATACCTTACCTCGTTTTCTCACACCATATGTTCGTTACAACTCTGATTACTAGAGCAGTAATAACTTAAGAATATAGTTAATAGTATATTTTAATATACATTGTGTAAATTCATTATGAAATCAAATCTGTATTTTTTACCTGGCGTAGAATGATAGAAATACAGAATTCTGTTTGTAGCATTGATTATTAAAATAATTAATAAAATTATTGTTCCATGATTTGTTACACCGAACAACCATTTGTTTGACTTATTTGTTCAAATAGACCCCAATTGAGTGATCCCCTTTTTGAATGGGTTGTTAAAAGAAATCCAATGATATAAACCCGAGGTAAATCTCGCGCCTAGCCAAAATGGTAGGTATTTCAAACCGTTTTTAAAAGGTGTAAAAGCACCAATTCAAAATTTGTAATAATTGACTTAGTGGTCCGTATTAGGCGACCGATATTTTATAGCCTTTTCACGCTAAAAACAAAGATTTAAATTTAAACCCATTGATCCTTTAAATTTAAATTTATCCTCTTTTTATTTATTTTTATTTTTATTTTTTAATTTATCTTTTTATAAGGATTTAAATTTATCCTTTTTTTAAATGTCAGTACACAACGTTTATTGGTTATCATTATAATTATAAAGTCAATATATAGAAATTAATTAAGAACTTTGATAAATAATCTAAAGTTTGTTTTTCTTTGTATCAGCAAACATACTTATTCATTCCTTATGTTATTCTTATGGGATATGATCAAATTGACCAAATTCCCTATTATTTGTCATATCATTATTATAAAACATATTATTAATACCACAAATAGACTGATTCTAATTAATTATTAGGTTAAAATACAGATTTTCCCCATAGTAAATTTAAATACTGTATATTTTAGTTTGCATTGAATTGAGGAAATTGATTGTTTTTGTATTGCTCGTAATACGAATAAATAACACCGGAATAATTTCATAGTAAGACTATTTTATGATGTTTTCACGAAACCTAGTTTATTCAGTGGCCAAAATTCTATCACATGCCAGTTCTAACTTTACACTAAATACCAAACCCTAACGAAAACGTGGTGAGAAATAATTTGAACATAAAAATGAGTGTACTGTATAATGAGAGTACTGCGACGGATGGGTTTCAATTGAATGGTTACGGCATATCAAACACTAACAATAGACTGACTATAGAAATTTCATGAAAGAGAGTACAGATAGTGAAATCATGCACAATACATCAGATAAATCATGTAGCTCTGGCAGTGACGTCACGTGTAGCACTCTTGTTGACATGTAACCAGAACAAAGCCAGGTGGGCGGAGCGCTACCGAGGACCGAGGACCGGGCCGTGGGAGTGATAAGGCGGCGATAACAATGACTGTGCTCCACACACGCACACACGCACACGAGCTTGACGCGTACCTGTGTGGAGGCGAGTCGACTAAAAACTGTTCATGACGCAGTGTCCATCTTCAATTTAGAACTTTATATTTGTGAATGTCACCTGCCTCCACGGGGACAAGTAGAAAATACATTAGAAACTTGAGCCTCGGGCTCTTAGGCACGCTGGAAATGTCTCCCGACTAAGTAGTCGGTGGACTAGTTTATAGAGAGCTTCGCAGATAACACAACTCGTCCATAACATGTAACATGACGTCTTTGTTAATATATCCACATGTTTACATTACCGGGCAAGGTTTCGATCACTTCACATTAAGGATACAGCCGGTTCCAACATACCACCAGTAATGCATTGAAACACTACCGTATTGTAGACTCACAAATACGAGAATCCAAGTTAGTAAAATATTACTGATCTATTACTCACTACTCAATTGATGGCGGCCCTGAGTTTATTAACATTGCTCTATAGTACAGTATGAGTAAATAATTAGTACGCTAAAAAATCTGATTTTGGACATATTAATCTCCTTAATGTGCAGATAGAAATATATTACATGGTTTAATTCAAGTATGTGAAAAATGTCCTTCGAATGATAATTAAATTTAATTTTCCTATTTCATGCTGGTCTGTCACAGATTTTAATTCCATTAAATCTGTTTTTTTAAGTATCACAAAATATGTTAATATATACGAATACAGCTGAAAACTCTAAATATATAATACCAGAATGGAAATTATCTAATTTTTAATTAATTATTTAATATCTTTTATCGAAATGAACAGGCCAGCCGCCATAAACCACTACGTCCCCAAGTGACGGAAAGTGGGTGCACCAAGCACCAAGCACCCAGCGTTGTGTTTATTCAAACCGGAGAAGCAGTTTGCAACAAGTTTGACATAGCGCGTATCACGGTATAAATAACACGTTTTACCTGTCGCCCAGTAATGTATGGGTTCAATATTTAACATATAACATAACGATGAACCACGATGCAACCACAGCCGTGTGAGTAACTTACCTGATGCCAGTGTTACCTACCTGTAACCTATTTCAGTACAACCATCTGAGTATTTTACCTTCATGGCCTGTAAATAAGAGAGGCTTCAGGGATGATTTACGCTAATTTATTGCTGTGGACATTGTTTACATTTTAGTTTCTATACTTTTAGTTTTTTACTTTTATATGTTAAAGCATTTGCTGCACTTAGGATGGAAAAAAATGTATTGATTCCGATGAATAGACTAGTAAAATACAGCTAAATTTGATTTGTTTGAACTAGAGTAGGCCTCACTACCATCATATTGTTCTAGTTAACAGACTCCTCGATGATAAGTATTTCACTTAACGATGCCATTATGTAAAAGTGTGTTATAGAAATAAATAAATATTAAATAAAAAATAAAGTCCGCAAATCCTGGTCTTCTCGCAGCAGTACCCGGGACAAGAGACAATCCAGACACAACCGGTTCCCAGAATAAAATGTCACCTCATTACAAACATCTCGCGGAGAGTTTCTTTAAAGCAATTTAAATCACAAATTGATGTTTCTCATTAGATATTCTTAGAAACCAGTTGTGAGTACCAGTTCCAGTAGGGTACAAAGTGTACACATTGAGTCGCCGTCTCCGCGTCGCTGTTCCGGGAGTCTTCGGTGGACGTTGGGCAGCTCCTTGTATGGGCGCCGGAGGCATGTAAATATGCGGCACATTGAAAAACATGCGCTGCTGGTCTTCCCCAAAGTATAAAATTTTTATTCCCATTAATAAAAAGATTAACAGGGGGTGGGACTTTTGAGACACACGGTATTTTAAAATTTATTTATATTTACATTGTATTTACATACGATTCGGTAAATAGGTGAAAAAGGCCCTATGGAAAATCACGAGTGATTGCCCTCGGTCAGAATAAAACTGAAATTATATGTTCCTAATTCTGCGCCTCCACCAATTAAAAAAGTTCGCCGAACGTGACAACGGATTAACATTCCACATTTAGCTCATCAAACATGTTCGACAAACATTTTCAACAGCTCGCGGACAGGCGAATCAGTTATTCGTCTTGACTAAAATGTCTCTAAAAACTAAAATGTTCGGTGAGGCAGCGAACTTTGAACGCGATTTTCCCCCACTACTCCCATCATGATGATGAAAATGTTCGTAACATTTAGAATTTACATGGAAGAACATTTGAAATGTCGGTGCTGGTTATTGCACCAAACCAACACCGCGCAATGCTGGGCATCTCATGTACGGTTGGTGGAGACGCAAACAAGAGCACGTACGATGGAACGAATTTTCATTATACTATATTGTGGAGAAAGTTGTATTTAGTTTCAACTTACTCATAATCTATTACAATAAATTAATGACCTCTCAAAACATAAGCGATATTTAACTTTTGTAATATGCAGTTTTGTAGAGGGGATTAACAGAAACAAATAATCAGCAATTGAATCAATATGAGTTTGTTGTAAAGTATTTTTTTAGTTTCTTTAATATTAAAATTAAAATGTTGTTTACGTAAACCATTTGATAAATAAATTATTAATAAAATTTAAAAATAGTCCGCAGCAGTACCATAGCAATCCTTAAAATATAATAAAATGTATATTGAAAAACATGCCCATTAATAAACAAATGTTTTTATTCCCATAAAAATAACAAAAAGTTGGGGTTGTGAGAACACGAGTATTTATACATCAAAATTTTTAATTTTACATTTATACAAACATTCATCAAATTGATAAATAAAATTTTATTCCCATATATTAACATGGAAAAAGTATTGTCTCAATAAAACTAAAATGTTTTCTAATTGCCCTCCACCAAAAAAAAAAGATCCCGAAAATTTGACAACGTGAAATATTAACATTCCACATTTAACATTCGACAAACATTTTCACAAACATCACGTATTCGTTTGACTTTTTAAATACTGTTAGATAGAAAAAACAAGCGAACTTAATTGCGATTTTTTTTACTATTTATGATGAAAATAAAATTTAGAATTTTAAAAAATTACATGGAAAAACGCACAAAAACCCCATGTTTGGTGGACAAACAAACACCCAGTTTTACGATATGTTGGTTCAACTGCAAATTTTGGAATATTTTCTATTTGCTGAGTTTTTTTGAAGTTATTTAACAGAAACAAATAATATATTTAAATTTTTATTTTATTTTTTTTTTAATTTTAACAATATTGTTTTTTGTTTATAAAGAAAAAAAAATATTGATTTTTAATTACAATAATTAATATTTTTTAATTCAATTTAAAAAAGATACTGAATAATTGAGGTGAGAGTTAATCTTTACTTTTATTTATTTTTTCTGGGTTTTACTTGTTTTGATTTCAGGTAGGCCTTATATTTTGTTATAACAATAAGTATGTTACTGAAACATATAACCCTTACAAAAGATAGGTTATATAATAATGCTATTAATAATATTATATAATTAGTGTGTATATAATACATGCTTACTGTTATGTTAGCAAACGGCGATTATTGGCAAGAGAACGAAAAAGGTTTGGATGGACGCCAAATGAATCAAAACACAATAGCTTCACTCCCTTGAGGTGTGATCGAGAACTGTGTTATGGTTTATTTTTGTCAATAAGTAAATATGTTCTTAAAAAGTCTAAAATTTACATTTATTTTTTTCATTAACACACGCATATTATTGGAGTGTAAAAACCACTCACAAACCTGTATGTTAAGGGCTTATCCGTGCTGGTTTTTGATTGTTATTTCTAACTATTTGACTGAATTTCAAAGTGAATGTAATCGTAAAATGTTAACAATAAAGTTATAAAAAAGAATCTGAGAGCTGAATATAAATATAACAAAAACCTACTTAGGCTACTCCACTTTTAAACACTATGTGAAACTATTTCATTTACTGTTTCACATATGTAAAATATGGAAACAGGTTTATTGCAAACATAAAATCCAGAGTGCGTACTTAAATATTTAATTTCGTAATTAATACCATTAGGTAATTTATATCAATTATACTAATATCTGTATATATGTATCATATGGAAACTAAATGAAAGTTAAATTAAAAGAAAATAAATATTTCTTCTAATTCATACATTCGTATTTAATTCATACAGTTTCTAATTAATAAGTTAATATCTTGGATTAATCAGCCACTTGTTATTTAGAAAAACCAAAATGCCCATTGTTTTTAATTTGACTGCCACATAGATAGACTAAACAACTTAATTATAGTATATTGTTCCCAATCTCCATTACCAGTACTCGGTTCGGTTCTGTAACACTTCAAAATGCATTAGCGAGAGATTTTTGAATCTTTACAATAACATATAGACTTTAATTGGAAAGACAATCTGTATGTATTACCAAGTTCGGGAAGATAGCTAGCTATAAAGCAAGATACTTTGTCATTCATACAGCAAACAAAGCATTATTTATGAGAGCTTGCCCTACAAATCACTACGATGTATATGTAATATACATCATATACGATGCACATCATACACATATACCTCATACATCATTCATCATGCATATACATATACGATGTATGTATGTATATGTATATGATGTACGATGTATTTTTAATATTTTACAGCCTTGGTTTTTAGAAGTACTGTAGTCATACGTTCCTGTTAACACATTGTGGGGTTGGGCTGTTTTAAACCTTTTAGTACCGATACTGCACATCAGTAATTTTCCACAATTTATAACTATCTTCAAATCAGCTGAACATTGTCGCGTCATGTAGCTTATCTTTTGCTTTGTTTCTCATCTGGCCTCTGTATCCCCATATTCACTCCACTAGGTGTTAGTGTTCATTGGCATTTGGCAATCACAATGGTTACCCCTTCTCCACTCTGTTTGCAGGCTATGACCGGGTTGGAGGTTTGCGGCCATATCGATGTCAAAGTTCCCTCCAAAGGTAGAAAATTCGGACTGTGGAAGGTAAGCTGTTCTTCCTTGGTTAATTTTTGATTCAAAAAATAAGTAAATATATAAAATTTAATTCATTTTTATTAGTTTTTATAGATAAAAAAATAAGTACCATAAAGAAAACAAATTTCACATCTATATATAAATAAATCACAATCCCTTTTTTAGATGTGACTCCATAACTGGATAAGGAGTGCATCAAATTAGATGATTTTTTTGTGTTCCTTTTAATGCCCAAATGAAAAAAACCTTCAAAGTAACAATAGTGGAAAAAAACTGTGAGATACAAAAGAGATCATTTCCAATTACAAAGAAACTATCATGATTAAATATCAATCAAATACATTTCATTAACCATAACCTACTTAGTATAAGGTGAAAGGGATATACTAATGATAAAAAGGATTTATATTTATAATTTGTGAACAAAAAATCATTAATATAAGACATTCAGGGACACTTCTCCTGTAGTATTATCCCAAAATATTACAATTTATCTGCTTGATGGCAGCACCTGATATTTGAAAATTTCCAATGCCATTTGATATGATGATGTGTAATCAATACTAAGATTTGAATGAGTCAAAAACACTTGTTTATTTGTTTACATTTTGGTTTTTATTTTGTCAAGGATTTAGAAATTGTACTTATAGTTCAAAGCTTTTTTGGGTAACAAGGTAAATAAACGATATCAGTGGACTGACACATACCTTACCTTACACTGACATTTACCTTAGGTAAATTTAAAAACAACAATCTGTAATAGAACTATCATACTATTTTAATTTCATCTAAATAATATCATTTAACAATTTATTGTTTCAAAAATAATCATCCAATTTCTGAAAATAAAAAGAGAAACATTAATTGTTAGAATTTTATGGGGAGACCCTCCACTTTGTAATACCAAACCTTTTTGAGTGGGTTTTGTTGGGTGATTTTACCTTACGCTTCATACCAAGTTTCATGGAAAACTTACAAAATGGAAGGTCCTGAAAAAGCCAAGGCTCTGCTACTGCAAGGGTGAGTTTTAATTTGTATACCGAAAACCACCCTCCCCCCCCCACTAATACCAAGCTTTTATGAGTTGGTTTTGTTGGGTGATTTGACCTTACGCTTCATTCCAAGTTTCATTGAAAACAGTTGGAAAATAAGGAAGAAATTGAATTTTTAATATTCTCTGTAAAAATAACATTGGGCGCTTTCAGACAAAGTACTACGTTTATCATGTACATTAAAATTAACTTTTCTCTGCAACCGTTAGTCTTAGACAAATAATTCATAACCGTAATTTTTACAGACATGCGGGTGGTGTCATATTGTTTGGTACTCTGTGCACTATAAACTACCAAATTTTTATCATAATCTTAAATCACTTTTGAGAAATTTAGATTTTTCGTGTTTTTTTAGGGGTTTTAGAGGTGAACTACCCTTACAATAAAAAATTAAAAAAAAAAGAAAAACACCTGGAGATACAGTGAATATATACATACATGCCAAATTTCATCTAAATCGGACCAACGGGATAGGCTGTGGCTCTGTACACATCCAGCCAGACGCACATACAGACGGATGCCAGACATCAGTCGAAACCCACTTTTTTGGATTCAGGAGACCCCAAAACGGATATATCCACTCTCCACCCAAATCCAAAAATTTTGACGAAAACAATACTTTCTCCAAATACTATGTATAAGACGAGAAAGTAAGTGTTATAATTTGAGCTGGAATCTTTTCATTTAAAACTGTTCGGTTCCAGAACACGGCCAATCTGAAAGTTAACCTGTATTTACTGTTAGGCGTTACACCGGGTCAGCAAGTTAATAATAAAACCTATTTAATAAATATTGTTAGTACTGTAACTGTAAGGCCGGCCGCACACTGATGGAGCATTTCACCTGAAGCAAGTGTTGCGAGGCAAAATGTTTCGCTGGGTACTAGCGGCCCCGTATGTTTCAATGCGAGGCGCTTCGCAACATTTGCTTGATGAGTGTGCGGGCTCCTATTGAAACACACGGGGCGCTAGTGCCCAGCGAAACATTTTGCCTTGCAACACTTGCTTCAGGTGAAATGCTGCATCAGTGTGCGGCCGGTCTAATTGAGTACAAGACATGCAAATTGTAAAACACACAACTTACACTGTAAAATTTTCCATGTTTACAATGCTTATTGAAATCTTCAGTTTACATTCTAGTGAGTGTAAAAATATGAATTGATTTAACTCTGATGAGTAGGGCCTAGCTTAGAACTGTAGGCATATAGTATGATTGAAACACATTATTCTATAAACCAAAAACTACTGTATTTCCAAATTCGGGGGAGCTTAGAAGCATTATCTGTCCATCAGGATAGACTTTTACAATGTATTAGGGTTGTTACCAAATGATTAATCAAGCTTGATATCACTGATTCAAAAGTTTGATGTATTGAGATTGAAAAATGATACAAAAGTCACTAGATTACAAAAAACATAATAGAGTAGAAAAAATATCCAAGGTCTTACATTAATCTGCTGAAACACATAAAAAACAAAGTAGGTACTAAATTGTTGTATTCAACACCAAATACTGCAGTCAGTTGCAGTAATACATGAGTTAGTTATGCTATTGACAAGATTTATGAAAGTGGCTCATTCAACTCTGTGGGTGCAGCAAGGACTTCGTGAACCTTTCTCTTTCTGGAGTACCAATTAGCAAATTTTAACTTGCTATTAATTTATTACAATTATTGTGCTTTTCTTACTAACATTTTAATATGCCAGTATAACAATGAAAAATACTTCATAAAATAAGCACAAAGTAAAATTGAAAATATGTACTGTGTATTATTAAAAATTAGAGCTCATAAAGATGTACTGTTCTTAGACTGTATAGCCCAGTAGAAACTTTGAGAAAAGTAGAAACCAACTTCATACTTTGAGACACCATACTGTACTTTTTTGGTGAATAGACCAATAAAATACTATATTGTAAATGCTACAACCCCAAACTCAACCGAGTCCACTTATTTTGCCAAGATCAGTTTCTAATGAATAGGAATGTAATTACCTTACAGATTATATTCCACATATGCAGAACCTTGAATAAAAACTAACCAGTAAGTTAAGTATCTTATTTTGAGATTCATAGGAGATTGATATGTTTCGGCAATGTTGGCAGGCATGGCGTCAGCAATGGTGCATTATCAGGTGTGGCAAGGACCAGACTCTTCAGATGGTTCTGGGACATGGTCACAACAGCCCCACCAGCTGCATAGACATCCCACACAATGCAGTGCTCTGCAGGTCCGAGTCCAGGTACTGTACGAACCTCAGAAAAACTGGAATTAGAAGTCATATAAATGGAACTTGTCACCTAAATGTTAACACGTTCGTGGCGGTAGTGAAAATGCCGACTTGTATACTTGACAGAGCCAATATTACATGTATAAAAAATGACCAAAATCAGTACATAGGGGTTTTTTATTTCCATTTGTTTTGATGAAAAATTGACATTGTTTTTGTTTAAAATTATTTTGTACTATATTATTATACATTTTTATTAATTTAATCCTAAGTTTTATAGAGTTAATTATTGTGTTTTTAAATATTTTTATGCCTCAAATGTATGTCAACGTATACCCTATCAAAACTTGTACACACTTACTAAAGGTCTTCTGCTAGGGGCGGAAACACATTTCAGTTTTATTGCAACCGTGTTGGTCATCAACGGCATTAAAAAACACAGAGCGAGTGTACCTGGCCGAGCACACCATGCATGAGCTTGTACCTGATCAGGTACACACAGTACATTACTACTGTGTGTACCTAATCGGGTACACTGCTGCCATTTAAAGAAGCACTTGAGTACCCGATCGGGAGCACTACGTCGTGAATGTGTTAATTTATAATACAAAGAAAGCAGATAAAACGGTAGTAATTAATTTTTGAAAACTTTTTTACTATTTTCTTCAAATATTAAAACTTTTCCTAATTTAATTTCAGGTCTCGAAACTTTGCTTTTGGAATCTTCTGCTCGAGTAGTGTGACCCGCTTCCGTCAGCCAATCGTGTTCCTTGCAGGCCGCTCCGAGACTGAGTCGCAGAAGTGGATGCACAGGATACGAAATCTCATATCCAAACCAAAAATATCAGGTAATAATTTTAAAGAATAACTAAAATGTTTGTCTTATAAACTCTGTTATAAGTTGTTCACCTCAACTAAATATCCATTTTATGAAATTGTCTTTAGTTGAGATATATTATACTTTGGAGACTATACACTTTCTGTTAATATATGTACAGTTACTTAAAAACATACTTTGCTATGAACACAGAATAAACTTTATCATTTTGAATAAGAGACAACACTAGAAATGGCATTTATAAAAATTATTGTCAATTGCAGTGGAGGCTCGCCAGTTTACTGTATCGTTGATCGACAATCCCCACTCTCGCACCGCGGGGTTGGCAGGACTGTACGGAACGCTGAGCACCACCATGACAGGCATCACGGTTGGCGATCCTGCCACTGGTCAGATCAAGGTCTCCTGGCGATGGTCCCAGCTGGACAGAGTCACTCTTGCCCCAGCTTCTACATTTGAGGATGATGGACACATTGTCATATTACATACCTCCAGGTACCTATATGATTTGATTCAAGTTTAATTAGAGTAAAAATATTTGAAAAAAACTAATCTTAACTGTTAAACCTGAATTATTGACAGAGTAGATTTTCGGTAATGGGGTGGAAGGAATGGTTGCCAAGAGTCCAGTGGTTGCCTTTAGTAGAGTGTACAAAGTACATTTTCTGTCTTTAATTATTTAAAAACATGTAGTTATTTGGCACATGTGTATTGATGTATTCATTAGGTAATCTGCGGGAGAGGGGGTATCATATGATGGTGGCTGCGGCGGGGAAGGTGGCGGCGGCACCATGAAGTTCTGGCACGAAAGGTGACGGCTGCGGCATGAAGTTTCGGCGGGAAATAAAAGCGTGTGAATAACGTTTTCTCTGCGTGAAGTGTGAAAGCATTCTTCACAAAGAGAATAAAAGAAAAAAGACATAACCTTTCAGTGCAAAGAGTGTAAATATGGCTTTATGCATGCGTCAATTTTTCGAAGACCTATATATGAAAAAGCTATAAAATTTTCATTTTAGGGTATTTTGTCTAATCAAAATCAAAATGTCAGCTTTAGTCAGTAACAAGACTACAAGATTGCGCCACAATCATCTTACACTCAATCCTCATTCATGTGCGGCTTATGTCCTGACTTAAAATATATGACCTTGTGATATGGTTGCCGTTTCAATGATCTAATCTATTTGAACGTACAAATAAATATCACACTAAATACTAAAACCATACTAAAAAGCTGATCATTGATTTTTTGTGCCCTTAGTGAGTTCTCCTGCGGGGAGGGTGAGCTGCATCTGTTCTGTCTCCAAGGTCACGAGCTTGAAGATGCAATGTCCAAAAATTTGACCAAGCCGTTGCACCGTCTCACATCCTCGCCCCTGCCACCCCTCCCTAACCCCTCCCGCCCATCCCCTGCCCTCCTGGCATCGCGCCGCCTCAGTCGCAGCGAGGGAGACTTGCGCTGTTGGCCGCAAGACTCCAACTTCTCCCTGTTTCATCTGAGGACACAGAGTATGTCAAGGAACTCCTCAAATGATAAGGTAAATTAATAAAAATTATTTTTAAGTTGCATTACAGAACTGATCATTTCTTAAGCCCCTGATGCCAATAATTATTTACTTTCCCAAACTCAAATTCTTTTCTTCAAAGTGAAAATCTGTATAGTAGTAATGTGTATTAAAAGTTTTTAAGTAATATTTCCTAATATTTTTACGATTATTTAAAAAGTGTTTTAAACATTCCAGAATTAATTCTTATATCAGCTTTCATATAAGAATAATGCTTTCAAATTTCCTAATAATTAAATTTAAAATTTTTTAATGCAGATATACATTAAAACTAGCTCATATCAAAGCCAGTATGGTGATAGATTAAATAGCTAAAGACTCTTAGATTTCTTACATAATCTACACACAAGTATTACCTATACTACAGTATAATTTGTAACATAAATTTTGTTATAAAGATGAGTTCCAAGTATTTAAGAGATAAGAAGGTCATGAAATTGTTCATATGACTAAGTAATCAGATAGTCAGCCAAAACCGAATTAAATCAGGCTTAATTAAATTCTAGTGGACATTTTCTGGCATTCTGGCTGGCTTATATGAAGCCCAACATAGAGGTGCATAGTGGTAGACCTGTGACAGTAGTTATTGTTCTTGCTATGTATTATGTGGATCGACACAATCACAACAGTTGAATTGTAATTGTATGATTAAAAAAAGCAATAAACCTCTGACTAATTAACTAGTGGATCATGAGATTCTGAGTGTCACATATTCCAGCATTTAGCAACTTGATCAATAAAAAAATAACAATAAAAAATAGAATAGATTGGTTAAAAATTAAAAAGCATGATATAACCACAGTTGTTTTGATAGGTGGCTAGCAGCCTGATAAACGCAGGCCTGGGCCTCATGCTCACCACACCCGGGTGCAGTGAACCAGACTCCCTCCACGACTACCAGTGTTTGGACTCCCATTGGCCCGAGGTGCCAGACACACTGCCTGACCTCCCGACTGTGCAGCGTAGGGCACAGTTCCATCGCGAAGGTCGACGCGAGTCAGGTATATCTATCGCCTCAGGCATCTACGAGGAGATAGATGAAAGTGATGGGCTGTACGAGTGTATGCGACCGCAGCCGCTGGATCCTCCCCCACTGCCTCCTCGGAAGCACGAGCCTAGCGGGTATGGTCATAACTTACAATAGATTGTAGCAATACAAAGTGTTCAAACATTTTTTTTCATACCTTCAAATATTTTTATCATCACCAGCCAACTTTCACTACATATTTATATATTTTCTTACTTTTCTGTTTCTAAATATTTTTTTATCTTAACTTTTGTCTTTTGTGCCTTTAACCCTCCCACCGACTGGCTGATTATTTTCAATTTACTTTGTATATTTAATTTTTACCTAGCACTATGCAAATCTTCTTAAAAAAATTAGAATAAACAATAAAACTAAACGTGCCCATTCCCTTTAAACCATACTGTTGTAAAAAAGCGAAACAGGTGCTCACTGCAATCCAAAATTAAGTCTACAAACTCTGTCAACTTCCACCCACTGTCCCTCCCACCATTGTTCCACACGTTTGCAAGCCAAAATAAAATAACTCATGGTCGGGATACAAACTTATTGTCTTTGTCAGTGTACCCCCACTACACCAAAGTAACACCATCTGAGAAAACGCTTATTTGGCTATAAAAACAGCAGAACAGCTGACTCTCGCGGCAAAACAGGAAACTACATATAAGTTCCAGTATTAGCACGCAGATGGCCTCATAATGACAGTAAAATGTTGACTACAGCACTATAAATTGTTGATAGCACTATACATGTCGCCGAATATCATCACGATAAATAAACGCTGCAGCCTTTTTCACCAATTGGAGCGTTAAAAATAGATTTCAAATTTTTGAGATTTTTTAGCATTTCAAATGTAGTTTTTTTAGTTAAATGTAGCAGTTTCTAAATTTGTATTATGATATTCTTTTACAGGTCAGAAGAAGAATACTCTATTCCAAGCCTGATCTACTCAGTAGCGGAGGACAAAGAGGTGGAGGACGAGCCCCTGTACTTGCCAATGTCTCCAGCAGGCCACAAGGAGAACACTTATGTTGTCATGGCCAATCTAATTAATAAAAACTCGCACATATCCGAGCCAGTATTGTGATATATTACAACTCACTATACTATTGTGTCTTTCATCTCTATGGAGACTTTTATAATACATGACATTTTTAAGACTTTCATCACTATTTACTAAATACTTAGATTCCTTACATAATTACAGGGATGTTTTAAAATAAATATACTGTATTGTCCATCAATGTAATTCTCTGTGTTACAGAGTACAAATCATAAAATTTTACAACTCTTTTCTAATTTAAATGTTAAAAACTATTTGTATTTGTATATTAGCATAAAATAGTAATAAAATGCGTTTTTAGAATCTTGTACACAATTCCTTAATTTTTTATTAGAACCAAATCTTAATTTAGGGAGATTTATTCTTTATGTGTTTAAATAAATGTGTGTTTACCCTCTTAATAAATTTTTATAAATGTATTATTCTTTTAATAAGGAAATATACGACTTTGTAAAAGGATAAATAATTATTTTCCTTTCTCCTTTCCAATATAAAAACTGTACGGACTAGGACAACCCCTGTGGAACACAATAGTCTCTAGTGGGGCAAGGTATGTGCGGAATATCTCTTGTTGTTTTTGATCAATGGAGGTTCATATACAAGGGTTTTGGATGATGGAGCATCATAAAAGCACACCAGGGCAGGAATCGGATATTGATGGCCTGTATGCATTAGCAGTCTGACCAGATTTGGGGTATTTTGGTTATTAAGTTGGGAATTTTAATTTAGACTTGCCTTGGGTACATGAATCACATGCGAATGTGTACTGGAAAAGTCTACAAACTATGTATACAATACATGAATTTAAATTATTCAGTCTAAATCTAATTACTTAACTTAACACAAAGCAGGTAAAAAAAAGTAAATAGTGTTACTAAAATTATTAGAAAAGGTAAGTGAAAACGAAAACAACTGACTTTATAACAATCATTGATATTTATATATTATAAGTGTAACAATACTTCATCTCCGTAGTAGAGACACACTCCTGGCTGCAAGTTGAAATGTCACAACTAACTCTGCAGGAAATGTCTCACAACGGCACATGTGGCTGAGCCACTCATCCATCTGCAACAAATGGTTCTACTGTAGAAGTGTTATACAGTGGAACTTGGTTATAACGTCATTGAAGGGACCACACAATTAATGACGCTATATCAGAGTGACACTATAAAATAGGTTACATAATTTTAATTTAAAACCGAGGAAAAATAGAGAAACACATTTTTTACATGAAATTAAGACATTTAATGAAAGTAATTTGAAATACACATAAAAGTTTATGTTTATGACTGACTGAATTACTCTATACAAGATAAAAATCGAATTTTAAAATATTGCAATGAAATTCGGCATGGTGAATTCAACTGTTGGTTCGATTTTAAAAAACAAGCCCGAACACACGTCTGCTATCTTACGTCCCTCCTCACACGCTCTTTTAACTCACACCTTTTCTTCGGCAAAACCTTTCTCTTAACACTTGCCATTATTTTTTAATACTGTTTTCGTAAATTAAAATAACGAAAAACAAACTGTAAAAGACGTACACTGAACTAACGATAGCTGCACGAACTGTAGGTACGTACGAACGGTATCACAGTGCTTTGACGCGATGTGAGTCACTGACCTTGATGACGGCGACAGCGGATATAGGGTAGGGGGAGGGGGTTGGGGTGGTTAGCTGTAAGACAGCAATAAAATGCCGTTTCTAAAAATAGAATGTAGCTAAACAATAGCCGCAGCCCTCATGTTGCACTACCGACCGAACTTTCTCTATTTAGCTATATGTTGCCTTCATCTCGTCCCGATTTTCTTGACGTTATATACGAGGTTTTAGAATTTACTGACGATATATCCGAGGTTTTACCTATGTAAATACCTATAGTTTGGCGGGACCTAAAAATAAATGACGTTATATCCGAGTTGACGTTAGAGCCGAGGCCGCAATAACCAAGTTTCATTGTATACCCAAGAGTGAGTCACTATTAGATTTTATTGTATCTAGTGGTCACCTCATATCGAATGTTGGTTCAGAGCCAACGTTCTTAAGTCGCATAGGTAGATCCATTATTGATCTTACGCTATATTCAGAGGGGTTAGAGGGTAAGATACTCAATTGGAGGGTCTCTATCGAACCTTCACTTTCTGATCACAGGGATATCCTCTTTGAACTAGGGGACTTTCTGCCTGAAAAGGTTTTGAATAGGAACCAGAGGCAAGCAAGCCAATTGGGACCTCTTCTCTGCTTCTCTTAGGGCTGGGCTAGAAGGCTGGTAGTCTCGAGTTCGGGACTGCCAGGATCTTGATTATGTGGCGGTCTGTCTTGGGGGGATGATAGTCTCCGCCTTTGACGAGTGGTGTGCGCTCTTGGAGGGCAGGGGAGGGAGAATTAGTTGGTGGACCTCTGAACTGACCAACATGAGAAGGAAGGTCAGAGCGAACTTCAGCAAAGCTAAGCGTAGTAAAAATTGGGACCGCTATCATAGCCTGTTGACAGAATACAATCTCGCAGACAGGAGAGCCAAGAGACTCTGCTGGAAAAACTTTTGCACCAATCTGGTGTTACCAAGGTGTTACCTCTAGGTTGTTCAAGCTCCTTGCTAAGGACAACTCCTCTTGCCTTGGAAATCTAGTGGAACCTGACGGTAGGACATTATACAACTCCCATGAAGTCTTGGATTTCATGGCCAGAACGCATTTTCTAGGGTGCGTTGTTCTTGGCCAATCTGAGAGACTGGACACAACGAATGCATTACCCGTTAGATGGAGGCGGGGCACATCGTGACTTTCAGTAGGATCAGGTGGGCTATTAATTCACTCAGTCAGTTTAAGTCATCAGGCCCTGATGGCATCAGACCTGTCTGTCTACAGAAAGGGATTGAGGAAATTCTGCCGTTGTTGTGTAAGCTCTTTAGAGCCAGTCTGGCTCTGGGTCATATGCTGACGGTGTGAGTTCGCTCTAGAGTGGTCTTCATTCCGAACCCCGGCAAGGCAAGGTACACGGACCCAAAGTCATTCCGTCCCATCTCTCTGTCTTCATTCTTGTTGAAGACCCTAGAGAAGTTGATCCTAAGGTACGTATGAGATGGTGCTCTCAGGCATCACCCACTACATAGGAACCAGCATGCCTACATTCCTGGTAAGTCATATGAGTCTGCCCTACGAGGTTTTAGAATTTACTGACGATATATCCGAGGTTTTACCTATGTAAATACCTATAGTTTGGCGGGACCTAAAAATAAATGACGTTATATCCTTGTTGACGTTAGAGCCGAGGCCGCAATAACCAAGTTTCATTGTATACCCAAGAGTGAGTCACTATTAGATTTTATTGTATCTAGTGGTCACCTCATATCGAATGTTGGTTCAGAGCCAACGTTCTTAAGTCGCATAGGTAGATCCATTATTGATCTTACGCTATATTCAGACGGGTTAGAGGGTAAGATACTCAATTGGAGGGTCTCTATCGAACCTTCACTTTCTGATCACAGGGATATCCTCTTTGAACTAGGGGACTTTCTGCCTGAAAAGGTTTTGAATAGGAACCAGAGGCAAGCAAGCCAATTGGGACCTCTTCTCTGCTTCTCTTAGGGCTGGGCTAGAAGGCTGGTAGTCTCGAGTTCGGGACTGCCAGGATCTTGATTATGTGGCGGTCTGTCTTGGGGGGATGATAGTCTCCGCCTTTGACGAGTGGTGTGCGCTCTTGGAGGGCAGGGGAGGGAGAATTAGTTGGTGGACCTCTGAACTGACCAACATGAGAAGAAAGGTCAGAGCGAACTTCAGCAAAGCTAAGCGTAGTAAAAATTGGGACCGCTATCATAGCCTGTTGACAGAATACAATCTCGCAGACAGGAGAGCCAAGAGACTCTGCTGGAAAAACTTTTGCACCAATCTGGTGTTACCAAGGTGTTACCTCTAGGTTGTTCAAGCTCCTTGCTAAGGACAACTCCTCTTGCCTTGGAAATCTAGTGGAACCTGACGGTAGGACATTATACAACTCCCATGAAGTCTTGGATTTCATGGCCAGAACGCATTTTCTAGGGTGCGTTGTTCTTGACAAATCTGAGAGACTGGACACAACGAATGCATTACCCGTTAGATGGAGGCGGGGCACATCGTGACTTTCAGTAGGATCAGGTGGGCTATTAATTCACTCAGTCAGTTTAAGTCATCAGGCCCTGATGGCATCAGACCTGTCTGTCTACAGAAAGGGATTGAGGAAATTCTGCCGTTGTTGTGTAAGCTCTTTAGAGCCAGTCTGGCTCTGGGTCGTGTACCGACGGTGTGGAGTCGCTCTAGAGTGGTCTTCATTCCGAACCCCGGCAAGGCAAGGTACACGGACCCAAAGTCATTCCGTCCCATCTCTCTGTCTTCATTCTTGTTGAAGACCCTAGAGAAGTTGATCCTAAGGTACGTATGAGATGGTGCTCTCAGGCATCACCCACTACATAGGAACCAGCATGCCTACATTCCTGGTAAGTCATATGAGTCTGCCCTCCATCACCTTGTAGGCAGGATAGAGAAGACACTGGAGGATGGATTTATAGCACTGGGTGCTTTTCTGGACATCCAATTGGCCTTCGACAACACCTCCACAACGGCGGTGGTGAATGCCGCTAGGGCCCATGGGCTCAGCGGAGTCATATGAGGCTGGACCAAGGCATTACTGAGCAACAGGAAAGTCGTTCTCTCACTTCAAGGTGAGGAATTAGTCGCTCTGACCAGAAGAGGTTGCCCTCAGGGGGGAGTTCTCTCCCCCCTGCTGTGGAATCTTGTAGCTGATGATCTCATCAGGCGTCTCAATGATTCTGGTGTCCTAGCTCTGGGCTATTCTGATGACATTGCAATTCTGGTTATTGATAAGTTCACCAACACAATCAGAGAACTTATGAACGGAACTGCACCTGGTGGGAGACTGGTGCAAGGAGGTGGGTCTTGCCATCAACCCCTCGAAGGTAGTGGCTGTGCCATTCACAAGGAGGATGCTGCTTGGGCTGGGACCTTTGAACATGCAGGGTACAGAGGTAAATCTGCAGGACGAGGTCAAGTACTTGGGTGTGGTACTTGATAAGACTGGAGGTGGGAGCCGCAGCTGCAAAGGGTGATTGACCGAGGTAAGTGGTCACTCATGACTTGCAGACAGACAGACGTTGGTACCACATGGGGACTGCACCCCAGGCTTTTGCACTGGCTGTATGTTGCTGTGGTGAGGCCGGCCATGACCTATGGTTCACTTGTTTGGTGGCTAGGTGAGTCACTGCCCATAGAGCAAGTCTTATAGCCAGCCAAGTGGCTGTAGACATGCTCTAGGGGCAGTTTAGTGAACTGCAGGAGCAGGTTTGGTTGCTTGACCCCAGAGGGCAACACAGTCACAAAGGCGAAGGTGTCTAACAAACAAGTTCTCTAAATTGATGACAGATGCCTCTATCTGCAACTTCTTATTGAATTTGTAAATGCGTCATGAATTACGACTTTACCACTTTAAATTAATTTTTGATTTAAATTAATTAACTGATATTTTTTATTACAAATAATAATGATTATCCACCTGTAGGGATCTTGAAGTATGCCTTACTCTCTGAATCTGGTGCTATCAACTTTATTAGGTTATAGTTATAGATACACTTAATGCACTACGCTTAAAATAACCTCGATATCTTTTGATGGTCATGGAAGTGACACGCTTGTGTTCTGGTTTTTTAATATTTTCAAGTAACTAGGACCCAATTACCACTTTTTAATAAAGTGAAAAGTACCAGGAAAAAATAAAAATCTTGAGTTTCAGCTCTATGACCTGTGCAGGATCATCACTCCGGACCGCTCTGGCTCAACTAGACCACTGCTCATTATCTACAACTTAAAAAGGTTTATATGCCGATCAATAACTAACTAATTTTGTCCAGTTTCCATGGTAAAGATCATTTATTCCAAAATGGTTCATAGAAAAAGATCAGAAGAAATTTTGAAAACAAATTATGTCACAACATTACAAAATTTCAAGTCAAATCTTGCAGAAGGTTCATACTGAACATACTGTAATAAGAGGAAACAACAGAGCATAAAGTGAAGAAGATACGTGTTGTATTATAATTAGTATAGTCTAGTTATAGTAGGCCTGAAAACCAGGCCATTAACTCTTAACTCTATCAGGTGAATGCCAAAATGGTTCCCCAAAGAGCCATAACGTACCCCGCCAGGACTTAAGGCATCCTGGTTAAAAAAACCTCTAAAATTTTAAAAAGCTATAATAATAATTCTTCTTGAATTAACCTTTTTTTACCGCTATAGAAACATTTTGATTTTTAAGTTGTAATGCCCAAATTGTGGTAACTTGATATTAACACTTGGTATATAAAAATAATAAATATCTTGATACGGTATATAAAGTTGGAAGGTCTCCAGTGGTGTGCTAAAAAAGTGTGTGGGATCAGTGTAAGGCATAGCGATCCTTTCCAGGAAAGCCTTTATTGGTTGGGGGGAGGGGAATTACTGTATATTATTCATCATAACCTATAATTTAGTATATTTTTTACATCTACAACATACATCTTTAAAAAAAAACATAAAAAATAAACTCTTCTCACAAAGAAATCATTGCTCCACGAGCCCTGCCGGAGCGCCGCTTCAGCTCTATAAGCTGTTGCTCTGGACTGCTCCAGCTCCAGTAAACCACTGGATATACCTCTTCTCCGGAGTAGAAATAAACAAGTAGGAAAGTCACAACTATTTCTACAGGAAATGACTCAAGTGACGCATTGCCTCAACTTGAAGCTTAGTTTGAAAACCAAATTATACCTCAACTCTTATGCTTCCTCTACAATAGTCTTATGTCTTCCTCCAAAATTTGATATATAATCATGAGGAAACATTATCTAATCATAATTTATGACATAAGTTCAAAAACCAATTAATTACATCAAAAACGTTTATAATCTCAGTAATATAAAACAAATCAAAAGTACTTAATTTTATCCAGGTAATTTTATGTCATCTAGTGCCTAAGTTTAAGCATTCTTTTTATTCCTGCAATAACATAATTTTTATTTCAAATTAAACATTGCCTATTTGTTAGATAAGTTTATAAAGTGTAATATTTTCATAAAGTGGAATTATGCAACTGATCATACTCACAGAACTAGCATCTCCAAATCTGCTGACCAAGCGAGTAACAGCTTGAGGAAACCTGAGCGCCCTGGGGTCTTGTGCAAGGCTAGCTGAGTCACAAGGCCCTGCCTCGAGGCTACTGTAGCCTGACACGATGTCCACACAAATCACAAACACCATCACTAAGAACTCTAGGCCACCCTGGAAGAGATTATATAAGAGTTATTTTACCATTAATGAAAATACACAGCCACTCAGACTACTAACATCACCTTAACTGTCACACAACCCTTTCAATGCCAGGTGTTACTCCCATAGCGTGTGCAAGAAATGCCAGGTTAAAATGAGCAGTTTTTAGCTGTTTGAGAAAAACTGTCATTGTTTTATTATTTATTGATGAAAATGGATACTTTTGGTTGTGTTTTGTTCATAAATAAGTTAGGTAAATGTAACAGATAAAATAAATATACTTAATATTTTTATTCATAAAATAAATTATGAAAAACGATTACTTAATTAATTTATTTTATAATCAATTTTCAGTTTGAAGTAAAAAAATTGCCAGTAGAAAATTCTTCATGCTTAAAATTGAGTATTTTTGTTCAACTATACTTCGCTTTGTACATAAATGCAATAAGTTTAAACATTTATCTTCAAAAATAAAGTTTTTGTGATTATTTTAGGAAATATCGTGAGTTTTGGTTTTTCCATAAGTTACTGAAACTATTAATCACACTTGGAACTATTTTTACATTAGACATGGAATTTGAACTTGTTCTATAGCTGAGTAAATGAATAAAATGATTCAAACTATTCTGATTATTACTTTTAAGAGTTTCTGATTATCAGGATCAAAATCTGGATCACTGTCCATGTTGTCAAAGCCTAAACTTGACAACTCATTACTCCCACTCAAATTACTCATGGAAAAATTACTATCACCTTTTTAATACTCTAAGAATTGTTTTATCATTGACAGGTGAATCAATACACTTAATTTACAAAATAAACTAAACAAACAATAATAATAACCTCAAACTTCTTAAGTCTCACGGCTACCTAAACAAGTAAACAAACAACAGAAGTTAATGTGGACTGCAGTCAAAAATACTTAGAATAACATTTTAACTTAAATAATTATATTTCATTAGCTCTTTATATCCTAAACACAAATATAACAAATATGAAAAATGTTTTTGAAAAAAATTAAAAAATGTTAAAAAAAATTTTTTTTGACATCCGTATACACGGACGCTTGCTTTTCTTGCACATTTTGCCGACGTCCGTATATACGGACGTTAGCACTGAAAGGGTTATGCTCGAGTCCCTGTTAGAAGTTCATAACTCGATCTCCTGAACATCTTTTAGGGGATCATTCAAAATTGTATTTATAAAAGTTTTTCAGAACCCTCTAGTAACCTTTTGAGGTATGTTACTGGCCAGTTTAACATCTAAAGATTACATTGGAATTGTCTTGGTTACTCACAGACTTCCAGACGATCCAATTTGAATCAAATTTGGTGGAGCTGTTCTTTTTAGTAATATCTTGAACAATTTTTTTGGCTAAGCAATCGGACAATGATAACTACACTTTTAAGGGGGGGAGAAGTTTGTACACCAATAAGGAGTTTTTATGGGTAGGTTGTTATTTCTGAAGGTAATCTAATCTAATTTAATTAACTTTACCCTTAAAATTAATATGTATGTCGTAGTGGTAGTGAGGGCGAAATACAACTAGGACTGGGGCTTCTGATGACCTTGACCGACCTAATAAGCACTAAAACTTAAAAAGGCTGCCCACATGAGTGTATGAAGGTTAAATAATAGACAAAGTTAATCATGTAATTACCATTTATATTCATCCATCTGTTTTATCAGAAAAAAATCGCTAAATAATTTAACCTGATTTTCCCAGGGTCCTAATTTCACTATTCAATTTTATAACAGCAACCACCCAAACATAAAGTTATAATGAAAAGCAAACATATAAGCAGCAATGGAGGAAGATAAAACAATAATGAGACAAAATGTAAAAAATGTTGGAAATATCTAAAAGAAATATTCAGACAAAAAGGACAATGAGGGAGAGAGGAGACTCATTGTTCACGTATCACCTTATTCTCAGCAGAGGAGAGATGTGTCTGGCCCATGAGCTCTCGCAGCCACTGCCAAACAGTCTCATGACACCTCAGTTTGGTCATCACCTGGGTTACCAACAGCAGGGCCAAGGGCTGCTCCCTGTCAGACATCCGACCAGTTAACAATCTATATTGCTATAATATTTATAATTAGTAGAAATAAGAAAAAGAAGAACAGTTTTTCCTTCGTGGTGAATTTTCTCTAGGGAATAAGTTATTACTGTAGGTGGCATGGTCAAGGACCATGATATTTTTCATTTTGTGGTGTCTATGTAAAAACTAGTTTTACATGCGTATATGTCTATATAGTCAACTCTCGATAACTCGAAATGATTTTTCGGACCATGATTCTCCTATTAGTCAAATACAGTTTGAGTTAGGTATAATTTGAGCTAAATCACTAACTATTAGTTATATTCCATTTACTGAGGTAACGGTTGTAAATAAAACAAAAAATTCAAATTACAGAGGAAAGTAAAAGTGAACTGTATTCCCTAAATCCTTTAGAGAAATTGCATGAACCCTTATAAAAATTATATAAATTTATTTTAGTTTGATTTCAATGAATTTAACTTTAATAAATTACTACAAATCCATACAAATATACTTGATTTTTCACAAGGTTCTTTCCAAAGGGGAAAATTCAGACTAAAGTTCCACAAAAGATCTTATCAAGAAGGATCTGGCCACAGCGACTATGAGTCTCATCTTGTCCATAATGTGATTAATCCACGCCTGGAGTTTACAGTTATCAAGAGAAAAAGCCTAGTTTACTGGTGGACTCCTGAGATTGTGAAACTCTGGCCGGGGGGAAGATTACTTGATCTCCGAAGAGCGATGCAGCAAGCCTGAAACCTTACCAACGCGAATGAGAACTTCATGGAGCTATCAACCAAAGCAGCAATGTTAGGTGTTGGAAACAGCTATGTCAGAAAGTTGACAATGATCCCTGGGGGATGGGCTACAAAACTGTAACTCAGTAACCAAGGGATGCTCATGGATCATGGTGCTCATGGATGGATACACATGTGCTCATGGTATGCCATTATGTGTATACCACTGTGCTCATGGATCCACAGGCAATGACCACTATTATTGACACGTTTTCCCGACCCATCCTGTGCAACCAGTGTGTGATATCAGAGAATCAGTGCCTTTCGAGCTCCTTGGGAAAAGGAACTTATCAACCCTATCTGATTCCTCCAAAAGAGCTACCGGCCCTGATTGTCGGTTCTTAAGATCATTGCAGAGATACATCCAAGGCTTCTCTTGGACATGTTCAATTCATGTTTATCTGAAGGTGTTATGGACTCTATATAGAAAATGGGTCACCTGTACTGTAAAATTCTGAACCGGTCTTTTCACTATTATCCCCCATCCAGGTCGTGTGGAGGGTGGAGGACTACAATCACCAGTCGTACCAGTTGGAGCTATAAGAACCTTAACACCTTCCACATACCTCCCTAGCGCCTCTGTCATCGAATCCTACCTGGCGGATTGCATCTTGCCTACAAAACCACTATAAGTCAGCGGCAAGTCTCCATCACGACACAGGGTTCGATTTTGGACTTGGGAAGTGAGTCTCACGACAGCTTACTGAGAGTCAGATGCCAGATGAGCCTTCTCTTTTTCTGTACCCTCAATGTTACTGCTTTGATAGCATCAAGAACCATCGAGCAGGCTATACTCAAGTTTGGTTTGTTGTGGCCAAGGTCAATGGTTGGATGCAAGCTCACAGTCTTTCTATGGCAATCAGTAAGGCAGACACCTTGGTCCTAACGAAGAGAATAATTTCATAACCGCCGCCAGCGGTTTTCTGCAATTTATGTGTCTAAATTGGTAAAAAAGTTAAAAAACTTAATTTTTAAAAGTTCTTCTTTGTATGGAGTATTTTAAGCATGGATTCATATGCACCATGTAAATTGTTTGATTGTGTAAAATGCATAAAAACTTTCCAAGAAGTGAACTACTACATCGTACATACCTGGTGTGCTCACCCTTTACTTACAGCTGAGAGAGTGACAAACTTAACCTCTAGTGTCTAATCACAGACAGTACTTTACCAAATCCCACACGTTACTAATATCTCCTACACACCCCAGCTCACTAACTATCCACTATAATATACTCCTTGCCATCGTTCAAAATGAAAAAAAAACAATAGGTGATTCATGTTAACTACCAGTATGTCGTTACACCTTTGGGTCATGATACGAAATGACATACTGATACATCACTACTCCTCAACTGGAGTAGGTTTACTACCAAGGAGGAAATAGAATTTAGTTTTTTTTCCATATAAAGTAGTGACCGATTGACAAAAAGCAAAGATTAAAAATATTGATTTGTTAGTTTTTTTTATTTTGTTGTTTAGAATATAAATTATATGTAAAACCCCTATTTTTAGGTTTGGACAACCTTTCCTGAACCCCTTCTTAATATTTATTTTAGGTTGGGTTTCAAACCTGATCGAATAATTTGCTCATTTACTTGTCTGTACTATACCCAAGTTGTTTATAAGAGTTATCGAACACAGATACACACATGTATAGTATTAATACATCAATATCAGTATCAATACTTGATCCCGAGTCTAGGTCTTTTCATGACAACCACAGTAATAGCTCTATTTCCTTTTAAAATTTGCTTATAAAAATTCCCACAAAATTCCTTGACTTTTCAATCATGGAGAACATTCTTCACTTAAACTAGTTCTGTAATTTTCTGAAACCAATAATGATCTTATTTGTTATTATAAATGTAGTTATTTATTATAAATGAACTTAATTTGTATGAAAACCACTCACGACAAGTTGGATGAGGCGACATCGATCATCTCGTTGAGCCAGTTGAGTGGATGTTGAGCATCAGGCATGAGTGCCATATAGGCCCGCAGGCGAAAGGCCTTCTGCAGCTGAGCACTCGTCACCTCCCACATTGTTGAGGTCGACGTCATGCTCTCCGTCAAGCTGACTGGCAACTCTGCGGCGCATGCAAAGTAGTCTTCTAACACCTGTGCCATCAGTCTCTCGTAAGAGTAATTTTATTTTTCTTGAAGTAAATTTTGTACCAATCAATCAAAATTTTTGTCAGTTTGCCTTAACTAAAGTATAGAAAACATACACATAGATTAAATGTGAGTTTGCAATATTGTTAATGACAAAATATAATTACAGTTAAAACTATTCCATATTATTTTGCATTTAACACAGCTACAGTGATCTGTACAGCACATCATTATAAATATTATTTTATATATTTCTATAAATAAATGGAAAATTTCTTAAATGTTTAAATAAAAAAAATAGTCTGAACACACAAAAAAAAAACTAAATGTATCGGCAAAAACACGAGTAGATTCTGTGGTAAAAAGCCTAAACCTGTTTAGCCCTCGAAACGCTACTGAAAATCACGATCCCTGCTCATTTAGTATAAAAATATATTATTTTCTCAACGTTCATTTTGGATTTAGGTAGCTTAAATAAAGTAGAAAATAGAAATTTGCTTCATTTTTATTTATTAAAGATTTTAAGATTATTTAAATATTAAAAAAATGATTTTTTCCTGGATAAGCCATTTCAGTTAATATTAATTAGTTAATAAATTCTATACATTAAAAATATTCACACAATATACACTATTTACTGCTAAAACACAATAAAAATGAACACAAATTGACAAAAATGTTAACAAACAAGGTTAGCGAAAGTAAAAAGTAAAATACCCCCGTTGCAGAAGACCTGCGTACTCAGCGAATTTCCAAATAAATAATCTAATAATAATATATGTCAGGTTTTATAAATATCCGTCGATAAATATATGAGTTAGTTATTTGCCTATTCTTCATAAGATTAACATGAGAAAGAGTGTGCAGGTTTTCTACTATGAGGAACACTGAAAGTAGGCATCTATACCATCAAAAAATTTTTTTTAACATTCATACCAACTTTCATCAACATCTGTCCATAAATAAAGATGTTTGCCTATTCTCCATATGATTAACATGGTAAAAGAGTATGCAGGTTTGCGGCCATGATAAACACATAAACTATGATTTTTAAGCATAAATGGATGAACCTCAACCAGATTAACATTGGAGCCTCAAAATACAACGTACTGTGTTTAGATTTTTTAATATCTCGGTAACCGTTGGAGATAGAGAAAAACTTTAAGAAACTTAATTGTGCAGTTTTTTAAGCTGATTCTAATGGTGAAAGATAAAATTTGAAATATTTAAAAATTACATGGAAAATGCAAAAAACCCATTTTTGAGGTACAAAACCCCCCCCCCAAACTGCCCGTTCCCATTGACCGATATGTCTGGATTACGAACTCGTCCGAGCAAATGTAGGAAAGGAATACACGTTTCTACCGAATTTGGTCTCGATCGGACCAATTTTACGAGAGTTATCGTGTTCACAGACATATATATATATAAAAATTTTAACGACTATTTAATTTAGTCTCTGGGCACCTAAAGAAGAAAAAGTAACATGGTCCCGGGCTTAAGTCTCGCCATGAGACCTATGGCTTATTCCCTATGGGAAATTCGCTAAAAAAGTGTAAGCGCAGTACGGGATCGAACGAATATGGGCCAAAGTTGCCTAGCAACGGATTTCAGTCACTTAATATTCCAAAAAAGTTGCCATACGTTTTGTAAGTGCATAGAGGCAAACACAACATCACCATGTATTCTATCGGTTGTTTCGCGAACTACCGAAACAAAAATATTTGCTTAGAGTTGAATACGTATATTGAGTAAACGTGGAAAAATGACTGATTGCATCTAAAGGCGTAAGCCGTATCATGTCTAACCAATGATTAACTTTAAATAATACCTTCAAGGAATTCTTCTTTTGATTTTACATGAGATAACAAATTATGCTGATCAGATAAATTTGTCCAAACCATATTTCTAACTCACATCCTTTACCTGAAGAGCAAACGTTCAGATAAGCTTCACACTGTTATTAACGCTGAGCACATACTCTACAAGCTGGTACAAAAACGTTTTACTCTAACAAAAAAATTGTTATAAATCAATATAACATGCCTGGCTTTGGGGATCAATGATGTCCCACAGCAGTTTCACTTGCTGTTGCAGCAAAGTTCGGTTGGCGTCATGGATCTTCTCCTCCTTCAGTGTGGCCTTGATGCAACTCACCATCTTTGAAAAGTGATTGTGATCTGAAAAGATCTCTCTATTAGAAACAGGACAAACTTAACAATTAATGAATCTTTTAAAATATTTCTTGAAAAATTTAGATTAGATTACCTTTTGAAATAGTGACCTACCCAGGTAGGTATTTTAAGCCAAGTATAAATTAGAAATGAGTATAAAATGATTGTGGAGCCATCTTGTTGTCTTGTTACTGACTGAGACTAAGGAGAGGTAAGAGGAGAGGATGTTCCTTAGGGAGAGTTAATGCCAAGGTGTTCAAATATTTTGGTCACTGTTTAATCCTCAAACCCTGTGGTTTTTAATGAGATTTTTTGAAGAAAATGTTTTGTTAATTTTTTTTTACAAGCTATAGTTAAATTTAGTCCTTCACAATGTTTTCCTTTTTTTAGTATTAAGGAAAATCTTGCGAGCAATGTACTTTTATCAGGAATTTACAATAAGAAATTTAAGTGATACTTGTATTTTTCAGATTATTATTTCAAAGTTTGTCCATCTATTAGCTACTACCTGTAGGTCTACTGTAATCTGTTATCTGTCTGAGGTTGTTAGGTTTATCTGATCCACCATGTACCAACCACTGGGCAGACACACTTAGCTATCATAGCAAGCAACACCCCTTAGGCAAAACCTTCTATAAAAACGATATGGAATTAAAAGAAAAACTATTGCTGAACAATGTAATTGTATTTTTAATACTTTAAATCTTATAAAAATATATATAATGGTTTCAGTGGAAAAACTATAGTAGCTAAAAATCTATGATGCCGGTGCACAATAATTCTTGTAGTAACTGTTGCATAATATTATTTTTGTTTTAATGAGTGAAGTTGTTGGAGAGAAATTTAATTTTACCTTGTAAGGTTATCAGTAACAATGTTTAGATTCTTAAACTAAAAATATTGCAACAAAAATTGGAGTTTTGATTATTGAATCGTCCAAAAATATAAATATTCCAAATTGTTTTCAGTTGATAGAAAGCCATCTTCTTTAAGTTGATTTGAGCCAAGAAGATGCAGGTTAGATCCAAGCTCTATCTAACCACTTGAGGTATCATGTAAACCAGCAAAAGAATTAGGAGAGGAGAGAGGGGGGAACTGGAATTGCACACGTCTTCCTTACAGAAACACATATGTTATGAGAAACACATGCCTGTTCCTGTACTTTCCGTCATGCAAAGAACAGGTTCATTTGTAACTGGGATGTGCACATTCTCTGCATGCTCTCGTATGGTGATCTAGTCTTTATTCAAAACAAAAAATAATTTTGTAGAGAGTATATTCTGTATTACCTTTCTCCTTCAATGCTGAAAGAAGAGTTTTCTCCAAGAACGGCCTCAAGATAATTGGAGGAATCCCCCGGCTAAGGTCGATTAATATCGAGTACAGGAACTCTATTTTATCTTTCTAGAAAAAATTGCAAACATACATAGTAAAAAATGTGAACTGTTTTATATACTAACAGTCTAAGAATTGCAAATAAATAATAAATCAGAAAATTGTAAATATTTTTTTCAAACATTAAAAATTATTTTACACTAACAGTCTAAGAATTATAAATTGTAATAAATCTATATACCTTCTATGGTTTGCCAAAAATAAACTTACTACGGAATATAGTTTGTGAACAAAACAAAACTTTTTCTCTTATGTATTTAAAGTTTTTATTAGGTCAAATTTTGAATCATATATAGGTGATTACAAACAATTTGAAAGTAATAAGTATGAAAAATATTTTGAATTTAAGAGTAAATATTAATAACTATCAACAAATTAATAATAAAAATAATATATATATATATATTAGCGTTACCATGCAAACTTCGTACCGCCTAATAGTAGTTTATATAGTTTAAATAATATTTCAAATTATTTAATCAAAGCTGTTAATTTTGTAAACACTAAAATTATTACACCACACCACACCCTTTCATGCCCTCTAGATGGGAGCTCTTTGGTGCATTCGTTTCATTTAAATTCAAATTTAGTAGACTAAATCAACTATAGTAACCTTACACTACAGTAAATTTGTGTGTTTACACATTATTAAAACATTAAATAACCTTAAATAAGCTTAATATTGTCACATTTCCGTGTAAAATTTGAGCATAATTGTGAATAACATGGTGAGGCTAAAAACAGTTATGTGAAAATTGTGGCTTTCACTTACTATTTAAAATGTATCCACCTGATTACGGTGATGACTTTTAAATTTATAAGTACTATGACGGCTGTTAAAAAACTAATTTCACTAAACTAATTGCTGTTTTAAAATAAATTTTTGCTCGTTATATAATGCACAAATTACAACGCCTACTTACATCATTTTCACAACTGTTAATGTATTCTTCTGAGATTTTTCTTGCAGTTGGTGAAATCTGAGATTGTTTTGTTGCAAGTCGAACAACATTTTTTGTCAATTCAACATCTTCAAATGTGTGTAGATCTTTGAGGAAAGCCCAAGACATGGATGGTAGAGGCTTAGGGGTTGGTTGTAGCAAGGAAAGCAGGCAGAGGTTGATGACCTTGACATGTTCTGAGGATGCTGCATTACACAGATTCTTCAAACTTGAAACCACTCCTCGGACCACACTTTGCCTTGGTAGATGGTTATAGTTGGATGGTTCTTGCCTGTCCACCTGGTTAAAAAAGACAACAACATGATGACAAAACCTCCCTCCCCCCTCCCGGGAATACCAAAATTTTGTTTGAGGTGGTATTGTTGGGTGTTGTGACCTTAAACTGCATACCAAGTTTCATGGAAAACAGTAGGGGAAATAAGGAAGAAATTGATTTTTTAATATTCCCCCTAAGAATAACATTGGCCACTCTTAGACAACGTATTGTGTTTATTGTGGACGTCAAATTTAACTTTTTTCTGGAGTCTTAGACTAATAATTCAATACTAAGAATTAGACTTATGCCTGGCTGCGGCAGGAAGTTTGGCAGAAAAGTGGTGGCACGGCATGAAGTTTTATTAGACCTGTTATTTATTAGCACTGACTAAAAGTGAAAGCGTTCTACACTCTCCTATTATTGACACCTGAATCTCTAGCTGAGAGTTATTCGTTTGCTAAATATCACTCGGTGCTTTCTTTAGTCAGCCACCCCGCCTAAGAAACCCTCAGCAGATTACTTACAACCTACCAAATACACCAATACACAAGTTCCACGTATCTGTATGTCTTTAATTATCGATTTATAGCTTAAGAATCAATCTGTGTCAGGTTTTATATATATATGTGTGTGTGTGTGTGTGTTTATTCGAACAAATTTTGTCAAATGACGTTTTAAAACATCGCTACTCCTTTTTGTGGATCCATTAAAAAGATGTTTTAAAACGTTAATACTATTTTAACGCAAAATACCAAAATACAGCACTCTTTAAAGGGTTAAAAATAAAACATAAAAAACAACAAAACATGGCCTGGAGATACAGTGGAACGTGGATAATTCGAACTTCTGTAATTCGAAAACTTCTTTATTTCGAAGTTTTGACTTGGTCCCTAGAATTTTATATAAAAACAATGTTAAAATATCCTGGTTAATTTGAATTATTTTTTGGATAGTTCGAATTTTTTGCAGCGTAAATCTATAAAGAGAACAAGTCATTGTGTGTGATTTTCCCGGAAACGACATTCGGGCTTCCTGTCCGTAGACTTTTTTTAGCTATATCAACGGGCCTATCATTGAAGGGTTGGCGGGGCCCTTCTCACAGCACATACACCTGCTGTTGACTGGTCACAAGATACCCCTCCCCCTCACCAGTCCACTACGCTCATAAATCACAACATTGACATCTCTAATATGTCACTACACGGCGCCGGCACAGTTCAGTAACGTGTGTATCATTGATGGTGGTTTTTTCCGATATTCGTCGTCTTTGTTTCGTGTTGGCATTTGTGACTTCGTCTGCGTTCATGTTAACACGTCGTGTGTATGAACTGGTTCGCTTCGTTAAAGCGAACCTACAAATCTTTGACGTCGCAAGAATAAATAGCGGCAATAAAGGAGGTAGAGAAGGGATTTAAGAAAAAGTTTGAAATAGCTAAATTTTCGGGATCCCTCCAAACACAGTATCGACATTTAAGAAAAGTTAGGATTTTTAATCAATAATATCTTCATTAACCTAACTTTTTTTAATATACAATGTTAAAACATGATGTTTTACTGTTTATTTCAACCACTTACAAAAACTTTTCTAATTCGAATTTTTGGATAATTCGAATTTTTTTCTGGTCCCTTGAGGTTCGAATTATCCAAGTTCTACTGTATGTCCAAAGTGTATCTGTGTGCCGAATTTCATAAAACTCAGATGATCAGATGGCATTGGGGTTTGTATACAGACAGACAGACATAAGTCCAAAAACCACATTTCAGGAGTCAGTGAGGCTCAAAACGGATATATCCATTCTAAATTCAAATTCGAAAATTTGGACTAAAACAATAGGCCCTACTTTCTCACTAAACTATATATATAGGGAGAAAGTAAAAATCAAATCAATTTTCTCATTTTGATTGGAGATTTTAAAATTGAAAAATTGATTGTAAAAAGTTCTAAAATGTTTATTTGAAGGTATTTTAAACCTAATACACGTTTCTAACTATATTTACTCCATGTTGCAATGTAATTTAGTGAAAATTATTAAAAAAATTTTACTCTTTTGAGGTGGGTTTTGAGTTTTCACCCTTGCTCCTTAAACAACTCTCTAATAATGACGTTTTAAAAAGTCGTTGCTTCTTATAGGGTTAAGATCAGTGATGCCAACCTACCAGAACGGATATTCACCAAAGAAATAAAAAATGTACTATAGGAAACAATAATATTTATTTATTGTCTAAGGTAACTCTAGGCAGCCAAGAAACTAATTTAAAATACCTAAATGACATTTTAATTTTTCGATGTATATGTACCTCAAAAGCTCGTGAACTCCAGATTGAGTTACGTATATATACTGCAAAAGCTCTCAAGTGATTGGCATTATTGGTTTATTCATACATCAACGCTCTGAAAGGGTTAATACACCATAAAATTTTATATAGGTCTAAAATAAATTATCAATATAAATAAATAAATAATTGATTTTGAAAAATAACCGCCAGTGGCAGCTGGTTATTTCATTCAGTTAAAGTTTGCAATAGGTCACCTTGAACACATGTTTGATCGGATTTTGGGAGCTCATAAACAAACATAAATGTCTCATTTAGCATTTATCAAACAAGCCAGAATTGAAAAAAGACCCATTTCATTTTTCCTGGGATAAAATTTTTAGGCGACCAAAAATATCAAAATTCTAAGTAATGTTCAAAAAAAACTTCTTAATTTTATTTACATTGATGGCCACATTGATGAACTTTCCTAACAAAAAATATTTCAAATTGTTTTGGTAAACAAAAATAAAACAGTACTCTGAAGAGTACTACCTGATAAAGTTTGGCGCCTTTAAATGAAGAGACTTCCATTTTAATCCATCCCGCCACGGCCATACTTGCGGACTCCGTCCCTACACCCTCCAATACTTGGACCCAGCACTCACCTAAGCAATATGGAAGAAAGCCAAAAAACCAACATTAATCTGACTTAATAGTAATGTAAACATCAATTAGTAGAAAAACATCAATTTTTTATTTTTCCCTATCACGTGAATACAATGTGAAAATGTAAAATACCCCGTCACAGCAGACCTGCATACTCATCGAATTTCCAAATCAATAATATATGACAGGTTTTATCAACATCTGTCCACAAATAAAGGATTTGCCTTTCCTCTATATAATTAACATGAGGAAAGATTATGCAGGTTAGCTGCCATGATAAACACATAAACTATGATTTTAAGCATAAATGTATAGATCTCAACCATATGACGCTTACACCAAATTTAATGCAAAAAATGTAGGTCAATAAGTGAAATATTAACTTTTCCTTATCCTCCATAACATTAAGATTGGAGCCCAAAAATACAATGTACTGTGTTAAGACTTTTTAATATCTCGTTAACCATTGCAGATGCAGCAAAACTTTAAAATACTGAATTGTTTAGTTTTTTGAGCTGATTCTAATGGTAAAAGAACAAAGTAAAAAATAATTTTAAAAAATTTAAAACTGAAATCCTATATGAAAAAAACAAAAACCCTATTTTGGGGGTAAATCCCCTCCCTCCCTCAAACTACCAATCCCAATTGACCTATATATACATTCTTTATGTCTTCTTTTAGGTATTGCTATGAGACCTATGGTAATAGCTTCTTCCCTATGAGAAATTCGCTAAAAAGTTCGCTAATTTTACATGAAAATAATATTATTGTTTATCTGGGTTACAGCTGAGTTCATCATCTACCTGGAACATAGTCTAAGACATCCTCGGGTCTACGAGCAGCATCTGCCGGGGTCTTCACCATCTCTGGGGGCAGAGTCACTCCTCTTCGGAAACACTCTGGTAGAAGCTTCAAACTCATTTGGTCAGGTCGGTATTTGGAAAGAGCGCTAAAACAAAGTGAATCGATGGATTACAATAATGTAGTTCATCATTGTTTTGTCATTCCTGTTGTGAAAACATTTATAACTTTTCATTGAATGAATTATTTTTCAATGCCGTCATTTTAACTTCATAATGATTCCAGACTAATGACTATATGTCTTTAAAATTCATATAAATTATACTTTTACAGTGTTATAGTTTCACCATCAGAAACCTTATGTTAAGTACTGCTATTAGTGAAGTAATCAGACAACAATAAATATATCTGATAATAAATATTCTACCATTTAGGTTGTTAAAAGTTATACCTTTTCCTCAAGCCTAAAAACACAAATAAACATAAGTGAAACATGATTTTTACTCATTATGTTATGATAATAGAGCATTTTACATAGGTATAAACCCATTTAAATTAATTTACTAGATTCAATATCCTAACTAAATTATCTTGTAAATGATATCCAGGAATGTTACCTTAAGTGTATAAGGAAATGATGTCTTTGGATTTCTAAACCTCACAATTTATATAGAAATTTCTTAAATATTTGTCATATGTCAGATCTTAAATTTAAAGATTGGAATTTATTGATTTAAATAGTATGTGATAAGTATTTTTTTGTTATTTACTTTATTTTAAAAATACAGTGGAGTTTCGGTTAACCAAGGTAATTGGGGCCGAGAGTACTTCTGATACAGTAAAACTCGGATAATACAGTACATAACCTTAAAATCGGTAATAAGACTATACCTATACTATAAATATCTCAACATTTACTGAAACTATGACTTAAAACTATTACCTGAAGTTTATTTTAATTTATTAGTACAAGAAATGTCATAATGAGAATTGAGTTTTCAATTTTGTTACTTTTATATTTATGTATTTTCTTTGAATCTGAAGTTAAAACTTCTTAAAAATATTGAAACCAATGCAAAATTTTACAACAAAATTTACAATTCATTATCAGCAAAAAAAACATCATTTGTTATTGAGCAATTTACTGGTGAATGTAGGCATAATTTAGTAGAATCAAACATCATAACCGAATCAGTCTTAGCTCACTGCTGACCAAAGAGGGATATAGTCTGTCCTCGTCAAACATATTCATTATGGCCAAAGATGAACACTGTTCGACCTGACTTTAGCAATTCTGAAAATTGATTATAGTATTTTTTCCAAACCACTCAGATCTCTCCATTTTATTTTCGGCGGTCTTTGGAATATAACCTGTGATTTAAGCGGTCTTTTGTCTGTCATCTATGATTTTTTTGTTTATTTTTTATGCTACCTTATCTGTGATGAAATATTTGTAGATTCTGATTAATATGTTAATATGTACAGGGAAAATTTAATGAAAGTGTGCAGAGTGATAAAACTAAAGTATTTTTTTCAAAACTTGAGTATTATTATAATGACCGTAAATGTCTACCCGTACTACTAAGCCAGTCCTGAGCCAAACTGCACTCATAATTGTTTTGCTGGTAAAAGTAGATTTGCGATTTGTTGATTCAGGGATAAACCCACTTAGACTAAATAATGTCAAAACTTGATGTTATAAATGCATTTTCGGAATTATTTTAGTTTTAACCATGCATACCAATTATTGGCAGTTAGGCTTTTGTTGCTGGAACTGGTTACGTGTTGGCCTCTCAAAATGGCTAAATATAAAAATAAATCAATTTTTTTTTAATTGGACCTCTATGGGTCCAACCTGGCTTGAACAGTAACTTTTATAGAATTTTTCATAAATTCATAAAAATATTTCATTAAAAAAATAATATTAAGTTATCAAACTAATAAACAAAAATTTCTCACCTCAGTGCAGAGTCAATAACTTGAGAATGCTTGTTGGACCCTACCAGGTTCCACAGCCAACGCAGGATCTGTGTTAGGGTTTCGTCTGCTTCGGACACAGACTTCTGTACTGCAGCCACGCTCAGGAGCTCACAAAGACTGATAAACCATACAGTAAATGTGCATCAATAAATTTAATCAACTGCTCCAATTTTAACTTGGTCTGTGACCAAACAGTACTTTTTTAAAAAGCTTTGTGACAATGTGAGTAGATCATGTTAAACAATGAATTTTTTCTTTCTCTCTCTTTCTTTTTACTTTCTCTTTTACCCCAATTTTCTTTTTTGACAAATTAAGAACTACAGCTCATTAACACATTCATTACAGAGTTTTTTTAAATCTAATGTTTCGAGAAAACAATCAGCTCTGTTCAACGACTAACGTAACCCATCAAGCAGTGGCATCTATCAAGAACACAGTAAACTACATTATGTGCTGCCACCTATGATCTAATCTCGGGACTATCTCACAGAGTTTACTATTTTGCCGCTAGAGTATGCATCATAGCCAAGTAAGCGCTTTCTCCCACTATGCACAGCGTGTTGCTGACGAGCGATACGTTCGAAACCATTCAGAAGTGCTAGGGTTCGAATTCCGACCATGAGCAATCCCAGTTTGGCTTGCAAATGTGTGGTATAGTGGAGGGGAGCTCACCTTAAATAAACAGTGACCTGCTTGGGTGGAAGTTGACGGCATTTGTAGGCTTGATTGGAATTGAAGTGGACTCCTCATTGGAGTTTTGCTTTTATGGTTAATGGATATAAGGAGGGGGAAGGTTTTTTTTAATTTTAAATTTTTATTGAATTATTTTATTAAAGAATGTAGCTCCCTACATTACCCACATATACTCGTACATTAACACGTTCGCTGCTTCGTGAGGGAAATCACACGCGGCCGACTGCTGTCAGGATGCGACACACGGGATATCCCGCGCTTTGCAACCAACATATTATTGCTTTCATTTGCTGGAGGCACTGGTATGGGAATGCTCTTCATGCTGTAGCATTGTGTACCAGTTAGAGGTTGGATTTTGTGCAGTGGTGGTTTCAACTTTCTCAAGCATTACAGATTTTTCTTTCCAACTCACTGGCTTGTAGTTTTTGTGACATCGATAAATTAAATGTGTCACCATAAATAGAAATCAACTATCAACTATAGAAATCAATTATAAAGGACCACAAATTTAACCTTTACAAATTTATTTTACAGTATTAAAAAAACAGAACTCTCACTTTATATTAATAAGATTATCTCAAACTTATTTACTGTAACCTAAGATAAATAATAATCTTGACTTTACAATACTGAATATATAATTAGAAATCTACAATTTCCTTCTGCTTTTTCCCTTAAACTGTTTTCTTAAATACATAATCACGCCATTTCCTCATTAACGTTTTAACCACAGCTGATCTGTTGCTCAACGGAGAGCAACTAACAGCAACGGCGTAGAGCAACTTGGCGAACTTGATGTTGTACAGTAGGAAAGCGTTGACTACTGCTGTTTCCAGAAGCCAGAAAAATACTTTTTCCTATAACCGCACGATAACAGGCACATTTCGCACTGTTGGCAGAACATATAAGTAGTAAGTATTTCCCCCACTAGGTTGGATACGATCTCATTACCACCCTAGTGCAGTAAAGTAACCGGCCAATCACATGCGCGGAACCCTCCAAATCTTTTTGAAACTAACCAATGGCATGTGCTAAGCGCTCAGTCAGCTGATAAGACGGTTGCCATTCCTACAACACTAACTTCCAGTTTTATGCTATTAAACTGAGGTTACCAGAAACCTAAAAGTTATGTTTACATTTATCTCTAATTTCGAGTTATCAAGCATAGAAAGTTGAATCGACCGTGGAGTCCCGCGGAACGTGCCAATTCTGACACCCAAAATCAGGTCTGCAAACTCAAATAGCTTCAAAACCAAATATATGGAACATTTTTCGGGACACCCGTTCAATTATCAAATGGCTTTATGCATGATGCAGGCCTAAGTCAAAATACCAACCTGCATAGAACGACAGGCCGCTTGTCTTTGGAGAACCTCAGTGCCAGACTACGCCAGATAGTAAGAATGTCAACCACGTCGTGCCGGCACAGTGGCACCAGGGCGTCAAGAGCCAGGGCGGAAGCCGGCGCATCCCTTGGCCCGCTGCACCGGTTCAGCAAGTCTGACACCTTCGCTACCAACTCCTTCCCGTGCATCTCCGGCCTGCACAACAGAGAAAGCAAATCCAAGACCGTTTTTTAACAAATGTCTACAAAAATTTATGATAGTAATTTTCAAATTCATTTCACATAAATATGTTTTTACTTGATAGATATACTTTTATATACTTCTGATTCAATAACTTTGGAAAATAGACTAAGAAAATTAAGGTTTTTTACTGGAAACACCTAGGAATAAATTTGAAGCTAATACCTTGGTCAGTCTGCAGTTCAATGATTAATTTTATTTGTATTACATGTTTCGGCTTACGCCATTTTCAAAGAGAATACAAACTTGTGTAAATAAAATCAATATAACCTGTACAACACAACATAACAAAAAATAAAAAAAGATGAATTTTAATACATTTGAATATTGCCATACTGGTTTTCAGTTTGTATGACAAAGATGAATTAAAATAAGATTATAGGAGTTAAAATACCTGCAACATGTAATCAGTTTGTTGCTAAAGGCAACTAGTATTGATCCTCCTATGGGTCATCTTCGGGCCCCAGTCAAGGATATTTGGGGTTATCTCTTCGTGTGAAGATCGTCATTGTTTCCAATTACACACATAAACACGAATACGAGAATTACAAACACAATTACGAAAAACACAAATATCTTTGACTGGGGCTGGAAAATGATCCCATAGGAGGATCGAAACTAGTTTCCTTTAGCAAGAAACGGATAACATATTGCATTTATTTAAACTACTATAGTAATTATCTGTAATCTGGAGGCTATAACTGCAAAAATTGAGATTTGTTCAATACAACCTAATGGGAATTTCTTTTACTTCCCCCCCCTTATTAACATCAAAATTTTCTAATTTGAGTTGAAAGTGGAGTTAAAAGTCCGTTTTGAGGCTCTGTGAATCCAAAAAAAGTTTTTAAGGACTGATTTCTCTGATGGACTGATGGTTTAAAGACTTTGAGAGTAAGTATTTCAAATTAAATTAATTAATTTAATTAATTAATAATTAATTATAAGTAATTTAAGTAATTACTTAAATTACTAATTAAGTAATTCGTAAGTATTTAAGTAATTATGAATAATTTTTATAAAATTAGATACATGGTTAAACTTTGACTATAACTGCAAATGGTTTTTTTATTTCCTATTTTTATGGGTAGTTCATCCCTTATAATCCGTATTAAATTACAAATTTCTCCGAATCCGTTCTAATGATTTTGATTTAAATTGCACGGTTTGTAGTCGGCTGTTGGGCTATTAATTAACAGTCCTGTCTAAGGATTATGTCGGCCTTAGTCAGTAACAAGACTACAAGATCGCGCCACAATCATCTTACATTCATTCCTCATTCATACTTGGCTTAAAATACCTACCTGGGTAGGTCGCCATTTCAGTTAAAAAGTATAAAGTTATGAAGGTTCCAAATAATATAGCACCACTCATATGACTCTAAACCCAATAGTTCAAATGTTATAGGCTTGTAAATAAAAAAAATCATTCTTAATTTTTATATTTTGAGAATTTTCTGACAAAACCATAAAATAGTTTCACTATCTCCATTGAAACCAGCTCAACAAATTAAACAAAATAGTTTTCCAGCTAATGGTTCCAGAGAAAAGTTAAATTTATTGTACAAGGTAAACACAATATGTTATCTGAGAGCGCCCAATTGATGTTATCCTTACAGAAAATATTAAAAATCAATTTCTTCCTTATTTCCGTTTTCCATGAAACTTACAGAGTATGTGTATGTGTCAGTATGGTTTACTTTTAGGTTTAAATATAAACATACTTAGCTTCACAAATGGTTTTGCAGACATTAGCTTGCAGCATGTGAGAAATACAAGGACTGCCGAAGCACTCAAGGTCTTGATTCAATATGTTCATGAGTTGTGGGAAACACCTTTCCTGGTTCATCCACAGTTGGCAGTATAGCTGGACCGCCAGCAGGGCTTGGGATGGTCCGCTGCGCCTCACTGCCTCTACAGTGGACACCACTCCCATCACGTTGCTCTGCAATATGTACCACATGACAGAACTCCATAACATTACTGGTGGTTATTTGACTTATTTTACAGTTATCAGAAAAAAGTGTCAGTAATACCCAATTCAAAAGAATATTTTAGGGTTGGGTAGCTTCCAAACATCGATTCTCGATTCCACCGATTCTCAGGGTTGGAAACGGAATCGAAAATGATCGTCTAAGGTCGATTCCGATTCTCTGATTCCAAGCATTCGTTATTGCGCCAATGATGAACGGCGATAGAAAGATTTATGTTCGTTTTCCTCGTCATAATGCCATAATAAGATACAGTTGTCATTGTTTTGATGAAAGTTGGATCAGGAAAACAATTGTCGCCCTGTTGATTCAAAATTATCGTTCACTTTCAGTTTATTGTCGTAGCTGCGTAAATAAAACCAATATTTCATTTCAAAGCAATCGGATATCCGACTCTGAAACGAAAGGAACAAGTACCTGGTAGAATTCAATGAATGTCCGAGATTACTGATAGACCATATAAAAAATGAGCACTAACACTCAAACTTTTCGTTTCAGATTACATCGTCAATATGAAATATCTTTGCTTGAACACAAAAGTGCAGACGACGAATGACGTAATTTGTATCCTTTTAAAATAATGCACGATCATAATCATTGGTTGTTTCAAGGTTGCTATATAATCATAATTATTCTTATTTTAGTTACCGATAACTGCAATACAATATTGAATCTCGATATTGAATGCCGTCGTCGATGCTGACTATCAGAATACTGTTAATTATATTATTCCGTGAAATGAACTTTTCGGCAACAACACTACGAAGATCTGGAATTCTACAGCAAAGTATATTCATTTTCCATGGTAATTATTAACGGGATTAGTTGTAAAAAATAATAAGCCCATTTAATACTTTTGTTTTCATACAAATAATTGGTTACAATATTTCGATACAACGGACTATTTTTTCTAAATCAGATTCACAAACTACGATACGATACCAAGGATAACAAGTAGCCTACACAGCATAGTGCCTTTTTCATCTATCTGTTGATGAATTTACTAACATGATACTAATTTGATGGGAGTTATTAAACATTGATAGTTTAATAAAAAGCACGTTCTCTGATCAGTAAGTTACATAATCCAATTATATAAATTTACTCTAAAATCCGGCACAATCATTTCGCGGGTATATTTGTATCACAAAAATACTTTTGTTATCCATGTCGTCTGCCGCCGTCTGATCATGGATTCGTAATTAATTCTTTGTCTTTGTCGTCTGTTATTATTGTGCAACAAAGTTTCAGTGGTGAAATATATTAATTATTATTTATTGTGTTGTCATCAAAATTCGGAACATTGAAGGATAATGGATTGCAATATTATTTTTTCGTAAATGCCGTAGTCTGTCCGCTGTCGTTGCACTGTTGACTGTTATCGTCGTGCAACACATTTGTTTACAGTGTTTATATTTGTGTTTTAAACAGTTTTTTTATGGAGAAATGCATTAATTAGTTATTATTTACCATTTTTCATCGAAATAGGGGATTATTTTTGAAACAGAGATATAAGGGAATTGCTTGGACTCAAAGAAGAGTTTTTGTGATTTTTGCAATGATTTGACCACTAGCAACGGTTTATATTAATTTTGTTTTTTAGTTCAAATTAACCATACATAAGTATATATTTTTGGTTCCACCATTAAATTTTAATCAAATTTGCTTTTGTGTATGATGAACTTTTCGGCAATAAAACTACGAAGATCTGAAATTCTACAGCAAAGTATATTCATTTTCCATGATAATTATTAACGGGATTAGTTGTAAAAAAATAATAAGCCCATTTAATACTTTTGTTCTCATACAAATATTTGTTTAAAATATTTTGATATAGCGTACAATTTTTCTGAATCAGATTCACAAACTACGATACGATACCAAGGATAACAAGTAGCCTACACAGCATAGTGCCATTTTCATCTATCTGTTGATGAATTTACTAACATGATACTAATTTGATGGGAGTTATTAAACGTTGATAGTTTAATAAAAAGCACGTTCTCTGATCAGTAAGTTACATAATCCAATTATATAAATTTACTCTAAAATCCGGCACAATCATTTTGCGGGTATATTTGTATCACAAAAACACTTTTGTTATCCATGTCGTCTGCCGCCGTCTGATCATGGATTCGTAATTAATTCTTTGTCTTTGTCGTCTGTTATTATTGTGCAACAAAGTTTCAGTGGTGAAATATATTAATTATTATTTATTGTGTTGTCATCAAAATTCGGAACATTGAAGGATGATGGATTGCAATATTATTTTTTCGTAAATGCTGTAGTCTGTCCGCTGTCGTTGCACTGTTGACTGTTATCGTCGTGCAACACATTTGTTTACAGTGTTTATATTTGTGTTTTAAACAGTTTTTTATGGAGAAATGCATTAATTAGTTATTATTTACCATTTTTTCATTGAAATAGGGGATTATTTTTGAAACAGAGATATAAGGGAATTGCTTGGACTCAAAGAAGAGTTTTTGTGATTTTTGCAATGATTTGACCACTAGCAACGGTTTATATTAATTTTGTTTTTTAGTTCAAATTAACCATACATAAGTATATATTTTTGGTTCCACCATTAAATTTTAATCAAATTTGCTTTTGTGTATGTGTACAAGTACACACCGTACACATAAACAAAAAAGATTTTTCAAATATGTATTTATTTATTTGTTCATTTAAATACTAAATATTTATAGATAATTTACATACTCTTTCATTTTAGTACTGAACAAAATTATATATCTTAACTTCTAGGATTAATAAAGATTTTTTTAAAGGCTTGCAAATCCCTATGAACCAGGTGACACTGAAAAAAATAAATTGGACACTTCTAGGGTTAAAGTGTTACATTCATTGGCCGAGGTCAAATCAATGCCTGAATCGATGAAATCGGAATCAGAATTGAGAATCGATTTTAAAGAATCGGAATCAAAAAATAATTGGAATCGACCCATCCCTAGAAAATTTACCAACTAACAAATAGTTAATCTTGAATCTAATTTGTGTTCCAGTTTGTACAGACAAGTTGTTCAAACAATTACAACAATTATTCTCAAAATCTATTTGTTCTTCTTTAAATATTTTTCTGTGTGTAGGATAAAGCTACAAAATTATAATGTGAGTTCTAAGCTACGAATGGGGTTAATAATGGGGTCTGAGCTTTGACTTAAATGTAGGGTACTGGTTGCATTTAGAATGCTATAATTTAGACCAGCACTTTTGAAACTTAAAAAGCTAGTATGTTACCACCGAGTTCCTCGTCTTGTCATCAATCTTGCTGCTACAACAAGCACCTCAACCTCTTTTCCTCATTTGTGACTGACATAATTATAAGAGCTAATCATTCATGACAGTGACACAAGATTCACCTTGTCCACAGCAGTAGAGGGCAGAGCCCTGAGCAATGCCAGGTGGATCTCCGGCTCTTTCTCTCTTGGCAGGTGGAACAACAGCAAAGTCAGGGTATGTGTGGAGGCCATTGGGGCTTGTGATTCAACCAGGGCTTGCAGCGCTGCCAATCTTACCTTGGGTAAAAATAACCATTAAATAATTTCATATTAATATATCGTTTCGCATACATCTTATGAAATGAATGAGCTGCAAAAAATAGAATAATAAATTAAAAATTAGTTTCAATTGATTGCTAAATGTCAAATTTAATTAGTTGCAAATAATATGTTATATTTATGATAAACAGATGGTTATCAAAGTTTTATTTTTATATTCAGCCTTAATTTTAGTTATCTAAATTGGCTACGATACTGGATTGTCCACAGAACAGATTCATCAATCATTATCAGTTTGAGCTAATTTCTTCTACAGGTTTAGAGAAGTGGTAGAACAGTTACATTTCTGGTCTAATGTTACAGAATAGCAGTAGGCCTACCTGTGAGTCAGGGTGAGAGATGAGCAAAGCGCTCACATAAAGGTGTACCTGGTCCAACTCTATCTTACTGTTCCGCTTCAGCCAATCCAAGGTGGCAGCACTATCTCTCCTCAGCATTTCACTTAGTCTGGGAACATGAGGGAATAGTAAGACATTAGCAATATGGAAGGTAAGACAACTACACTACATCAAAACATGTAGTGAAGTGAAAAGTTATGGCCGAGGGATTGAAATGTGTCCTTCACCCGTACCTACTTACTGCCATGGCTCCAAAAATCTCAATTAATTTTTAGCCTTATAGACCAGCCTCTTCTTTTTAATTGAAAGGAGATGAGAACAACAATGAAGGTTTCATGTTGTACCAGAATGTGCAACCATTTGTACATGGGCCATCCATACAAGAAGTCCAGGAAGCAATTCAAAACAAAAAATGGAAAAGCACCAGGTAAAGATCAAATTTAATAGGAAGTTCTACAACACTGTGGTAAAAATACCATTAAAGAAATTCATAGACTAATATGGAAAGAAGAAGAAATGCCTATAGAATGGAGTGAGTTTGTGATTGTCCCGATTCACAAAAAGGGTGACAAAGAAATATGTAGCAACTTTAGAGGAATATCCTTTCTTAACTCAACATATAAAATACTATCCAAAATTTTACTGAACAGAATTAAACCTTATGCAGAAGTATTTATTGATGATCATTAAGCTGGTTTCATTACCCCTTCAAGTCCGGAATTTTAAGAGCTCTTCCAACACGCCCCGACGGCATTATTTTGGGATTGGGCCACCTACTACCAGCAAACTTAACCTGTAACTGATAACTGTCCATCTATTTACAACGCAATGTTATCGTCCTTAGTATATTGAGTAAAAACTAATATTTTATTGAAAATGTCAAAAAATAACCTTGTTCTAGGCAGTACTCACAATGTAAGTTATCAAAATACTGACATTATACTGATGTACTCACAGTACATCAGTACTGACATTATGCAGACATTGCATAATGTCTACCAAAAGTGTGTGTTTACCAAATATCTTTTTGAAACAAATTTTCCATTTCATACTTACTATTATGACACTACACTACGACACAACAAAACATAAAACACTTGTAGAGATAATAACTATTTATTTTTCAGTTCAAAACACTGTCAAACAAACACAGACACATTACATCACATTACATTACATTACATCAGACAACAGTAAACAAACAACAAACCAAGTGGTTATCGTCTGCTCTTCCAGCTGAGATTTTTTTTAGTTTCCTTCCTTTCAAATACAGCCGAATGGCCAAAACAACTATGCTAGAAAGGCAGACAACGTTCTTCAATATTGAGAAGCTCCAAACAGTTCTAAAAAATCACGTAAGGTAGCAGCAAATTGCAGTACTGACAAAAAGCGCACCGCCGGTAGCAGAGCACTAGGTGACCAGCAACGGCGAGCACAATGTTGGCACCTCATGCACAGTACGTCGAACGGAGTTGAAGGGTTAAAGAACGCTCAACAACAGACCAAATCCATGTGATAAGAGAAATAGTATGTAAGTATTGGGAATATGACAAAGAATGCTACATCCTGTTCATCGACTTTGTTAACCCTCGGAGTGGTAAAGACGCTGCAGCGTCTATTTATCGCGAATACCGCCATGGTGGCAGATGGAGACTTCTGTCGTCAGTTGAATGAACTGGCGCCTACGTGACCGTGTTGCCCTCTGGTGGCAAAAAACCGAACCTGCTCTTGTAGTGCACTAGACTGCGATCGGGCATGTTAATAACCAAGTAAGCGCTTTCTACTCCTATGCACTGAGTGGCCGAACCGGCTAACGCGCTACGCTGACAAGCGTAACGTTCTAGCCATTCAGAAGTGCTAGGGTTCGAATCCCGACCATGAGCAATCCCAATTTGGCTTGCAAATGTGTGGTATAGCGGAGAGGGGGGCCCACCTTAAATAAACGGTGGCCGGCTTGGGTGGAAGTTGACGGCATTTGTAGGCTTAATTGGGATTGCAGTGGACACCTATTTTGCTTTTGTGGTTAGTGGTAATAAGGGGTGGGGGCATGTTTTATGCTTTTTTTGTTTAAACAAAAAATATTGATATTGATATCTGATATTTCAAGAAGATATTAGTAATTATTTTTATGTTACAGTTCAGAGTAATAAGCTTGCCACTTCTAGGGTTAAAGTCTACGGTACCATAAAACGACCAAAACTCTGGGAAACCATGCAGATAATTGGCATTCCAGACAAACTGATTAATTTGAAAAAGATGTGTATCAAAGGTTTTAAAAGTAAAGTAAAAATAGAAAATGATTATCCAAACCTTTAAAGGAGTTAGGCAAGGTGATGGACTTTCGCCTATCCTATTCAATATTGCGATTGAGGAAATATCAAAAAGCACAAAAAACGTAGAAGCAGGTACCTTGCATCAAAAGTCAATAAGTTTACTTTCGCAGATGATGCCGCTCTTCTTGCAGAGTCAAAAGAAGACCTAAATAAACTCACTGAGACTGTAATAAAAGAAGCCAACAAGTTCAGACTCAAAGTAAGTGAGATATCCTAATACCTAAAAGTTGAAAGAAGAAGAAACCAAATTGAAAGAGACGAAATAATAAAATTGGAATAATGGCAGAGGATTATATTTAGAAAAGATTGATTGCTGCATCCAAATGCTTCTGGAGTTTATCAAAAATCATAAAATCTAAAATCTTAACAAGAAACACAAAACTAAGATTATATAAAACAATAATGCAACCAGTCTTTTTATATAGCTCCAAAACATGGACACTGTCAGAGAAATATGAAAATAATCTTATAGTTTTTGAAAACAAAATTCTTAGGCAGATTTTTGGCTCTATAAATGAAGATGGTATCTGGAGGATAAGAAAAAAACTGTGAGCTCCGTGAAATATTCAACGATAATATTAATAAATCTTTATTTCTCATCAAATTTTTACATTACTTAGTTGCAAACACAGTTACAACTATACAAAATAAACATTACCACACATGAGTATATACATCCAGGCTGGTTTGTATGGTTTAAATTTAGTCATAAAGTTTTTTCTTGATATGAAATTTCCTCCAAGACAAAGCCTGAGTGGATGCAAATACAGTTCCTAAGTTTGCAATGGTGACAGAAGCCAAAACTGTATTTTTTTATTGAAATAGAGAAAAAAAGTAACCAAACTCCAGAACTTTATAGATAATAAAATTTAAAACATCCAGAGATCCAGACAATGTGGCAATAGTGAAGAGTAGAAAATTGAGATGGGCAAGGCTTGCAAAAAGAAGAGAGGAAGAAAGTCTAATAAAACGTGTCACTAACGGTCAACCTACGAGGAACTCGCCCGTTCGGAAGACCAAAGTCGCGGTGTGAATCAGGTGAAGAAAGATCTGCAATGAATGGGTGCTTCCCTGGACTCAGCGGAAGAACGGCAGCAGAGGCAACAACTTTTTGTTGAGGCCAAAAACCTTCTTAGATTTGAATGGCCGAGGAGGTAAGGTTACGTTAACCTCTTCCACTCTATTCTGTCCTTCGCCAAGTTGACCCATAAATGGATTAAAGGCGTGGATTGTAAAATCGGTAATAATGCTATACAATATATGTGTTACAAATCATATGCCCTTGTATGTACGCAAAAAGCTTATTAATAAACTGCCAGCAGATTTTAAAACTTATTAAATCCAAAACTATTTTAAAATAAACTTATTGAGTTTTTATTGAAGAAAAACTATACCACTGCAAATGAGATACATATCAATGAGGTACCTATCACATCCTCACCTGTAACAAATTGTTTTATTAGCGAATTTCCCATAGGGAAGAAGCTATTACCGTAGGTCTTATGGCGTGACATAAGCCCGGGACCATGTTATTTTTTCTTCTTTAGGTGCCCAGAGTCCAAAAACAATAGTCGTTAAAATTTATATATATATATATATATATATATATATATATATTGTGTGTGTGTGTGTGTGTGTGTGTGTGTGTGTGTGTCTGTGAACACGATAACTCTCGTAAAAATTGTCCGATCGAGACCAAATTTGGTAAAAACGTGTATTCCTACAAATGCTCGGAGGAGTTCGTAAACCAGACATATCGGTCAATGGGAACGGGTTACGGGAAACGGGAATAGGGTTTTTTGCGTTTTTCACATGTAATTTTAAAAAACTTCTAATTTTATATTTCACCATTGGAATCAGCTTAAAAAACCACACAGTTAAGTTCCTTAAAGTTTTTCTCTATCTCCAACGGTTACCGAGATATTAAAAAATCTAAACACAGTACGTTGTATTGTGGGGCTCCAATGTTAATCTTATGGAGGATAGGGAAAAATTAATATTTCCCATATTAATCAATATTTTTGGATAAAACTTGATATTTAGCTTCATGTGGTTGAGGTCTATCCATTTATGCTTAAAAATCATAGTTTATGTGTTTATCATGGCAGCAAATCTGTATACTCTTTTCCCATATAAATCATATAGTGAATAGGCAAACTCCTTTATTTATGGACAGATGTTGATGAAAGTTGATATAAATGCTCAAAAAATTAATTGTTTATGCTAGAAACACCTACTTTCAGCGTTCCTCACAGCAGCAAACCTGCATACTCTTTCCCATGTTAATCTATGGAGAGTAGGCAAATAATACTCATATTTATTGACAGATAATGATCAAACTAGTCATATATTATTATTATTATGTTATTGATTTGGAAATTCGCTGAGTACGCAGGTATGCTGCGACAGGGGTATTTCCTCTCAATCATAAAAATGAATGGATAGAGCTGACACAACAAGGTACCTCACAGCCATAAGCCATGACATTTAGGTATGTAGCTACCTGGCTATTTGCAGTGCCTGTGTGAGTCTAGAATCAGCTGACATAAACACATTGACAGCAGGATTGCCAATCAATGTAGCATTGGTAGATGGGGAGGCAGTGGTACTACTGGCGTGGGTCACGATCAAGGTGGCAGTGTGCAGCGCCTGGGTTATCTGGCTGGGATTGCTGGCCAGCCACGGCATCAATGCACTGACACACATCCACACACAATCCAGAGAGCACTGATTATTGCTCATAATCTCCACAACTGCAACAGTCCAAGTACAGATCATTAGGCTATAACTAGACAAGTCTGACGTATCCCCTCCAAGAGACATGGATCAATGTTGATACAGTGGAACATGGATGACTTGAACGTCTGATTTTGAAAACTTATTTATTTTGAATTTTTAACTTGATCCCTAGAATCTTATCCAATACTATAATACGAGCAAGGTTTGCTCGAAAACGGCACTAAGGATTTTCTTTAAATTTTGGAAATAAGTTCTAGATAGGTCTAATGTCCAGGAAAATTCTTGTTTTCTTGTAATATTAAGTTTAAAATCTGAAAATTTAACATTACGCTTATGGAGAATCAAATGTAAACAATACAAATCAAAACAGCTGTTTATAACCATTTGACAGTTGTTGATTGAAGATGGTGGCAAACAATATGTGAATAGAGGTTTTGCATTAATATTTATTTTTGTATGTAATAAATGAAAAATTATCAAATTACTAAACAATTTGTAAAAACTAAAGGGTAAAATAACTGTGCGAAATAAAAGCAAAGAAAATTATTTCCAAAATCTTTTGTGTTTTGAAAGAAAACATATTCATTCTATTGCTTGAAGCCACTGTAACAAACCAATTAACTGGTGTAAATTAAATTTATCTTTTGCTTTTCAATCCTCATTCCTTTTCTAGCAAAATCAGTTGATCACAGGATAATAATAACAAACTGTATGGACATTTAAATTCAGTATAAGATTAGCTAAAACAATTGAGGTTGGCCAAAAACTCTTAAATGACGACGACAACTTGGCCGACGCCGAAGCTCAGTTAGTAGCGCTCAGGTCTCACGTACGCAAGGTAGCGTGATCGATCCGCACCCGAAGGCTATATTTTTGTTCAGTATTTATGCCATATTAATTAAGGGGTATGAAAACGGTTTTATTTAAACCACATAAATGTTTTCATTGAGCAGTAAATTTGTTTTAATTTTGCTAATTAACTTGTAAAAACATGTCTTATTCTATCCGAGCAAAGCTCGGTCACCAGGTACTATATCTATAAAAGAGGATGTCTGTATATATATATATATATATATATATATATATATATATATATATATTTGTATGTTTGAAGTTTATGTGCTCGGACACCATTGGACGATTAGCCATGAAAAGTGGTACACTTAAATAAAATTTCATGGAGAAGGTTTGTGGATCATCAATTTTGTTATAGCTCAATTGGGTTTCTCCCTAGAAGCCCAAAAAGGGTCCCGTACTGTGGAACTAGAAATTTGTTTACATTATAGCTAGTTCTTTTCTACAGATGATTACTTTACTATATCTGTTAGTTGAAGATATACTCCACAGATTGAAGCACTTGCGTTTACATTTTGATTTTAATGTTTTGTGTAAGACTTAACAGTTTATATTTTTTAACTGTGTCTTCTTCTTGCACATTTTGCTACTGTATTACGTTATTTTTTTTTTAATGGTATAGAATTTCACACGCACATTCCCTACACCACCATTATCTGTATTCTAATTACTAAGGACTGCCAACAACAACCACGGGGGCCTGGGGGCGGAGTGCCAAGCCAGTGAAGCTAGTTTTATGTAAAAACAATGTTAAAATATCCTGGTTGATTTATTGAATGATCCCTTGAGGTTCGAATTATCGAAGTTCTACTGTATATGTTATAGAAGGATTGCCATGAAACTTAATGCCTCATTTTATTAATTATTTAAAGTTAATGAATAATTTGTAAAAAAGGTTATGTACAAAATTATGCATAATAAACACTTTTTTAAATCTAGGCTTATTTGATTCTTTCTTGAGTTGATTTTGTATTATAAGTTTCATAAATAACTAGTGTTACACGTTGTGACATGCAGGACTCTCAGATTTGGTCTTCCCAAAAACCAGAGACCCCTGCTCGAATACAATGGGGACGTAACTCTAAGGAAAAAATGAATATGTTCGATGTGACTGGCAGACTGATTCACAGTTTATTTATACTCTAACAAGACTCAATATTACAATTCACAAAATCAAGAACTCTCAAAACATGTATAAGTATACCTATTCTCTGGGGCACATCTAGCTACCATAAGCGATATTAAAATATATAAAATAATAAATATATTGCCCTCAATATAAAACGTAAAACAATCCCTCAAATAATAAAAATATAATTTCCTTTAATATGACGTTAATCCCCTAAACAAATCAAACTCTTTACTCTAACAAAGGTTGCTGCCGAGAGGAACACTGCTCTTCCCCAGAGCCAACTCCTCTACACACCAACAGACCTCGAATCTAATCCTCCCAGTCTATTTAAACTAAACCCAACTGCCCTTGAAGGAGCGCCAGGCTAAGGAAGACTAACCCCCAAGGTCAACAGTGTATTGCTTGTGGTAGCTGTTTATAAACATATGAGCCTGCAGTTAAACTAACCTCTAAACTGAATAAACTATTCGTACAAAATAAAAATATGTTAAAAACAAAACTATAAACTATATAGGGACTATCTAAACCTACAAACCGTGACCCTGTCACATCCCTCCACCTTCTCCAGGCACTGTCCCCACCGACAGTCTAACAAAAATCGAAGCCCTGGGAGCCCCCACAGGTACAGACTGTCCACCACACCATCCTCCGTGGTCAGCATGATAGTTCCCACCTTATCCTTGGCGTCTTATTCGAGGATGAGAGTGCCATTCTCTCCGATGTCAACAGGGATCGTATCCTTGATATCCTCGTCAAACTTGCTCGGCTTAGCCTGAGTGTGAAATTGCGTATGGGTGGAGTTATCCATGGTAGAGATGTTGCGAATAGTGCCGGAGGAGAGTCATTCTGAGCACGTGGTCACCTCCTTGGCTGTGACCCGTGCAGTAGAGTAGAGAGCCAACGCCACCAACACCGCCGCCTTCAAAGCTACCCTGGACAGTCCTGCCCTGTCTCTCCATCCAGTAACAGCAAAAGATGTCGGGGACCAACTTGTGACGCCGAACCCATGTGTCTCCACCAATTCGTGACGCCAAACCCCCTCTTCAACAGGTCTTTGATGAGGCGGTTAGTCATACTCCAGTGATACAGCCTAAAGGTAAAGTGATACAGGCTGAGGATCCACAAATGGACTCGGTGGTGCAGGCACGGCCCAATGTTCCAGTAGTTGGAAGAGGGTTTATGATTTACAAAACAGATTAATTAGGTTTAGGTTCGCTGGTAAATATAAAATATAATATAATTATTTTTACCTTTCTGAAATGGTGGTCTATCCAGTTATTTTAAGCCAAATTATGTATAAGAAATGAGTGTATTCATTGAAACATTAAAATATATATATTAAAAATGAGACGGACTTATATCATCTTACACCAAATCAAATATTTGTTAATAATACACAACATAACCCTTTTATATATTTCAGATAGCGCAAGTGTTAGAAAATGTACAACAGCTGATTATTATAGTAAACTTAATGTATATAAACATTGTAATAATTTTGTATTGGGCCAAAATACAAACATGTATTTTATTTCTTTTTCTTTCTTTTATTTCCCGCCGAAAATTCATACCGCAGCTGCCACCTTTCGCGCCGAAACATCACGCCGCAGCCGCCATCATATGAGAACCCTCCCCCGCAGATTACCTACCCAACCGAATACACCAATACACAAGTGCTGCATAACTAGATGTCTTTAATTATTGATTTATGACTTGGAATCAATCTTTATCATGTTATAAATATATATAAATGTATTTGCACAAATTTTGCAAACGATGTTTTAAAACGTCACTACTCCTTTTTGCATAAATATAAATACCCCCGTCGCAGGAGACCTGCGTACTCAGCGAATTTCCAGATCAATAATATAATAATAATAATATATAACAAGTCTAATCCCTATATGATTAACATTGGAAAAGAGTATGTAGGTTTGCTGCCATGATAAACACATAAATTATGATTTTTAAGCATAAATGTATGGATCTCAACCACATGAAGCTAAATATCAAGTTTCATCCAAAAATATTGGATAATAAGTGAAACATTGATTTTTCCTTATCCTTCATAAGATTAACATTGGAGCCTCAAAATACAACGTACTGTGTTTAGATTTTTTAATATCTCGGTAACCGTTGGAGATAGAGAAAGGAAGGAACAAAATTGTGTAGTTTTTTAAGGTGATTCTAACAGTGAAGTATAAAATTTGAAATTTTAAAAAATTACATAAGAAAAATGCAAAAAAACTATTTTTGAGGTACAAAACCCCCCCAAACTACCCGTTCCGATTGACCGATATGTCTGGTTTATGAACTCGTCCGAGCAAATGCAGGAATACACATCTCTACCAAATTTGGTCTTAATCAGACCATTTTACGAGAGTTCTCAGGTTAAAACGTCATCACAACTGATTTGGTAAAGAAGTGAGAAATGTGTTTGATAGAGGTTAAGTCTGTAACTGTCACCACTCACAGCTGTAGTAAAGGGTATGCACTAGGTATGCGCAGTGTGGTAGTGAGTAGGTCTTGGTGAGTATTTCTGAAATTTACATAATCAAACTGCTTTTAAGTATGCCTTCAAATGTGTATACATAACAAACAAAAAATGTAGGTTTTACCTACAGAAAGTAACCAACTAATAAAATAATTTGTTAAGTTATTTTGTAATTTTTATTAGTTTAGAAACACTAATAATTATTTAGTATCAATAGTATTAGTTTTTAAACCAATTATATTCACTATTAATCCATTTTTTATTTATTATTTTCTACTCCTGAAGGCACTTTTTATGTAGGCCTACTACTAGGGGTGTGCCCATCCATGACATACTGGTACGTCATTACCCCTGAAAGGGTCAAAAATGTAAACAAAATTTTTAGCTTTTCAATCATCAGTTAAAATTTCTTTTGAAATAAAATGAACAATTTTCAATACTGTACTAATTAAAAAAAACTAAATAACTTACAAAATGAGAGAAGATCATTCAAGTACGGTGCAGGACACGAGGGTATAGAGTCTGCCAGAAGAGCCAACAGAACAGAGTGAGTATTGGTAGAAGACAGAGCCAGGGTGGCCAACTGTCGCAGAGCAGGCTTGGGACAGACTGCTGCCTGGAGCATTCTGGGTAGTAGGGCAGCCAATGTTACACAACAAAGAACCATGTGCAGTCCATGTTTGCGATTCTTAGCAGACTCACTCAACAGAGTTACTAACTTTACTGCTTCCAACACTCTCGATTTGTCCCACCACTGAAAAATAATATCACTCAGCAAATGGTAATTTTTATCCAAAATACAGAATACAGAAGTAATAATAATATAGAGGAAATAAAATAAAATAATAATAAAATAAAATACTTAATTTAAACTTAATTTCTAACTTTGAATTTTTTATTTTTCTTTACAGAAAGCTGGACCTTTATGTTTCTGAAAAATGAAACTGAGAAAACGTTATAAAATAGGCAAAGGCAAAAATAATATAATTCGCTTTTTTTATTGGAATGTTTTATTTCATACCTAAAACTAATTATAAATACTGCTTAGTTTTTTCCACACTTTTGTTTTTTCATCAAATTAAAATGCCTGCAGTATTTTGTGACTATTCGCTTTATGACAGTTATATGCAGTATGCAGCAGCTGTTGTCTATGCAATGTGGATAGTCATACAGTTATATTTTCAGATTATCCTGATTTTTAGCTCTCTGGGTTCAGGCTCTGTTACATTAATCTGGATAAAGCGGACTTTAGTGCACATTAAAGAAACTAAAAGTAACACACAGTAAAATAGACATAAGTAGACAAAGGAATATAAAAATACAGTAGATAAAACTTTAAATTTTTCATAGATTGTTCGTTAAGTGATGCCATATGAGGATAAGCAGTCAAGCCAAATATATTGTTTACATACTTTATAACTTTATGTCAATTGTTTGACATATCAAAATGATTGTCTACAGCCCTGTAGATAATTATTTTTCTCTGGCTCAACCTGAGCATTTTAGATATATGCTGCTTCCTTGAGAAAGCTGGTTGTTATAGTCTGTAGTATAAAATAAAAACAGGATCCAAGTTTTTAGCTCTCACTTTAACAAACTTACAAGGCAAGAAGCTAAAGCATCTAAGAGGAAGTCTCCATCTGAGAAGTTATCAATGATGATCCTAAAAGCCTGAAGCCGGCTGGACTCAGGTAAGTCTGTAGCCTCTCTCAAAATGTACACTAGGACTGGCTTAACAAGCTCTAAACATCGACTTTGTACCCTGAAGAATAAAATATAGCTTGTTAATGTAACAATGCATATACTTACTTGGTATCTTATAAGTAAAATACTCATATAGGTATTATTACACAATGAATTCCAATATAATAATAAGAAATTATTCTGTCAAGATAGTACTTTTTACAAGAGTTTATAATTAATTTTAAGAGTGAAAAGATTTTGGATTAACTAACAGTACAAATAAAACAGTATAAATATCTTAATAACAAAAAAATTTCAAATATGAAAACTTTAAAAACCCAATGTTCAGGTTTGCTGCGACAGAGGTATTTTACATAACTTGCTGTAACTTTAGAACCACTTGAGGTAACAACTTCAAACTTGATACGTGTATCATGTTTACTAATAGGATCTATTTATGTGCATAGTATCAAATTTCTACTTTGTACCATTTCAAAATGGCAGTCATTTTAATTTTTCTAAGCTCAATAACTCGAAAACCATGGGATTTACTACAAAACCAAAAAGGTGTGAAATTTAACCGTGTGTCATGCAGCACAGTATGTCTGCATGTCTGTCTAGTGCCTATAGATGCGACCAATAATTTAGCCACAATTACTGCGCTGTAGTTCACGAAACAACCAATAGAGTGTATGGTGATGTTGCTTTTGCCTCAATGCACTCACAAACCAATATGGCGGCTTTGTTAGAATATTTAGTGACTGATATTTGTTGCTAGGCAACAACGTCCAGTATTCTTCTATCCCAGTATGCTTTTTGCGCTTAAAAACGTGAATCATTATGGCCAGCTGTTTTCACTTTCGCTAATTTTGTTTGTTGACATTTTTCAATGTGTGAATGTTTTTAATGAATAGGATTTATCAATTAATTATCCAATACTATAATACGAGCAAGGTTTGTATATATATTTGCACGCGAATCTCGAAAACGGCACTAAGGATTTTCTTCAAATTTTGGAAATAACTAATTTCTGAGTAGAAAAAAAGTTCTAGATAGGTCTAATGTCCAGGAAAATTCTTGTTTTCTTGTAATATTAAGTTTAAAATCTAAAAATTTAACATTACGCTTATGGAGAATCAAATGTAAACAATACAAACCAAAACATCTGTTTATAACCGTTTGACAGTTCTTGATTGAAGACGGTGGGGAATAATATGTGAATAGAGGTTTTTCATAAATATTTATTTTATGTATGTAATGCATGCAAAATTATCAGGTTACTAAACAATTTGTAAAAACTTATGGATAACATAACTGTGCGAAATAATAGCAGAAAAAGTATTTCCAAAATCTTCCGTGTTTTGATAGAAAACGTATTAATTGTATTGCTTGAAGCCATTGTAACAAACCAATTAATAGGTGTAAATTAAATTTCTCTTTTGCTTTTCAATCCTCATTCCTTTTCTAACAAAATCAGTTGATCACAGGCTAATAATAACTGTATGGATAATTAAACAGTAAATGATTGGCTAAAACAATTATGGTTGGCTAAAATACCTTAAACGGCGTCACTCATTTGGCAGACGCCGTAGTCCAGAGGTAGCGCTTTGGCCCCGTAATTAGAAGGACACGAGTTCCATCCCCATCAGGGGCAATACTTATTGCTCTGTGCTATGTTAATTATGGTGTATTAAATCGGTTTTATTTGATCCACATAAATGTTTTCATTGAGTAAATATTGTGTTGTAATTTTTCTATTAATTTTTATAATACATGTCTTATTCTATACGAGCAAAGCTCGGTCACCAGGTACTTATTAACTTAAATGGCTCATTCAGATGAAAAAAAATTACTTTTTGAATACCTTAAAAATATTCTTAAAATCTTCAATACATAAAAATTAATCAAATTTCTGTTATCTACTTTGTCAAAGCTAACTAAATCTTTAAAAAATTAGGAAAATAGTATTTTTATTTTTTACACTATGAGCAGAGAGTAGGATTTTCAGCAGCGCTTAAAGGGTTAATTTTCTGAAAGAAAATGTAAAACTTTAATAGGATTATAACACAAATAACAAAGAAAATTCAGTTCTAGTAAAGTTAGTACTACTTACCCAAATATCTCATTAAGCCCAAATTGACAGCTGCAGCTTTAGAAAAATGTTTTTTCTCCTTTATTTGTGTTATGATCTCTAGGCATCTCAAAACAAAAAAGTAACATGGTCCCGGGCTTAAGCCTTTCCATGAAACCTACAGTAATAGCTTCTTCCCTACAAGAAATTTGCTAAAATTGGTTTTGGTTCAAGGTGAACTGTCTTGGAATTATTATTATGTAGAGAAAAATCGAAGACTGCAAACAAACTAGAATCTATGTTTTAAGAATTATTCGCCTGTAAGCTTATAACAAACAAATCTCAGTTATGAAGAAAGGTATTGTCACATAAAAATATGAATTATACTGGAAAGAACTTGGAAAGTCATTTATCATCACTATAAACAAAACACAACCAAGGTCTAAGCCTTGAGGGATCCCACAAGCCACAAACTAATCTTCTGCCAAAGTAGGTATGGTTAGAAGAGGCAATAATTTTTTTTATACAAGAAATGTATAGATAAAGTACAGACTGGTGGTCGGAGTGTGTGCAGATCACAGCAACATGGTTGAGGACATCAGGCCAAGCGTGAGGTCGTCTCTTCAGAACAGCCACCAGAGGGTGCATAGGAGCCTTGGTGTTGTAGGGAGACTTGTAGCCGACGTCCGCAGCCAGTTGGCAGCGCAGCTCCAATATCAGCAGTTCAGTCAGGGCACTGCATACTCCTGTCACACTCCTGCCACGTAACCGCCATAAGACATTAGTAGCAATTGTTTCATTAATAAAGATAAAATCCAAATTCAAATCAAATGTATCAAATCAGTTAATTTTTGGACTAATCTTTTAGCTAAGAAAAAGATTAACATCACTGTAAATTACTGTCCTTAACAGGTTATATATTTCCAAAATAAAACTAAATTCACTCTTTTAATTTGTCTAAATTTCTCTCAACATACAATCAGTTTCAACTGTCAAATAGAACTGACAGTTAAACTGGCTCCAATCGCCTACAGAAAGTCAGTTTTGTCTGACATCAGTCCTTTTAACATATTAACTAACCAAAATTTTATCAGTCCAGTTAGGGCTGGGCGCAGTCTGAAGCTTGCATACAGATGATCAGTTTTAATTGTCAGTCAGAACTGATTGTAGTGACTTTAAGGGTGAGTTTAAAAAAATCACCACATCCTTACTTACTTGACAGAGAAAAGGGACGAAACCAATGCAGGTATGGTGTTTTCCAAGGGACATATGAACGACTTCACGAGGTGTACCAGACCATGACAAGCCGTAACACTAACAAGAGGGTTCTCACTGCCACACTGCTCTCGTAACTGCTTCAGCTCCTCCAACTGGCAAACATACTCAATGAGAGAATGCCTTCGATACAATGATATAACTATTCTGAGTTGAGTTACTAAGCAATAATTGGCTGCACAGTTGGGAAAGAAAAATCATATGTTTCCTAGTTTGAAAAAGGAAGAATAACAGGATTTACAATCTAAAATTTCATTGAGATATAGACATGTTCACTTTTCTGTTGGAGATGTAAAAACGATGAAATCGAGTGGATGGAGCAAGTTAGAATTTAATGTAGAAGCTTAAGACATAAAGAAAATGTACATAATATTACATATTTACTAATCAGACTATGTAATGAATAATGCCTAAAATACCCAAATTAAACTGAATTAACCTCTTAAACCCCCCGAACATGCCGTTGTGTCTAATTCCTCTTTTTAAATTTTGTTAATAAAATAATTCAACAAAAATTTCAAATTAAAAAACACCCTTGTTCCCCCCCCCTTTATAACCACTAACCACAAAAGCAAAACAGGTGTCCACTGTAATCCCAATTAAGCCTACAAATGCCATCAACTTCCACCCAAGCCGGTCACTGTTCCTGATAGATGCCACTGCCTGATGGGTTACATTAGTTGTAGAACAGAGCCGGTTGTTTTTTCAAAACAATAGATAAAAAAAACTCAGTAATAAATGGGTTAACTTATAACCATAAACATTTTTGGTAAATATTACCTGATACAGTGTTTTTATTACTTGGAGGAGGTACATTCAGCCATGTAAATTTGAGGGGGGAAATGATACAGTGTTTTTTTTATTACCAATACTATATAAGTTGTCAAATACATATGATTTAATATTATTGTTCTCTAATGTTTACTTTTCACTTTAATGTAAATATTTAAATGAAATGAGCTAACATTTCCTTAACAATTTATTTATTCTTTTAATTTAAGTATTTAAAACTGCCTCTCATCAAAAAATTATGTATTACCTTTAAGGTATGACACCTGTTATAAAATAAAAGAGAATAAAAGAATACTTAAAAGATAGAAAGGGTTGTTAAAAGCGTGTCTGGCACTAAGAAGTAAATTGGATTGTTGAATAAATTACACATAAGTAATTTACTATTCTTCATGAACCGAGTTCTTCGTAATGATAGCTATTTATTCATCAGTGACTATTGAGTTGCATGGTACTTTACAAACCAATCAAGGACCACTATAAAATTAAATTGATCACAAAATAACTTGTTCCAATTCATACTATCCCGGCAGTTTATTTTATTGACCTGATCAATTTTATCATTCTTCACTCCCTTAGAGTTACAATGATATGTCCCTGGTTTCTTCGAGTTACTTTTTTCCTTGGAGTAAATCCATATTCTCAAATTTTGCCTCTCGGAGTCCATAAGGTTTGCAATTCGATAGTTCAATATTCTGTTTATTATTTATAGGTTTTACTATCTTTTGACTTTTATTATTTTCAATGAAGAACACAGTGACATAGCTCATTGGGTTTGATATACATGTATTGTATTTTTTCAGCTGTGTGGTCTCCTAGTGGTTCTGGTTTCCGTGGTGGTCACAGCTGAAATCATTTTCTTCGTAGTGGCTAGTGGCTTTAGTAGTGTCGCTACCTTCGCTCTTATTTTTCGAACATTCATCACTTGCTGCTTTGTTGTTGAGGGCTTGTATGACAGCAATGCTACAATCACTTTTTATGAAGATATACTGAACCAGATTGATTCATCATCCAGAAAAAAGGTGATGACAAGTAATTTTATGTAATAATACTATGGAGGTAAAGTGATAATCTGAATTTCAAGGATCAGCAAAGTCTGACTAATCCATTAAATCTGAGCCAATTATCCAGAAAAGTAACCATAAATCTGCATCTATCTCAACATTGTAAAAGACAGTGTATTTTCTTCGAAATGTGCAGTATTTCAAACAAAAAACAAACAAATTTTAAGTTTTAGTAAACATGTGAACTCAGAGAATTTCCATTTATTTTTATTGCCTTATGTAAAATTTATGTTGTGAGGAAAACAATAAAAATTCCTCAGCCCACATAAGTGAAATTTAACTAAATGAAGCTGTACATCTAGTTTTATCATGATGTATAAATAATATGTAATAATTATCACAATTAAAATGTGAAACAAATTTTTTCATTTTTCTCATATCATTAACATTGGGGCATCAATAGTCTACGTATTAGTGTTACCAATTTCTGATACTAAATTATTTGTTTTTTAGTTAAATCCAATGGTGATACCAAAATTAAATATTTCAATACATTATATGCATAAAAATTCTAAAACTCTATTTACATACATACTTAATTCTGTTGAGTATATCTACTTGAAATGCATTCTCTTCCATTAGACAAAAGGGCTATTCGCATAATCTTAGTTGGAAGAAAAGCTGAAGACTCAAAATTTAAAATCTTCAAAATTGAGTTGTCACACTCTGTAGCAGTAAGGCAATTCTCCAGGTGGATAGGACACCCCTTCTAAATGGGTTTAGAGTTCCTCTACTGCAACACTGGGCAAAACTAAAAATTCCATCTAGTAGTTGGATGAGTTTCTGTATTGGATATACACCATTCTCATAAAACCATTAACTTCACTTTTGTAATTTTTTATGCCATAACAAACTCTGGCTGGGTGGTATAGTGGTTATAATACCCGGCTACAAAACTGAAGGTCGCCGGATCGAATCTCGCAAGGGTCGAAACTGGGTTTAGTTGCCATTTGTTATTGGGCTATTAATTAATGATGCTTCCTAACATCAGGTTGACGTTAGGTAGTAACTAGACTGAGTTTGGACCGTTCCCCATCAAAACGTAAAAAAATGCCTCTGGCATTGAAATACGCAAAATAAAATAAATAAACTCTAATTTTTTGTAAATAAAGCATTTTATATTTGGTTTGCTTATCATTTTAGCTCTACAATGCAGAGGACCTTTGGAGTTTAGTACTCTCCATTTTGGCCATTCACGATTGCCGCATGGTTCGTGGCGACGATCTTGTACGCTTTACCATCTACACCAGCGCATGCGCAATAAACTCTCTCATTCCCCTCCTCACCATGGTTCAGTTCTCTCTGTGCTGTGCAGTCGTACGAGCCTCATATCTCAGTTTGCAGAACGACCTGCTACTCAGTCTTCCTAGGATGTCATCTTTCACTTTGCGACATATCAGGTCAGAAAACCCAGTGAATAAGAAATACTTCATTCCATTGATATTTTATAAGAAATAAGACAAGTCAACATAACATCAATCAAACAATACATCAATGATGATAAAAAAATATTAAATGTTATCCATTACGATTTTGATGTTTAGTAGGAACTTAATTTACATTGTTATAGGGGACCATCATAATAACTCAATTTATATTTTTGGTTGTTTGACTTGTATTTTCTCTATAAAAATATAACCTGAGAATCTCACAAAAACAAAATACAAATAAATGTAATTATAGAGGAGATAACAACATAATTTCTTCTGATTGTGTTGACAATAGGATACTTATACTTTATTAGAAAGAAAGTATTATTCTTGACATTTACGATTTTGAGTTAAAGTGGATATATCTCATTCGTAGTCTCACAAAACCCAAAAAGTGGTTTTCAAAGTGACCACTTTAACACATATACCGAATCATCAGTCTGTGAGACAAATAGGCTACTTATTTCAATTTTTTTTACCAATTTAATATAGTTACAGCTATTAACTCCACAATAGCTTCTTAAAGTCAATCAGGCTAACTTGGGACAGTTTTCAAATTTCCCGTCGTTTTATATATACTCTTAATTCAAGAGAAAGTTGGTTTTCTCATGTAAAACTTAGGTCTTAGTTAGTACTTTCAAATAACATTTTGAAACTTTCTCAAAATTACCCATGTTGTTAAAAAAAATTAAAAACATGGTGTCCCAAGATACCCTTAAAGGTTGGCTAACTTGGGACAGTCATTTAAATTCATTGTCAATAGTTGTTAAGGTCTCTGTAGGCTAACTTGGGACTGAGAACTTTGGCATAAACACTGTTTATAGTTAAAATAACATTGATTCAGCAAATTTTATGGTATGTTAATGATGTAAATAATGAAGTAGTTGTTCCCCTTTGGGAATAAATTGAAACGAACAAAGATGACAGGAAAAAGTAAATTAAGACTCAAAATAGTGTGAAATACAGATTTTAATTAGAAAAAACAAAGTGGTTTATGATACATTTACATCGAATTAACTTAGTCCATTTCATATGGAAAATATATCTTACACCTTGCCTGTCCAAAAATGATTTCACAATCAGTCGGAAATAAAAAATAGTAAAGGGAAATCCCCAATCTCTAGCCAAAGATATACACTCTGCTATTACTTGCTCACTTTCTTGATCAAACACATATGGACGGCCAACCTTTCCAGGGTTTTTTCATTTTTGAATCGGTTTAAAGTTGACTTCGACATACTAAACTTTTCAGCCGCTCTGTGAAAGGACATGCCTTTTCCAACTTCCATAAGTGCTTTTTCATTTGTTCCTGATCAAAGTCTTTATATTTTCTCTTTTTTCCATCCATTTTAGTCAATCTGGACAATAAAACACATTATTAGTTATTATACACTTTTATACATATAAAAAACCGTGTAGGGTAACTTGGGACACTGTCCTAAGTTAGACTACTCAGTGCCGGTGGGAATTTTTTTTTACTAATCAACTAGAGCTGGCAACACTGGAAAATCAAGACATTGAAAGCGTACTACATATTTGAGATTATGTTTTGAACCAATTGAAAACATAATACATTTAGGAGTAATGTGTGTACAAGCAAAGTTTTATAATGTTTAATTTTGATGTTAAGATTAGAAGCACATGTTTTAGTAACTAAAGGACACTTACCTGATGATTAAAAGTCCAGAATGTGATGAAAAACCAGCAACGACATATAGACAGTACACTCAAACTCTTCAAAGTTCATTAACTCAACACCAGGTGGAACAGTAAACGAAACCAAAAAAAAATAACAAAACGTCCCAAGTTGGTCTATTTTCTCATAAGTAACATATCAAAATTCTGTTTGATTTCCTACACTAACTCCTTTTTTATACAAGAATTTGTAAAAATTGTCGGTCTGATAGACCGGATGTTTTGTATAGCGTATGTAAGCATTAACATTGTTTTAACAACAATGTTGTTTGTTGTTGAAAACTGCTCTCCTAGCAGAATTTCAGTGAATCTTTTTTTCCGTTAAGAACTATGTTCAAATCAATTTTTGATAATGGGTAAATATCGATATCAGCTCCACATCAATTTTATCAACTGAATTATTAATTAATAAACTTGTACTGTATGGCAAGTGACAGTAACACTCTTTACTGCCAGGGTCCGCCAGTTGGACCTAGCATACCGGGTCCGAAAGATCAGTAACACCTTCGGCCTGCGTCTCCTCCTTTACATCTTGCTGATTCAGCTCATTCTGCTAGAAAAGCTTGACTACCATGTTAACCAAGTTGCTTCAAAAGTCTGTATTGACGACTGTGCGACAGTATTTATATCGTTTTGTGGATTCTTTGTCAATCTTTGGTACTTCTCATATCGGCCCTTCCAGGCATCCTGCGAGGTAACATTCTTAGTAGCATAGCAATAGCATAGTTGTTTTTTCAATGACAGTAATAATAAGGTTAGTATCTGAATTATTTAGGACCATGCGTGGTTTGAATAAACAAATTGTTTTTATAATCACATTCATCAAATGGCTTACTGAAAATCCCTAATCAATTATCCTTAGAAAAAATAACTGATACAGGGATAATCTATATATATATATATATATATATATATACTATATATAATATATATATATATATATATACATATACATATATATAAGTAAAAAATCTTTTTTTTTAATTTAAAACTCACCCAAAAAATTACAAAAAACATTATTGATTAAATAGTAAATATCAAATAAAAATTTAAAAAAACATTTTTCTGGTATAATTCAACCCACAGAATCAATTTAAATCAAAATGTTATAAATATAAAATTTTTAGTGAAAGGGTTGTCAAGGGGTGAAAACTAAATTAAAAAAAAAATGTTTGGGGTAAAGCCACCCATGACAAAAATCGGACCATTGGTGTGGTCTTGGGATCATTACACAAACAGACGGACAGACCATCAGTGAAAGACAAAAATCAGTCCAAAAAAACTTTTCTGGATTCAGGGAGGAGCCCAATTCAAAATTTTTGACAAAAAATCTTTTTCCATAAACTATGTATAGTGGGAGAAAGTAATAATAGATTAGATTAGATTAGATTAGATTTGAAGTCAAGTTAGATAGATAGGTAAATGTGTATTTACTCTAAAAATATAGAACTTTCATATCTTCTTCCAGTCTTATTTCAAGAGGAAAATTTGGTCTTGGTTAGCTAAGTTTCAGTTAATTTACTAAAATAATTATAATCAAGAATAAAAATACATACAGGTTAGATTTTACTTTAGTTTACATTATATCAATTTGAAACAACTGTTATTATATCCAGCACCAGCAAGCCCTTACAACTCTCATGGCCATTGAAACCAGAGAAATGGACCTTGACGCCTTACATGATGTAAGTAAAAGTAAACACCCCCATCGCAACATACATGTATACTCAGCAAATCTCCAAATTAATAATATGACAGTAATACTATATGATAAGTTTAATCAATATCTGTCCATAAATAAGATAGGCTAAACTCCATAAGACCAACATGGAAAGGAGTATGCAGGTTTGCTGCTTTGAGGAACACTGAAAAGTTGGTATTTTTAGCATAATTTTTCGCCAATATACCAAGTTTTATATCTGTCATTAAATAAAGGAATTTGCCTATTCTCTATGTGAATAACATGGGAAAAGAATATGCAGGTTAGCTGTCTGTCTTGATAAACACATTCACTTTGACCACATGAGGCTAAATACCAAGTTTCATCCAAAACTTAATAGGAGAAATATTAATTTTTCCTCATCCTCCTTAACCCTGGAGCAGGAGCTTCACTGTTCAAAAGAGGGCGTATGAAGAGTTTTATTCCGCAACGCTAAATCGAACAAATTCAACCCATCTTACTTGTTTTTAAAACATAGTATTTAAATGTCAGTTAAATTTATAAAGTACAAGGTTCCATCGTTAATATAATTAATTAAGTATCTGGTGACCGAGCTTTGCTAGTATAGAATAAGACATGTATTATAAAAATTAATTAGAAAAATTAAAACACATTTATTACTCAATGAAAACATTTATGTGGTTTAAATAAAACCGATTTAATACACCATAATTAATATAGCACTGAACAAAAAGTATTGCCCCTGATGGGGATGGTACTTGCGACCTTCGTTTAACGAGGCCAATGCGCTACCGCTGGACCATGGCGTCTGCCAATTGAGCGACGCCGTTTAAGGTCTTTTAGCCAACCTCAATTGTTTTAGCCGATCATTTACTGTTTAATTATCCATACAGTTATTATTAGCCTGTGATCAACTGTTTTTGTTAGAAACGGAATGAGGATTGAAAAGCAAAAGAGAAATTTAATTACCGTACACCAATTAATTGGTTTGTTACAGTGGCTTCAAGCAATAAAATGAATATGTTTTCTATCAAAACACGGAAGATTTTTTAAATACTGTTTCCTGCTTTTATTTCGCACAGTTATGTTACCCTTAAGTTTTTACAAATTGTTTAGTAACCTGATAATTTTGCATTTATTTACATACATAAAATAAATATTTATGAAAAACCTTTATTTACATATTGTTCCCCACCATCTTCAATCAAGAACTGTCAAACGATTATAAACAGATGTTTTGATTTGTATTGTTTATATTTGATTCTCCATAAGCATAATGTTAAATTTTTAGATTTTTAAACTTAATATAACAAGAAATCAAGAATTTTCCTGGACATTAGACCTACCTAGAACTTATTTTCTACTCAGAAATTAGTTATTTCCAAAATATAAAGAAATTCCTTAGAGCCGTTTTCGAGATCCGTGTGCAAATAACGTATGAATTTGGCTTATAACCCCGATGTAACGAAATGTAACTTTGGAATGGATCAACAAACCCCTGTATTACAAATTTCCTAGATGAAAAGCCCCTATATAACGAAGATAGCCCATGTATAGCGAAGCCCCCACCTTTCCGACCCCGCTGTAACGAATTTCGCAAACACTAAAAGCCATGTCGTATCCCGGTATGAATTAGGAAAAAGTCATGACCGGAAATCTTGAACATTCGGTGTACCATGTAAACGGTTCAGTAGTTTTGTCGTGTCGTCCACGCTGTTAACATAGTGGCGATAGTTAAGTGTATATGCGAGAGTGTGTTGTGATTGTGAAAAGAGTGTCACATCTGAAACGACAAGCCTTAATGGTGGCGTTTAAACGCAAAGTGTTACAAGCGATTGAAGAGAATTCTAATAAATAAAGTGTTATGTATCATTAGATTTGCGACATTTTGCAGAATCGAAATACATAAATGTACTCTAAATTTTGCTTCCTTGCATTTTATCACAGTCTTAGAAGTACTATAATGAAAAAAAATGTTATATCAAACGCTGCAAACCCTATATAAATAAACGGTATCACTAGACTGACACATTTAAAACAAAAATCTGTAATTAAACTATCATATTCTTTAAAGTTTATCTAAATATAATTGAATAATTTATTGTTTAAAAATAATAATCCTATTACTTAAAATAACAACAAGAGAAACAAAGTTAAATTAATTTTTAGAACTTTATGGGGGGACCCCCTCCCAGTAATAACAAGCTTTTTTAAGAGGGTTATGTTGGGTGACGTGACCTTACGCTGCATACCAAGTTTCATGGAAAATGATTTTTGAAGCTCGAGTTTATCTCTGCCTCTTTTAGACCGAGACTTTCTTTTGAACTCTAAACCTGAGCTGGAAAACCCAATTTCTTAGGCTCGGTCTAATTGTCAGTTTTTATGCCTGAACTAACACTAGACCCAAGCTGGGAAACCGACCCTTAGAGTAACAAGAAATAGAAAGAAGTTTATTTAGACTAGTCAAGCTAGAGGTAATATTTCAATTCTTTTCTAAAGGTATACTTTTTAACCCTCTCCCGGTCACATTAGCGTAAGCCGCTTACAGCAGTTCCTTACCTATTGTGGTGAGCAACCAGAATGAACACTTGAACGCGGTAGCATCCGCTCGTGCAGTGATTTTTTTTATTAAATTGTTTACTATATATATATTACCTAATAACAACAATAATAACAGTAACACTTAGAAGTCATTTTGTCTGTTATCAATCTCATACAATAGTGAACTGCATTGTGTTCCACCAATATTCATGATCAGCTATTTATAAAAAGTCTGAAATTAAAGATAATACAAACAATTAACTGTAATCCCTATGAAAAGTGGACATAGTTGTCAGAAAATAGTTCAAGAAACACGCTAGACATATTGTTCCTAAAACCACCGCTAGAGAACAGCAAGCCTCAGGTTGATTTCTGAGTCAATCAAAGTTTCAAGACCTGGAAAAGCAATTCGCCCATAAGTCGATCTGAGTTGTTTTGAACACAAGAGGGTTAAATTTGCCATCTAATAACAAACTTCGCAATAAGAAAAAATATATATGTAACTTTTTGTACCACAGATGACACTTTTGGCTGAGGATCTAATTTCTCGAGAGACACAATTCTCTGCTGCTGGTTGTTTTGCTGTTGGCATTCATATATTTTATTCTGTAAGCTATTAAACCTTTATATTACATTTCTATTTAGTTATTATTATTTTACCAGTTAGTAAAAAATATACTACCAGTAGCTCAGAGCCAACAAGGCTGGTTTGAGTCTAGTAGCAGGACACTCCTGACTGATCATTAGCTCACCATTAGTTAGTAAAAAATATACTACCAGTAGCTCAGAGCCAACAAGGCTGGTTTGAGTCTAGTGGCAGGACACTCCTGACTGATCATTAGCTCACCTCTAGCTAGCCCATACCACTAATTCTGTATCTTGATGTTCTAGTGGCAGCACACTCCTGACTTATCATGAGCACACCTCTAGCTAGCCCATACCACTAATTCTGTATCTTGCTGTTCTAGTGGCAAGACACTCCTGACTTATCATGAGCTCACCTCTAGCTAGCCCATACCACTAATTCTGTATCTTGATGTTCTAGTGGCAGGACACTCCTGACTTATCATGAGCTCACCTCTAGCTAGCCCATACCACTAATTCTGTATCTTGATGTTCTAGTGGCAGGACACTCCTGACTTATCATGAGCTCACCTCTAGCTAGCCCATACCACTAATTCTGTATCTTAATGTTCTAGTGGCAGGACACTCCTGACTTATCATGATGCTTATGTGTTGCATGAGTTTAAGATCTACCTTTGTGTAAAATTTCAAACCAGTCGGTTCAGTATTTTTTGCGTTTACTTGCCACAACAAACCCACAAACATACAGAAACCACCTCTTCTTTATAATATTATAGATAAGTTTTATCATTGATAAAGGAGTTTTCCTATTCTCCATAAGATTACCATGGGAAAGAGTATGCAGGTTTGCTTATGTGAGAAACACATAAACTATGATTTTTTAGCATAAACGTATGGATTTCAACCACATAAAGCTAAAAACAAAGTTTTATCCAAAACTATTGGTTAGTAAGGGAAATATTAATTTTTCCTTATCCTCCATAAGATCAACATTGGAGCCCCTAAATACAATGTACTGAGTTTTGATTTTTTAATATCTCGGTAACTGTTGGAGATGGAGAAAATCCTTGAGGAACTAAATTAGAACCAAATTAAAAGTTTTTTGAGCTAATTCTAATGGTTAAAGATAAAATTTGAAATTTTTTAAACTACATGGGAAAAACCATTTTTAGGGTACAAAACCCCCCGAAACTATCCGTTCCGAGTGACCGATAAGTCTGGTTTACGATCTCGTCCGAGCAAATGTAGGAATACACGTCTCTATTAAATTTGGTCTTGATCGGACCATTTTTACGAGAATTATTGTGTTCACAGACATATATATATAAATTTTAACGACTATTGTTTTTTGATTGGGCACCTAAAGACGAAAAAATAACAAGGTCACGGGCTTAAGTCTTACCATGAGACCTACGGTAGTTAGTAGCTTCTTCTGTATGGGAAATTCGCTAATAAATGTTTTCCTCCCTATTGTTGAATAAAATAATCAAATATGAGTATCAACTAATTAAATGGTAATTTGTGGATTACATCTTCTAGTAAATATAAAGTATATTATACAGAATTAATGGATTTGAATATTGTATGAACTTTAATTTATTGTAACGTCATATTAAAATGAGGAGATATGTAAGGAAAACTGTAAAATGTCTTTATATCTCTTGAATTATTTTTCCAAAATGAAAGGTTTTAAAATATCTCATTATTCTGTTACAGGTCATTGGAATCTTATTTTCATATATCATGATTATTGGGCCACTGGCATACAACAAAAACAGAGCCTTGTGGCTGACGGACGGCTAATAGAGAGCTAGCATCGCATGTATGATCCAGAACACCAGAACTATTAACTTTTAATGCACATTTGAAATTCCCTTGCCCAACAATTTATTATGTCTAATACATGGCATAAATTATATTAACACCATACAACTCTCTTTTAATGAACTTTCTTTGTGTCTATTTATTCTATTTGCGAAAGACTGGGAGCAAGGAGAACTTTGTAGGACTTTGGGCAACTAGATAAGGTTTGATGGAAACCTCATTAAAGGCACAGGAATCGGCTTACCCATCATGAGGAGCACAATAAGCCTTGGTTGACTTGTCAAGACTTATAGTCCAGCACCATTACAATCAATCAATAAAATAAAATACTCACGTCTTTCTCTGACTGACTTGCTTTCACCTTCTTCTCTATAGACTCCACCAATTTTGATATCATCTAAAAAATATAAATATTAAGTGTTGTAAGTGGATACTTTTATACTTTTAACTGAAATGGCAACCTACCCAGGTAGGTATTTTAAGCCAAGTATGAATGAGGAATGAATATAGGATGAATATGGCGCGATCTTGTAGTCTTGTTACTGACTAAGGCTGACATGATCCTTAGACAGGACTGTTAATTAATAGCCCAACAGCCGATGGCAACTAATGGACCTACAGTTTAACGTAGAATCCGAACCACGGCCTCTGAATTACGAATTGGTCTAATTATGAGAATGGTCTTTGTGGATTAACGTAGTATTCAATAGTGCGGACGTTAATCCACACAAGAGAACACTACATCCACTTACACACTTATCACACTTACGAATTAAATTAAGATAAACATACCGTAATATCTGACAAAAAATTTAAATAAGCCCTTTGTTAAGTACAGTAATTGTTAAAACGTAGGCTCAAAAGATTCTAAAGTAACTGTTTGTTAAGTAATTTTAAGTACCTGGAGACAAAACTTTGCTCGGATAGAATAAGACAATTTTAAGGAAATAAATATAAAAATAATGTAAACTTATTGTTATATGCTTAAATAATCAGCTGATTATTACTGTTATTAATATTATTGTTTTCATTTTTCTTGGTAGTTAGTTTTGTTTTGGGAATAAAGAATTATCAATTAGTTTATGTGTATTATATATTTAGTACCTGGTGACCGAGCTTTGCTCGGATAGAATAAGACATGTTTTTACAAGTTAATTAGCAAAATTAAAACAAATTTACTACTCAATGAAAACATTTATGTGGTTTAAATAAAACCGTTTTCATATCCCTTAATTAATATGGCATAAATACTGAACAAAAATATAGCCCTCGGGTGGGGATCGATCACGCAACGTTGCGTACGTGTGATCTGAGCGCTACTAACTGAGCTACGGCGTCGGCCAAGTTCGCGTCGTCGTTTAAGAGTTTTTGCCCAACCTCAATTGTTTTAGCTAATCTTAAACTGAATTTAAATGTCCATACAGTTTGTTATTATTATCCTTTGATCAACTGATTTTGCTAGAAAAGGAATGAGGATTGAAAAGCAAAAGATAAATTTAATTTACACCAGTTAATTGGTTTGTTACAGTGGCTTCAAGCAATAAGCCCTTTTCGACCCACAGATATCGAAAAGTATGTTTCTGGTAAAGGAAATGACACAAAAGAGAAAATCTTGAATATACCTAATGTAAGTTTTACACCCTACACAGAAAATGAAACTTTTAGGAATTTTCTAATGTGGTTTAAAAACTTCTTAGACCTTAAGCAAATTACAGACTCAAAAACAAAAACTCAACTATTTGTTAGTACTCTTACACCCGAAATGCATCAGACATTATTTGATTCCATTGCTCCCGAGGTACCAGGGGACAAATCATATGAAGAACTCTCAGATATGCAAAACTGTTTGTAACCTACTCCAAGTGTACTTGCTAACAGCTGATTATTACTGTTATTAATATTATTGTTTACATTTTACTTGGTAGTTAGTTTTGTTTTGGGAATAAAGAATTATCAATTAGTTTATGAGTATCATATATTTTATAAAGATATATCACTTATGAAATTCAGTATCACTGACCTTCTAAAATAAATTACACCTGCCTTGTAGGTATTCTGCTGATGCAAATGTTTTATTGTTCTATAATGAAATGTACTATTCTTCTGTGTTGACACAATTTTGTGATGGTTTGATACTGGACCCAGTTGCCTTTGATCATTGGGCTATTAATTAATGATTCTAGCAAATTAATCAGCTGGTCTAGGTCAGTAACAAAGCTAATGTTGTAAAATCCATTACATTCATCACACTCACCCTTCACTCATATTTATCTTAAAATATACGTAGTTTGGTTTGTGTACCAATAATAAGTATACGAATACGGTATGCAGTGTTGAATATCCTTTCTTAACTTGCTGTCACTTAGATTTCTTTTGAAAAGTAACTTGTGAAAATTCGTCAAAATATTTGGGACACTTAGTGCCATTTCTTACGGAAGAAAGCCATGTAGTTTTCTCTCATAAGTATTTTGGACAATTTCATGAGTTTAAACTTTTGATATCTCAATAACTAATACACCAAAAATAGAATAATGATTTAACTCTATATTTATTACTATAAGCAATGTCAAGGTCTTTAGATATACATGGGTTACATCATGGAATTACCTTCTTCTTTACTATAACATGATGTATAAATTTACAAAATTAATCTGAATTAGTAAATGCAGAAGAGTAACATAAAAATATACATATTTTTAATGATTTATAGGGTGAGTGCCCCCTATACCCTAACAACTGAAAAGAAAAAGAAATCTAAATTCTCTGAGCATGAGAGTCTACAGTAATGGGAGTATTAAATGAAATACAACCGGCTCTTTTGAGTAAAAATATAAAAATTACAGATATTTACATGGTAATTTACTTTTACCAAATGTAGATTCAAGCCACGTTTACACGAGGCCAGTAGGTGAGCAGGTAATCTGAGGCGAGTTACTGTACCAGGGACTTGCTGATGATCCTGTCCACATGACTTGGGTTGTAAGCGAGCCAGTGTTTGATGTGGAATATGACAGAAAGGGCATCTTCTGCATGATTTTATGATGACGTACAAGAAATTACACCTGATTTTGCACTTTTCACTGTTTTAGCTATTTCACCAGAGTAAGTGGCTCGTAAAGCTTTTATTTTAGATTTGGCTTCAGTTATTCCAAACTCTTCAATTTTCATAGTGGAAACTATTTCACCAAGGGCTGCATTCTTGTTCTTGTACAGTTTACAAAACCGGTCCCATAAGCGAGGCTGGTCCTTATAAAGTTCCAAAAACTTAATTGTCATCTCTTTGGACCAACGTCATTGCATTGCCATTGCGGAGCCATTGAATTAGCACAGTATTACACAATATAAAATGTTAACGATTTTAAAAATGAACGGACATTCAAGAGCAACTAGGTTACTGTTTGCAATTACTGTTTGTTACAAATATTAGCTCACTTGCTTTGCTCGACAGACTGAGTTCTCCAAACAGCCCCAGTGCGAGGCAAGCTATTTGGCAGGTACCGTTTTCGAGTGGTGGGAGGGAAGGTTGTCTACTTATTATTGTGTAAGTCAACTTGCCAAGCAGGTTGACAAGCAACTTGCCTGTGATTTACGAGCTTGGTCAGGTGTACACCGGTACACGGTAACTTGTCTCAGGTTACCGGCTCGCCTACTGGCCTCGTATAAACACGGCTTAAGAGCTTTAAGCTGTTTATATTCATAATCAATCATGGTAAGTACTTTTAAATGAATATTTAATATATTTAAAGAATGGTAAAAAGTAATACAAAACAGAATTAGTAAAATACCAATCTTACCAAGTTTATTTTTACAGCATTTTTACTCTCACTCTGTCTTGTTGTTTGATCAGTCCCCTCATCCAGCAAGGTCATTTTGAAGGCAAGGGCAGCAATGAAGCAAGGTGGTAGTTTCTTCCTTTTCCAAGGCAGTAAATTACTGACTGTATTTCATTCAGAAAAAAATTAGTCAAAATACACCTCAATAGGCTAATAATTAAACTTAAATTTCATCTGCCATCCTAAAAAATATAAATATATTTGTGCAATAAGTATCAATTAACACTATATACCTACTCAATTCATGAGATGAAATAAATATAAACAGTATCAGTGAACTGACACATAGCCTACTTTGTTACTAACACTTACTTTCTTGTCCCGCATAATTTTTGGCGCATGTTTTGGCATTTTTGGCACAGTGGTCCTTGACTTTTCGCCCATCATGTGTTGGGCATATTCAGGAGGTGACAACGATAGCTGGTTGCACAGTGCACACACTTTCGCGTAGTGAAGTGTGTAAATTTGTCACATTTCTAAGGGGTTTTCAGGGTAACTGCCCTTAAAAATCAAAACTTTAAAAATAGTTTTAAGATATAGCCAAAAAGCACCTATGAACCGAATTTCATGAAAATCAGACAATCAGTGTGGTCTTTGGGATTGTACACAGACTGACTGAATTTATTACCCAATAAATTCGAGTTTGATTCTCAGTCAAATAAATGTTGTATCCTGACGTACAGAAGATACATTCATGTGTTGGTTCCAGAAACATTTAAGTAGTTAGGCACATTAGGTCAACATGAAAAACATTGGGTCAATATCAAAGGCATTAGTGCAACCTAAACCCTCTTAACACTAGACCATGGCCATAATGTCACACAAAACTTTGCTGCCATCTGTGGACTGAGCATAGCATGGTAAAACCGTGGCATGAGCAATCATATAAATTATTGCACAAATGTTTATCATTACTCACTGATTTTTCCTTATATTGAAGTATAAACATGCGAGATGTAATCTCTTTCATATTACAGTGGCATTTTTAAGCATTGATTAAGATAGGCTAGATGTGAAGTTAGACCTACTTTATATACATGTAATTTCACAATCAAGTATATTTTTGCTCTTCCATAGTTTAGCTGGTTTTTTTAACACATAACCAGTTTTGATGTATTTAAATTTCATTAAAGTTTTTAATAAGAAAAAAGACGAAACTAAGTTAACTATCTTCCGGTATAGTTTGATCCACACCGATTGATGATTTGTGAATATTACAAAAGATTAATCAATAAGCATTAATGTTTTATATTAAAATTATTTTAACTCATATAATAATAATCACGAATATTTAGTTCAACTTACTTAAATTACTTATACCTTTATAATTTAAAAAGTTTGGTTAAATGAAGGTTATGTTCTTTGTTATGAAAATACTCAAAAGTATAAACAGTACAGTACCGTGAGATTCAAGGTTGCTCTGTATAACATATAGACGTGTAATCTAGAAAACAGTTGACTTTTAAGGGGAATCGCATGAGATAACATTTTCACAATGGTGAAAATTTATGGTTTTTTCATTTTATTATGTTATTTTATTCTAATGATTACACTGTTTTAGTTTAGCACTTCATTTATTTAACTCTAACCATTGAATTATTTTTTTTATTTTCGTAACTATGCGCAAACACATTTTATCAATCTCACCAATACTTTTTCACTCTTAAATTTTCTGAAATTTCAGTTTTTTACCCTTCAGGAACACTTTTTGACATGGATATGTCTTAGCTCTGGGGGGGGGGTGTTAGTGATTTTTAAGATGGAAAACACGTAAAAGGTTACCATAGAAACTACCAGGGCTATATATTGTATTGAATTTTTAATATACAAGAATAAGAACAGGCGTTTAGATTAATTGAAAACATTCCCTTTAGACATATCCATGATCTAACATATTTCCCACAGGGAAGTAAATACATTGACATGGATATGTCTTAGCTCTAGGAGGGTGTGTTGGCAATTTGCGCGACCAAAATCATTTGAAACAGTGACATCATATGGCTAGAGTAAACCGCACGAAAGCAAGTCCGATGAGGTCTTGGACAGCTGGTTTCCCCCTCACCCTCTCTGGCCCAGCAGTGTTGACATTTTCATTTAGCCTGTCAGCTGATGTAACAATACAAATCAAAACATCTGTTTATAATCGTTTGACAGTTCTTGATTGAATGGTGGGGAACAATATGTGAATAAAGGTTTTTCATAAATATTTATTTTATGTATGTAAATAAATGCAAAATTATCAGGTAACTAAACAATTTGTAAAAACTTAAGGGTAACATAACTGTGCGAAATAAAAGCAGGAAAAAGTATTTAAAAAATCTTCTGTAGATAACATTTCCTACACAGAGGATCGCCGTCAAAGACCTGCATGCGTAGTTGATGCTTCATCAGATTACCATGACCAGTGACGATACCTGTGACAAGGGGAAATTCCGCCAATCTTTCTTATGTCAATCCTAGGGAATTGGTAGTCTGAAATGCAACCACAAAAGGTTGAGCCCACAAAGGGGATGATACAGCCTAGCCAGAATTCCAGCCAATCTTTCATTATGTCATCCACCAGTGCCCTGGGACTTGGTGTCTGCCTACACATGACGCATAGACACACACAACCAAAAAGAGTCCAGAGCTCTGATCCCTGACTATCAGAAGTGGATAGCCTATGTCTCTAGCTTCATTCTCTACTTCATTATCATACCCCAGAGGCCCTGGAAATACAAAGGGTGGACGATTGTGTACCTCCATGATCGCAGGTAAACAGGCACACACAACCTTTAGAGTTCAAAGGCCTGTCAAAAGAGTAGGTTCTCGGAAGATAGTAAGAGGGCATACCTAAAATGTCGCTCCGAGCTATCCCTACAATTCTGGTGTGGCCACGTAAAACACCTGGCCTATTACAGAGGCGATGTGGACCCATTCTGGCAGTCATCCTGATGTGAACGTCTATGGGCAAAAGGTCAAGAAAACAATCAAGAGTGGCCCCAGGAGTGCTGTGGTCGCCCCCGTGATCAGGAGATACGCCAGCCGCTGCACGGCCGCCAGCCTCTTCACAGCAACTCCTGAGTCCATCTTGGTCCACCAAACCAATGACGCATACGTCTATGTAGTGGTCTAACTACCAAAACATAGAGCTAATGCATTAGCCCCGGTTTCACTGCACCGATCATTCGCCTGCGTGCAAACAGAGACCACTTACCTAGAGTTTTTCACCGAGGTTTTTTTTGAAGACGACCCAGTCTTTCTTGCTAGGTTTCCTGAAACAAATCAGGCACAAAATACCCTATAGCATAGAGAATATGACAGTGGACAGAAGGAGAGGGTTCAGGATAGACATGCCAAACTATGACCCTGTCCTGAAGCCCCTCGGAATAAAGCGTTAAATCTAGCACAGAGTTACCAACACGACTAGACAAAATCGGCACATAGCCAACATTGGTTATATAAAAATCGCTAGATGCTATAAAATCTAGAATCTGCCTACCTCTGCGTTTGGTTTCTCTGCTCCCCCAGACGGAGTAGTGGGAATTGGACTCGCACCCCACCAGCAGCAGATCCATTCCCTCCGACGCAGCATAGTCTACAAATGCGACCAGTTCAACTGGAAGTACCGCATGACCGGGCATGTAGACGGACGCAAGGAGGAGCGGTGGTTTACCAGAGGACCCGCATATCGCCCGAACTGCAGTGACGTCCCGAGAACTGGCATATGGGCCAGGCCGCTCCTGACCCACACACAAGCCCGCGAGTTGAAAACAGAATAAGAGATTAGTTAACCCCCCCCCACCCCAAAGGCACCTAATCCTGAAAATCTCCCATTCCGAACCCACGGTTCCTGAATGAGAGAAACATCGCCACACCTCCCTGAGCTGTGGCCTTGTGTAGCACTGCCGTCGCAGCCTTACTGTCTTGCAGATATGCATGGAGGAGGTTTAGTATCATCCCCTGAAGGTACAAATCCCACACCCGAGAACACCCTCAAGGTAGTTATCGAGATCCCCATGTAGATCTGCCAGTCCCTCTTCTTTAATAAAAGAGCACTGCGTTCATCAATGATTAGGACTATCGATTGATAAGTTTTGTCCTTCCTGCAGCAGACCACCTAATGGTGGTAACACCATTAGCGTAATAACAGAAATAATGCCGCCAATATATCGGCCAATCCATTTGAGCTACAAAAGCGGCACACGGATATATCCGCCATTTTCATTCTCTGTCGTTTGTCTGTTGGTCTGCTCCCATTTCGACGTAGCTCTGCCCACACATCAGATGGACACTTTGGACCCTTCCCCCCGCGCATTGCACCCCCCTGTGAAAAAATCCCTAAAAAACTTATTTGAACAAAAACGTGGGGATTTATAACGCAACCACGCCATTTCTGAACATAATCGATGGAACAGGAAAAAACATTTCCTCTTATACTAAAATAATTACTCTTATAAAGACCAGCTCGCGAAGAGTTAATGTTTCTGGGAAAAATATTTTTTCAGTATCACTATTTATTTTGCTATTGGTCAACAAAAAACAAGACTTATTAATGGCTTTGCATTTTGCAATGGTCATAGTACCATTATTACCACGATAAATGGAATTGTGCATGCTTTCATTTGTCTTAATAATCATATATTATATGGCTGACATGATGTCTGTGTTCAACCTTTTATTTCTGGACAATACTCCCATTGACACATGACATCATGTCACATATTGACTCATCATATCTATGTCAAAAGTATGGAATGAGAGTGTTTTCAGAGTAGACAATGTAATTGACACCATTACATCATTATCATACATAGTAGTTCGGATCACTGTTAAGGCAGTTTTCTTTCAATATCACATTGTTCAACAACTTTACAGCAGGGCAGGCATTGAAAAAGGTTCTTGAACTTGAGTCTGTAAAACCGTAGAGGAGAAATAGTGTAAGTAGTGTAAGAATAGATACCGGTTTAGTAACATTTACCTCTGATTCATTATTATTTATTGAAGGGGTTCTTTTTTTCAACAACATTTTTTCCCATTCTCGATGGTACGTTAACAACTATATGAGACATTGAAGGAACTTTTACCAAGGGTCCTATAGATATACGAGTATTAAACAATTAATTGAGGTAAATGTTAGCCATGTCAGTGCCAGTGCAAAGCGTGCAGCGGCAGAAGCTGGGGACGCAGGATGCAGGACGCAGCATGTATAACGGGACCCAAGCTGCAATTGTGCTGCAAGACGAATGGGCTCAATCCTCCATTGTCCCTCAGTGATCGGGAATTGGCAACAGCAATTACCATACCCGAGAGCTTCCCTAACCACCGTCCTGTTGTAGATTTATACCGTAATTACATTCTATACTCAGTTGGTGAATATTTTCTATTGATCTTTCAAAGACTATCTACGACTACAACTATAATACAACTTGTGGGCGTCAAAAGAATAATTTGATGGTGAAATATTAATAAATAAAATAGTTTCAATTTTACCTTGGTCTATTATCCTGCTGTTAAAAGTATCGTCAATTACTTGTACCAAAAGAGATTTTCCGGCAATCGCTCTATAGTTGTTCCCGTCCTCGTACGTGAACATTGGTGTTCCTCAAAACTGAAACTTGAGCGGTACTTTTAATGAAATATACTATTTACTTTATTATAAATTAAATACTGTATTTTTAATGAAGATTAACTGTCACATTACATTAGGATAGAGCATATAAAAATGTAGTCTACTCTTTCTGTTTAGTTACGTTCTCGTGGTATAGACGGCATAAACGGTATCAGTGGACTGACACGTACTTTCTCCCTCAGTTGGGATATACTGTAAGGAAGAAATTGTTATTTTAATATTCTCCATAAGAATAACATTGCGCGCTCTCAGACATCATATTGAATGAATATATTTATCTGTCTATCTATAATATTATAAAGAAGAGGTGGTTTCTGTATGTTTGTGGGTTTGTGTGTTTGTGGGTTTGTTGTGGCAAGTGAACGCAAAAAATACTGAACCAAACAGTTTGAAATTTTACACAAAGACAGATCTTAAACTCATGCAACACATAGGCATACTCATTTCCTTAAAATCCTCTCGGGCTACGCCCTGTGAACGTCCTAAGTTTCAATGTTTACATTTTTAGAAAATGAAAACATAAAATTACTTGAATGTCAACAGCTGTGAACACTAAAATTTGACAGTTCGAGAAGCAGACGACATGGTTGCTGTAAATACCCTGGGATTCAATGTTTACAGTTTTTAATGTCAACATCCGTTTACTTTACATTTTGACAGTTCGGTAAGAAAAAGAAATAAAGTTAATTTTTACACATAAACTGCTGGATCGAAATTAGTAAATTATTAGTTCGAAATAGTGGAATGGTAGATTTTTAATTTTCTCCCGATGCCTGCCTCTATTACGTTAATGCTTATCCTCTCCCAATATTTGACATATGTTACTTTGTCATGTTTAGATATATACTTAGACACGTGTTTTGTCATTTTGTAAACAATAAAGAATTAATTATCAATAACTTAAATGTATCTGTAGAGCCTACACCTCTCAGCCTTTTTTACCCGTGCGAAGAACGGGTACTTTGGCTAGTAATATTATAAAGAAGAGGTGGTGTCTGTATGTTTGTTTGTGGGTTTGTGTGTTTGTGGGTTTGTGGGTTTGTTGTGGCAAGTGAATGCGAAAAATACTGAACCGACCGGTTTGAAATTTTAGGCAAAGGTAGATCTTAAACTCATGCAACACATAGGCATACTCATTTCCTTAAAATCCTCTCGGGCTACGCCCTGTGAACGTCCTAAGTTTCAATGTTTACATTTTTAGAGAATGAAAACATAAAATTACTTGAATGTCAACAGCTGTGAATACTAAAATTTGACAGTTCGAGAAGAAGGAGAAGAAGAAGAAAGAGCTGCCGTGACCGTCCTAGGTTTCAATGTTTACATTTTCTAATGACAACATCCGTTTGCACTATATTTTGACAGTTCGGAAAGAAGAAGAAATAAAGTTGATTTTTCAGATAAACTGCTGGATCGAAATTAGTGAATTATTTGAAATAGCGGAATGGTAGATTTTAAGTTTTTTCCGACGACTGTCTCTATAACATTAATCCTTATCCTCTCCCAATATTTGACATATGTTACTTTGAAATGTTGTAGACACTCCTGTTTTGTCATTTTGTAAACAATGAAGAATTAATTAACAATACCTTAAATGTATCAGTAGAGCCTACACCTTTCAGCCTTTTTAGCCCGTGCGAAGAACGGGTACTTTGGCTAGTTATTAAATAAATTTAACTCTGGAACCGTTATCGTTATACAAATAATTCAAAATATTAATTTATTTACTTAGTTTTGTTATGCTGGTTTCAATGGGTGGTCAATGGTGTTCGTTTCTGTATATAATCTTTACATTTATTGTTTTCGCGGGAAAATAAAAAATAAACGGTATCAGTGAACTGACACGTACTTTCTCCTTTAAATCAATTTAAAAAACAATCTTTATTGTTTCAAACATAATCATTCAATTATTGAAAATATCAAGAAGAGAAACAAAATTAAATTACCCTTTGAACGCCATAACCGAGTAAACTTGAGTCAAGTTAATGGCATTGAAAGTCAAATTTATTTATCCAAATGGACGAAAGATGGCAAAGCAATCCACTTTTGTTGCTTGCCAACTCATTTTATGACGTAGTTTCAAAATTCATTTTAAACATTTTCATGTAAACAGATTTTCGTTTTTTTCTATTTGCTTTTTGACATGGATATGTCTGGGGCGGTTGGCGATTTTACGATGGAAAATATGTAACAGGATTCCATAGAAACCACCAGAGCTATCGTATCGAGTTTTCAATATAAAAGAATAAGAACAGCTGTTTAAATTAAGTGAAAACAATCCCTTTATACATATCCATGATCTAACCCATTTCCCACAGGGAGGTAAATACGAACATCTTTGAAGCGGGACCCGCTTTAAATTTTGCATGGGTCCATAAGTACAGCTATTATAAAGTTTAGAGACGTTAATCACTTTATTAGACACTTTCATTTATTTGATTTTTTTCAATTCAGTATTCCTTTATGGCTGACCTTCTGGAGCAGTAGTATATCTGTAATCCAACAAAGGGAACTTTTGGTTAGTCAAATAGCACATTAGGGCATAAAATGTTGCGTAGTACTAGTTTGTCTTTTGTTAGTTAAATAAAGTTTTTAGGGAGTATCTAGAGGTAGGTCATGTTGGCAAAAGTAGGACCGTGGGATAGGTAGGTTTCAATTGGACTTGAAATCTTCACGCCTTATTTTGAGATTTTTTTTATTTTTTTTGGATTTTTTGAGATGTGCATGATTGCTTCTTTGGCAAGCTTATCAACTAATTCATTTCCTGGTACCCCCACACGGCCTGAGGACCATTGGATGGTTAGTTCTTGGTTGTAATAAATAATCTTAGCTATATTTTGGGATGCTCTGCCTTGTTCATAGTCCACAGACTTAGCTGCCTCTATGTTTGACATTGCAGATTTGGAGTCAGGACAAATAATGAACTTCATTCAAGTACCTGTAAATTGGTAGGTAAGTTCAACCGCCTTGAGTATGACGTATAGCTAGATACTACTCTAGGTAATTTGTAAGTTCTGCTTATAACAAGTTCATGACATATACAGCGGCTCCAGTACCATGGCTGTTCTTAGATCCATCAGTATAAATTTGGATATGATCTAGGTATTCTGAATATACCAACTCCATTAAGCTGCATTTTATTTTAGTTTGTCACTGTTAACTGCACAGCGGCCTAGTGCCAATGGCGAGTAAACTTGCACGTCAGGGTACTAATACATGCAGACGATGTTTGTGTTAGGTGATTGTTTATAACCTACATTTTTGAGTATAGAGAAATAAAAAAATGGCTTTAAATTAATTAATTTTTTCGTTGCATAACTTGGCGCTAAGGAAAGGCTCGCAATGAAATATTTGGCGTTCAAAGGATTAATTTTTAGAATTTCATGGGGGGGCTAACCCACTCCCACCGTTTTTTGAGTGATTTGGTTGGGTGATCTGATCTTACGCTGGATACCAAGTTTCATGGAAAATGGTTGGAAAAAGGAAGAAATTGATGTTTTTAATATTCTCCATACAAATAACATTGGGCGCTCAGACAATGTACTGAATCTACTACAGACATTAAATTTAACATTTCTATGGGACAGTTAGTCGTAGACTAATTATTCAAAATACTAATTTGTTTAGTTTTTAATCTAGTTTTAATGGTGATATTCAAATTATACTTTTATAGTTTTTTGCAGAAAAATAAAAAAATGATTTTTTACTTTCAAAAAGAGAAAAGTGGGAGAAAGTCAAAATCTAGATAATTCTGACGAAAACAATACTTTCTCCTTATATTATCGTAGAGGGGGAGAAAGTAAAAAAGATTTTCCTGACCTTGAAAACCACGTAATGTTTTAACCTTGATGTTTTGAGAAATTCGAGTGGTATAATTTTATTTTTCTCATAAAGTACTATAAATAAACTATAATTTTGTTTATTTCATAAAGTACTATAAATCATAAATCTTTCATCAAAATCGCTAGAGCCGCTTTGGAGAAATTTTCATTATACGTTTTGTTTGAGGTTTTAGAGGTAAAATACCCTTATAACTCAAAAATTAAAAAAGTGTCTGAGATACTATGGGTTAATTGTTACCTACTGTACATACCGAATTTTATGAAAATCGAACCAATAGTTTCGTCTAGACACAGACAGACATCACTCAGAAAACCAAAATTTTATTCAGGGGTACTCATCTGGATATATCCACCAGAAACTCCAATTCTAAATTTTTTTCGAATATGATAAGGGTATCTTAGGAAGTGGTTTTCACTCGAGTGTTCAGTCCTCTTCGGTTTTACTTTCCAACGACGTGATCCAGATGGTGGACAAGATAATTTTCAAAGGTGTATATTTAGAGAAGCATAGCTTATATAAGGATTTTTTAGTTTTAAAGACAATTTTACGATATATTCTTAAATATTTATTTCTTTCCTGTCAATGAAATATTTATTTTACAATTTTCAACAAATTTATTTTGATTATATTTATTTGAAAAAAAATCTTAATCATTTTATTTGTTAAATTATTTTAATGAAAGGAAAAAGCTATATTCCTATACACATGGTATTTTATATACGGTTAGCATTAGCACAATTATGTCCGTTTGTATGCTAGGGAGGTTTGGGAGGTTTATAAAAAGTACATCTCTTGTAATGCGGAGAGAGCTTGGGAGAGATACATTTTGAGGGAAACGGATTTTTGGCAACCGCCCAGCCCCCACCGAGAGTCGGAACCCTAATTAGCCCTCGACCGCGGCCTTTTGGCAACCTCAGTTTCATCCCGAAATTTCTACCTTTTCTCCATGAAAATCCCTGCCTCATTGTTTAATCCCACAAATTATCACTCTTATCCCTAAAAATCCTCCCTCGCCCCGGAATCACCGAAATCAGGAGATGTAAGAGCGAGACGGCAAGGGGCAGTCGATATACACCTCGTAATGTAACAACATAACGTATTGTACAAAATTTTAATAGATGATTTCATCTCTCCATTGTATTTATTCTCTCTCCAGTATTTGTATATTTAATTTTTAATTTTTTTCAATAATTTGCTATGCACTTGTATAGGACTCTTTTTGCACCTAGCTGAGAATTTAAATTTAACTTATGACAGAGAGGTTTGTGACCACATTAATAATTTTTCAATAATATACACAGTGGAATTTATATATAAAGCCTACATTTTAAAATGTCTTATACTAATTGTATTTATTTGTAAAAAATAAAACAAAGTATATGCCAGTATCTTTTGTTTAATTGATCCTGCACATTGTGAATATCTTTATTTTGGTTATAATATTATTACAGTATTATAAATTAAAAGTTACAAGTCTATCTGATTTCAAAGAAATACCAATCGTTAATTCTTTCTTCAAGAAGTTATTTATGGGTTTAAAAATAAGACCGATACAATTCATACCTGTACCTCAAAACATAGTTCAAACTTAACAACAGACAGTTCTTAGACGGTTAGTAATCTCACACTTGAAAGGAATTGGGTATCATGCGTTGTGCTTTGTTATTCTTCATATGTCTTCGTCTCCCCTCTCGCCCTTCTCTAGCGCGCTTTCCCTCACCCTCAACCCCGCCCGGCACGAACGAAATCCCTGAATCCCTGAAATCCCCACCAGGGAGAACAGCGGTTGCCAAAAGTCCGGACCACGGGTTGTGACACTTTTATAACCCCCTGCGATGACGAATGGGATAGGCGAGGTTGCCAAAAGTCCTAGACCCACATTTTGAATCTCAACTGATGAAAATATTGTGTATATTTTTGGACTAACCGAATTGCAATTTTCATAGACCTAGTATAAATTTGTTTATCCTCAAAACTCATACTAACGCATCCCCCTACAATGTTCAATCTATGAGTTTCTCTTCAGGTTTTGGCCTTACAAGAAATACCTGCAAAATAAACTTTAGGCCACCCCTCACGAACCAATTATTAGGGGATCCAATATAATCTAATTGGTCTCTTGGCCTCGGTTGTTCGCTACCATGATTTAGTAATGTACAATTACCGGGGGTTCCGAGAAATCGAATTTTCGGTGCAGCAAAAAGTGGTTTGCGCAGAGAATGTGCGACACAGCCAGCTCATTACACAGCCGCACTGAGATCGACGGCGACATACGACAGCGCAGGTGCAAAATGATTACCGACGACAGCGCTGGTGCAAGATGATGTTACCGACGACAGCGCTGGTGCAAGATAATGACCGACGACAGCGCAGGTGCAAGATGATGACTGACGACAGCGCAGGTGCAAGATGATGACCGACGACAGCGCTGGTGCAAGATGATGACCGACGACAGCGCTGGTGCAAGATGATGTTACCGACGACAGCGCAGGTGCAAGATGATGACCGACGACAGCGCTGGTGCAAGATGATGTTACCGACGACAGCGCTGGTGCAAGATGATGACCGACGACAGCGCTGGTGCAAGATGATGTTACCGACGACAGCGCAGGTGCAAAATGATTACCGACGACAGCGCTGGTGCAAGATGATGTTACCGACGACAGCGCTGGTGCAAGATAATGACCGACGACAGCGCAGGTGCAAGATGATGACTGACGACAGGGCAGGTGCAAGATGATGACCGACGACAGCGCTGGTGCAAGATGATGACCGACGACAGCGCTGGTGCAAGATGATGTTACCGACGACAGCGCAGGTGCAAAATGATTACCGACGACAGCGCTGGTGCAAGATGATGACCGACGACAGCGCTGGTGCAAGATGATGACCGACGACAGCGCAGGTGCAAGATGATGACTGACGACAGCGCAGATGCAAGATGATGACCGACGACAGCGCTGGTACAAGATGATGACCGACGATAGCGCTGGTGCAAGATTATGACAAACAACAGAGCTGGTGCAAGATGATGTTACCGAAGACAGCACTGGTGCAAGATGATGACCGACGACAGCGCTGGTGCAAGATTATGACAAACCACAGCGCAGGCGTAAAATGATAGCCATTGACGATCCTTTCCACCACGCTACGGAAAACTATACAGCATAGTACGCCTACTACATGACCTTAATTAAAGGCGTACAAGATGCCAATAGGTCAATCAAGAAGACTTCAATCGAAATCAGCCTCATAAAAGTTTTAATATTTATTATAAATGCCTGTAAAATTTATGATTCGTTGCTCTGTCAACACTACTGCTTTCATGATTCGTGTAATGTATCTTCCGCAAAAGCTATAAAGTATTGAAGTCAGCTGATCATGTATGATACGGTGTGGGTGTCGGGAAAAGGGGATGTTTATGTAACTGGATATTTAATTTACAATCTGTTTTTCAAAATACAATCACTAAAGAAATTTATATAAATAAAATTTGAGTTTTGTCTGTACATTGCTCAGAGTTATTCATTTTTAGTTTTACGTTTCGATCGTTAGAGAAGCCGAAACAAGTCTTATCTCAATTTGTGTCTGTTTGTCTGTGACGCTCCAGGAGGCATTTTACGCCGTCTTCTCCGAAAAAATGGGGAAACTGATAAAAAAGGAAACTTATTTTATTCATTCCAGAGAGGGTTTTTCAAAGCTTGAAATCGTTCGCCGCCCCTTAATAAATAAATTAAAGGGCGCCCCTTAAATCACGAGCATTTAAAACACCACTTTTTACGCGATATTAGTCGCATTTTGCTTTCAATTAGTTATCAAATAGCAGTAAGCCCGTCCTTTGTACAGGGTGTAGGGTTAAGTAAAAGAAGAAAGATTATCATACCGAAATGCAAACCTAAAATCCTAAACAAATCACTACAAAGAAAATTAATCAATACTCAGTTTTATTATTTAGCGCAAAATGACCGTTAAATACGATCATTTTGCATATACAATTACATAGTGATTGTATTTAATTCACTTATGTATGTGTTAAAGTTTTATATTTTATATTGTAGCAAGTAAATTTAATTACTTTACAATTAAATATAATAGAACATTTATACCATTATTATAATTAGTTATACGTTAAAATAATTGTTTAATATAGTATGATTTCGAAATGGGTTTAAAATCAATGACCAATATAAATTAACTAATATTGATTTGATAGCTCTTTGTTTTTATTTAGGTATTTTAAGCCAAGTATGAATGAGAAATGAGTGTAAGATAATTTTTTATTGTTGTTGATCTTGTAGTCTTGTTATTGACCAAGGCTGACACTTTCCAAAGACTTAACTGTTGCCTAACTGACTGCTGAGTACTGCTGCTGGCTGTTAACTTTTGCCTAATCATCTAGAGGTTTTCAGTAGTGGCGTTACCCCCCCCCCCCCGAATAGGTAACTAACTACCATAGTGAAAAGCGCTTAAATATACTAATGGTTGATTTTATAATAGTTGTAGTACAATATACTCAAGAATTGTAAACTGTTGTATGCATTTCTTGACTTTCATTAAATATGCGTGTGGTTTAATTTAATATGAATCAAGCATTATCTAGATTAATAAGAATTTGTACAAGGAATGCAAGTTTTAGCTTTGAAAATAGGAGGAATATTTTTCCTTTTTCAAAAAATATAAAAGCAATTATGTTGGATATAAATTTACAAAAATGATATATAAATAGGATCACTGTGTAAAGTGGTACACAATATTTGGCATAGTGTAAGCTGTCTCTACACAACCATACATACAGACATAAATTTTTCACACACAGACACACTAAAAAACAACTTTTTCAGGAGATCCCAAAATTGATATCTTCACAAAAAACTCAAATTGAAAAAATTGACAAGACGTAATCTTCTCCTCATATTATTGCTAAGGTGGGTGTGAAGTAAAAAGTGTGAAAAAGAAGCTTTCTTAGAGGACAGTAAAAAACCAACTAGAAATATCCATATAATTAAAAGCAAGGGAAATGTGAAGGGAAAACTAACAAAGTAGAAATTTGGAATAGTGAAACTAATTAAGCATTAAAAAATATTTATATTTACTTCCCTGTGGGAAATAGGTTACATCATGGATACATCGAAAGGAATATTTTCAGTTCCTCTGAATAGCTGTTCTTATTTTTATATATTAAAAATTCAATATAATGGCTCTGGCAGTTTCTAATGAAACTTGTTTCAAATTGTCATCTTACAAATTGCCAATACCCTCTCCCAGAGCTAAGACATATCCATGTCAAAAATAAAAAATAGAGTTTTTTTCTGCACATTTCTTGGAATTCACATATTTGTGGTTATTTTCATATCAAAAAGTCCCTCAAAAAGTGCCCTCAAAAAGTCAATATAGGTATTGCCTCAATTTCTATCAGTCTGTCTGTCTGTAATGCTAATAATCAATAATAATCAATCATCACATTTATTTGTGTTCATTTCTCAATGAAAACGAGAACACCAACAATGACAACACTTATACGGTATTCATTATTCTTTATCTTTTTGAATGTTTTTCTTCTCCTTAAACTAGCCCACACCCTCTTGCAATAACGTAATAAGCTCTCCAACAGACAATTTTAAAAGATATTAGCCAAACCTTTCCTGTTTTACTGGACATGTGATCTATTAGTGATTTCATAGAAATAAATATGCGGCTGTCAAAATAAAAATAATATTAGTATTAATTTTTATCACAAACTTTGCTTTTCTATATTTAATTTTATTAAAACCCCCAACTGCCCATCATCATGTGTATCAAATGTGCAGTGAATTAGGCAGCGAGGTACCTTAGTGCTGTGAGTTATCTAGGCTTGTCATAGTTGTCAGCTCATGATCTGACAGGTGTAGCAAGCCCCTGGTTTCACTATAGGAATGTTTGACTTACTGGTTCTGGGCCAGCACGTACCTCTGAGCCATCCCAACGGTTTTAATATTTTTATACAAGGTACAGTAAAAATTGACTGGAATTCATTTCTGCAGTTATTTAGTGTTCATCTTTCCAGCAGCTGGCACTACGCCTGGGGAGAATATCAGTAATGTGGTTACCCTAACTTGTCATACAATAGTGGAAAGCGCCTATATCTGTTGATTGTTAATTTTATAATATTGTAGCACAATATACTATATTATTAATTAGTTTTTGGTCATTTAAACCCAAAATATTTCATTTTTGATAGATTTTTATATTTTTGGTATAAAGCAACTAAGGTGTTTCTCACTATATGAGAGGATATTGGAAAAGTAATTAGCCAGGTGTAGAAGTTAAACTGTTTAATCACAGAATTATCACACTAATCAAATAAAACACTGAAAGATGATAAACTTACGACTGGATTTTCAAACCAATTGACATCTAAGGACGAATATATATAAAAAATAATTTTAAAATGTCGGCAACCTAAATCAAACAAATGATTTTTTGGTTAATCTGCATTATTATAATATCTATAATTTTTAATTATATAGGTATAATCAAGCCAATACTTTATTTCTATAGTAATAATGAACTTTTTCCAACTGGCAACAAACAGATTGAGCAAAATATTAATCACATTGCCAATGTTAAAAAATATGATTGGAAGGAATTGATTTTTTTTGCTTTATTCTCATTATTTCTGATCAATATTAAGAAATGAGCTTAAAAGAAAACTAAATCCATTGATATTTTCACAAAGCCTATTTATTTTTATAAACCGTGCACAATATAAAGAGATTAATGTATTTAGTGAAGGAATAGTGTAAGGTTTCAATGTTAAATAGTAGGACCCACTATACGTATTCAATATATTTTATTACAAAAGCTATGCACAAAACAATATGCATCATGAAAAATACAACGCATGTTTTATATTTATTATATATCGCAGGGTAAAGAGTATAATAAACACAATTATGAGATCAATTAGATATTACATAAATAACAATGCATATGAATTTGTTCTAGTTAGAAATATTATTTAAATCAATTTTATTCATTGGGGTTACATATGTTTATTATTTAAAATAATTAAAACCCTAAATATTTCAATTCTTAGTATCATCCACTATAGTGATTTTTCTGACAATCATCCGTTAAAGGAATGAGGGCTTCATAGTTTTGAGTTTTAAAACAAAAATGTTTGTTTAAAATCCCTGCTTCAGAATAATACAAAGATAAGAATACTTCTTCATTAATACAGGTACCTTAATATGCTTTAAAGTTTTATAGAGAAACTTTGTAGTGAAAATCTAATAATAAAGAGTAAGGGGATTTGTTTTATGTTTTTGGTGCAATCATACCCAAAATATTTATGAGGTCACAGAAATATAGAAACTTGGCCAAAATTATTGATTACTAGTTTCATAAAGTAAGTCTATTAAATTACAGAAAAACATGCAGTGTTGTTAAGAAAACTTAATAAAACAAAACAATTAAAAATAAATGCAACCCAGTTTATTCATCTTTTCCTAACACTTATAGCTTCTTAAGCATTTAAAAGAAATTTTATAAATTATAAGAATTTTAATGCCTTTATAACTTACTAAATTTGCTGGATTTTAAAATGAAGAGATTTACAATTCTAATTTCAGTCTCATATATATATTTGATTTATTCAGTCGTTTATGTAGTATTGAAATCAATCATTCAATAAACAATAACATACAATACTTTCCATACATTGTTTAGGATAATATTGTGATTGTGGTTGGCAATATTTATGGTTGTTCAAAGATCCTGAAGGTAAGGTAGTTTTACATTTCAGATTTTTTTTAGTAGTGGGAATTCCAAAAAATGCAACCAAGGGGCTTAAGTTTTTTTACACTATAGAACTTGTTTTATAAAATTTTGACATGTTAAAAAAATTAAATAGAAAATATTAAACTTGAACTTGTGTTATAAAACTTTTGTTGTGCAACATTATTTTTCAATCGTATTGCTACAAAAGGACCGTTTTCATTATAGGGTATGCTTTACTAATCGAAAATAGTCTATTTATACCCACCGCCGTAAGGAGGGAAAGAGTCATTACAAGTTTGTCATTACAATGTAGGTCAGATGAAAATACTTGAATGTCAAAGGTAAGCTCTCAATAGTATCGGCAGTGATAATGCATTATTAGTAACATGAAAATAACTAACTAGGCAATCACCTACTTGTTTACAGTTGCAAAAACGATATAGAAGCTTTTAATTTGTCAGTAAAATCTTTGGTTTTGTTAAATACTCAATATTTTATGAAGTTTGATGAAAAATATAATTTACAAAACAGGTTTGAAGTGCCTTCATTACACACTCAAATTACAACCTTGAGCTCAATATTCAAATGAAAATATTGAATATTTTATTCAGCTAAGGTTTATAAAGCAAGATACTCCTCAACTGGAAATTTTGAACTTGTTTTAAAACACACATGTTGTACTAATTTGTTTACTATAGTAGTTTTCACTGTCTGCATATTAAAGTATAATTGGTTGTACAACACAAGTTTATAAAATAAGTTGTATAGTGTAAAAGCAGGTTTATGATAGCTTATAAATTTTAGTGGTAAATAGTAAGTAAATTGTAAATTATTGTGCCAGCTGTCAAATTTGAGCCGATAAGGTTCTTCAATCAATTCAGGACAAACTACCACATGAAATATTTTTCTATATAAAGAACTGTTTATAAGTATTATACAAGTACAATTTGGAAATTTTACTTTCACAATTTTAAGATCAACTGAAAGAATACAGTTGGTAATATAAAACAGCGTATGAAAACATTTTAATACAATTTTTAGATGATTCACCCAGACATAAGTAGATTTAAAATTAATTTGAATTAAAAATGACACAAGCCTCAAAAAATAGTTTTTTTAAGTACGGTATATCAAAAGAGGAATAAAATTATTTATACAATACAATATGATAAATACAAATGATAACGAAAATACTTAAGTTAAAATGCTGAATAAATTTGACAAAATTTAATGATATTGAAGCAAATATAATTTTACAAAAGAAAACCAGAAAACAATATTAAACATTTTTAAATTCAACAATAGCACCGTAAAATATTTCGGGATTTGACAACAATCATTGTGCATCATGATGATTCCGTATATTACAATCTTTATTGATAAAATAAATAATTTCTTAACAAAATCACATTTTGACAATTAACAATATTACACGACTTATTTACATAACTTCAAGGCCCAAAGGTTAACAATAGGCACAAGAAATAAAATCTATAAATATAATACATATATAAATAAATCACATATGGATCCATGGCACTTGACCGTGGAAGTCAGTCGTTATATACAAAAGCACAAGCCAATAGTTAGGTTTATTCAAAAACAGATGTTAAGAAACAATAGCCATAAAATGATAATTATTATTAAAATACTGATTTGTTATGTATTTGTAAAAAGCAAAACCACTGGAATAGCATCGGCAAGGAGGACAGTCCTGGAGAGGAGTAAAAGGAATAATTGCAGTACTAGACGATAAATGAGCTTTAAGGATTACCCACATCCCAAATAAATAGGAAGGAAATAAACTTAGTCTTAACCCATTCAGCGCTGTCCTTCAAAATCATTTAATTTCTAGTCATTAAAACTCAAATTTTAAGCTTTTCATTAATAAAGTATAAAATCTCAAATGGAAAGGATTTACTTCAAATAATAACAAACCAAAAAAGGAAAATGTTGCCTAATAATCCTGAGTATCATTATTTAGTGAACTACATTAACAAATTATTGTATTTAAAAAAATCCTGCATCAAAAACCTACTAATGCCAATAGTTTTTATTTAAAACTTGTTTACGCAAAAATTGTGCAAAATGAACTCAATATGGCATTTTGGCTGGTTTGTACGCTTTTCTGTTCATACTGACATAAAGCACTGACGGGGTTAATTCATAAACCATCAGCCATTAATTTGTTTTTATATTTTAAATGCTGTTTAAGAGTTTAAAAAATAATGATACCAATCTCTCCTTAAATTTTGGTATTTTTACAGCTTTGGAAGCAGAAAACCCAATCTTTTCTTCCTAATTCCTAAACTAATCAAGTCTATTAATTTTTTCGGCTGAAGCAGTCTGGTAAAATGAACAACTTTTACATAATCGATTAAAATGCTCACTATTCATCACACACTCGCAAAACTAATCTAGTGATTTGAGATTAACATATAATGGCAAAGTGAAAAATTAATCTATGATACATTGGTGCATAGTACAGTCTATAAGTTATTAAACATATTTGGCTGACTACATGAAAGAATGTTACACCTAATGATTCATAAGAATATGGCTACGTTTAATGGAAATTACTTCTCTATTGTTGTGAGTATTCCCCATTAACTGTTCTGGTCACAATCATCATCACTGTAGATATTTTATCCAACTGTTTTAAATTGTTAAGCCTTTCTGTTTGGCAATTTACATAACAATAGCTTAATTATCTAATAGACCTTTCAATTAGTAAGAAAATAGAATAATGTTATTTAATAGATTTACAAATCATAAAATCTTGTACAAAATAAATCAGTAACTCTGAGAGGGTACAGCTCAACATTAAACACAGTAAATTTTTATTAATTAATAAGGTTTTTTCCCGAGTGATATACATATTATTATTGTATTTTCAACCTTCTCCAAGAAGAAGAACAAGAGAAACAAAAATTTAATCCAGCATTAAATGTAGGTTATTTTGATAATGACCTCCTAAAAAAAATTAGGGGAGGAGACAGACAAAGTTGTTCTCCTTAATGTCAAAATGGGTGCATATCCCTTGACTGTATTTTGTTGCTTAGACTGTTTTGGCCTTCATAGTAGGTTTCTGACTATTGCAAACAACTATCCAACATAATATTTTTGAAAAAATCTATATCTAATAAAGTCAATAAAAAGACAATAAAAGTCTATAAACTCTTTATTTTGTCGATAGTTTTTGAAAACTTGAATGGTTGTATAATATTATGGTTTCCTTGTACTTAAACATTCTATCACCCCAAATAGAAAATGATACGTTGTTGGAAGGGAATGGTTTTTTGATTTTGGTAAATCCTAACGTATATCGATGTAAAAGTCACTCATTTCATGCTTGAATTATGTGATTCTTGTCTCTTTGACATTTCAAAAAAAATCTTGAGTAGGTCATTCATAAATGTTTACCTCTTAATAATAGTACCCCTTATTGATTTTGTAAAATTTATCAATGAATTATAAAATGTGAAACTCAAACATTTGAAAACAATAGTGTTTATTCCATTAACAAAATATTTAAAATTCAATTTTCTTAAGTATTGAAAAGTCATAACGAACTATATAAAAGGAATTCCAAACATGGACTTTGGCAGAATTTTAGCTGGAGAGTGAGCCCCCGCTAACTTGCGTGTGCGCCAACATTAGAATATCTTTCTTCTCCTTGGGAAAGCGCAGTTCGCGTCCGGCTAGTCTTGCTGTTTCTAGCTCTCTCTCAGCTTGGTTCAGCTCTCTTCCAAGTGCACCCAAACACTCTTGCTCTCTTGCGATCCAGTCGAGGGCCATCTGCGAACGCATATCATCGTCGAGGGCTCGGTTGCTGTAATGGGCAACGACCTGCAACAAGTTACATAATTCTATGAACACTAGTGTGGAAAATGGCATATTGAGCTAGTTATGGTATTGTGGGTATATAACAACAGCACTTGTCTCAACACCAAAATAATGATTTTTTTTTAAATAATGATAACTGTACTTTAACGAGCTCAATTTTGTGATTCTATACTATTTATGGAAAAAGCAATTATATTTTATACCTGTTTGTGTAGAAATAAATCTGAGGATTGCAAACATAATTCACTTTAAGTAAATAGCAGACACAGTACCAAAAATAATGAGAATTTTGGTAAAACACACACTCACACACATGCGCACATGTATGGATAGTGTGTGCATATGTGTGTTTGTGTGTTATTGTTATTATATTAAAATTGTGTTATTGTATTAAATAATTTGGTTATGTATATAAATAAACATACATCTTAGACGATAGATTAGATTATTGAAATGGTGACTATCTATGACTACCTATGTAGGTATTTTGGCTATCATAGGTATTTTAAGCCATCTATGAATGATGATTGAGTGTAAGTAGATTGTGGCGCAATCTTATAGTCTTGTTACTGACTAAGGCTGCCATGTTCCTTGGACATGACTGTTAATTAATGGCACAACAGCTGATGGCAACTAAGGGACCTACAGTTTATCAGAATGGTCTTTGCGAATTAACATATTTTTCAATGGTGTGGACGTTATTTCACACAAGAGAACACTACACCCACCGGCCATCGCACACAACTATCCACAACTCTTGACCTCCAAATAGCTGGATTACAGGACAACGCTACTGCCCCAGTCGTTAGCTAAGTGGGCGTAAGTTTTCACATTATGAAATGCCGGTCTATCCTTACTTTTTGAAAGTTATGGCTATGTTTAGCTTAAACTAATCAGGGGTATCCTAAGGACTCTTCACTTTGGCTTTAAAGTCAATCAATAAAAAAGTAATCAATTTAATTAAATCTTATCTATAAATTATGGTTGCCGTGTCCTAAACAAATAAAGTATTTAGTGATCTAAAACCTACCTCCTGGCGAGAACATTGCCTCTCCCTCATTGCCTTGAGACTTCCGTTCCAGTGAAGTAGTTGGAATACTGTCATAAGCTCCTGGAATTCAAGCATGGTGCGGCCTTTGTTGGTTTCTAGCATAAACCGGAACGCTCCGATGCCAGTATTGGGGTTGTCTGCCTCCTCGGGATCACCCTTCAAAAACATACTAATTTTATCCATCAATATCATTAATGTAACAAATTGAAGTATGGTGTCATTGGTATTGTTCTGGATAAAAGACTTGAGGAATTTTAACTACATGTAATGAACATGTTACACGCGAATGCAAAAACGTTTTTTGTTACACATTAGTAAAATTTAGATGATTGTATTGTCACGGTAGGTAAACCTGAAAATATTTATAAGATATTTCCTATAAACAGAATTGTTCCAAAGTAGCCAAAACCAAAGTTGTACATGATACGTGTAATGCTTACAAAGTGATGTTAAAAGAGTATACAAAACCAAATACCCCCGTCACAGCAGTCCTGCGTACTCAGCGAATTTCCAAATCAATAATATAATAATAATAATAATAATGTATGACAAGTTTTATCAATATCTGTCGATAAATATGAGAGTTATTTGACTAATCTCCATAAGATTAACATGGGAAAGAGTTTGCTGCTGTGAGGAACATTAAAAGTAAGCATTTCTAGCATGAACAATTTTTATTTTGACCATTTATACAGAGTTTCATAAACATCTGTCCATAAATAAAGGAGTTTGCCTATCCTCTATATGATTAACATGGTAAAAGAAAATTAAGGTTAGCTGCCATGATTAACACATAAACTTTATTTCAGCATCTCAATAGATAGGATAGATCTCAACCACGTGAAGGTAAATACCAAGTTTAATAGAAAAATATTGATTGATAAGTGAAATTTTAATTAATTATTCTTTATCCTTTATAAGATTAACATTGGAGTCCCAGAATACAACGTACTGTGTTTAGATTTTTTAATATCTCAATAACCGCTGGAGATAGAGAAAACTTTAAGGAACAAAATTGTGTATTTTTTAAGATGATTCTAATGATGAAATATAAAATTAAAAAAAAAATTAATTACGTATGAAAAACACAAAAAACCCCAATTTTTGGGTACAAAGCCCCTTCAAACTACCCGTTCGTATTGACAGATATGTGTGGTTTACGAACTCGTCTGAGCAAATGTTGGAATACACGTATCTACCAAATTTGGTCTTAATCGGAGCATTTTTACGAAAGTTATCGTGTCCACAAACACACACACACACACACACACACACACCATAGTGGCCTCTGGGCATTTAAAGGCAAAAAAATAACATGGCCCCGTACTTAATTCTTGCCATGAGACCTATGGTAATAGCTTCTTCCCTATGGGAAATTCGCTAAAACTAATAATTTATACTAAATTTATTGGGACTCAAAATCAAGAAATAAATCCTCAAAATGAGACAGGCGAGTTTAGGTCGTTGTCAAATATTGGTTTTATCCAAAAGGCTTATTGCACGATCTGACAACAATGTGCTCACCATGGAAAAATTACCTAACCACCATAATTACGAGGTCGCTACTTTAAATAACATCACGGCATAAACTTAAAACCAAAAAAGTAACATTAAATAACGGTTTCTGGGCAGTGACAGTGAGCGGCTGGGCTTGAGCGCGAACACGCCACAACAGCTCGACCAGCTGACTGGGCCGGTGGACAGTTATGCGGCAGGTATTTATTATGGATCTGGATCGTCAGTCAGCGGTGCCAGTTTGGGTTCCAATTCGCCCGATGCAACTTATGAGTTCCCGCGGCAGTATCTTGTGAGAAAGAATGTTCTTTGACATAATTTATTCGTGGTTACGTCACCGGGCTAATTGCGAGTAGCGGCCTGTCCTGGGGCGACCGACAGGTGAGGGGCAGTTTCGCACAATGGGGATCCTTCCGACAGACAAAATGTGTACCAGATTACACTAGATTCCAACGGACGAGGGACAGTTTGGCACAATCATCTCACAATGGGGATCCTTCCTACAGACAAAAGGTGTACCAGATTACACTAGATTCCAACGGACGAGGGACAGTTTGGCACAATCATCTCACAATGGGGATCCTTCCTACAGACAAAAGGTGTACCAGATTACACTAGATTCCAACGGACGAGGGACAGTTTGGCACAATCATCTCACAATGGGGATCCTTCCTACAGACAAAAGGTGTACCAGAATACAGTAGATTCCAACGGACGAGGGACAGTTTCGCACAATTATCTCACAATGGGGATCCTTCCTACAGACATAAGGTTTACAAGTTTACAGTATATTCCGATAACGAGGGGCATTTCGCACAATCCCCGCACAATCTTTCACAAACATAAGGGGTACAGTACCATATTGGCAATTAGAATAATAGCAAAACTCAAATTTTGAGAGTCGTGTCGTAATACCTTCCAGGATTTTGGGCTGCTAAAACTGGCTGAGTTGGACATGCTAGAACTTGCTCGTCTCTGTAAATTCAAAACCAATCTCACTCAGGGACGAGATGTTCAAAATTATAATACAAGTTATAGACGCGTATTCAGGACGAAACCGCACAGATTGGCCATGAATCCCTTCCCTCATTCCCGGGTGTTTCCATATTGAATAGAATCCCGGAGAGCATCAGATTCGAAAATAATGAACCAAAATTCAATTCTAAATTAAGAAGCGTTCTAGTGTCGAACGAGTTCTACTCGGTGGACGAGTCCAGTCAGAGCTATTCTAGCTCCTTAAATTTTTGGCTTTTTAGTGTGATCTGGTTAAATGTTCAGCGGCAGGTATTTATTATGGATCTGGATCGTCATTCAACGGAGACAGTTTGGGTTCCAATTCGCCCGATGCAGTTTCGACTGTGCCATAACTAATTTTAATACTTGCTATTATTGTTTTTTCCTTCATTGTTTTTATTTTTACACTTCAGGAATATTGAGTATGATTATTATTACAGTAGATTCTAACGGACGAGGGGCAATTTCGCATAATAACTCGACAATGGGGACCCTTTTTCAGATGCCCATAGGATGAGGCCATATCCCTATGTTTGGTGCCACAATGGCATCTCTGTTTATACGATTCCTCTAGTGAAGCGTTTCTTATCAAACTATGATAGCAAATGTTTTATTCCTGCTGAGTGCCAAGACAACGGCAACGCAATGCAATGAAAGAGTCGAGGGTTTGTGAGAGGAAGTGACAACTACACGGCCACGGCTCCATTGAGAAGACGCAGGCGCGGGCGCAGCGAGTTGCGAGCCTGCGTTATCTCGGATGCGGGATCTAGTCCGAGCCCGACATTGACGGGGAGCCTTCCCAGCGACGCATTCCGGTTCCACGACCGACGATCGACGATCGATAGATATCGCGATATATTGTGACTTTCGAATCGCGTTGTTATCGAGTCAATGCGACGGTGAGATAGACACGAGTATCTATTTACAGTACAGGTATACACGATGAAAAGCCAAGTGAATCGACAGCTTCACCTCGACCGGGTAGGGTTCGACGACTTCGTAACAGTGTCACAAAACAAAACGTCCGCATATAAATTCCCAGAGTTATTTAAACACGAGAATCATTCCTTCACTTTTAACCCGTCTGAAAAACTAGTTTGACCTTTTGAACCGGGACTCTTTCATTCGCCCGCATCCCGGTCGTATTTTACCCGATATTGTTCGGATATAAAGTCACATGTTCGCGGCAATTTAAAATGACAGCCAATTACGCCGGGTATTTGAATGAACTGTTGATGTTCGGCGAGCGCAGCTAGCGCTACGAGCGGCCGGCCCGTCAACCACTCGTATTTATGTGATATGAACCCAGCGGTTTGCTTAACGAGCGGTACCATTTAACCGAAACTGACCGACAGCGCCCGAGCTTGCGCCCGCGCCCGCGTCGCACTACAACGGTATCGTCCTGGACCCAACCGCCAACCAATTTCAGGTAACCATTCCGGAAACAGTCGGTGTGATTACAAATTAACTAAACCCCCCGCCCACGATTTTTAGCTTGCTTTAAGAGATGATCAATTACTCCGTCATCCTGGAATTTAGACCCAGAAGAACAATAGTGACAGCATTGTGACTAGTTACACGGTAGCCGTAAATATATCTGATGTGCCAAATTCTAGAGAATATTTCTAAAAATAAGTATTTGTTAATTGTCCAATATAATTGCATGGTAGTTATATTTTTCCAAGAAATTAATAAAAAAATAGTAATGTAATCCTCTAGCTGATAAGCCCAACACCTAAACAATCTTTTCACGTCTATCGAGTAACCAGGAATGCTATCACAAAATTAACGTTTTTATCTTTGGGGTGAAAAGAAATATTTTTCCACTCCTACAGACTCTCAGTGAAGACAACACTTTTTTACTTAATAATAATTTTACTTTACACTTTACACAGAATTTTAAAAATTATAATTTAATCTCTAAGTAGTAGATATTCTTATATGTATCCGACCCTTTTCACTCGTTTCGTTTTTATTAAATTATTACTAAAGAATCCGGTAAATAAAGTAGAAACTAAAGTGGATACATAGGGCGTAAACCAAACAGCCCCGTATAATGAAGGGCGATCAGCATAGAAAGCACACAGTCGTTTGCGGGGGCGCCGCCAAATTGAGATCTCCGCCTCCGCTCTCGCGTTTTGCGAGATTACCAGTTTACCCGAGTATTCGCACTAAGCTCGACTGACTGATGGACTGACACCATCTTAAGTAGTCAACATGCCATTCGACTTTTTGCCAGCCGTGATATGTTTGTCGCAAAAACCTAGAGACCGGAGATATGCTAATCCTTATTCCGAAACCACCCAAAAGACGAGCTCCTAAGACGGCAGCAGACAACAGCAAGGCATCAGCAAGAAATAAAGGTTTCGGGTTGTTTAAGTTTTGAGCCGTCTCAGGGCTTGAGGGGCTGGATTATTAAGTACGGAATTTAGACATAGAATTATATCTATGAACAGTGTTCCAGAAACATATTAACTGATGGCCGGCAAGGCATTATTCGCAAGAAGTAACAGGCAGTGAACCAAATTTGGCACTAGACACAGTTTGTGAAACCAATTTTTTTCCTCAAAATTATGAACTCACTATCACTTTCACGTTCTACATTTTTGCTTAGATTCTATGAATGTTATTATTTTCCATCATACTGTCCGGAAAACAGCCGTTTTTAATTCTCAAAATCGTCCGCAAAATCATCGTTTTCGGTTAACTTCATATAGGGAACAAAAAATATAAGGTAGATTTTTCTGTTTGTCGTTTACCTAAAGGTAAATGCGCAATTTTTTATCAAATTTGTAATCCACCCCAATTGTTCTATCTGGAGAGGAGAATATAATAGTAGGTAGGTAATAGCTAAAAAATCGTTAAGAAACTCCCGAGTTCACAATAAACATCTTATTAACTTAATTTTGTAAATCAAAAGTTTCAATTGCGAGTTTCCAAGTTTGAAGTGAAATTTAACAGCACTATGTTGCTCTGTTTTTACAATACAATCTCAATTTTTCCAGCAAAAAAATAGCAAAACCGACAGAAATGAAGGTTAAGGCTCAACGGTGCTGGTTACGAACGACATCAAGCAGACATCCACACAAACAGCTGTAGGCCTACAACCGACGCAGCGTCATACAAGTCCTCAGTCACTCGCAGAGCCGCCATTTGTTTTCGAAAACTATAAAATGAAAGATATTTTATTTCATATAATGTACATTTTAATTTATAGTGCGAAGTTTTGGAAAAATTATAATCATCAAGGAACAAATTTAAAATGGTGACCATATAAAATTTCCAATACGGATAACTTAATAACTGGAATTCTTATATAAGTTTTTATATGAGTAACCCTTTTTAGATAGTTAAAAGATTCAAACTGCACCTCATTTTTAAAGATTAAATAAAAACAAACAAGACGTGACAATTTTGTGGTGCGAGGCTGATGGACGTTCAATAGGTGACTTTATCATTGTGGGGAATATTAGCTGAAAATTCTGCTAGTTGATTGAGATTTTAACATTAAGATCGGGAAAAATTTTGTTAACTAATCACAGAATGAGAAATAAACGAACTCAATCCAACTGTTGTATGGAATTGTGATACGTGGACCCCATGTCATGTTTAGTTCAGGATTGTGCAATTTTGTTCATAGTTGACATGATGTTTTCTTCCACTTATAATAATACTATAGGCCTGCTATATAATTATTTAACGGCCCGTAGAGTCGCGCGAGCCTGCTAGTAATTTGATTGTGTTATTATTTTTGATGATCTCACGAGAAGTAACGAATGTTCTACTATTTAAATACACATGCCAAAAAATAACTTAGATTAAGTAAACTGTAACAGTTGACTAACACTTACTTTCTCCTTAAAGTAAATTTAAAAACTCCCTTATTTAATAAAACTATCATATTATTTAACATTTATCAACTTACAATGCAACAAAAAATGAATTTTTCATTATTTAACCTAATAAAAGCTTCACTTTCAATCATAGCTGTCAACTATGAACAAAATTGCATAACCTTGAACTAAAAACGACATGCGGTCTTTACCTTACATCATGGAAATGTCTAAAGGGAATGTTTTCAGCTCCTCTAAACAGCTGTCCTTTTAGCCATATGACGTCACTTCCGTTTCAAATTTTGGTCTAAGGATTACCAATACACTTTCCAATCTAAGACGTATCGATGTCAAAACTGGTCTACCGCCGCACACCCAATGTAATAATACTGCTACTCGTTTGTAAAATACACCAAGCAACGATACATGGACTAGTTAGCAATTATGATTTTGAGTGACCGGGGTTGACGTACGACGTACAGGTATAGCACTGCATACACTGTCACGGTCTCACACTCACTGTCACTCACTGCCCTACAATGTCCGATGGAAATGTTCAACATACCTTGAAGGAGGCTCTCGCCTCGGCGACCGCCTTCTCGATGAAGTCGTCAGATATCCTCCTGGAGGGGTGCTCGTTGAATACTGAGTTCATGAGTGCTATCTTGGCTGCACTTCTCCTCGCTTCCGCCTTGGTTGGGCAGTTCTATAACAATACCTCTGTATTAGCTACCCAATCTTCCGCTACTAGTAGTCGAATCAAACTGTTTAAGAACTCTCGACTTAATATTTGCTGTAATTTTCTTGTGTTTTGAACTGATCACTGAACGGACTATAAAAAGAAGAAAAGCCATACACCTAGAGCGATCATAAACACGAAGGCGAAGGTTCACAGTGATAAACCTTTGTGTAATGAGTAAAATACGATAAAAGTTTAGCGTCATGAATTTATATAGACGGGAATTATATAGACTGTATATTAACAATTTTAATATAGAGCTATCCAAATCCTGTTTCCTCGATACTTATCAACTTCTAGCTACGTAGCCTGTTGTTGATAGCTAATTAACTACTGTATTTGCAATTCCGCACTCCGTGATTTCCGAGTTCTGTAACGAGGAGTTCGTTTAACTTGTATTAAAACTAATTCGCATGCGCAAAAGTGTTAATTAAACCAATAGAAACATAACTCAAAATTAATTATACTATGTGTACAATGTTTAATCTCAATCAATGTTTAATCAATTATTAACTTCAAAATAGGTTTACGTGACAGAAAAATGCTTAGTTGCCACAATCATGATTTTTGTTCCAGCTGCGACACAATCCTAAGAAAATAACTAAGTAGGCCTATACTGAGAGGGCTATGGATAGTATTATATGCAAAATAAGGCTCAATTGCACACAGGCTCAGTCGCCGGTCGAGGTATTAATTAATATTCAGACTCTCTAACATCTATTCGCGATGTCCAAGTTATTTATCGCCCCAAATGACGAGCGTATTCCATCTCACACAACGGCGCGCCGATTAACCAGTGATTTAAATATTGTAAAATGAAATTGAATATACTTAAGCGGGACATTATATTAACATATCAATCAAAGTGTAATCGTTATGTTGGAAGCATTCACAATTTGTGCACATCCAGACCGCTCGACCACTGGTTATACGGGCTATAAAATATAATTTTGTTAAAACAGTATAATTTGAACTCATAAAAATATATTACGAGATAACTTATAATAATGGTGGTGGAGTGATTAGAATGCCGCGGTAATGGGGTCGGGGGTGTAGTCCGTTGACAGTAGATGAAGAGAAATCGGAAGCTGGCCTCGATTTTATAGCTCTTCTGTGCACTTCCATCGCGGCCGCTGATCGCATTTACATACTGATCCGACCCGGCGAGAATGGCGAGGCCGCATCGTCCGCCGCAGGACCGCGTACCTCGGCACATCGGTAAGTATAATACACAGAGTCCTTCATACACAGCTAAATCGGGTGAGTATAATACACGGCGTCCATAATACACGTGAGTACAATACAAAGCGACGTCATACACGACCAGAGCAGCTGAGTACAATACATAGCGTCCGTCATACACAAAGACAGCACGTTATTACAATACGCAGCCACGTCATACACGACCAGAGCAGCTGAGTACAATACATAACGTCCGTCATACACAACGACAGCACGTTATTACAATACGCAGCCACGTCATACACGACCAGAGCACCTTAGTACAATACATAGCGTCCGTCATACACAACGACAGCACGTTATTACAATACAAAGCGACGTCGTACACGACCAGAGCAGCTGAGTACAATACATAACGTCCGTCATACACAACGACAGCACGTTATTACAATACGCAGCCACGTCATACACGACCAGAGCACCTTAGTACAATACATAACGTCCGTCATACACAACGACAGCACGTTATTACAATACACAGCGACGTCGAACACGACCAAAGACCGTGATTACAATACACAGCGTCATACATAAACGACCAAAGACGTTATTACAATACACAGCGACGTCATACACGACCAGAGCACCTGAGTACAATACACAGGGTCTGTCATACACGACCAAAGACCTTGATTACAATACACAGCGTCCATCATATACACGACCAAAGACCGTGATTACAATACACAACGTCCATCATAAACTACCAATAACCGTGATTATAATACACAGCGTCCAAACAATACACGACCAAAGACCGTGATTACAATACACAACGTCCATCATAAACTACCAATAACCGTGATTATAATACACAGCGTCCACACAATACACGACCAAAGACCGTGATTACAATACACAACGTCCATCATAAACTACCAAAACCCGTGATTATAATACACAGCGTCCACACAATACACGACCAAAGACCGTGATTACAATACACAACGTCCATCATAAACTACCAAAGACCGTGATTACAATATTCTGCGTTCAGTGCAGCATATGAATACGATATACATCGTTTATCATACACGACCGTAGCACATGAGTACGATATACATCGTGCATCATATACGACTACAGCACGTGAGTACGATATACATCGTGCATCATATACGACAGCAGCACGTGAGTACGATATACTACGTTCATCATACACGACTACAGCACGTGAGTACGATATACATCGTGCATCATATACGACAGCAGCACGTGAGTACGATATACATCGTGCATCATATACGACCGTAGCACGTGAGTACGATATACATCGTTCATCATACACGACTACAGCACGTGAGTACGATATACATCGTGCATCATATACGACTGCAGCACGTGAGTACGATATACATCGTGCATCATATACGACTGCAGCACGTGAGTACGATATACTTCGTTCATCATACACTACTACAGCACGTGAGTACTATATACATCGTTCATCATACACGACTACAGCACGTGAGTACGATATACTTCGTTCATCATACACGACTACAGCACGTGAGTACTATATACATCGTTCATCATATACGATCGTAGCACTTGTTTATAATGTACATAGTTCATTATATACGACCACAACACGTGAGTGCAGTGGAAATTCATGTACTCAAGTTTTTGCCTTATTATTGACTGTGTTGATCGATTGTTTTGATGGAATTGGTAACCCGTTGATGCATGTCAAGTATGCTTTCTAGCAATAATGTACACAATGTGACATAACGGTCTTACAATGTGTACACTCTATCTATAATGTATCCCCATAAGAAAAGCTCAAAGTGTGATATCCGGAGATATCTTGGAGGCCAGTTCAAGAGTATTCCATCACTTTGACCAGCGCGCCAGATCCATCTCAGGCAGCTGATTGTTGAGTTCAGCCCAACCATCCAAGAATGTGGCGTTGCTCCGTCTCATTCATCCGATTCATTAAATCCGATTCCGACGTTTCCGATTCATTAAATCTTGTTCTAAAGTCACGTTGTACATTAATAACCAATTGATTAATGTGATTATACAATACCCAAATTGGTTTTCTGTATTAAACTGCAATAATGTGCCTGACGTCCAACGTTCTTCTTTATGCACTCCGCACTCACGGAAAATTACGATAACACAAATTGTTTGTTTTCTTTGGTAATTTTATCTCAATTAAAAGTAATAATACTTCCAAGCATGTATGAAAGGTGTAATCCTATTCATTCTATCAATGAATTAAATTGAATGATGAATTGGACGAGAGGTGTGAGTGAGCACGGCTCTGGGGCGGACACGCGACCTATCTTACGTTCTTTACACGCGGTCACAAATTAGCCGGCACGCAGCTAAGAGAGAGACCCATCTCTGAGGTACGGCGATGTTCTACGTACGGCATGTACAATGTACGGCGTACGGAGATGGGACGAGCACACACCACATACAAACTCTCGACCTCTTAGCGGATAAAACTGTTGTTTGCTGTAGGAAACTGCCTACCTGGAAACTGCCGAAGCAGGAACCTCCTGGTAACGTAACATAGCAGACGTAGGGTGGACTCTGGGACGGCACTGATTCGTAGATGACTAGAGCTCCGTTCCTCAGGTCGGCTCCCCGCGTCTGCTTCATCTGCCAAAACTCCTGCAGTGCCTCGACCACGTTCACTGTAAACAACCAAATCACTGAGTAAATCAAGACTGACTTAGAGAATAATTAACTGTTTTAAAAACAATATATTGTTGAGGGAGAAAAATTCTAATCATCCAAGTATCTTAATGCCACACTGATTTTGAGTTATATTATTTATTCTTATTTTTCAAACGCGTATAATAAGACACACAAGCGAAGCATCTTCATGAGAAACAGGTTACCGATATTTATTTTAATTTCTTTAATAACTTGTACAGTGGTTGGTCTACTAGTAGCGCGGCAGCGACGGACCGGAACAGAGTCGTCAAACGCTGGTTGCTCTCTTCCATAACCCGCAGGTCTGGTTCACTTTGTATGCAGCTCCGCACCGCATTCATCTCAGTATTGGCACCAACCCAGTATCTCGGTACCCGAGCCCGTCAAGGTGGACCAGTCCTGGCAATTTATGTCGTTGATAACTAGAGTACTGAACTAGATCTGTCTTATCGCTCCATCTTCCAAATTAAATTATTTCTCTCGTTTGTTTGCTACACTTGTGCTTGAGGGATAGCTCTAAGCTATATGCTAGGTATTTGAAATATATTTCACACGTTTTAATGGGAACAAAGTAAATTTCAACTACCTATACATAATCAAGAACCATTTTTCATGCAAATGTAATTGTTGTTCACGTAAAAACTAGTGAGTATGATATAATTTTAAAAATATAGTTTAACCTAAAAACTAAAAAAATATAAACATGTAAAGTGACTTGGTAATTATAGTAAGTGCAATCCTAAAATAAATGGGATAGTTAATACAACCAAAAACATATGAATCTGATAGGTACCAAAAACACAGTTCCAGCAAGGTAGTAAATCTGTACGAAAATAAATAGTATTACAGGAAGAAGCATAATCTATTTACCAAACCCAAATCATCAAACCAATGACTTTATTGATTGGAGACTTTAACGAGCAGAGTGAAGGAAGTATACAATATTAATAGGATTAATGCGCTGTAAAGTCAGTAAAAAATTATCTTGAATGAGGGTGTAAAACGATTAACATAAACAATTATTATTGAACGATTAATGGTGAAAGAAGAGCATAAACGCCAGAACGTAAATCTTTAACTTATGAGGTGCTTTATGATGATAATTACTCGTAACCTATTTAGGGTGTACTCAGAACAATGTCCACATAATGTATGTATAATAAGTAAGATGAATGAGGTATTAGGACAACGGATGGAGTCGAACTCAAGCTACTAGAATGTTAGCACTCAAACTAAATTGCTATATGTATAAATCCATGTCACATAGATTACTTAGCTCCTACCATTCATTTATCGTTCTGATGGGTTTACACATCATGATGAATATACGTACTTATGTATAATAATAAATGTTTCCGACTAAGTATTGATTCAAATGAAATGTTTGTTTACTCGGAGGTAAACTCGCTTCGATGTTTAGGAAGATATCTTGCTGGAGATATTCTCACCAGTGCCGGTTGAGTGTCGGGGGGGGGGAGTGAGTCAAAGCGCCAACAGCGACGCCGGTGCTACGGTGACCTCACCACTGCCCCCTGTAAGATTATACATTAGGCGCTGCATCTTTATGTGGCCCAGTCACTATTAACTGTGCAATTAACGGACCCCTACGTCTGGATGACTTAAAACTTTGTGTACTTATTTGTTAGTCGCTGTCTCTGTGATGGAACGTAGGTCCGACCCGTGGCGAGGCTAGGCCGTTCCCTCCAGTGGTATATGAGTGTAACAGCACCTGGATCACATCGGTGAAGGAGGCTATGTGTTCCCTGGGCCATTCACTCCAGTCGTATATGAATGTAACAGCACCTGGAACACCTCGGTGCAGGAGGCTATGTGTTCCCTGAGCCGTTCACTCCTGTGGCATATGAGTGTAACAGCACCTGGATCACCTCGGTGAAGGAGGCTATGTGTTCCCTGGGCCATTCACTCCAGTCGTATATGAATGTAACAGCACCTGGAACACCTCGATGAAGGAGGCTATGTGTTCCCTGAGCCGTTCACTCCTGTGGCATATGAGTGTAACAGCACCTGGATCACCTCGGTGAAGGAGGCTATGTGTTCCCTGAGCCGTTCACTCCTGTGGCATATGAGTGTAACAGCACCTGGACCACCTCGGTGAAGGAGGCTATGTGTTCCCTGGGCCGTTCACTCCAATGGTATAGTCTTTAATGTACTACGTCGAGTTTTGTAACGAAAATAGTAACGAAAGAAAAACGTAACGAAACGAGTATAAGTAATTATGTGAAAAATACACCATAAAGACAAGCTGCAGCTATCTATTTATTTATCTTGTCACATGGAATAAGTTTGTTAGCCGGATACGGAATATTTTCTCTATATTTAAATATAAATAAATTTTAAGTTTCAACAAACTCAATAGTATTTTTGCTTTAGGATAAAAAATTGGACTATAAATTGTAATTATATAAAATATAAAATTGGTCATAAACTGTGAAGTTTTAGTTAAATGATGCAGAATATTGTAATTGAATGTGTTGCCTTGAGTGCAGAACTGCAGGGTCGCTGTACTCGATGCCATCTTGGAACAGCTCGCGAGAGCAGCCGCAGCCAGAGGAAACTGTCCTCCAGAGTTATTACGCCATTAATTATAATCACACACTTAAAGCCATTAGAGTCAAAGTAAGTGTCTCTAGCTCGTGGGAATTGCAAATAGTTCATAGTGTTGCATAAAGGTTCATTTACCACGGAAATGATGATGATTTATCTCGGCGTAGGCCCGTCAGCACAAAGAATTCCTGAGCTATTGTTATTTCATATGTTTCAATGAGTCAGTGTCAATTGGTCATTGCAAGTTTTTACGTACAGGAGAAAAGGTATTCTATATGTTAAAACACCTCTATCTAATTTGATTAAAATTAGGGTCGCAAATAGAAGGCATATATGTAAAAATACGATTAAAAAGTTTTGATTATTATTAATAATGTCTAAAAATTTTTTCATTTCCGCAAAACATTTATTTTACACAATAGCTAGCAGTAAGCCAGTCCTTCGTGCGGGTTTTATGTCTCTATGTTAAGAAACAAGATACTTATTATCATAACAGAATACAAACTTAAAATCGCAAACAAATAAATACAAAGAAAAAAATATTAGTATTAATTTACAATTATATGAATTAGATTGAAATTAATTAGAGGTAAACGAAACGACTTCCCAAAATATATTAGATCATGTATTATGAAGGATCAAAAGGTACCAGCCGCTATTTTAGTATTATAGGGATTTGCTTACAAAATATTAAATATATGACTACCATAAACAAAAGCATCCGGTCACGTCAACACGAACAACAATGTCACTTCCGTTACACCTTTTGCGTCTCGCAAGCTGCTAACAGTCCACTCATAACCAACACGTAGGTCCTATCAATGTCAGTTATAAACTTGTATAATTATTAAACTCTATTAGAAGTAAACATTTTAATATGTATAATTTTGAAATAGGTTTAAATTCAATCTTCAATGTAAACAAACTATGGATTTTAATGACAGTTGTTGGTTGATTATTTTTATTAAACTAATTTTATAAATCACATGTTCTGTAGCTTTAAGTTTAGGAAAATATACATAGTATTGCTCAAACTGGGTTTTTGAGAACTCATTATTTCATTTTGATAGTGCGTGGGTGAGCTTAAAGTGAACAAAACCTTTTCAAAAATAAAATGGATAACATTTGAAAAGGAAAGTGAGCTTCAGCGTTACAAAAATGTTTGTATTTACAGACGGTGTCATTAGTCTGTGGCGCGGCTCTGACGCTAGGGTCTAGTAGGGACTAGTCGTTGAATAAAGGTTTTACATGGTCACTCAATCACTTTGTCTATAAGTCTACAGACGGTGTCATTAGTCTGTGGCGCGGCTCTGACGCTAGGGTCTAGTAGGGACTAGTCGTTGAATAAAGGTTTTACATGGTCACTCAATCACTTTGTCTATAAGTCTACAGACGGTGTCATTAGTCTGTGGCGCGGCTCTGACGCTAGGGTCTAGTAGGGAGTAGTCGTTGAATAAAGGTTTTACATGGTCACTCAATCACTTTGTCTATAAGTCTACAGACGGTGTCATTAGTCTGTGGCGCGGCTCTGACGCTAGGGTCTAGTAGGGAGTAGTCGTTGAATAAAGGTTTTACATGGTCACTCAATCACTTTGTCTATAAGTCTACAGATGGTGTCATTAGTCTGTGGCGGTCTAGTAGGGACTAGTCGTTGAATAAAGGTTTTACATGGTCACTCAATCACTTTGTCTATAAGACCTTCACCTGAAATAAGAAAATTAAGTGACCTGGCTGAAAAAGAAAAAGCCACGAGTACAGACTAATGACACCATCTGTACTTCTCTGTGGGAAATAGGTTGGATCATGGATATATCTAAGGGAAATGTTTTCATCTCATCTAAACAGCTGTTCTCATAACCAAACTACCAAACCCCCCCCCAGAGCTAAGACATTTCCATGTTAAAACTTTATTTAGCGTCACACAAAGACATACGGACGGACGGATGGACAGATAGACCCGATAGACAGAAATTGAGATAAGACTTAGTTCGGCTTTTCTGGTTTATACAACGTAAAAACTAAGTATATATCATAATTCCATGCAATGTACTGACAACACTCTAATTTTATTCATATAGATTGAACCATTAACAATTTAAAAGAGCCAAACGAATTAGTATTTTAAGAAATTAATTAGAAGTACACGTCAAAAGGTTGCAGAGAAAAGGTATATTTTTACTGTCCGTGGGAAACACAGAACTTCTAGGTTAGTATAAAGACGCGAAATATTGTTTATGAATTATTTAAAATATTTCTTTTTTATTTCTATTTTATTTTAAGAGTTACTCGTGAAAAATTTAAAATAATTAAATTTAACAAGAGGGAATATACTTTTCAAATTTATAGAGTAGTAAACAAATTATTGTAATACGAGATGGATACCAAATGGAAAAATTCGGTACATATGATTTGAAACAAAAGGGTTCAAATTGAAAGAAGTTGATTCGTTGAAAAAAAAATCCTTAGGTAAAAGTATATCTCAATCATCACTTCTCGTGAATATTTTGGATACTGCGCATGTAAACGAGACGACTACTCAAATCTATACATCCATGAATAAGTACTCAGCTATGAAGTTTATTTTTTATTTTGAAAACGGTAGAAAGGTAACGCAACGCGTCATACTGAAAGCTTTATTTGAATGTCCAAAAAACCTCAACTGTCCACCACCATTAGTAGTGGCCAGAGCTATTACAGCGTTGATGCCACATAGGCTAGTGTGTAGGTCTGATCACGAACCGGTAGAAGAAGTTAGTTAATGTTGTACCACTGGTTTTGTGAAGAATGTTGGTTACATAGTGAGTAATAGCGAGAAAAAGGTTAAACGAGATTTGTCCATTACTGAAATTGAGAAACACGTAAGTAGGCGGAGTATCGAGGCGGCCGACTTACCCATGGATGCCGGATCTGGATGCAAGAAGCAGCTGACGACAGCCGAGACAAAGAGTTTTGGGGCCAGACAGTCGACAGTAATAAGAAACATTTGGACCGGTCCTGTCGGAGTACCGAGCGAGTACAATGCACCGCCGAAAAACTCACCCTGGTAAGGTTTGGAGGAATTCCGGTACTTAGCGATTCCGTATTGGCACTGCACCGAGAGACGCAATTTACAATGTTTTGCGGCCAGTGTCGCGGCGAGCCACAAATCTTCCGCCAGACAGAAAGAGTGCACCGCTTGATTTCTGGGTAGTAATTAGCAAACAATGCCGGTCCGACGGACGGGAAAAACTTTGCACGGTAAAATGCAAGAAAAAATGGCAACGAACACGCTGTTATTGTGTGGGAAGAGGGCGATGCACCTGACCCTCGAGTATGTGGAAAAGGACCACTGCCGCCGCTCACTCTGCTGTTGCTATGCGTACTACAGCTGCTGCAGAGGCGGACGGAAAATGTGCAGCCCCTAACCTTTACCTAATTGCAACGAACACGCTGTTATTGTGTGGGAAGAGGGCGATGCACCTGACCCTTGAGTATGTGGAAAAGGACCACTGCCGCAGCTCACTCTGCTGTTGCTATGTGTACTACAGCTGCTGAAAAGGCAGACGGAAAATGTGCAATCCCTGAACTATAACCAAGTTTTATTTATTTACATTTCAAACATACAGCACAAGCCCAATTACAGTTCAGTTTGACAGTTCATATAAAATATAAAGATATATTTATGTTTCTGTGGTGCACTGCATTTGCCCACTTAGAAATAAAATTAATTAAAAAAACTAACTGAGCCTTGTTCCTCTGGCAATAAAAACCATCGTAGCAGTTCAAAACCGTACAAAGAATCTAAACATAAGTCTACGAAACAAAAAATATTATATATTCCAACAAGAGAAAATTGATCATTTTCACTGAATAATTAACATCAAAATAATAGTTTTGAATTTAATTTTACTTGTATTAAAATATATAAAACTATATTATCCAAACAAGCAAAATCTCATGATAAAATCGCATCATCCGGCGCAAAGAAGATGTCGCATGTGTCAACGTTCGCGCATAGGGTACCGCAAACAAAGACCTAGTTCTGCTGTTGAAAGCCGGAACACGAAATGACAAGCTTAGTAACAATTCAGCAATTCATTATTAAAAATTTTCTTACAACACATAGTTTATGACCTTTACCACCTTGTATGAGCTTGAGCAAAGTTTTTCATTTGGCATAAGAAATTTTTCATCAAGTTTTTTTTATTCGTATAGTTAGAAGTGAAAGCCAAAAGTTTTGTTTTGGAGTTATTCAAACTAACACCATATTGTTAACCAATCAAATAATTTATGGAATGTTTTAACAATAAGCTTTAATTTTGTTGGATCTTTAGTTTGACCGTTATTTAATGCTGTTGTGCCATCTGAAAAAACATAAAGTGATGCGTTATTGTTACAATAAAAACATAACTGGTCCTGATATGGAACCATGCGGCACTCCACAGATAACCTCCCTCTAATTTGGAAAATGATCAATCCTGTCATTGTCGTAAGAATAAAGAGAGAAGCGCACCATCGGATTCGTACGTTGCCTTGTTGTCTGTCATATCTTTTTTGAAGAACCGAGGAGGCAAACTGAATTGTGTTTCTTAAGTTAGGTTTATAAATCCATTGCTGGACTCATTAGTCTCTTGCCTTACATCTGTTTTATCGCCTCGGGTACAACGCTGCCCCTATTCAGGAGTCTGCGGATATCTTTAACCCCTCTAAAGTGTCGCAAAACTATTAAAAAGACAACCAACCTTTGCTAATGGAATTGTGTGTTTGAATATACTCCTCCACTGAGCTAGTGAGCGGGCGGGAACCTTGATTCCTGAGAATGTGAAATAGGTAGTTGTGGGTAAGTAAAGTTAATCCCTTAATTGATTTGTTTATTTATAACTGATTTTTATGATTCCGGAACGTCCCTATTGTTAACCAGATTTGTTATGTCCTCTTAAGTAAGTGAGGCGTGCCTGATTCTAATCCTGTAACGAGCGACTCTTGTCTTGTTTTGATATGACTCTTGTTATAAACTGTTAAATCTGGCTAGTCTATGTGTTTTTATACATAACACGGACACCACTTCTGAATTTATCTATCTTGATACAAAACTTATAGCACAGTAGAAACTCACATTCACCTTGGAATATTAATTATTGTGAGTCAATAATTGCTGAATTACATTCTACAGAAACCAATTTGAATTAGGGGAGATAAGTCTACTTCATAACGTAATAATATAAAAATGGCCGTACCAAACTGTTTATGTAAATTTACTGTACTGTTTACTGTAAATTAATTAAGGCGAACAACAAAATGAAGGCTATTGTCTGAGCATGAGCATTGTTGTCGTGGGAGCCCCAGCCATGCGGTGACTGATGCGCCGCGCCATTTATGGTCAACTTCCGGCAAAGATAACGTGTAAAAGAGACTCTAGTCCTAATATGGAGATCATTTTGATTGGAGTTTCCAGATCCACTAGACTACTTGTGGCTGAAGGAGAGTTTATCTGAGGCAATTATTGGAAATATAACCTGTGCTTGTTATTCCCAGAACTTCGAATATCGATTGCTATGTCGACTCTTCACGTTAAGAAGTCACATCTTCAGGTTAGCCTCCGATAAACTCTGTGGGATCTCTACAATGTAATACTGTAGTAACATTTAACATAACGTTCTTTTAATTGCATATGAACAATACATTTATGCATATAATTAAGACCTTCCTAAAGTCATAGAAAAGTCATTCCTAAATTATTTTAGAAATTGTTTATTTTAGTGTTCGGTACTGTTGTATCTTGATTGGATCTTTTAACTGGGCGGATGCTATTTCTAATAATTTTAATTCGCCACTTGCAGTATCTGAAAAATAATTTGGCTCAATACAAATCAATATTTTCAATTTTTAATCATGACGTAAGTCTGCCAACTTAGTCTGCCATTGAACTCTAATTTAACTTAAAGAATTCATCAAATTAAGTCATTTGATTTAAACATTATAAACTAAATAATTATGTAATATGTAGTTGTGAGTGTCTGCAAGAGATCGACATTATAATAATAACATTTAACATAAATTTATTTTATATTGCGTATGAACTTTAATCACACATACTTCAATACATTTACGCTAGTAACAAAAATGCATTTTAAGTGGTTATCTACCACAGTCAACATTTACAGCATTTGCAGTAACTGTTTCGCTAGTATAACCAACAAAACCGAAATTTCTAGTATTTTTTGTCGGAATGCGGTTAAACTGAAATTAAAAAAATAATTCAAAATATTTATTTAGGAATACTTATTAAGCTATGTCTAATATAATCTAAAAACACAAAAAACCTTTTAACATACACACAAAAACATTCTTGCAGTCGAATTGATTTAATAGATTAAATTTATTCAGATGTATGTTTCCATTGTAAGAATCACAGTAACGATTATTAACTTGGGGACTGGACTAAAAGCATACTCGTAATCAAAGAAATATATAGCTAAAAAGCTAAAAAATATCTTGTATTCAAATATTCAATTGCTATTTTTAAAATAGTTGCTATGATTATAGTTTTTCTGAAGTGTCAAGGATGTATTAATTTCCTCTAGGTGAAATAAGAATTCTTCTGCCGGTCGTCTCAATGAAGTGGACGCGATAGGATCGGCGAGCTCGTCAGGATCAGGATCCGGTCCCAGCGACGACCCTGTCTGTTACTACACCGATTTTATGGGTTATGCAATAAAAGGCCGTGTACAGTCGCACAACACGTCGCGTCGCGTCGCCGCGTTACGCGCACGATTATGATTTGTCCGTCGTAAACGTTTCAGACTCATTACGGCCGCCGTCATTACGTTACTCACATTATACTGTGGTAAATGCGCCCATCGTAAATCGTAGAATGCGAAATGCAGATTGGGAATTTAAAACTATGATTATACGATCGTAAAGGCGACTCGGTAGATGCGGCCCGCGGCGTAACGCCATTACATAGCAACAATAGACGCGGCCGCGCTGCGACGCCATGGTGTTTCAAACGCTCGCGTAAATCACGCACAAACATAAAACCAGCGTACACAATGGAAAATGGAACGCTGACGGAGCTGTTGGAGAATAGTTTAGCGAAAAAGTAGAGAAGAGAACACGTGGAGCCAGGGGGCATGTCTTTTGCTCATCGGGAGATACGTCTGGACCGCGAGTGTTATTGAGACGAGGGAGTGAACGGTGCTGTTGGAGAATAGTAGCCAGGGAGGAGTGTATTGGTCACCTAGCGATACGTCTGGTCAACCAGTGTCATTGAGACGAGGGAGTGAACGGTGCTGTTGGAGAATAGTTGCCAGGGAGGAGTGTCTTGGGCACCTAGCGATACGTCTGGTCAACCAGTGTCATTGAGACGAGGGGGTAAACGGTGCTGTTGGAGAATAGTAACCAGGGAGGAGTGTCTTGGGCACCTAGCGATACGTCTGGTCAACCAGTGTCATTGAGACGAGGGGGTAAACGGTGCTGTTGGAGGAGAATAGTAACCAGGGAGGAGTGTCTTGGGCACCTAGCGATACGTCCGGTCAACAAGTGTCATTGAGACGAGGGAGTGAACGGTGCTGTTGGAGAATAGTTGCCAGGGAGGAGTGTCTTGGTCACCTAGCGATGCGTCTGGTCAATCAGTGTCATTGAGACGTGGGAGTGAACGGTACTGTTGGAGAATAGTTGCCAGGGAGGAGTGTCTTGGTCACCTAGCGATGCGTCTGGTCAATCAGTGTCATTGAGACGAGGGAGTGAACGGTGCTGTTGGAGAATAGTTGCCAGGGAGGAGTGTCTTGGTCACCTAGCGATGCGTCTGGTCAACCAGTGTCATTGAGACGAGGGAGTGAACGGTGCTGTTGGAGAATAGTTGCCAGGGAGGAGTGTCTTGGTCACCTAGCGATGCGTCTGGTCAATCAGTGTCATTGAGACGAGGGAGTGAACGGTACTGTTGGAGAATAGTTGCCAGGGAGGAATGTCTTAGTCACCTAGCGATGCGTCTGGTCAATCAGTGTCATTGAGACGAGGGAGTGAACGGTACTGTTGGAGAATAGTTGCCAGGGAGGAGTGTCTTGGTCACCTAGCGATGCGTCTGGTCAATCAGTGTCATTGAGACGAGGAGGGAACGGTACTGTTGGAGAATAGTTGCCAGGAAGGAGTGTCTTGGTCACCTAGCGATGCGTCTGGTCAATCAGTGTCATTGAGACGAGGAGGGAACGGTGCTGTTGGAGAATAGTTGCCAGGGAGGAGTGTCTTGGTCACCTAGCGATACGTCTGGTCAATCAGTGTCATTGAGACGAGGAGGGAACGGTGCTGTTGGAGAATAGTTGCCAGGGAGGAGTGTCTTGGTCACCTAGCGATGCGTCTGGTCAATCAGTGTCATTGAGACGAGGGAGTGAACGGTGCTGTTGGAGAATAGTTGCCAGGGAGGAGTGTCTTGGTCACCTAGCGATGCGTCTGGTCAATCAGTGTCATTGAGACGAGGGAATGAACGGTACTGTTGGAGAATAGTTGCCAGGGAGGAGTGTCTTGGGCACCTAGCTATACGTCCGGTCAACCAGTGTAATTGAGACGAGGGAGTGAACGGTGCTGTTGGAGAATAGTTGCCAGGGAGGAGTGTCTTGGTCACCTAGCGATGCGTCTGGTCAATCAGTGTCATTGAGACGAGGGAGTGAACGGTACTGTTGGAGAATAGGTGAGTGAAAAAACGGATCTACATTGCCATTAACTGGGACGGTGGCGACGTCCTGTAATCCAGCTACTTGTAGGTCACGAATTGTGCATAGTTGTGAGAAATGGTCGGTGGATGTGGTGTTCTCTTGTGTGGATTAACGTCCGCATTATTGAATACTACGTTAATCCGCAAAGCCTATCGTCATAATTAGACCAATTCGTAATTCAGAGGCCGTGGTGTGGATTCCACGTTAAACTGTAGGTCCGTTAATTGCCATCGGCTGTTCGGCTATTAATTAACAGTCCTGTCTAAGGAACATATCAGCCTAAGTCAGTAACAAAACTACAAGATCGCGCCACATCATCCTACACTTAATCCTCATTCATACTTGGTTTAAAATACCTATATTGTATTACGGTTTCCATTTCAATGATCTAATTTAATCTAATTGTTTCAAATTGGTTTATAATTTAAAACTTTATTCAACATTTGTTTGACACACAAAACAATAAGTAAGTGGTCAGCATAACTCAGCCAAGTATGGTGAGCAGCTGTAACCAGGACCACAGCAACCGAAGCTGTCCAGCCTAACTTAGCCCTTTATTATATTTTGCGATTTAATCAACAACTTCGAAAATATTTGATATTTCATATCTGTTAACGCAATATTAATTGTTCGGAAGCATTTCACTGAGTATACGTAATACAGACTTAAGGTCATTCCAAGATAATTCTTTAAATTACCTCGTTGAATTATTGTGCATATCCCTAAATTGTATAAACAAAATAATGAAAATACAATATAACAAACAATATAAATAAAGAGAACTAGAAAAACTGAGAACGTTATGACTTCAAAAGGTAGACTAGAAAAGAATTCAAAAAAATTACTCGTCAAAAAATATTAAAAATTACTAATACTTTAAGCAAAACATTAAATTAGATTAGATTGTAATGGCGACCGTACTACAATGTGCGTATTTTAAGCCAGAATGAGGATTATTAGGTGCAAGATGATTGTGGCGCGATCTTGTATTCTTGTTACTGACTAAGGCTGATAATAATCGTACAGATTGCAAAGAATGACGTTGAAAACTCGAAAGACGACACATTTTCATAACAAAAAATAAATTGCTGAAGCCAAACATAGTTTTAAAATTCACCGGCGAAATAAACATAACAGCGAACTCTTATGTTTTATGCTGTCGGCGTCCTGTGAACTTAAAACAAATACAGGTGACGTACTTGGTGATGGACACGACAGGTTATAACAATTAAAATAAAAACAAATAGAGAATTTTTGAGAATTGAAATGATGCCAGATCGGAAGTAAGTTAAGTGCGGGTAGCGGGTAGAGGCGCGGTGACGAGTAGCGCCTCGGTGGCGGTGGCGGTGGCGGCGGCGTGGTGTCGATTGGAAGATGGCCGGTCGTGACGTGGCCGGCTCCCGAAGGTCAGAGGTCACTCCCCGCCTAATTCCGCTGATGTGACCTGCCCTGCCTCAGCTACTCCCACCAATTAACCGATGCCGAGATCAAATAATAATTCCCCGGTATCGCGCCCCTCCCCCTCCCCCTCCCACGCGTCCTGCCTCACTCGTCGGCGCCGTGCGCCGTGCGCCGGCTGCCTGTCCGATACGCTCAATGTTAACCTTGTGACAGCATTACCGATCACTCGATTGAGTTGTAAAACTAAAGATAAAGTAGTTATGTAGATAATTACAATCTCCATTATGTTCTAATTATTCTATCATCAATTATTTATTAATCATCAGACGTAATTGTTTGGTAACAATATTTAACGGACAAATAAAAAAAAGAAATAATAGTAATATTTCAAAAGTAATCACTTTTCCTTTAATTTGACATGGACACCATATTTTTACGACTGTTGTGTATCCTAATCAGAATCAGAAAAATCTTTATTCATTATATTACAATATGTCCATAGAACAGAATGGCAACACTTAAAACCTAACACGAAATAAAAGTTTACTTTCTACAACCATCAACCATTTACTACTCATCAAAATATAGTAAAAAAATAATGGCTAAAATGGTTTATCTAATGCATTATTAAGTATTATTTAGAATATATTTATTTCATTAGGTTTTTTGATGTCTCTGGGTAGTTTGTGTAAAGTTTTTATCCCAGCAGCAGTTGCTATTTATTATAAAACTCCAGGTTATTTTTATTTATGACTAGATAATTTTGCTTGGATAAGTAGCTCTTAGGGGGTGTTGGCAATGTAACACCAAAATTTGAAACATAAGAACAGCTGTTTAGATAAACTGAAAACATTCCATTTAGACAAATCCATGATCTAACCTATTGTATTTTTCCCACAGGGAAAAATACAACATTTTTTTGTGTCGCTTATTGTAGTCATAGTGTGTGCCCAATCTAGCAATTGTACCTTCAGAAGCCTTTGCAGACAAATTTGTTTTAAAAATGAATTCTCCATACTGTAATAATATTTATTGGATAATTTTTTTATCACTGTCAATATTATAATGGCATTTTTTGAAGGGTTAAAATTATTTTTTAAATTTTGACTAGCCGTTGCATCAAATGTACCTATTAATGCTGTCATCAAATTAACATAGTTCTTAGAGGACTAAAACTAAATATTTCGCCAAAAATGCAGACTCTTAAAAGTTAATTAAACAATGCGTTGAAAGATCTTCCTGATACTTAAAGTATGTGAGCTTATAAAGAAGATTAGACAATTCATTACTTAAATTGGCATGATAACTATTCTGAATAAAACGACTACAGCAACACGCAATCGTCGTAGTGGCCCCGCAATGACACTGGCTCTAAAACGAGTCCGCCACGAGGACTTGATAGCACCACATCGTCGTAGTGGCCCCGCAATGACACTGGTTCTGCAACGAGTCCGCCACGAGGACTTGATAGCACCACATCGTCGTAGTGGCCCCGCAATGACACTGGTTCTGCAACGAGTACGCCACGAGGACTTGATAGGACCACATCGTCGTAGTGGCCCCGCAATGACACTGGCTCTGCAACGAGTCCGCCACGAGGACTTGATAGCACCACATCGTCGTAGTGGCTCCGCAATGACACTGGTTCTGCAATGAGTCCGCCACGAGGACTTGATAGGACCACATCGTCGTAGTGGTCCGGCAATGACACTGTCTCTGCAACGCCACGAGGACTTTATGGGGCCCCATCGTCGTAGTGGTCCGGCAATGACACTGTGTCTGCAACGCCACGAGGACTTGATGGGACCACATCGTCGTAGTGGCCCCGCAATGACACTGGCTCTAAAACGAGTCCGCCACGAGGACTTGATAGCACCACATCGTCGTAGTGGCCTCGCAATGACACTGGCTCTGCAACGAGTCCGCCACGAGACCTTGCTGGGACCACATCGTCGTAGTGGCCCCGCAATGACACTGGTTCTGCAACGCTACGAGGCCTTGATGGGACCACATCGTCGTAGTGGCCCCGCAATGACACTGGTTCTGCAACGCTACGAGGCCTTGATGGGACCACATCGTCGTAGTGGTCCGGCAATGATACTAGCTCTCCGGTGAATACGCCACGAGACCTAGGTGAAACCACATCGTCGTAGTGGTCCGGCATTAACAGTGGCTCTGTGCTGTAGCCTTTGTCATAGGCCAGTGGTGGGCCTAGGTTTTTTCTACGACTATACAACTAGACCTTGCAAGCATCAATTTTTAAAACACCGCACGCCGTCGTAATCGTTGAACCCAAATGGTGTGATACAGCACAGTACATCGTGATATTGGTTGGTCTTGAATATTGGCTCTACAGCGTCTACGCACATTGTGGTTTCAATGGGACCACAACGAGCACGGTCAAAGTTTATCACAAGTAGGATATTTAAATCAAAAGTGTCCGGAGGGAATGCAAGTACCGAGGGGGCATAAATATGGTCGCGATTTTCCAAAGTAAATCAGCCGGCTTGGACCGGTCTCATTTGCATCCATCGTGCCGGGTTAATTGGCTATTTAGCCGCGGCGATCGCTCAGCCGAGCCGCAGCCGCAGCCGCCGCTGGCCTGTGTTCGGCCATTGTCTCTCCTGTAGGCCCCTACAACTACCGCAACTTTCGCCTTGGACTAGTTATTCTCAATAGGTTTATACTCCATTCTCTTTCTTTCTTTTTGGTATTTTTCTTTACTCTTTCGTTTTATTTTCACTCGGCATAGTATAGAGGTTAGATGCAACGGTTTTATATGAAGTAAAAATAATTTCGTATTTTGTAGAACCTTTCGATGGTCTGAATGGGTAACTTTTGTACAACTGGGATCTTATAAACAACTGAGTGGACTGTAAGTTATATTATAGGGTATTTCAGGTATGTTGTTTTTATGAATTTAATATTGTAAAAAGGTATGGACTAGTGCCATTTTTATAATTTGAAATTTATTTTGCCTTAATTTGTGTGAAGTATCTAGAGCTAGACAGCACATTTAAGTGTTTTGTTAACTTTATATTAGTACCCAACGAGCGAGGTATAAGATGTTAAAACTTAATTAATACTTTAACGATCACACTTATGACTTACATCAATACTACTCTGATTCATAATTGCAAAGGAAATTGTGAAACTGTGAAATAACAGATCGATTGGGCTTACCCTTCAAGCAGCGTTCTTAGTGCAGTACTTATGCTGTCATTACCGTAGTATTCTTCCTAGAACCACGTGCTCGATTCCTACTATACTGTCATGTCCAGTGTCAGTGTCCAGCCAGCTCCCTGGCGCTGTCGGACGCGAGTATTCCTCCCGGGCTATCAGCGTAGGAGGGACGCTCTGAAATTCCTCACGGTGTTGAAAAAAGATGAAAAGCCTCGGTGTTCGACATCGTTGCGGAGTCGTAAAATGGTAAAGGTGCGAAGGTAGATCAGATGCCATCGGAGCGCCCGGAGAGCCGTGGAACCGTACGAGGCGGACGTTAATGTAATGTTTATATGCAAACGGCACCGAGCCGGCTTGCTAACAAGTCATTGCGTCCGGCAACAAACTCGCCTCTCGGCCGACGACCGATGACAGCGCTGCGAGCTGTGTGGGGGAGCCATATAGGGGTGTCATCCAAGTGCGCCTATTTTGTGGATTTTGAAAGCAAATAATAATTTTTACGTTTTATAAACGTTGGAAACCCTGGTCTTGTTGCTACCTAACGTTGACCAGTTATTAGAAAGGTAATTTATTAATATCCCAATAATTATAAATAGCGATCAAATCCGGATTTGAACCGACAACCTTCAATTGACAGTTTTACGCTTAACCTCCGCCGCGCCACCAGCCAGCCTCGCTGATGCATCGTAGTGGTCTGTGGTATGTACAGTCGATGTAACATGACAACGGTCTGATTGCAACGCATTAACGAGAAAGGGGGTCGTTTAATAGGAACTTGACAAACTTTAATTATAAATTTGGTTAAATTAAGCGTTTTGAAATGGATATAGGTATAACGCAAATACATAGATTCCCATTTCCTTAAATACAAACATTTATAATTTTCTGAAATTTTATAACAATTACTTTTGGACGTTATTTGGACATTGATACAAAACAGTAATAATTTACAATATTAGAATACGGCTTTAAAAATACACCAGAGTCCAAGGAGTCCGAACTGATTAGGACCGAACCCAGTTCGGATTACTAAGTAGTTCGAATTATCCGGAAATACAGTTTAAAGTTGCATTAAATACAGTATGGTATCTACAGTACAGTACAGTACAGTTGCATCGTACAATACTAATAAAATCCATTATTTTATACTCAAACTGTGAATTTAGACTAATTAACTTACGTCTTATCACAGTTCACAATAGGTTTATCCACTACATGTTTTGTCTGAACTTCAAGTGTTCCTGCTAGGACGTTCTATCAGTTATGGACTTTTTTATGGTTATGGTTTTTAGAAATATAAAACAACAACACACACACACTCATTAAAATTTAAACTTTTTTAATTTTTACGCCATCGCGGTCATTGCTGGAGATGAATTCGAATGTCCGAAAGGTAGTTTGCCAAAAAGCGATGCTAAAAAATCGGACCGAGAATCGAGTATGTGACTATGTACTATGTACTATGTACGAGTGTAGCTAGACATCGCCTTACGCTATCTCAAGCAACAGTGTACTGCTATATCCGCATACTTGATGTTTATGAGAAGATGGCGCAATGAGAATGTTGAATTGTCTAACAGAATTTCTTTGTTACGTAAAAAGAGTATAACTACATTATGATGTTCCAAAAAGTAGGTTATTGCTATTACATAGTTCTGTAAATAATTAATGATAACGTGCTGTGGATAAAACGTTGAGGTTGCATAGTTTTAATTGAAATTTAGTAAGTAATCTTTCCCCTATTAGGTTGTTCGGATTGCCAGGACTCTGCTGTAGATTATGATAGTAATGCTGAAGAACATTTACGGTTCATTACAATCATATTCACCTTAAAGTACCCAAGTAGTTAGGGTCGGTGTCTCAAGTCAAGTATATGCGTTAACGAAAATTGTACAACGGAGGTTAAAATATACTTAACTTTACATTTTATCATCATTTTTACAATAATAGGCTGTCATAAATGACAAGAGAGGTCTTGACAAGTCACATAAGTATTAAGTTTGAACTTAAGTAATACTGTAGTTTGAACTCTCCATTACATTACTCGGTTCGGACGATTGCCCGACAAGCAGCCCTACAGTACTTCTTCTGCTTCAGCTGAAGATCTGCTGGTTAAAACAACCAGTAGGCCTACATCTTTAATAAGGAAATGTGTAGGCCTAGAAAGAAAACGTTTCGTTATTTAGAGTACTATAGTAAAGGTATTTTATTTTTTGCATATGATTTTTGACATGGATATGTCTTAACATTGGGGGGCGGTGTTAGCACTTTGCGACGTTACAACAGTGACGTCATATAGATAGCTATATCGACAGCTGTTTAGAAGAACTGAAAATATTCTCTTTGACATATCCAAGATCTAACCTATTTCCTGCAGGGAAGTAAACACAGACATTTCGACTGGGGCGTTTTTTGGTAACTCCATAATTGCATTTGTAACGTTAATGATTCTTTATATTTGAGAATTCAAGAGGATTGGTCTTAAGCATACATACATACATACATACATATATATATACAATTATTCAACTTGTTTGATAGAATAAATGAAAAATGAAAATGAAAAGTTATGCGAATTTTCGTTTAATAAATATATAAACGTTTTCAAGCATTTGAGAAAATAGAAATGAGAACAATAAACAATAATAAACAGAGACTAAATAATTAAACAGGTGATTGATTGTCTTAACAGTAAATTTTAAATATGGAACATATGATTTGGTTACATTTTAAAATAAATAAATAAATATAGAGGTTTATACATGTAATTTTTAAATGTAATTTTCAATTGAGTTGAATCGTTCTTTATCAAATTATCTTAAATTTAAAAAGGATGGAAATTTTGATTTTAGAACCAACTGGTGTGCCAATTCTTATATATTATATATATATATATATATATATATATATATATAAAATAATAAATGGACATAAAGGTGTTATTGGGTTAACTGTGGACATTTTACAGTTTTTTTATATCGAAAGCTTTGGAGATTTTGGTATTAGGGATTTAAACCTCAAATCAAATTAAGGTTAAATAAATTAACTAAACTAATATTTATTTTCTAATAAAAAAGAATGCATCAGCATTCTATCTTTGTCGTTGTAATGTGAGCTAAAATAGCATATCAACACTGCAATGGAAAATTATCGAAAGATGCATAATCTCACGTGGAAATATTAATTCGGGGGACAAAAAAAGTAACTAAACAATCAACTTGAGGTTAAATAAAATGTTAGAAAATAACATAAAACGCTGTCACAAACTCACAGTAGAGCTGTTCAAATGACTTTTTTAAAATTAAATGGTTTATATACCTCTCTATAACAATCTTAGTAGTTGAAGTGGCGCAACTATAGTTTCGGCCTAATTAGGCCATCATCAGGCACAAGGATAATAATTTCTTGAATTTTCACTTCATTAAATAAAACTTGAACAAAAACATAATCCAAAAAGTAAATAAACCTAACTTAAACTTTTTTTAAGTTTTACTGGGTATGTAATCTTCCGTAAATTTGCATTAAGCTACCGGATTTGTAGAAAATTTTTATGAGACCATTTTTGAAATGCATCAATGTCAAGTCAATGACCTTTTATCTGTGTATTTATCCCATATAGCAATGATTTACATAAAAATTTGGATTTAGTTTCTACTTACCTCCTATATCAAACAAAATAAATCCTGTGCCAGGGGTTGCTTTTGTCCCCAGAAGGTGAATATCACCTCTTCTCGGGGGATGAAAAATTTGTAATTGAAATTAAGGAGAGAATTCGATCAATTAATTGACTAAGTTTAAGCAACATATATGTTCAGTGAAGCTTTTTCTGAAATGCAATATTTTTCGACTTATTCGCGAGTGAATTTGTCGGTTTACAGGCAAAGAAAACACGGTTTTAGATAGTTTTTCGCAAATAACTTGAAATATATGTACTAATCGAAAAGCTTGTAGTGAATGAAAATATTATAGTTTATATAAGACAAAATAAATGGTAGGCCTATATTTATTATTTATAAATATCCAATGCAAACTGAATTGTTACTTGTTAAAAGTTGATTGGTATTTTAAATCGCTAAATTGGAAAATATATACTTAAAATTACCAAAACCAACGCATTTTTGGGTGGCAATCTCACGAGACCTTTTTTAAAATCCTTAAAAATTTCTTTTAATATTTTCATAGGTTCGTAGCACTAAAACTAAGCGAGTTATGAAAAGAATAATGACAATTCCTATTTTTTCGTATATCCTTATCCTTTTTAGATATATCCATGATCTAAGCTATTTCCCAAAGGGGAGTGATTTTTTCCTTAACATGTTATTCGTATTACATACATTGGCCTCATTATTCAGACATACATGAGTATTTTTTCAGCTGCAATCACTTTTCTATCCACCACCTCCTCCATCATTTTAGTCTTTCTATCACTTAGTATGCAATTGAAGTACATAATTGTTATGAATAGTTTGTTGTTAATTTGTTATTATTATTATTAATTGAGTAGTATTCATTTGTATAACATTGCATGATTTTTGTTTCTTTCGTTTTACCAATTCAATTGTTTTTCATCTGCTTTCCACTCAGTTTTAGGTTTTATTTATAATTCTAAATTTTATTTCTCATGTTTTGTGCTTGTTGGTTTCGTGGTAAACTGAAGTCTCATTTCAGCTAAGTTCAAATATGATTCTAATTAATTATGAAGAACATTTTAGCAACAATAACAGACCACTACAACTAGCAACTGATTATCTGCATAACTGACAACGAACGATACATGATGTCTACTCCGAATATCTTACGATATCAGATACAATTTAATGAACCTTTACTAATAATTTCAAAACAAAAATATCCTGAAATACCGCTACGCAACAACAAACAAAAGAAAAAAGCAGTTCGTTGATGTTACTGTATGTTGTATGTCGAAATACAGTATATGCAATAAGCGATATTTTCCGACTGGTCTCCCGGTCATCCCTCCTACCATCAAGATCGCTTAGCTGCAAAATCTTATAACTTATACTGTAGGTCTAACCTAAACTGTTAAGATCTTGACGTTAGTGATGTATGACGTCTTATATCATATATTTTCCGTACTCTCTACGTTTTGTGTTCGGCATTCGTGTTTTTTGTCTGTTTTCACTTGTTTCATTAAAAATAGCGTAAACTCGTAATAAGTAATGTAAATCCATCTAATAAACTAAATGATTAATTAAAGTCACGGTGACTTTGTTCGTGTAAGACAGCACTGATTATTGTGGTAGTATTTAATGATATGAAAAAAGTGTTTGTACGACCCAGAGACAGCTAGAATATAATGTCTTTAGTTAAAATTGGACACCCAATAAGTAATAAAGCATTGAAAAATATCTATTCCATATAAATTAAATTATCAATGATATAAGGAAAAATTTAATATGTGAAAATGTTAACGGTGTTATAAATAAACCTTTTAATGCATGTCATACTTATTTCGTCTGTTTGAAACAAATGAAGTTAGGGATCTTTGGCAATTGTATCATGATTAATTTTTTCCACGTAGCCGATTTAGATTTACAAACATTGAAATAAAACACTAACAGAAAATCTAATGAAATTTTCAGTATAGGCCTATTAGAATGTGCTACTAAACGAACTTTGATATCATTTTCGATTAACCTGAGAAATTTCCATCTCGATTTGGACAATCCGTCGCAGTGTAGAAACTGCCCTAGACTACTTCACACTAAGTCCAAGATGGCAGCGGAGGTATTGCATGATATTTATATGAAACTCATCGAAATATCTATTTTGAATGGCAATCTAGAATAGGTTTTATGTTTTGTATCAACTGAAAAAACTGATGTCTGCTCCGAATATCTTACGATATGAAACAGAATATCTATTTTGAATGGCAATGAATGGTTTGTATCAACTGTGTAACGAACGATCCATGATGTCTGCTCCAAATATCTTACGACATCAAAATAAATTGACAAAGAAAATGTAAATTCGTTCAAAGATGTACCTGACTAGCTACGATTGATCAACATAACTAACAACAGAAGACCCACATGGGCTACTCAACATATCCTAAGTTATCAACGGAAAATCTACTTTGAATGGTAACGAATGATCAACGTAAATCATTGATAAAGAGGCTTTGAGCATGAATATCCACTTAGACTACTCCAAATACTGGAATCAATGGAAAATTAATTTGATTGGCAATGAAAATCCACATCGACTGAAATAGTCAATATAAATATCCATGTTAAATGTGATTCATAATAGATTTTTTGATTGTGGGCTAGTGACGCAAATTTATACTAATAGTCCACTTAAGTCTTACTTTATTCATAGCCAATTTTCAAATCAACAATTAAATTTTAACCATGTCAAATCTATTAGTATTGTCATAAGACATATACAAATTTCAAGGTATCCAAAATTGCTATTTTTAATGCCACTGATTTGAAACTTTTCAAATCAGTACATTTTTTATGTACTTAAATTAGGTTTGTCTCATCGAATCAAATAGACTACGTGCAATATGATACATATGTGTGGATGTACATTTCTATATTTGAGATAGTGACTATTGGAAACCCCCGTGTGATTTTACTTCAGGATATTTTATTAAATAAACAAAACTGGAGACAAAATGTAAATGAGAAACGACGTAGTGCAATTATTATCCAATTCATGAGCCCCAATTCATCAGAATATTCTTGAGTAAGCCTATAGATCAGTTCATTTAAATATTAAAGGTTGTTAAAAAGATACAGGAGAGTTATAGTATGTCATATATGACTTTGGTAATAGATTTTTTTAATAATATTCATAGGAATGTATAAGAGATGTTATTTCCCTCTCTTAAAAGGTACACAAAAATTTAATCTTCATAACATTAAATTTAATCTATGATAGATTTTTTTCCGGTGTATAATTTCAACTGATGTTTTTAGTATTACTTCAATCAACTCAAATTTGACATACAGATCAGGACATTTCTATACTATAATAATTTATTTATACACATAGCCAATGTTGCCTTGTAATGTTCGGTAAACAAACTATAGAAATAGGTTGTTAATGCATTTTTGTAACGGATAAAACGTATTATTTCCGACGACTTACCGCGCATGGAACAGACTTCCATCTGTACTGGTTCCGGCTGGAACCATGGGAACTGGGGGGAGGACTGGTCTGCAAACACCATCATGGCGACACCCACATGTGTTGCGATTAATGGAGGAATTAGCTGGCAGGAACCAGTCGAGACGCTACCGAAAAAAGACCGGTCTTAAACGACAAGAATTAGAGGAAGTTTTGGACTACGCGCACACGAGCAACGCACACGAGGAACAACGCGCACTGAGCGAGGCGCGGAGAGCCGCAGGAAACCTGCTGTGGACGTGAAAAAACAAAATAAAAACCGACGGCTGGATGGGGAGAGCGAGTGGAGAGTAGGCCGCACTCTACTGGCGACTCGTCAAACTGATCGGCGGCCATGGCCTGATCACCGATCGGAGGATAACCGAGAACGTCGTAGATGGAGGAAGTCCTCCCAGGGGTGGTAAAACTGACACCAGATATGGCTCCACTGCTACCTAGTCTAACTCATCATCGATAAAAGGATAACCGAGAACGTCGTAGATGGAGGGAGTCCTCCCAGGGGTGGTAAAACGGACACCAGATATGGCTCCACTGCTACCTAGTCTAACTGATCATCGATCGGAGGATAACCGAGAACGTCGTAGATGGAGGAAGTCCTCCCAGGGGTGATAAAACGGACACCAGATATGGCTCCACTGCTACCTAGTCTAACTGATCATCGATCGGAGGATAACCGAGAACGTCGTAGATGGAGGGAGTCCTCCCAGGGGTGATAAAACGGACACCAGATATGGCTCCACTGCTACCTAGTCTAACTGATCATCGATCGGAGGATAACCGAGAACGTCGTAGATGGAGGGAGTCCTCCCAGGGGTGGTAAAACTGACACCAGATATGGCTCCATTGCTACCTAGTCTAACTGATCATTGATCGGAGGATAACCGAGAACGTCGTAGATGGGAGTACTCCCAGGGGTGGTAAAACGGACACCAGATATGGCTCCACTGCTACCTAGTCTAACTCATCATCGATAAAAGGATAACCGAGAACGTCGTAGATGGGAGTACTCCCAGGGGTGGTAAAACGGACACCAGATATGGCTCCACTGCTACCTAGTCTAACTCATCATCGATAAAAGGATAACCGAGAACGTCGTAGAAGGAGGGAGTCCTCCCAGGGGTGGTAAAACGGACACCAGATATGGCTCCATTGCTACCTAGTCTAACTGATCACCGATCGGAGGATAATCGAGAACGTCGTAGATGGAGGAAGTCCTCTCAGGGGTGGTAAAACGGAAACTTAAAGAACAGAAGACCTTGGTGTATTCAGAATCTCTTTCGATTCCGTCTCCATCTCAAAGCCCTACCGGTCATGGTAAATCCGTATAGCCTATCTAGAAAAATCAGTATTGTGGTACGAAATTGGAATCCCCGATGGGGGAAAAAATGAAAAGGCCATTCACGAAACCTCACCATAGACCCGAGGGACAAAAAATTATGACAAACTACTGGGGCTCCTGGTCCAATAATAGGGAATAGGCCCATTAATGGTTTGTTGCGACTTTTGAGGCAACGCCGCTTAAGCCCCGTCCACACTTGGACACTTGTCTCTAGAAACATTGTCGGTCGACAAATACGTGTGTTGCTGGAGTCAAAATCTCTTTTTTCTGTTTCCCAAACGAACGGGAAATATGGAGACAAGATACAAAATTTTCCTCGCAAATCTGCACGTGTAGATAAGAGACAGTATACAACTCGGTACTGCCCTGCCTAATTCTCATTCAGTTCACAGCCAGGATTTACATCGTGCAGATAACTGTAGTTTAGTTATCTGGTATTTTAATATTTTTAGTGAATTTGGAGTGAGTTATGATTAGTTAAAATTTGGTTTCTGAAATTGAAGCTCTGTATTGCGTACATTTATTTGAGATTTTTGGCCCAACGATACCAAACAGAATTGCAAAATAGGTTGGCGTAGTTCTCGTTAAGTTTCGAAAACCTGCACCATCTTCCAATCGGATTTTACTAAGTAAATTTTGGCCATAATAGGAACTTTCTTCCAGAAACTTAAGAGTCTACCATCGCATTTCCTCGGTAAATTAGCTACGTGATTAAGCACGAAGAAATTACGCCCTTTTCGGGCACTATGTCGTCAAGCACTGGCTTCCTAGTGTGGACGCAAAATAAGTCGGAAACATGAAACAGAAAGTGTGTATGCAGACAGGCAGACAGTCGGACAGACAAAATATTCCAATATTTTTTGTGTTAGGCTGGGACTGGATTGATGTTTATTAAATGTGTTTAACTAAAACATTGATTAATATCATAAGTAACAATATCGATGTAACTAGTAATAATACATCCACTCACTTTTAACGTGGTATAACGTTCAAACAACAGCAACACAAGAACAGATCAAAATAATAAGATAAAACACAACAACAAGGACAAAAGAAAAGATAACCCTAATCACGGTTAATATAAAGTAATAGTTAGATAAAGATTGAAGTTAAAATCTTGTAAGAAGCTTGAAAAAAAGAATTTAAATAATGCCAAAAATAAATTTCATCTGGATTAATAAACATTTTGTATTTTATAGTAAACGTTACAAGAATTACTATGGTACTTAATAAGATAGTTTAGTGTGTCAACACCTGTCTCCAAATTTGAATTGTAGTATTTTTTTTAATCTACCCTCATTGTGACATCCATGTCATTTTTAAAGTATATCCTTTACATAACGAGTTGATATAAAAAGTAAATGAATGTTAAAAACGAGAAACTGAGGTTTCAACTCGTTATGTAAAGAAGTATACTTTTAGCGAATTTCCCATAGGGAAGAAGCTATTACCGTAGGTCTCATGGCAAGAGTTAAGCCCGAGACCATGTTATTTTTTCTTCTTTAGGTGCCCAGAGACCAAAAACAATAGTCGTTAAAATTTTTATATATATAGTTATATATATGTATATATATATATATATATTATAAATATACTCTGTAACACGATAACTCGTAAAAATCGATGAACAAATTTGGTTAGACGTGTATTCCTATAAGTCGGACGAGCAAACCAGACATATCGGTCAAAATAATTTTTGAAAAATGGCGTTACATGAAATTTTTAAAAATAAATATTTAATTGGAATCGCTTAAAAAACTACACAATTAAGTTGCTAAAGTTTTTCTCTATCTAAACGGTTACCGAGATATAAAAAAATCTAAAACAAGACGTATATAAGAATAATAAAAAATTAATTTTTATTATTATCTATATTTTTATGAAACTTGATAAGCAATAAATCTATATTATACTTAAAAAATTATAGTTTATGTGTTTAACATAACAAGAATTAAATCATATGATAAATATTTATGGACTTATAAAGTTGTATTGTTAAAATAAAAATTAATATGTAGTATTTAGTGTTTCAATCATGCACATCTTTCCATGTCATTTTTAAATGAAATAATAACTCATGTGGACAGATTTTTATAAAGATAATTATTATATTATTGATAAAAACGAGAGTACTGAGGTCAACTCGATATTTCAGCTTTATAACCACTTTACCATAATTTGAGTTGAAATGGTAACTTTGCAATAACTTTTGATTAATAATCAGAGACATGTAAGTATACTGGGACGGTGGCGCGACCTGTAATTCAGCTACTTGGAGGTCATGAATTGTGAATATTTTTAACTGATAGCCAGTAGATACTACATTCCCTAGAGTGGATTAATGTCCGCAACATGAAATAATTCGTTCATCTGCAAGACCGACCTCATAATTAGACCAATTCGTTATTCAGAGCCAAAATTGTGGTTAAGATCCCACGTTAAATGAACCATAAACTATAGATTCTTTAGATGTCATTGGCTGTTGGGCTATTAATTAACAGTCATCTCGAAAGGACATATCAGCCTTAGCAAGTAACAAGACTTACAAGATTGCGCCACAATCATCCTACACTAATTTCTCACTCAGACTTAACTTAAAAATTGACCTTGGTATGTCACTATTTCAGTTAAAAGCATTAAAAGTATTGAAGTATTAATGTATTAAAAGTATAACTTTTGGCATTCTTTTTATTTTTTGTAAACTTTGTGAACCTCATCGAGGTGGTGGTGGTTCGTAATTAGTTTACTGGGAATTATTTGAATTTTTAAGAAATATTACCTATAATAGACGGAGTATCGTTATAGGAAATATATTGTAATCATCGCAAAACTCGTAAGACAATCTTAACATCTTATTTAGTTAAGAATTGAAAAATTACAAAATAGTTCTGTGAAATGCAATAAAAACCAACCATTAAAATTATGATTTTAAATAATTTATTTAATTTGTAAACTAATTCCATATTTTTACCTTTTTTCTCATCGTAGGACTATGTAATTTGCAAGCAATCTGTTACCAAGGAAGTATAGTTTTTTATTGACAGCACTTTGTACATTCTTTTGTTTTTTAATCTCCATAATCCCAATGTTAATTTTTTTAAATTAGCTTCACTCTAAGAAATTAAAAGACTGTATACAACTTTGTGTTTAGAAATTAGTCATTTCTTAGGAAAGGAATTTTGTGGGGCCATTTTCGAGATCGTTGTGCACTGTCACCTTACACTACTGTAGCCTCCTCCTATCCCTCACATCTAACGTCTACATAAATACACACACACACACACACACACACACACACACACACACACACACACACACACACACACACACACACACACACACACACACACACACACACACACACACACACACACACCCACATGCACATACACATACTAGTCTACACATACTATAGAACAGAAAGGAAATCATTATAGTGCAGAATGTGATTCTACAATCATCTGGATTTTATGACTCATCCTGATAACAACCAGCAAATAAATCATTAACTCCCTTTGGCTCTAGATTAATGCAAGTTCTAATAACTTTCCTTCCAGACACATCTGCGGTTCAGAGGTATGCGCACTTAGTTTTATTATTAAGCCCTGATGTTATCTCATAGACATGCAGTATCATTTTATTGCATATAATTAATTACACTTTTAATGACTAATTTATACTTTTACTACCAGGGTGATCGATACTTTCTTTGAATATTAAACTGAAGATGTAAATGTGTTTGGTGATTATAATATGGTCCATCTTCATATATATATATATATATATATATATATATATATATATATATATATATATATATATATACGGTGTATATATTTATTTATTTTGTGTGTTTCCAATATACTCCAGAACCACTCAAAAGACTGTAATACAACTGTCAGGTATTATTAAGCATGATCAAAGGATGGTTTCTGTGAAGTTAGGTGCTAATGCGTACAAAGGGCTCCAACCCAGAGGGTATAAAAGGGTGCAGTGTCAGATTTTGAAAATTAACAGCTGTGATTAAATATTTTAGGGTTTTTTTAATGTCAATTGTTCATATTGAAATAGCACAATGTAAACAAACAAATTTATTGTAATGTAATGTTACAGTACTATAGTTGATTTAGGCTACTAGGATTGCCAGTAATTCTATAAACCTGAATTACTTAAATATAGATAACGAGATTCGATATTCACAATTTCGTTTCTACAATTTATATTGAGGTCTAGGACGGTTTAAATTTTACTATACATATTCTTTTACTCAAATATTTTACAACCACGCTGCTTTCTAAATTTTATTTTAATGAGTTCTTCTGAATAAACTTTGTGAAACATTTTCATTGTGTTAGAAATGTTTACAAAAATTAGTAATCATTAGCCGTATTTTATAAATGTTTATTTCAATTTCAAATTACATTGTTAAACGATGTACCTATCGGCTATTTTAATTAAATTATTAAAGAAAATAGCCGATACCTATCATATTATCAACGTGAAGAATTGTTACCTAATCCTAACCATATAACTAGTAGCTAGTAGGAAAATGCTTTGTGAATTTGTTTGAACGAGTACAATGAATGGAAATACTTGTTTGTTGAGGCGAACATTATTGTTCTTTCTTAACAGTAAGCTGTCGCTGTAAAGGACCGGTTGCAAATTATCGGTTTGTGTCCGGGATGCGCAGCGTGGACGAGGGAACGGTTTTCAAAGCCATATTCATGCCATTAATTACTAATTTGCAATAGTTGAAGTAAGAAAAGACGAGTGATTTGATGAAAAAAGGTAAGAGTCTTGCATCTTCTTCAATGATGTATGGCAGTAAACACCCTTTTTGCAAGTTTTTACCACCGCATCAGTCCAGCCAAAATTGTAAGTACTAGTATTAGTCATGTCCATATTTTTAATTTTGCTTCAGTATGGTAAATATATTCCTTCAACAGTTAATTTTGAAACACGTACTAGATCTATTCTGTTAAAGATAAGTATGTTAAATGGCTGTGCACTAGAAAACAATTAAGATTTTCCGAAGGATGGAACAGAAGTGATCGACCTGTAGTAGAGTAGGTCGTTGCCAGAAGTGATCGACCTGTAGTAGAGTAGGTCGTTGCCAGAAGTGATCGACCTGTAGTAGAGTATGTCGTTGCCAGAAGTGATCGCCCTGTAGTAGAGTAGGTCGTTGCCAGAAGTGATCGACCTGTAGTAGAGTAGGTCGTTGCCAGAAGTGATCGACCTGTAGTAGAGTAGGTCGTTGCCAGAAGTGATCGACCTGTAGTAGAGTAGGTCGTTGCCAGAAGTGATCGACCTGTAGTAGAGTATGTCGTTGCCAGAAGTGATCGCCCTGTAGTAGAGTAGGTCGTTGCCAGAAGTGATCGACCTGTAGTAGAGTAGGTCGTTGCCAGAAGTGATCGACCTGTAGTAGAGTAGGTCGTTGCCAGAAGTGATCGCCCTGTAGTAGGTGCAAATATCGCAGTGAGCACGTGCATACAAAATATAAGACTATCAACTTGCCAGATTGCCCAATGCTAACTCTATTCTTATAAGTTACTGCGGGACTTTGTTTAGTGGGACTTTGGGACTCAACGGAAACTCACTTTCCTAAACTTTTGGAGTTCAGAATAGTATTGTTAACACATTAGGAAATTCTTTTAAGATACCTGTTATTGTCAAGCGCCTATTCTCACGAATCCTCGCTTCAATCGATAGACTACCACCAAATAGCCTGAACCGAAAAAGGGCGACCGGAATTTAACTTGGACGTTGTCACGGTCACCTTTGAATTCGTTTACGCCCAAAACGAAGGAATTTCATGATGTTTCCCCCTTAGCTTTTAGTAAATTAAAATACGATGTTACAAAAAACTTACATTTAGAGACCATTCTACATTTAAAAAAAAACTGTAGGCAAATGTGTAAAAAATGTTGTGAGGGTTATATAGGATAATAATAAAGATCAAAATCTAAATTTTCATTAACAGTCTGATTAATTTTAAGAACGTAGGAACGATTTAACTGCCCATAAGGCTCAACCAGGGTTTAGTTTTTTCTAAAAATATTTTCCATGAAAGCGGGTGGCAATGGATAATTTTTCATTACAACCCCCTCTTTGCTATAAATTATATTTCATCCATACTAGTGTTCCTGACTCAAAACCAAATGTTGTTATCTTCCGACACATTTATTCAAAAGGTAGTAAGTATACTACAGTATAGGTAGAGTGAAATCATCAAATCCCTCAATGTGTTTTGATAACAAGTAATTTACCATTATCAATTAACCATTTCAACAAGCCACACTTTTCGTTTGCATCGGTGAGTTGTTCAGTAGTAGATCCAATCTGACATATATGATAGTCTAAGTAGGATAGTAGAGGTTTGACATCTTTCCCGCAGTGAGTACTGAGTAGCAGGGCCGCAGAACAAGTCGAGTTACATATGCAGCAGGAAGTGAGGTAATGAATAGTGCGGCTATTACACGGTGGGGGCAAATCGATTGTGAGTCGCGACCGTGTGGAACTATGTACGACCTCCGGGGGCGGCGGCCATGACGTCACTGGGGACCCTCTAGGCCGTGGCGGTACTGTGTGACACAACCTCTGGGGGGCGTTCCTCAAGTGTTGAGCAGAACCTTCATTGGCGACTCTCAGACGCGGAGTAAAACCTCAGTTCCAATAGCAACAGCGTTGCACAGTGAACAACCTCAAGCCTCTTAGTTGCCAATAGCTTCAATTGATTTTGTGAAACCTTCCATAACCTTTACACAGCTATCCCTTCGTCACTAGGCGCCCAAGAGGAATTACGCTCCATTGATATAGAAAAATTAAGCCTACAAAATAAATCAATCAATTAAAACCGAGTATTTAAAAATACTTTCGTCTATATAAAGAAAAAAGTGAGACTTAGAGTTTGGTATATATAATATTTTTTTATCTTAACAGACAATAAGTAACATGCAAACTTAAGTACAATCTTCTATCCTATATAAAATATCATTTATTGCGTTATACACTAATACATACAATTAATTATTACGTTTTAAAACAGTATTCTTGAAAACCATGTTGTACCTGGGGTAGACTGGTATCACACTAAGCTCGAAAGTTTGAAAACTATGAAAGAGATGATCTACTATGAAAAAAAACATACCCGTTCCATCGTTAATTATTTGATAGATTTTGAGATTTTGTTCAAATTCAACCGATATCAGAAAGCCCGTATAGGGTTGTCGCAATTGTGGACGATCCTATATCCCATGTGGGTCAAGGTCAGCTTCCATTGAGCGTATTACTGGTGCCAATGATACTGGACCTTGGGGCGGGTCGATGACTCCGGAGACAAAGGTCCGTTCTAGTCTGCTCTTTTACGTGTATGACTGACAACCGATGCCTTGTATCGTCTGCACTTCCTTAGACCTCGTCCGTCGCTGCGAATGACTATGAGGTGCAGCATTGCACCTATCGCTGTCTCGTCCGTCGCTGCGAATGACTGTGAGGTGCAGCATTGCACCTATCGCTGTCTCGTCCGTCGCTGCGAATGACTGTGAGGTGCAGCATTGCACCTAACGCTGTCTCGTCCGTCGCTGCGAATGACTGTGAGGTGCAGCATTGCACCTATCGCTGTCTCGTCCGTCGCTGCGAATGACTGTGAGGTGCAGCATTGCACCTATCGCTGTCTCGTCCGTCGCTGCGAATGACTGTGAGGTGCAGCATTGCTCCTATCGCTGTCTCGTCCGTCGCTGCGAATGACTGTGAGGTGCAGCATTGCACCTATCGCTGTCTCGTCCGTCGTTGCGAATGACTGTGAGGTGCAGCATTGCACCTATCGCTGTCTCGTCCGTCGTTGCGAATGACTGTGAGGTGCAGCATTGCACCTATCGCTGTCTCGTCCGTCGTTGCGAATGACTGTGAGGTGCAGCATTGCACCTATCGCTGTCTCGTCCGTCGTTGCGAATGACTGTGAGGTGCAGCATTGCACCTATCGCTGTCTCGTCCGTCGCTGCGAATGACTGTGAGGTGCAGCATTGCACCTATCGCTGTCTCGTCCGTCGCTGCGATCCGTCGCTGCGGTGAACACAGTACACACGAAAACATAGTGGCTACCTATGCCTATACTTATAGTGGCGAGATGAAACACTGCAATTTAATTTTGGTTCTCGTTCGTCGCTGCGACGTAAAACACTGCAGTTTAATTGGTCCTCGTCCGTCGCTGCGACGTAAAACACTGCAGTTTAATTTGTACTCGTCCGTCGCTGCGACGTGACATTCTTCAGTTTAATTGGTCCTCGTCCGGCGACGTGCAATGCTGCAGTTTAATTTCTCCTCATCCGTTACTGTAACGTCAAATACTGCAGTCTAGTTAATCCTTATCTATCACTGTGACGTAAAACACTGAAGTTTAGTTGATCGTCGCCCGTCGTTAAGTGAAGCATGTTGCAATAATAGTAGTTTATTTCACTTGAAAATAAATGTCATATGTAATTTACTGCTAATAAACTGGGGGGTTCAATTTAACAAGTTAAGTACTATATTTTACTTTCTCTAGGGGTATGGTCCTTTTTGAGGACCGTTTCTGCATTTTCTTTGATGAGATATAATACCATACAAACAAAATATGTTGCTTACGTCAGTACCAAAACTTAAAATTATATACACAAGGCTAACTTGGTATGAAAACTTAATGGTTATAGCAAAGAACATAATATCATCAATATTACTTCGTTATAGACTGAGATGGCGTTTGGATAGTTATGAGTGATGGTCGGTGGATATTAACTTATATTCTCTTGTGTATACTAACGTCCATACTATTAAATGCTATTAAATTTACCCTCAAACACCATCCTCGTAATTAGAACAGTTCGTCATTTAGAGGCAAAAGTGGTTCGGATACCACGTTAATCTATAGGTCCCTGATGTCATTATCTGTTTGGCTATTAAGTCCCTATCTAAGTAACATATCAGTCTTAGTCAGTAACAAGACTAAAAGATCACGCCACAACCATCTAACCATCATTTCTCATTCATACTTGGCTTTAAATAACCATCTGGGTAGGTCACCAGTTCAAAAGGTAATCTAATCTAGTGGCTGTGCTGCCCCAGATACTATATAAACTAAGCGAAGAACGACTGTACTGTATGATTTAAAAGCTTAAGTGAGCCTAGAAAACGCTACGTTGGGTATTTTTAATTGAGTGGAAAGGCTGTTGTAATCATCATCATTTTATGGGTTAAAAGTCACTATAGATCTGTATAGATATTTTTTAGTTTATTATTTAATTATTTAAGTGGTCGAATTGAAGTTTTACAAACGAAGGATGATGATGAAAGTTGGATCAAATTGAAGTACCCAATAATTTAAGAGTATGTTTTTATCGAATTAAACCAAATTTCACGATTCCTCAACAAATAAAGGGGGCATTTACAGTAAAGTTATTTTCATCCTCTCAAGAAAACTATAAAGATACATATAAAAATAAGTGATAATTATTTATGAATCAATTTTAAGTCTCTTTTACCTCTATTACCAATCATAATCACACGTTTCATATCCGTGAACCGATATGTTTGATTAAAAATAATAATAATAATTTACCTTAAATTACTCACTTGGTAAGATGGTCATGTTAGTAATACTCGTTCATTAAATCCACCCACACATGTCTCTATGAAACTTTCAGAGTGGGCCTGATTATACCTGAACGATTTCAGCGGGTCGACTCGTATTACTACGGACGTCATATCTATACAACGGGACTGTGATTTACCTAAGCTAAGCGACCGTTGTTTTTATAACCTATATAAACGGTCGCTCCGAGCTTCCCTCTTTAACTCACAACGGAAGGTACAAGGGCCTGAGCCCCACGTGAGATCATTACTGGCCGCGACGCCATCGCGCAAACACAGTCAACTGTAATTACGGCTCGTAAATGATTAAATAACGCCTTCAAACACTAAATCGGCTCCACTACTTTATAGATTATTGACTCGTCCGGAACAAGTAAAACCAATCTTGGCGAGTTGCGTCTGCGGCCGCGGCGACCCCATCACGTTGCCGTCCCAACGAGGTTGAGCATTCAATTTTCGTCGAATTCTATGTTGCGGCGTCCAAGGAAATTTAGAGTTTTTACCTTCACACCAAATTTTTAAAAATGGGTGGCGGTGTAAAGAATCTATCGAATAAACTACAAACCGTAATTGGGTCAATAAATTATATAACACTTGGTTGTTTTACATTTTAAGTCCTCTTGGATGTGCTTTCGAAACTTAGTTATAATACTAACGTAAAATATATTTTTAGTATTTTACTTTGAAAGGATATTTTTACTCACGGAGATTCGTTCGAATGTATGCTACATTTTCATACCTGAAACAAAAAAAAACAATTATTTATATCCATTATTTGTCTAGCAACTAAAATTAGCTCCAGTTAAATAGCTAGTTACAAATCAGGCAAGGGAAAGTGTCGAAGTGCATGTAAATGCCAGCGCATTTACATGCACTAGAAGAGAACTTGCATTTACATGAAGAGAACTAAAGTTCAGCAACTTCGAAATATTAGAATTTGAGTTGAGAGTGGTAATATCCGTTTTGAGACCCCCCGGACCTAAAAAAAGGCTTCGGTCTCTTTGTATATATGTCCCTATCCAGAGACCATGTCAAAATTTGGCACAAAGGTTCACTTAAATAATTTCTCTAAATATTCTTCAATTTATTCTTATTTTATTCTTTCAACTTTTGGTTCTTAACTATCAAAAATATTTTAGTTTACTATTAAAAACTGGAATAAAATAAATGTTCCGAAAACGATATAAATGCTCCAACGTTTTGGTTAAGTTTCCCGTTAAGGTTAAGGTTTGTAGTTGGAGATTATTAAGGGTCCAAAATAATATGACACCACATGCATGTCTGTAAACAGTTCAAAAGTTATGGAATTTTGAATGCAAAAAATAAGAAAAGCGATTATGTCCAAATTTATAAGAGTAATGTATGATCATGATATGTATGGGTGATGTATGAGTGACGTTACAATAAATTGTATTATACAAAATAGTGTGCCGATCCCCGGTGGCCGTCAATACGAAGGTTGTTGGGTTACGTTAACATCTTCGCTTTAAAGTAATCCGTTAGTTAACATAAAAAATTAAATTTCATTGATCTAACGGACAAGTTCGTAATCCAGATCAATCGGAAAGGGCAGCTTGGGGGGGTTTGTACTCAAAAATTGGTTTGCGTTATTTATATTATGTAATTGAAAAAAATGTTTAAATTTTGTTAAACATGTATCATGTTAATCATATTATATAGAATAGGTAAACTCCTTTATTGATAGACGCTGTTGATGAAACTTGATATAAATGGTCAAAATAAAAATTGTTTACGCTAGAAAAGCTTACTTTCAGTGAACCACACAGCAGCAACCCTGCATAGCGACAGATATTGATAAAACTTGTCATATATTATTAATATATTATTGATTCGGACATTCGCTGAGTACGCAGGTCTGCTGCAACGGGGGTGTTATATCTCTTATGCTTGTGTGTATAATGAAAATTAAATAACGGTAACGTGAGAGGGGCAATGTGGGCTGCAATGAGACTGCGCATTGACTGACAGTCTCTACGGCGCATGCGCAGAGCCACGTGATCTACCAGGTGATCAGCTGATTGGTCGTTGCCCAGCTGATTGATTGAGCTATTTGTTGACCCCGCAGAGGTCACCTTGCGTTATCATAACCGCTCGTCTGGTCGCTATGTTTCAATTGATGATTGGATGATTCCTACAACTACAGATGATTTAACAAACTAAAGTTACATGGTCACGTTCTCGGTTGAAGAGAGTTAGTGCCATATTGTCGTTTGTAGTTTGTTTTCGTTATTACGTAGGGTGCACCTTTTGCAACTTACTCTAGCATAAATCCACGATTATATTTTACTGAGCTAATAAAACGAAAGAAGGATATAGATATGGTGTGGTGTAATAAAACAGTTAACTGTATCATCTTTTTTTTCTCGAGGGGAAATACTCTCATGCACCATCAGGGAGGAGAACGGTGCACTCCCCGGTGTGTGGGACTTGCACCCAACTAAAACCCCCCGATTCAGGCTGTTGTATTATCTTTACTACTTTGTACTTTATTGATAATAAATATTATTTAATTTGATACGGGTAAATAAATAATAGACTTGTTATTCACACCAAAGCTGTGGCGCAGTAGTATTTGTATTTGCACAAAAGTAAGTGCAACACGTATTTTGACATGCATATGTCTTAGCTCTGAGGGGTTTTGGTGATTTTAAGATGGAAAATATGTCACAGGTTTCCATAGAAACTACCAGACTTATTGTATTGATATATAAAAGATTTTATTTTATATATTTATTTTTAATATAAAAGAATAAGAACAGCTGTTTAGATGAACTGTAAACCTTCCCTTTAGACATGTCCATGATCTAACCTATTTCTCGCAGGGAAGTAAATACAAACATTTTATTTTTCCAAACGGGTATGGATGGCTTCCTGAAACTAAAAGCTTCAGTCAAGTAGAGCATTAAAGATACTACCACATGGAATATTTTCTGAAATATTTATAAGAAACATTATAAACTAAACGTTTCGTAGTAGATTCAACCAATCGTAAGAATTAAATAAGATAATCAAAGTATCCTTTTCATATATTCTCATTTATTAAAACTAAGATAATTAAGAAAAATTATTTGTATTTATTTCCCTGTGTGAAATAGGTTAGATCATCGATATGTCAAAGGGAATATTTTCAGTTCCTCTAAACAGCTGTCGTTATAAGCATATGACGTCACTGTTTCAAATTTTGGTCTCGAACATTGTCAACACCCCCCCCCCACAGCTAAGATATAGCCTACCCCTGTCAAAATATGATTTGGATTATTGCGAATGTAATGGATAAATTAAGGTTTACATTATTCATTGGATACATATTGTTTGGGAACTATACACTGATTGTTAACACAGTAACGTGAGCCAACGTTCACAACGCCTGCGTTACCCCCCCCCTCGCAACTTATATTCAGGCTACGTTCTGGCCTCAGTGCGGGGGACGCGCAAAAACCTTCGCCTGATTGAAATAATTTGTCTTGCCCGTCGCAATTCTCTTGAATTATTTCGCGGCTAGCGTTCGCTGCACGGGAAGGTAATCACCTATTTGGGTACGCGTGAAATTTAATGTCGGGAGTGTGTGTGCAATATTTTTTCCGCGTAAAGTAGACCGATTAGAGACATTTTGCATAAAATGAGCGCGGGGAGCAGTGCATGGCGTTTTTATACGCGTCCGCCGCTACACGGCCACGGACGATTTGCATATAAATGGCCATATCGAGAGTACTAAGCCCCGGACGGATAATTAAATGTATTTTAGATCTATAGCAATCTTGTACCAATTTGGAATGCGACGTTGGTTAGTGCGTGCATGTAAATTGCACTATTATAGACGATTTGATGATGAAGCCCTGCTCTCGCCCTGAGCTATTCTCTCCACTCCGACTATTTCCTTTACGCGCGTCTTATGCGTTTTCCATTTCTACTTCTTTGTCAGTCTTGATCGGAACGGCGGGACCATGGGAGTGGAAAACCGGTGCACTTTATTGGGAAATTAAGAAAATGACTCTGAATAATGTATTCGAGAATGCGCTTTTACGGTAATTGAAGGTTGCTTGTGATTTTTAATCGGTGACTCACCGCATGATTGGATCGACTGGAGTAGGCCTATAATACATCAAACATAAATTTGAGTAGAGGAAACGTATTATAAATTAAAATGAGTTGTTAGATTCATTGAATTTTATGATAGCAGTGTAATCACAAATAAATGTGTAAGTATTCATCTTTCACAGACATGATAACCAGTAATGTATGGATTGAATTGATTTATTAAACGATTTTCAAACTGGTTGATGGTGTTGTAGAGTGAAATTCTACAATGGGATGAAATCCTGAATTTGTACAAATCTGTTTCTCTAACTAACGAAGACGAATAATAATTAGGTTACTGAAATAATGCCTCCATTCAAACCCCTGTTATATCAGTATTTCAATTGATATAGTTTTTGACAATTGTCCAAGCAGTGATATTAATGCTTTATATATTTTTCGGATTTTTAATTGATGGTGACCTTCAATTATTGACGTGAGTTTTGAGAGCTGAAAAATAAATAGGTTCCATCTAAAATCCGAAACAAATTATTAGTAATTATTAACAATTATTAGTAACCCAGACAAAATCCTGGGATCCTGAGTACAAACAGAGCATCACAAGTCCAATATTATGAAGAAGTATGCAACAGTAAAGAAAATATTTATTCCATCGTGATTATAAATTTAAATAAATACCCCGTCGCAGCAGACCAGCGTACTCAGCGAATTTCCAAATAAATAATATGGCAATAATAATGCAATTATATGACAAGATTGATCAATCAATACCTGTTGATAAATTTGAGTATTTGCTTATTCTCCGTAACATTAACATGGGAAAGAGTATGCAGGTTTGCTGCTTTGAGGAACACTGAAAGTAGGCATTTTTACCATAAACTATTTTTATTTTGACCATATAACAGGTTTTATCATTATCTGGTCCCGGAATTATTCTTACTATGAGACCTATGGTAATAGCTTCTTCCTAATGGGAAATTAGCTAAAATAATAAGTCTACTAAGTATATAAAGTTCACAATCAGACAGAAAAATCGATACGGCGTTGTAATCAAAATTCAAAGCCCCGTTGGATTGCATAAAAAAGATTTAGGACGTTTTAACGGCTTTTAAATGGCCGATCGGTTGTTAGTTTTTTCTCGACTAGTCGCGTGCTGGTGATTGGGCTCCCATCTGGAGGCGGTCATTTGCGCTAAAAGCTTCACAGAACTGCCGCTGGAGTGCGTAAACGAGATAAGATGGTCACGACCACGAACACGAGCTTTGCCGGGACTCCGGGGACAAAGCTGACGGCCGATATTGATTTAAAATACTGTATTTGGTTTATGAAATTATCAAATCTACTATTGACTCTTATTGAACATGAAATTAGGTATTCACAATCAAATAACACACACACACACAAATATATATATATATATATATATATATATATATATACATCATACCTGAATCAATCATAGCGATAAGCATACATATACAAAACGTAACATAAAATAAAACATATGAGAATAGTAAAATGTGTCTTAGATATTCGATTAGTAGAATTTTTTATAATTAACCCAGTGGGAGTATTAGTTTGAATAAATTAAAACGGTGTTATTAAGTAAAATCGACCAGGATAATGTTAGGTTACGTTAAATTTTGTTAATTTACGCTTGACAACTTTCGACTTCTTATTAACGTCTTATTCGAGTTCTTATGTTTATTATGATTCACACAATAACAGCTACGCTAAGTGATCAGTTTAGGGTTAAAGTAAAATAAAATTTGTGTTTATATTCAAAGATTGAAATTACTATATGTTAACTTTATTTAAGATATAATAATTTAGGCGCAGGCGCAGGCGGCTGGGGCCGTAAACCCGATCGGAGCCGTAACGGGGTGTACACTGTACACCACTATTGCGCACGCGTGATCGTTGCTCGCCAAGGCGCAGGCGCAGACGCAGGCGGCTGGGCCGTAAACCCGATCAGAGCCGTAACGGGATTGACGACGGAGTATTTTATAGGAGAGACTAGAAAAACCCAGGAACAATCGAGAACAAAGCTGCGCAATTATCTCTAGCCGAGAAGTAGTTATGACAGTTATGACTAGCGGTATTTCTATTGACGATAAAACACTGGGAGACGCACTCCGACATAACGGAAAGTTGGGCAAATAACAAACACGCCGGGTAAACCACTTGGGCCCCTCTCTCCGTCGCTGTTGGCGTTCCGTGTTAACACGTGTAAATGTTTAGAACAGTGCTCCAGGGAGGTTACCACGAAGGTGGCCTCTTCATTCCGACTGGTAAGGCAGATATGGTTGATAACGGAAATCAACCGTACTTAACCAACAAAATATAGTAACCAAGCCAGGGCAAAGGGTATGGATTGAGAATAAAGAAAAATCCAAAATTGATTGTTATCAGACTGTTAGGCCTAACACTTGTTTAATTATATTTGATTATCATAGGTCTAAATAGTTTAGTTATAAACTAATGAAGTAAAAATGAAAAAAATATACAAAATTTTTTACTTAATCCACGTAAAAGGTAAAAAGTACTGCAGTTCATCCATAGGCGAAGAATGTTTCACGGTGCAGTGGTTCATATGCACGGTTGAATGTAACACGGTAACGCAATGACTCCCAATCATTCACCCAGCGGTTCAACCGTTGATCGAAAGAATAGTTGATAGAAACAACGAATGACTAACGAGACAGTTATTATCGCTTGCATTGTATATGGATTGTGGCGGAGAAAGGTTACAATGGCTTCTACGATGGTTGCGAACATTTCATACATGTCTGTTAGGCATGCCAGCATTAAAATATAACAACATAATCAGTTATAGAGGGGAATATACTTAAATATATTTTACACAAAAGGAAATTATTGTAGAACTATCTCATTTCAGAATAACTTTGATCCCTCCTAAAAAGTCCAACAAACCAATTTAACTTCAGATAATACATTCCTATGTGGAAAGACATAACTTGCCAAATATTTCCACCCCCGCTAAGTCCGAGCCGATAAACGTCCGTTTTCACACTTATTTATATCTGAAAGAACGCGGCGATGGGCTAACTTAACAGCGCCACAACTCACGCCGAGGATCGGCTCGTAAACGTGACGGCGTAATCTGCGCGTGATATTTGGCAACACCGGTGATTCGGTTGTCACACGTTTATATGACTCTGGGCTCCTCCCCCACTGCGACCGGCAAACCGACCAACGGGACTGAACGAGCTTTACTTTAAGGCAATCTTTGGAATCGGATCCAAGGTGGTGCCTTTCCACAGCGGTATGATTTTATTTTTATTCGCCGTTGCAGATTTAAAGTTGGATCAGCGCGCCTCTACAGATGCTTTGGCCAGTCTAGTTTTTAAATCAGTCATTATGCTTTGGTTTTCTTCAGCCTGATTTCATCCCAGGTCAGACACTCTAGGGGACAATCATTTATTAAAATATTATTTATAAATATTAGGCACTTCGGTTAAATTTGCAAATGCATTCACGTGACATCAAATATGGCGTTTAAATATACATTATTGCTCCGCCGCACAGTCGGTGACCTGCCCTACCCATTCCCGGAGCGGCTTGTCAAGTCACGGTATGAGTAAAGTGTTTGGGATAAGTGGCCACAATCACTGGCCCAGTCACGAGAGACTAATGAGAACATTAGGCGAGTGACTGGGGACAGTGACTGAAGGCTCCGGGTCGGACCAGCATCTCTGTCTAGAGAACCTACTTGCGTCCTACCAGTGAGAGTGAGGTGGCACCAACTCCTTACTGACAACCCTCATGTTAGTACATGTTGAGACGGTGACTGAAGGCTCCGGGTCGGACCAGCATCTCTGTCTAGAGAACCTACTTGCGTCCTACCAGTGAGAGTGAGGTGGCACCAACTCCTTACTGACAACCCTCATGTTAGTACATGTTGAGACGGTGACTGAAGGCTCCGGGTCGGACCAGCATCTCTGTCTAGAGAACCTACTTGCGTCCTACCAGTGAGAGTGAGGTGGCACCAACTCCTTACTGACAACCCTCATGTTAGTACATGTTGAGACGGTGACTGAAGGCTCCGGGTCGGACCAGCATCTCTGTCTAGAGAACCTACTTGCGTCCTACCAGTGAGAGTGAGGTGGCACCAACTCCTTACTGACAACCCTCATGTTAGTACATGTTGAGACGGTGACTGAAGGCTCCGGGTCGGACCAGCATCTATGTCTAGAGAACCTACTTGCGTCCTACCAGTGAGAGTGAGGTGGCACCAACTCCTTACTGACAACCCTCATGTTAGTACATGTTGAGACGGTGACTGAAGGCTCCGGGTCGGACCAGCATCTATGTCTAGAGAACCTACTTGCGTCCTACCAGTGAGAGTGAGGTGGCACCAACTCCTTACTGACAACCCTCATGTTAGTACATGTTGAGACGGTGACTGAAGGCTCCGGGTCGGACCAGCATCTCTTTCTGGAGAACCTACTTGCGTCCCACCAGTGAGAGTGAGGTCACACCAACTCCTTACTGACAACCCTCAACGTATGTTAGTACATGTTGAGACCTGACAATCTTATAGGTATTGAGTGGTACTAGCCCATAATTAGTAAAAAGTGACTCCTAAAGATCGGGTTAACTTCTTCTTATCAACCCTATAGTAATGTCAATTCCAAGTGGGTAAATAGTAAAGCTGCTGGCTAGTAAAACCGCCAAGAAAGCATCCTTAAAACGTAATTCCGCCAGGTAATGTAAGGTCAAATCACCCGTCTTTCACCCATACCACTGTGCGACTCTTCCTAGCAGCTACCAAAGGGATTGAGAATGGAATGCGACAGTTTATTCCATTGTATATTATACTTAAGTTTTATTACAGTTGTCCCTATCTCCAAGTAATCGACATGCTATACTTGACGAGTTATGCCGACATAACATATATCGTACGATGCCGATGCTGGTATCCCTCTGATTTCATACGGTCTGCAGCCGCAACACAATGAATCGTCGAAATAAATGTATCTCGTTAAACAAGAAGCTCGCTCGTTACCGGCGCTCTATAAATCGCAATCGGAGAACAAACGCGAGTTGGGCTCCTGCGCTGCGCATCGGCTGTGTGTGTTCTACGACTTCATCAGGCGTAGGGGTGGCGATCATCAGCTATCAACAAAGCGCAGCCGGAACTGAAGAATCGGTGCCTCCAATTAGCGACGCAGGTGGACAGATATACAACTGAACCGGGCTATTATAAACTAACACTACTTTATTGGGGAATAAAACGAAAATAAATAACGGTTATGGGTGAGCGCTGCGGCGCACAAGCCTCGGGGCGGCGAAATATGGAGCACATCAAAAATTGTTGCCTTTTCAAGCGTTATAGCCTTAATTAAAATATCCACCAGGGTCGGGTGATGTATGTAATGCATTCGCATCCAAGACCCGCGACATCCCGGCGTGAGGGAGCGACGACACGACGACACCACACAGCACCGCCACTTTCCCCAACTACGGCTGATATTTTATAGCTATAAAATCTCTTTTACGATTTACCCCGTCATTATTTACACAACTTCTTGTTTTATCGCTCTTTTATGACATGAGTACATACTTTTCATATATTTAAGGATACTTTGAATCGTAAACCCGAACAGCACATGCTGGAGTACCCTCTGTATAATCTGAATACCCATGAAATTATCCTCACAATAGTCCTGCGTTCAAAGAAGTATAGACCATGTTTCATCGCACCACGTAGAATCTACCTTCCAGATTCACATGGCATTATAGCTGTTGTTTCCTTTATGCTCTTTCAGGTAAAAGTTACTCTCATTAAACGTAATGGAATCCGAGTGATACATGGATTGAAAAAAGAATCACTATAGTGCTACACTATAAGCTACACCGAACCAAATACAAAAGAATCACTATAGTGCTACACTATAAGCTACACCGAACCAAATACAAATTCGTTAGATAAAACCACAAATAGCTTATAAAAGCAATATGCATATTTTAAAATTTTTAAGAAGTAGCACGGAGGAAAAAAGGCGCTTCGTTAAGAAGATAAATTTTAAAAAATATTTAGATAGCCGTGCACATTGAACACACAGTTGTCTCTCTTGATTGACTTAAGATTATATTTACGAACACGACAAAAGCAGTTTTAATCTTGAAGAAGGTCACCGAACAGTTATCCTTGGTTCTCGGACTTGATCTGATAGAGTGGGCAGAAAGCAGATTGACTAGCTGATTTATAAATTTTAATAAGGGGTCGTAAAACATAAAAGGTAAACACGAGAAGAAATACAAATAAAATTAAGGCATTGAGCTGGAGAGTGGGCTATAGGCGTGGGAAGAGAGATAATACTGTAGAATGTAAAGCAGAGCGACTAGCAGAGCGCATTTCTGGGAAACGAAGACGCCTGGACCACTGCGCACGTGAACCTTCACTCTTGACGCTCATCTACAGTCAAATAAATATTCCTTTTTAAAAAATAGTTGAAACGGAATATTCATTGTTCTACTAAAACAATGGACCAACTCTTTACGTGAGTTGGCATTCCATTTAAAACGTGTCATTTGTAACTGTGATAGTACAGTTTTCCTAGGGTCCTTCAATTACACAAATAATATACGAGAGACCAATAAGATTAAGAAATCTTCCCCCTGAGGAAACAAACATTCGCAATATTAACAGGAGATAATTATACTTGTCCACGGTATAGTTTTTAGCGAAATTGCAAATCATAGACGCGAGGAGAAAAATACGAAAAAGTGTTTGATTACACATGACTCTAAACAAATACGATAAACAAGCATGAGAAATTCTTAAAAAGTGGTCGGTGGTCGGGAGAGGGACGATCGATCATCGCGAGGTTGTTGTTCTGGTGTCGGTCGCCGCAACACGATCCCTGCCCGTCAGTGGGAGTCCCGACACTCAGGCTATCTCGCGGTATCGTATGACTATTGACTACACCGGTGTAAGTGTAAAGACCTGTGGGTGTGACCCGCCCACCGCCGCAGTTAGCGTACCTACAGCTGTCACTCTCCCACGCGCCCGCGACAGAGACTGCGACTCCGACCATCGTAACGTGGACATCTCATGTATCGTCTCTGTTGGTGCATGTTCTGGCTCGCCGTTACCATATAGACCTCTAATTGTGAAGGGTTTAGCTTACTGTGACCAAGAACCTTTGTAGGCTCAAGAACATCTGATGGCACAGGGATTTGCTAGCTGTTACTATATGAACATTTAATTGCACAGAGTATAGCCTACATTTAACCACGAGGACAGCTGATTGCACCGGGGCTCGCCAGCTGTTTCTATGTATACACTTCGGTGCGCAGAATTTAGTAATTTAACTACGAGGACATCTGATTGCGGCGGGGCTAGCCAGCTGTTTCTATGTATACACTGCGGTGCGCAGAATCTAGTAATTTAACCACGAGGACATCTGATTGCGCCGGGGCTAGCCAGCTGTTTCTATGTATACACTTAGTTGCGCAGAATCTAGTCATTTAACCATGAGAACATCTGATTGCGCCGGGGCTAGCCAGCTGTTTCTATGTATACACTTAGTTGCGCAGAATCTAGTCATTTAACCATGAGAACATCTGATTGCGCCGGGGCTAGCCAGCTGTTTCTATGTATACACTTAGTTGCGCAGAATCTACTCATTTAACCACGAGGACATCTGATTGCGCCGGGGCTAGCCAGCTGTTTCTATGTATACACTTAGTTGCGCAGAATCTAGTCATTTAACCATGAGAACATCTGATTGCGCCGGGGCTAGCCAGCTGTTTCTATGTATACACTTAGTTGCGCAGAATCTAGTCATTTAACCATGAGAACATCTGATTGCGCCGGGGCTAGCCAGCTGTTTCTATGTATACACTTAGTTGCGCAGAATCTAGTCATTTAACCATGAGAACATCTGATTGCGCCGGGGCTCGCTAGCTGTTACTATGTGGATATTTCATTGCCCAAGGTCAGCCTCCATGAAACCACAAATAAATATGATGTAATATTTAGAGCTTAGCTTACCAAGAGAATATTTCAAGGAACAATATCTATATACTCTCACAAAAACGCTTGACATTTTGCATAACATGATGCAATTAGTTGCTAACGCGGTTACAATGTGACTGTGACTATACTCGCCAGGTACGTAACACAATCATAAATAGAGTTACATAATATAAACATTTTATGTAAATAGCATCGTATAGCGTCTTAATATACGTGCTTTATAAGATTACTTTCGTTTTTGTGGTATGTTACGTGGTCATTTTATAAAAGAACTAGCTGACCCGGCGAACTTCGTAACGCCTGACAGTAAATACATGTTAACTTTAAGATTAGCAATGTTCTGAAGTCGAAAAGCATTACGGCTTCATTGTGAAATGTTATATATTCTGGGTCGCGGCATAGTGAATATCAATACTGAAACGATAAGACATATTAATGACATTCCCATAAAACAGATAAATCTGAGTGGATTAATTCATAATTTTCAAATCAAATCCAAACCCAAACCAAACCTAACTGTAATACGGCTTTTGTAGGAAAGATATACAACAGCTGATTATTATAATAAACGTAATATATATAAACATTGTAATTATTTTTATTTGACCAACATATAAACGCGTGATTTTAATCAGAAATAAAATAAAAGTATAAATACATAATCCCCCAAACCGTAAACTATTAACGTGGTGAATAAAGCTGTAGTACACATTCACTTCATAGTTTTACATTAATGAATGATTCAGATGGCATTGGGTAGTAAAGCATATTGCTAATCGAAAGTAAACCAATCAGCTGTAGCTATGAAATCAAATGTTTTCATTGTAGACATTTTGTAAACAAACTTACTCTCCATAAGGTTAACATTAGAAATTTAAAACGCCATAAAATGGAAACTTATGGGGGTTTCGAAAATATTTTTTCACTAAAACCTTCCCGGACACATGTAGAGCAACTTCCTAAAATTTCATGGCGATCGGATGAGTAGTTTGGCAACGCATAAAGGACATACAGACATACATACATACATACTTTCAATTTTATATATAGAGATTTTATTTTAGCACCCAATTTTCCAGTACCTTTCACAGAATGGGATATCGCGTTAGTATAAAAAGCACTCTACTAATCCATGAGGTATTGTTTTATGTTCCTTCTATTGAAATGGCGCATAACCCCTGTTTAAATGTGCAAAATACATTCAGCAAAGAGAATGTTTGCAAGCTATTCACTGTATATCTACATCGTATACCAAAACAAAATAAAATTAAAAGCGATAGCAATTTTAAACACATTGAGAACATTACCTGAAAATGGTACTTGAATAAGATTCAGACTAGTTAAAAATATGTAACAATAATATTTAAAACTATTGCTTTTTCACGATGAATCAAGGGCAATTTCAAGAACACCGTGTAGTTTAACAAATTAAATATTTTTTTAACTACTGCGATACTTGAGGCTCCATATTTAAAGTCATTAAGTTGTATTATCCTTCCATAATAAGCCATTATGTCAAAGGTGCTTTGAAATGTAAAATGAAATTACTAGAATTAGTTGCATATACTGCCGTGGTAAATAGGATAGTTTGTCATGACAGCTACAGCTGAATTGTAATAAGGAGTTTGGTTTAAACTCATGCTCTCTATATTTTACTTGTTTAGTGCGTACTTCGTAGAAACGTTTTCCTCGTGTTAAAAATTAACTATTTATGCCCAATTAATGTTGGCTGTGATCGGCTGATTCATTGATTGAGGCGTAAATATAATCAGTAAACGACATGGCTATAAACTGAAACCCTATGAACTGCTATAAACTGAAGCGCTCTCCAATATAAATATGATGCGTTTACTTCCTACCTGTGGGAAGTAGGTTAGATCATGTATATGTCTTAAGGGAATGTTTTCATTTCATCTAAACAGCTGTTCTTAGAACCATATGACGCCACCTCCGTTAAACACTTTCGCTGCCCTTTTTGCGTTCCACAAATCTGCTAACCCCTCCCCCCCAGAGCTTAGACATATCTATGTCAAAATACCCGCAAAACGATATATGGGATTGAAATTTCAAGTGACTCAGACGATTGATGTTGGAAAATGAGAGCAATAAATGCGCGTTTTTGGAGACTTTCCTTTATATATGCATACATATGTGACGACACGATAAGGGCCGCAATTATTGTCTGATTATTATAAATTTTTGTGTAGTTGTTCCTTTTTTTAATGTCTTGAACAAGTTAGTTGGCCAACACAATCGGACTACACTACATATTTTGGGGGTTTTACCCCAAAAATTGGGTTTCAATTAATTTATGTTTACTTTAAAAAAATCTAACTTTCATGTTTACTATTGGATTCAGCTCAAAAATCACAATTCAGTATGTCAGAGTCATAGCTCAACGTCAATTGGCTACTGAGATATTTAAAATGGTAAAATACAGAAGATCGTACAATTTTAATCTTAAGGACATAAGCTAAAAATAAATAACTCACTTATTTAGTAATATATTTTTCCTAAATTTGTCATTTCAATAGTCTAATAAATTTGTTTTATTAATCTAGTTAAGTTGTATCAATACATCAATAAAAACCCCAAATTTAATGCTTCTTATACCATGAAACCTACGTATTCATTGCCTATGAAATTCCTACGGAGAATAGATGAATTGGTATAACTTGCTTAGTTATTGACATAATTTGATAAAATGTTGTATACTTAGTGAACAGCCTTAATATACGGTAAGCACATTACCATGTAAAACAGCCCTTATAGCAGCAAACCTGCATACTCACTACTATTCGGTTAATATGATAGGAATAGTAAAAGTTCTATGAAATTCGCTCTACTCACGCCAGTGTGCTACATGCGGTCTCGTTTTAATTCGCTCTACTCACGCCAGTGTGCTACATGCGGTCTCGTTTTAATTCGCTCTACTCACGCCAGTGTGCTACATGCGGTCTCGTTTTAATTCGCTCTACTCACGCCAGTGTGCTACATGCGGTCTCGTTTTAATTCGCTCTACTCACGCCAGTGTGCTACATGCGGTCTCGTTTTAATTCGCTCTACTCACGCCAGTGTGCTACATGCGGTCTCGTTTTAATTCGCTCTAATCACGCCAGTGTGCTAAATGCGGTTTCGTTTTAATTCGCTCTACTCACGCCAGTGTGCTACATGCGGTCTCGTTGTAATTCAAAATATGGAAATGGAAAGCTTTCCTTCGTTAATAAAGGTCTATATTTAGAATAAAATGAAGAACAATGGAACGGAAATAGAATTTCCAAGTCAAATTCGTAAAGGCGAACGTTTTAATAATACAACTACATTTTCCAAGGTATCTGAGAGCATCTTATACAGTATTGGGAACGGTCCGAGCCGTGTCAATGTGTAAGGAGTTGCGAGCGCGGCCGCAGCTCCGGGACTGGTTGTAAGCTCAATGCGACCGTTATCTCTCCCACGCGCCCCCCTCGCCCCCCTAATTATCCACACTAGCACTTCACTTATCCGGCTGACGTTTAATTGCTAATGCACCCATAAATTTTGTGGCGCGTCTTTGTTTTGGTGAATAACAAACAGATTGCGGAGTGAAAGTTGGGCTATAAATTGGTTTGCGTTTCAGTCAGATGTTTCGATTATTTTAAAACTGATTTGTTTGCTATATCGATAAAATTAAAAAATATTAGGGAATAAATTGTACGTAAAATACTAAAAATAAGTTTGACTATACAATTTGTATGTTGTTTTCAGCTTTTCGCAAATGAATTTGAATAAAAAATTCTGCATATTAGAATAAACTTCTATATATCGTGATGTAAGTTTTAGTGGACAGATTTTTAAGTCTCTGAAACAGTGTATAAACATTGATAGAATTTTCTAATTGGATTAATCCCAATCCCCTACTTGACCACCTAAGGTGCCTCCTGGCTGTGGCAATATCAAGTCGTAATTATTACTTTCACAGTATGATAATCATTCACATTCTCTCCTCAGCAAAAAAGTGTCATAACGTGGAATGTGAAAGCCGATGAAACCTAATTCCACACCAACAAAAAGTACCTGACAGTTCACACTAGAGGAAAAAAAGGTTTCATTGATCCCTTCCAGGTGGCCTGGAGACAGTTTTATAGCTTTATTGTGCCTTCTCTCCGTCTATTCCTTCTTCGCAAAAAACATCGAAGATTTTGTGCCAGAGACTACGTATATAAAGCTTATAGTTTATAGTTTTAAAATACGGTAGTTTACAAAACTTCAAAAAACAAACACAATCGCATATGTTCCATCAAATGCGTATGCTGTTATGGATCATTTTTCTAGACCACAGTTTCGCTACATTTTCTCTAAAGTTACCTTTGTATACAACGTGTTTGTTTACCTAACTAGTTTATTCGCGACGTCTGTGAATATCACTTCAACTGTTTCCACATTTGCACAAACCTGAAGGTCATATTCGAGGCGGATAACCATCCACCTGTCAATATTATTTACAAGGCTGAGTTGGAAAGTCGGACAAGAAGACCACGAGAGCGTGAGTCGGGTGACTCGATATGATCGGCAAATCCAAACTCATACCATAGTGATAAATATGGCTTTGTCATTATCCTAAAACTAAACCAAAATTGTATACGCATTTTTGACATAGATATGTCTTAGCTCTTGGGGGGTTGTTAGCAATTTTAACGACAAATTTGAAACATTAGAACAGCTTTAGATGAACTGAAAACATTCCTTTTACACACACCCATGATCTAAAGTATTTCCCACAGGGATGTAAATACAAACATTTTCCAGGTTCAAAAATCTTTGATGATGATTTTGAGAATCATTTACTATCAAATGAATCAGCTTATTAACACAATATCGGGTCACAATAATTTGTTTTACATTCAACATATACAAAATATATACAGAGTTTTCATAAAATAATGGTAGGGATAAACTATGAAATGAAAAGAAAACAAGAAGAAATACAAAACAAGTATTTACTTTGTTGAATTCTTGACATAAAAAAGATTTTATATCCATGGCTAATATATCAAGTTTTGCTCTGCAAACGTCCAGGAAATGGTCTATTCCAGCCCACATGTTGTGAAACATTTCTCTAGGTACAGTAGAAACTGAAACTCTTTTCTGATCGGAAAACATACTTGCTAGAGAAAACACAATAATTTGATTTAAAAATAATAATAATGAGATTATCGATTAGAACACACTCAACACAGCTGTTTTAGTTAATTTAAATCAAACTGTTAACTGTTTGTTATGCGTATGCGTTGTTAGCTACTGAAGGCAGGGGTGCCATGAATTCATCTTGCTTTTATTGCCTTGATGAAAATTCAAGTATAAATGAGAAAAGATTGTAGATGATTGTGGTGCGATATTGCAGTCTTGTTAATGACTAAGGCTGACATGTTTCTTCCACAGGTCTGTTAATTAACATCCCAAGAGCAAATGACATTCATCTAAGGGACCAACAGTTTAACGTGGGATCCGAACCACTTTTGCCTCTGAATTACGAACTGGTCTACTTATGAGAACGGTCTTTGCGGATGAACATAGTATTCAATAGTGCGGACGTTAATCCACAAGAGAACACACCTTCACACAGGAGAATACCTTCGACGAACGCTCATAACTATTCACAATTCGAGACCTAAAAGTAGCTGGATTACAGTACACACCACCGTCTAGTTTTATAAAAAGTTAATATCCCACCATTATTTGATAAAAACCCTGCACGCACACACACACACACACACACACACACACACACACACACACACACACACACACACACACACACATATTGTTGTCTTATATGGCATTTGTCAATAACAGTAGATCTGTGTACTCAGTGAATTCACATATATTTAAGAATTACTTAAGATAATTCAAATTAAGCTTGATCATAGGTAAATCCATATACCAAGATGTACAGCGGTATTTCTTACACCTATATCGAATTTCCATCAACTATCAAACTACCATATTATTTAATGAATGTTGTCAAACTGTGATTTTTGACATACATTAGTAGACCTCAACGAAATGAAGCTGTGTAACAAGTTTTATCACAATAAACAGTAATAATAATGTGGAAGTAACATTATTCGATTATTCTCTATAACAATGAAATGGGGAATGAATAAGTAGGTTCAGAATTTTAGAATTTTCTGCATACGTTATTAGGCCAGAACTATAGCTTTTAAGCATTTTTAAGCAAAAATAGTATCCAATATTTGTATATATAGATCAACAAAAACGTTAACTTGCCTCAGTCTTTGTTCTATTTTTAAAACGAAGGAGGCATTTAAACTATCCGCAACATCATAAAACGAAACGGGCATTTGAAACATGTCGGCGGCCAGGGATCGTTTAAACGGGCCTGGATACCCGTCGGAATGCGGGAAGGGCTTTACTCGGTCCAGAATTTGGGTTATAAATCAAACGAAAACAGTTGACTTAGGGATAAACCCTACAATCAGACTCAAATCGTGGCCAACGTTTCAATCAATGGCCGAAGATTACATGGCGCGGACGTGCGAACGTTCCACTACCTCTACTGGCAGCGCAACTTGCTCGGCTACTGGTAGCATTCTGGGGTCTGGCCGATGAATAATGAATTCCTCGTACTCCTCTAATGAAATATCAGCATGCCTGCCTACAGGTAGCATTCTAAACAGACATGCTACTAATGAATTTCGCACTGACGTATTCCACTGCTGGTAGTAGCATTCTAGGTAGCCTGATAAATTCCTAGTTCGATGGTAGGCCGGCCCCTAAGCAAATACCTCCCATTAAATCGCTTTTTCACAGGGAAGCATTCTATTCCAAGAATAATATTGCTCCATTCCATCTGTCGGATCTCCCCTTATTGCCATTGTAAGCTTTATGTCTACTGGCAGTATTCTAGCTAAGGAATAACAAATCCAATATTTCCAGCTAAACATGTCTCTCTAATTTTGACATTCCAATAGATATTCTATTAGAAGCTACTATGATGATGTAGATATAGAAATTGACCGTAGCTTTCCTGAGTACAGTATGATCAATAATGTATCCACAACTATTATTGATTCACTAATGAAATCAGGTTACACACCTTCGAGATACAAATACTATTTCCTACATGTTTCAGAGAGATTTATCCATCAACAGGGTCTATCAATTATGTAAAACAAGAACTCAAATACTAAATAAATTTAAATAATTTTCTAATTTTTATTGTTCATATCCGTATAATAATGAACTGGAATTCACCTCTTTCTAATTATCTTTCTCTTTTTTTAGCAGCATTTCCGTTATTAGTTTTTTGGACTAACATGCATATTAAAAAATTAAATAGAACATTTGTATCGGCTTATCGGCCTGAAGGCGAACAATCAACTTGTCACCGACTAATACATTCACTCACCTGCAAAACTTAAAATTATTAAATATAAATAAAAAATAAATTATTACGTATTTGAGGTAATCGAAAATTCATTTACTTCCCTTTTGGGAATAACTTAGATTTTGGATATGTGTTTAATGGGAATGTTTTCAGTTGCTCTAAACAGCTGTCCTTATAAAAATATGACGTCACTTTTTTGGTCCGACGGATAGCCAATCCCCCCGCCAGAGGTAAGACATATCCATATTAAAACTATCATGACTCAGCATGCACGTCATGAACAAGATTCCATTTGTTATTTTCGTCGCACGCAAGGTTTGGTAAACCTATGGGTGATAGTGCATCTATATATCATATCTTGAAACCCCCCACTGTATCCTTAATCTTAAAATACAAATGTCGGAATATAACATACTTCCTATACGGCACTGTTCTATGTAGTGTTCTTGTGTGGATTAACGCCCGCACTGTGGAATACCGCGATAATTCGCAAAGGCCATCCTCATAATTAGACCAGTTCGTAATTCACTGGCAGTGGTTCGGACTCCATGTTAAACTGGAGTTTCCTTAGATATGCCATTGACTTTTGGGCTAATCAACCGTTCTTGTCAGTCTTAGTCAGTAACAAGACTACAGAGATCGTGCTACAATCATCCTACACTCTTTTCTCATCCTTGGCTTCAAATAGCTACCTGAGTAGGTCGCCATTTCAGTAACTAACGTATTAATGTATTATAAGTGTGAGAGTTGTTCACATTAATTTAATTTTTCACATTTTTAAATGTAGTAAAACCTTTTCTATAAGATGGTATATTTTGAATTGGCTCCAAAGTGTTATTTTTTAAAGTATGGCATGGTTTCAAATTACTCCAACTACCATTTTTAACGAGGAAGTTTATATTTCTACTTTTATGGCGTATTGGCGTGGTTTGGGGAAGGGGCGGGGTGTGCGTGTATTGACTTCTCAACAACTCTCGCCTTAAGGAGGTTAGCTTCACACAAATAAATGTTTCGACGTAGTTCAAAATGGCCATCAGTAGTGTCGATCATTCAATATGTTTAAAAAATTGTCATTTGAAACTCCACGAGTTGATTATTTGATAACTTCAAATATATCAACGCAATTCTTATTCCCCAAAAATAGGGAATCTCCTACAGTAGCTCATGTTATAAAAAAAATGACTTGATCGAAGGATCTGGAAAAGAATGTGAAAGTAAAACCGAGACAATCGAGAGCTGTTAGGGGCCCGCGACCGTCAGTGACCCTAATAGCAGTTACAGTGCCGACAGTGAAGCTGTTGATACATGGGTCAGTAGCGTTACATGCAAGGAGCCATCATCTACCCTCTCACCACGCTTCACCTTACCTTATACACATGACCAATCGAGAGCTGTTAGGGCCCCGCGACCGTCAGTGACCCTAATAGCAGTTACAGTGCCGACAGTGAAGCTGTTGATACATGGGTCAGTAGCGTTACATGCAAGGAGCCATCATCTACCCTCTCACCACGCTTCACCTTACCTTATACACATGATCAACCGAGAGCTGTTAGGGCCCCGCGACCGTCAGTGACCCTAATAGCAGTTACAGTGCCGACAGTGAAGCTGTTGATACATGGGTCAGTAGCGTTACATGCAAGGAGCCATCATCTACCCTCTCACCACGCTTCACCTTACCTTATACACATGACCAACCGAGAGCTGTTAGGGCCCCGCGACCGTCAGTGACCCTAATAGCAGTTACAGTGCCGACAGTGAAGCTGTTGATACATGGGTAAACAGCGTTACATGCAAGGAGCCATCATCTACCCTCTCACCACGCTTCACCTTACCTTAAAATTTATATGTTACTTATATTATATGTTATTTATATGTTTTATATGTATTTATATGTTAATTTATATGTTATTTATATGTTAAAATTTAAATTTATGTTATATGTTTTTATGTTATTGTTATATATATGTTACTAATGTAAAAAACATTTAAAAAACCCTAAGGACAATTTCATAAGTTAACTTAACCTATATTAAAATTATTGTTAAATGTAAATAAATGTTTGATATCTTTATCAGCAGCTGATTTTCATGTAGTCTTGGGGTGTATTGTATAACCAATATAATAGTGTGTGTTGCATTTTATTAATCAACCTGTTGGGTTGTGTTTGTAGTTGTAAATGTGTAATTCTTCTTTTACGTCTAATTTTGTGCTCTTTGTCTTCAATTACAGATCAGGTTCTGCAAACTTAAATTGTGATGGTTCTTTATCATGTGTTCAGCTACATTTGATTTCATGCTTGTGTAGTTTTTCGAATTAAAAGCTTGTACATTTTCTTTGTATCTGGTTGTGAATGTTCGGCCAGTCTGTCCAATATAAAACATGTCACATTGTGGGCAGTTTATTTGGTATATTCCTGATTAGTCAAAATTATTGGTAGTGTGAGTGGTTCTGTTTATTTTTTTGTGATAAGGTCAAAGGTGTTATTCCTTGTTTTGAAGCTCATTCTGTAGTTAGTTTTATTAAATGTTTTACGTATTGCTCTGTTAAATTTTGTGTTGTACGGTAAACATATATACGTTGGATTTCGTTTGTTTTCGTATTGTTGGTTTACAGGTTGTTGTTTGTTTATATATATCATTAGTAACAATTATAATAGTAGCCCTCCTTACCTTAAACAAGAAGATAAATAAATATATATATGTATATATATATATATATATTAAATTATTTAACAATTCACAATGTAGGGCTACTTTTAATAATATAATAAATAATAAAACAATTAGTACCCTTTTTTAAACTTTAATGGCAACATGTTTCGGCATTTATGCCATTTTCAAGCCATATTTAACCTAACCTATATTTAAATTAAAATTTTTATCAAATGTGTTCATAATGTTAAGTTGATAAGATGTTATCAACTTAAGATAAGTTAAGAACTTAAGAACTTAGAACTAAACTTAACTTAAGAACTTAGATCTTATCAACTTAACATTATGAACACATTTGATAAAAATTTGTAATTTAAATATAGGTTAGGTTAAATATGGCTTGAAAATGCCATAAATGCCGAAACATGTTGCCATTAAAGTTTAAAAAAGGGTACTAATTGTTTTATTATTTATTATATGTATATATATATATATAATATATATAGCTGTTAGGGCCCCGCGACCGTCAGTGACCCTAATAGCAGTTACAGTGCCGACAGTGAAGCTGTTGATACATGGGTCAGCAGCATTACATGCAAGGAGCCATCATCTACCCTCTCACCACGCTTCATCTGAATTCAAGTTTAACGACCAAGATCGAGGTCAGAAATTGGGCGAGGATTGAAAAAACTTTCGATCCCAGTAACGAACTATGTTTTTCCGTCTTACTGCTCATTATATAATCTCATAATAAACACTGCAAAAAGGTAGAATTTAATAATGTATAACATACAACTTTGATCATAAAATAGCTTCCAACTTTTTCTTTCACATCTTATTCCTTTTTGTTTTCTTTTTAATTTTTCACATGCACGGGAAATTTGTCAAAATGTAGTAGTTTGGCGGTAAAAAGATTAGGAAATTATCAATATATCGTCAACCGTCTTAGTTGCTATAGGTCACGGGTTCAAATCGCGAAATACCCATTTAGGTTGGTAGAGCGTTTGTGTAAAATCACTCTCTTAACTACACAATTAAAAAAATGCTTAAACGAGCAAAGAAAGGAAACGTTTATGGTTTGATTTATGTTTTTGAAATGGTATTATGTTATTTCTAACTGAGTTTTTACAGATGAACTATATTAGACGTAATTTGAGTGTGTTCACTAAACTTGTTGAGTTTTGTAAACATATTGAGAATTAGTGAATAGAACAAATTAAATTATCGAAACTTGACTCCAAACACATCTTTTACTGTATCAGTGTTAAATTACGTTTAATATTGAGGGAGTTCAAAGTGGCACTCATTACAAGGGTTTCCAAGTTTTGAGTAGCTGGTCAGTGGTCAGTGGTCAGTGGCCAGTGGGCAGTGGCCAGTGGCCAGTGGGCAGTGGCCAGTGGCCAGTGGTCAGTGGTCAGTGGTCAGGTCAGCTGTAGGCCAATCCGGATTGTGAACATGTACTTATCTCCCAGTTCGTAGAACGCCGAGCCAACAGTTATCTCTCCGGCGATTGAATAAGGCGAACTGCATCGGAGAAAGAAACACTTTTTAATTAAAAAGTGTTTCAAAGTAAATTGTTCAATTAAAAATTCCAACTATCCCGAACACATTATCTTCGATTATTTCAAACGTCTATAACTCAATTACGACATATTATCTCAAAAATATTAAAATACAGCATTGAAAAAAACCGAAATATGGTTTTCTCAGCACACACCCCTCTCCTTCGTACACACTAATAAATTTGTGTATAAAATTATGAGAATATTGTTTTAAATGTTCGATTGTAGTATTTTCTCAGTTTAATGGTCCCATAGGATGAAAGCTATACAAGAAATTTTACCCATTTTACACTCATGCATGGCTGAAAATAACCAGCTATGTTGCATTTTTAGAATATGTTTAGGGTGTAAATCGAAGGATTAATCCACATAATGCGTCGATTAATTTCGATATAAATAAATTTCATTAGAACCAAACGATACTTTAAGAATACCAGATATCCGAAGAATGATCAAGAATGGGCTTGTACACGAATCGTAGTTTTCAGAAATAGAACTTGATAGTTAATAAAATAGACATTTCATAGAACATTTCTCAACTGAGTATGTAGAACCAATGAGAAGAGGAGAGTAGCGCACGCTGAGACCGTGGCCGAGCCCGAGCCAGCCAAGCAGGCTCGTTTTATCTCACAAACGCGCGGTATTTTCCCATGTCAATCAGGATTTGAGCTCCAAGCGACGGCGACTAGCGCAGCTTGCGGTTGACAAAGGAACTCGCTCACTCCAGAGCCGGCCTCCAGCGCGAGTGTGTGACTGCTGCAGCATCGACTGGCGACTGCCGCATGAGTCACCAAGCCTTTCACAGCTACTTACGTTATGTAAGACCACATAAAACACTTGAAATTATGTACTTATTTTCCAATCAGCTTGTCGTTCCTTCAACGATATCTGTAATACGGTCATTTTAATAATATGATCGTTTAAGCCTACACTGAATCTTGTTTCAAGTATTGCCTGCGTTGTTATTTTTAAAAGTACATGTTTGTTGGTAAGGTATATCCCATACTATCTGTTTTATCGGTTTCACTAATATATTTTCAATTGACGAGATCCCAGCCACAATTAAAAATAGGTGAGTGAGCCCAATAAAATAGATAGTATCAAATCAAGTGCTCTCACACACGATTTTCGTAAACATTTTTCCAACACTATTGTGAAACTTCGCTTATTAATATCAAATATATTTTGAAAACAATTGTAGAAATTTTAAAGAAAAAACGTCTAAAATTAAAATACTCATGATATCTCAGATATTGAACCTCTGAACCTGTAGGGCGAAGGATCCATGCTTGTGAGATAAACATGCTTGTGAGATACCCAAACAACAATTATCACGGAAAACTCGTACGGTCAGGAGTGTTAGATAGCGTCAGTAGCCTACAGTAGTACATCAGCGTAGACCCTACATGGGCGGGTCGTCGGCGCAGGACGCTCTGCGTTCACTTCGCCTCAAGGTCGCACGCCTGATTGTGACTGATAAGGTCCAGTGCAAGGCCAGCGTTATCTCCACGATGCAGTGCCCGATTAATGGATCAGATGAAGGTTACGAATGCCACATTTTGGAAGTGCCCGCCACACTTCGAAGCACCCCTTCCTTCGTGTGTAACCGCATGTATATTAGACTTATTACTGTAAATCTAAGAGATGCCGAGACTTCACATAAGGAAACACTCGCCAGGGTAAAACCAATAATTTCGTTATACGCCGTTAGTTGCCGGCACACAGTAGTTATTCCTGTCAATGTTGTAAACGTTTTCTGATTCTGAGTTGCTGTCAAGATAGACGTGATTTGTTTTAAATAATTCATTTTGTCGGTTTTGTTCTAATGCATAGTTGTCCCGGTTCATGGCTCAACTCGGCAGTGCTGGGTCCTTTGAAAGGTCGTTCGACTGAATTGTCTTAAACCATTCGATAGTTAGTTTACTGGATCTTAGTTTTCATAACGACTTAGTTATTGGACGAATATGTAAAGTTTGTTAAGTTTAAATGATATTGCACTCACTAATATATTTTATAAATAGATTAGACTAGGGTAACAATATTTACAGTTAATTTGAAACGTAATGTTTAATGACATTCATTTCGATATGCAATGTAAAAGGCCGACGAATATGTTCTCCGTTATAGTTAGCCTTTTTAATAAATAATTAGATAGTTAGCCTATTTTATAAATAGATTAGACTAGGGTAACAATATTTACAGTTAATTTGAAACGTAGTGTTTAATAACATTCATTTCGATATGCAATGTAAAAGGCCGACGAATATGTTCTCCGTTATAGTTAGCCTTTGATACCAGACTGTTACTGCTTCCGTTTGTTTTATTATTTTAACTAAACATGATATGGATGTTGTTCTAGTTTTGTTCAAGTTCTGCAAAAGCCTTTTAAGAGTCTGCATCAGTGGTAGCCATCTTGGATTTTAGTCCCGTAAGAGCAATGTTAAATTCTGACGTCTATATCTCCTTGACCTATTGTCATAAATTAACGGAAGAGGTGTCAAATTAAAGGTATTACAGTCCTCCAGGGCACCACCTTAGAGAACTTCTTATTAACCTTCTTTAACCTACATTAAGTTGTAAACTGTTGAGATGAAGAACCAAACTATGGTACAAGTAGTTGCTACCGTGTCGCAGTTGCAATCTGCAGAAGAGTTACGAAACACCGTGGAAGTAGAAAGTTGCATAAACCTACATTAAGTTGTTAACTGCTGAGATGAAGAACCAAACTATGGTACAAGTAGTTGTTACCGTGTCACAGTTGCAGACTGCAGAAGAGTTACGAAACACCGTGGAAGTAGAAAGTTGCATAAACCTACATTAAGTTGTTAACTGCTGAGATGAAGAACCAAACTATGGTACAAGTAGTTGTTACCGTGTCACAGTTGCAGACTGCAGAAGAGTTACGAAACACCGTGGAAGTAGAAAGTTGCATAAACCTACATTAAGTTGTTAACTGCTGAGATGAAGAACCAAACTATGGTACAAGTAGTTGTTACCGTGTCACAGTTGCAGACTGCAGAAGAGTTACGAAACACCGTGGAAGTAGAAAGTTGCATAAACCTACATTAAGTTGTAAACTGTTGAGATGAAGAACCAAACTATGGTACAAGTAGTTGTTACCGTGTCACAGTTGCAGACTGCAGAAGAGTTACGAAACACCGTGGAAGTAGAAAGTTGCATAAACCTACATTAAGTTGTTAACTGCTGAGATGAAGAACCAAACTATGGTACAAGTAGTTGTTACCGTGTCACAGTTGCAGACTGCAGAAGAGTTACGAAACACCGTGGAAGTAGAAAGTTGCATAAACCTACATTAAGTTGTTAACTGTTGAGATGAAGAACCAAACTATGGTAACAGTAGTTGTTACCGTGTCACAGTTGCAGACTGCAGAAGAGTTACGAAACACCGTGGAAGTAGAAAGTTGCATAAACCTACATTAAGTTGTTAACTGCTGAGATGAAGAACCAAACTATGGTACAAGTAGTTGTTACCGTGTCACAGTTGCAGACTGCAGAAGAGTTACGAAACACCGTGGAAGTAGAAAGTTGCATAAACCTACATTAAGTTGTTAACTGCTGAGATGAAGAACCAAACTATGGTACAAGTAGTTGTTACCGTGTCACAGTTGCAGACTGCAGAAGAGTTACGAAACACCGTGGAAGTAGAAAGTTGCATAAACCTACATTAAGTTGTTAACTGCTGAGATGAAGAACCAAACTATGGTACAAGTAGTTGTTACCGTGTCACAGTTGCAGACTGCAGAAGAGTTACGAAACACCGTGGAAGTAGAAAGTTGCATAAACCTACATTAAGTTGTTAACTGCTGAGATGAAGAACCAAACTATGGTACAAGTAGTTGTTACCGTGTCACAGTTGCAGACTGCAGAAGAGTTACGAAACACCGTGGAAGTAGAAAGTTGCATAAACCTACATTTAAGTTGTAAACTGCTGAGATGAAGAACCAAACTATGGTACAAGTAGTTGTTACCGTGTCACAGTTGCAGACTGCAGAAGAGTTACGAAACACCGTGGAAGTAGAAAGTTGCATAAACCTACATTAAGTTGTTAACTGCTGAGATGAAGAACCAAACTATGGTACAAGTAGTTGTTACCGTGTCACAGTTGCAGACTGCAGAAGAGTTACGAAACACCGTGGAAGTAGAAAGTTGCATAAGCCTACATCAAGTTGTTAACTGCTGAGATGAAGAACCAAACTATGGTACAAGTAGTTGTTACCGTGTCACAGTTGCAGACTGCAGAAGAGTTACGAAACACCGTGGAAGTAGAAAGTTGCATAAACCTACATTAAGTTGTTAACTGCTGAGATGAAGAACCAAACTATGGTACAAGTAGTTGTTACCGTGTCACAGTTGCAGACTGCAGAAGAGTTACGAAACACCGTGGAAGTAGAAAGTTGCATAAAACCTACATTAAGTTGTTAACTGCTGAGATGAAGAACCAAACTATGGTACAAGTAGTTGTTACCGTGTCACAGTTGCAGACTGCAGAAGAGTTACGAAACACCGTGGAAGTAGAAAGTTGCATAAACCTACATTAAGTTGTTAACTGCTGAGATGAAGAACCAAACTATGGTACAAGTAGTTGTTACCGTGTCACAGTTGCAGACTGCAGAAGAGTTACGAAACACCGTGGAAGTAGAAAGTTGCATAAACCTACATTAAGTTGTTAACTGCTGAGATGAAGAACCAAACTATGGTACAAGTAGTTGTTACCGTGTCACAGTTGCAGACTGCAGAAGAGTTACGAAACACCGTGGAAGTAGAAAGTTGCATAAACCTACATTAAGTTGTTAACTGCTGAGATGAAGAACCAAACTATGGTACAAGTAGTTGTTACCGTGTCACAGTTGCAGACTGCAGAAGAGTTACGAAACACCGTGGAAGTAGAAAGTTGCATAAACCTACATTAAGTTGTTAAACTGCTGAGATGAAGAACCAAACTATGGTACAAGTAGTTGTTACCGTGTCACAGTTGCAGACTGCAGAAGAGTTACGAAACACCGTGGAAGTAGAAAGTTGCATAAACCTACATTAAGTTGTTAACTGCTGAGATGAAGAACCAAACTATGGTACAAGTAGTTGTTACCGTGTCACAGTTGCAGACTGCAGAAGAGTTACGAAACACCGTGGAAGTAGAAAGTTGCATAAACCTACATTAAGTTGTTAACTGCTGAGATGAAGAACCAAACTATGGTACAAGTAGTTGTTACCGTGTCACAGTTGCAGACTGCAGAAGAGTTACGAAACACCGTGGAAGTAGAAAGTTGCATAAACCTACATTAAGTTGTTAACTGCTGAGATGAAGAACCAAACTATGGTACAAGTAGTTGTTACCGTGTCACAGTTGCAGACTGCAGAAGAGTTACGAAACACCGTGGAAGTAGAAAGTTGCATAAACCTACATTAAGTTGTTAACTGCTGAGATGAAGAACCAAACTATGGTACAAGTAGTTGTTACCGTGTCACAGTTGCAGACTGCAGAAGAGTTACGAAACACCGTGGAAGTAGAAAGTTGCATAAGCCTACATCAAGTTGTTAACTGCTGAGATGAAGAACCAAACTATGGTAACATAGCCTGTTGTTACCGAGTCACAGTTGCAGACTGCAGAAGAATTACGAAACAAAAACAACCGTGGAAGTAGACAATGTTGCATAAACCTTACATTAATTTGTTAACTGCTGAGACTGAAGAACCAAACTATGGTACAAGTAATTGTTACCCGTGTCACAGTTGCAGACAGCAGTGTCACTCCGAGGAAGTAGAAAGGTTGCCAAAACCTACGTTTATAAGTTTTGTTAACTGCTAGAATGAAGAACCAAACTATGTACACAGTAAGTTGTTACCGTGTCACATTTGCAGACTGTGCAGAAGAGTTACGAAACACCGTTGGAGATATAAAGTTGCATAAACCTACATTAAAGTTGTGATGCTGAGATGAAGAACCAAACTATGGTACAAGTAGTTGTTACCGTGTCACAGTTGCAGACTGCAGAAGAGTTACGAAACAGAATTGAGTATAGGATAATTGTGGCGCGATCTTGTAGTTTTGTTACTGACTAAGGCGTAAATTTTCCTTATACAGGACTGTTAATTAATAGCCCAATATCAATGGCATATCTAAGGGACCTACAGTTTAACTTGGAATCCAAATCACGGCCTCTGAATTACGAATTGGTCTAATTATGAGGATGTTCTTTGCGGATTAACGTAGTATTAAATAGTGCGGACGTTAATCTACATAAGAAAACACTACATCCACCGACCATCTCTCACAACTATCCACAATTCGCATCCGGGACATCCAAGTAGCTGGATTACAGGACGTCGCCACCGTCCCAGTCAGTGGGACGTCTTGTATATATATTATATATAAATACATAATATATAAAGTTACAATAAATATATAAAGTTTAATAAATATATTGGATGATATTGAATGATTAATTAACCAACACCATAATCCATTTTAAGACTTTATATTTCGTCTTAATTCATCACTAAATGACCCGAGATCGCAACGTAACATTCCAATTTACTATTCAATTAGACTACGCATGTAGGAATCTTCACAGCTTTTACAAGGTATAAAGTACGTTTTGTAGAACATAACGGGATCACAATACTGTAATTGAGGTTTCCACGACTTTATCCAACTTGTTAAAAAGTAATCCATCTATAATATTATACAGAAGAGGTGGTTTCTGTATGTTGTTTTGTTTGTGGGTTTGGGGAAAAAGTAAACGCGAACATTACTGAACCGGCCGGTTTGAAATTTTGTACAAAAGGTAGATCTAAAACTCACGTAAAACTGTTTACGTTATTAATATGCCTATGTAATAACTCATAGGCATATTAATATCCTTAAAATGCCATCGGGCTACCCTGTGAAAGTACTTGGTTTCAATGTTTACATTTTCAAAGAATGTAAACATAAAATTACTTGAATGACAACAGCTGTGGACACTAATTTGACAGTTCGAGAAGCAGAAGACACAGTTGCTGTAAATGTCATAGGTTTCAATGTTTACATTTTCTAATTTCACCATCACTGTTTACAGTCCAGGAATAAGAAGAAGGAAAGTTAATTTTACAGAAACTACTAGATCGAAATGAATATGACCGAAAATGGTAAATTTTAAGTTTCCTTCGGATGCCTGTCTCTATTACGTTATTCATTATCCTTTCCCAATACTTGTTGACAGGCGGTACTTTGTCATTTTGTAGACAATCGTGTTTAAAATCATGTTTAGTATAAAATACTTTTAGAAAATACCTATTTTAATGTGAATAGTATTTTACCGCAAGTAAAGCATTTTATCTTAAACAAATTTTATGTTTTAGAATATTTTTATTTCATAACGAAGAGAAAAGGTAACCTCTCTCAAACCTTTTTTATCCGTTCGAAGGACGGTTACTTTAGCTAGTACATAATAATATGCTCAGTTCAGAACTATCATGGCATTTATACAAATAAAATTCACATGGTTGTAAATTTCAAAATAACTGGCTAGGAATAATGGCAAGGCTAGATAATTTTATACAAATATTCTGTTGAAAATATGTACTAGTAAATATTTAATTTTAACCACATTATTCAAAAACTTGAGAGACGAGTTTTAACCACTTTATACAAAAACTTGAGAGACGATTACGCTACTCTCACATATTCAAATTTGGTTAAGATAAACTTTTAGATAAAAGCACTTCAGAAATAGACGTATTTGTAATAATCAAGATTTACTAAACTTGGGATGATAGAGAACTTCTTTAAATTACTCTTACTCACATGGAGGGTAACGACATGTGAATTATTCCCATTCTACATCTATGGACCTAGATTACAGATTCAGAAGTAGTTCTTATCAATAACGTTATATCGCATTGATATAACGTTAGTAGATGGATTGAAAACTAAAAAGTGGAATAAGTTACAGTTAAATAAACATTTAACCGTATTGTTTAATTATCCTCAAAACCAGTCAATTTTTATAATGCAAATCTTACAAGCCCGAAACCCTGGAAACCTCCAATGGTGACGGGTCGTAAAATCGATGCCCGGAATTTTATTTTTTGTTTTCTCCAAGGAATATAATTTTTTGCATTTAAATCCCATAAAATTCGGCCACCTGCTCCATAAATGTTGTTCTTGGCTAAATCGTTTGTAAAAGTTTACCGGGCTGACAAGAGGCCATTAAAACGGTTCCCGTGCATGAACCATTAGCATGGGAATTTCCCTAAATGAGGCTACCGCATTCTTCAACCGGGGCGCAGGATGTATAAAGTGAGGCTTTTGTAATTATTTAAGCCATTAAACGGCGAATTTATAAAGAAAATAGGAACAACGATCGGATCATAACAATTATTTTACACGCTTAATTTCCGCAAAAAGTTTGTAATAATTTACGGTTATGACGGAAAATTGGCGAGACGGGAAACTGGGAGTGCATCGTCCCCATGGGTGTCAGGCAATTGTTTATTGAACCATTACACCATCTGCTGTTTGAGGACGACCCTGGCAAGAGGCTATCCTACATTACCCTCACACTGCAACACCCCGTTCCGCAACCAATACTGGGAGTGCATCGTCCCCATGGGTGTCAGGCAATTGTTTATCGAAGCATTACACCATCTGCTGTTTGAGGACGACCCTGGCAAGAGGCTATCCTACATTACCCTCACACTGCAACACCCCGTTCCGCAACCAATACTGGGAGTGCATCGTCCCCATGGGTGTCAGGCAATTGTTTATTGAAGCATTACACCATCTGCTGTTTGAGGACGACCCTGGCAAGAGGCTATCCTACATTACCCTCACACTGCAACACCCCGTTCCGCAACCAATACTGGGAGTACATCGTCCCCATGGGTGTCAGGCAATTGTTTATTGAACCATTACACCATCTGCTGTTTGAGGACGACCCTGGCAAGAGGCTATCCTACATTACCCTCACACTGCAACACCCCGTTCCGCAACCAATACTGGGAGTACATCGTCCCCATGGGTGTCAGGCAATTGTTTATTGAACCATTACACCATCTGCTGTTTGAGGACGACCCTGGCAAGAGGCTATCCTACATTACCCTCACACTGCAACACCCCGTTCCGCAACCAATACTGGGAGTGCATCGTCCCCATGGGTGTCAGGCAATTGTTTATCGAAGCATTACACCATCTGCTGTTTGAGGACGACCCTGGCAAGAGGCTATCCTACATTACCCTCACACTGCAACACCCCGTTCCGCAACCAATACTGGGAGTGCATCGTTCCCATGGGTGTCAGGCAATTGTTTATTGAAGCATTACACCATCTGCTGTTTGAGGACGACCCTGGCAAGAGGCTATCCTACATTACCCCCACACTGCAACACCCCGTTCCGCAACCAATACTGGGAGTACATCGTCCCCATGGGTGTCAGGCAATTGTTTATTGAACCATTACACCATCTGCTGTTTGAGGACGACCCTGGCAAGAGGCTATCCTACATTACCCTCACACTGCAACACCCCGTTCCGCAACCAATACTGGGAGTACATCGTCCCCATGGGTGTCAGGCAATTGTTTATTGAACCATTACACCATCTGCTGTTTGAGGACGACCCTGGCAAGAGGTTATCCTACATTACCCCCACACTGCAACACCCCGTTCCGCAACCAATACTGGGAGTACATCGTCCCCATGGGTGTCAGGCAATTGTTTATTGAACCATTACACCATCTGCTGTTTGAGGACGACCCTGGCAAGAGGCTATCCTACATTACCCTCACACTGCAACACCCCGTTCCGCAACCAATACTGGGAGTACATCGTATCCTGTACTTTCTTTGTCTTGAGACAAACTCTATTGTCAAAAATTAAATATCTATACATAATCAAAAAATACGATTAATTTTAAGTAATTCTGAAAATAAACTCATCAAGATGATTTGATTACAATTTTCAATAATATTTAAGCTTCGTGAACATTTATTCCAGCATTGTATACATTAAAGTAGGTACGTAAGATTATTCTATCTGCCTTCAAATGTTTTATATACTCTAAAGCGTCCTACTTCCACCTTTTATGGTCCTGCCTTTTTATTATGAACTGTATCTGCAAATATCATATACGGACCATAAGTTTGTATAAAAAAGTGTTTAAAGATTTAACAATCGCCACGTTTCCTTATAGGTATTATGGCAGTAAAAACTATAAGGAAAGAGTCCTTCCCTTTATAACAAATAACTTCCACTATACTCTATACGTTATTAATACATTTTCTTCTTTTCACTGTATTCTAAAATCATGACGTCATTCCCTTTCGCTAGACACCCCTCGGCTGTGACGTCAGCGGTGTGACTCCACCTTCAGTAGAGGAGGGGGACTCGTAGCTATTGTGGGGCGAACGACTAGCCGCGAGCGACAGAGAGGCGACCACAACAAGCAAAAATCAACATCAACATGGTTGCCGCATTCTTGTCCACAGCACCCGCGCCCACCACGCCGAGCCACTGCACGTAATTAGCGGGTCAGCGCATCCGCCATCGGCTCCCGGACCGCAACCGTGTCTGCATTGGGACTGACACACAACACAATGCCATCAACATCAACATGGTTGCCGCATTCTTGTCCACAGCACCCGCGCCCACCACGCCGAGCCACTGCACGTAATTAGCGGGTCAGCGCATCCGCCATCGGCTCCCGGACCGCAACCGTGTCTGCATTGGGACTGACACACAACACAATGCCATCAACATCAACATGGTTGCCGCATTCTTGTCCACAGCACCCGCGCCCACCACGCCGAGCCACTGCACGTAATTAGCGGGTCAGCGCATCCGCCATCGGCTCCCGGACCGCAACCGTGTCTGCATTGGGACTGACACACAACACAATGCCATCAACATCAACATGGTTGCCGCATTCTTGTCCACAGCACCCGCGTCCACCACGCCGAGCGGTGTCGGCCTTTTGACAGTAACGTCAATTTTGGCAAAGCACGTCATTAGGGTAGTTACTGTATATTATAACCAAGTTCGTGTAAATTATCGAATGGGTTAATACAGTTCAGTTGATTGACCTTTCGAAGGACCCACCACTGCCGAGGTAAGTCACGAACCGGGACAACTGTTCATTAGTACAAAAACGAACCTGCTTTCCCTTCTAATTTGCCAACTATCTGACACAGAGTACATTTATATCGTAGAGGAAAAACATTTTTCCCAAAGGGATGAAGAAGTGTCAACAGTAGTCTTCGAACATGAAGAAACAAGAGGAATAATGGATAGATGGAAGTCAAAATACTCAAAAAATCCTTAAATTTGGGCGACATGAGGTATGAACCATCGTTTATAGAAATTCCACAACAAAAATTATACTAGGTATACTATTGCCTCCAACATTGATATATTGCTAGGTGGAGATATCTCCATCTAGTATAATTTTTGGTGGGGTCTTGCCATGGTTCATGACATTGCATTTTTGTGGGGTGCCAAATATCACGATTTAAAAAAGTAAAGAGAGATTTAACAGAGAAAGATAACCAGTGGTCTATTTGAAATCAATACAAGTTTGTTTATTGATCATTCCTTTTAACCCGTTTTCAAATAATTGAGCAGAAAACATATTTTATTTATTTGTTTACGATACGAGGACAAAATATTGTATTATGACAAAATATCAAATGTTGTCATAATAATAATCTTTCTTCTCAATTCTTAAAACATACAACCCATACAACGGACGGACTCGTTGAACGTTGTAAAAAAGTGATATCCTCTAGGTGTTGGTATTAGTGTAATTAGTGAATTAATTAGATCTAATTCGTTTTAATACAAATATCTGATTAGTAGTATAATAATAAAATATGCCACGTTCATCGGCACTATGTCTGGCAATGTAAGATGAATTGTCTTGCTATGTAGGATCCTTGTCCTGATATGTATGACAGATTATCCAGATTTGAAGCTACATATTCCGGGTGTGTAGAATACATTGTCCTGCTATGTAGGAGGCATCGCTAGAGTATGAAGGATACATTGTGCGCGTGTGTAGAATATATTGTTCTGCTATGTAGGATACATTGCTCGAATATGTAGGATATATTGTTTGGGTGATAATACGTATGTGTAGCATACATTGTCCGGTTCTGTAGGATACATTGTCCTGCTATGTAGGAGGCATCGCTAGAGTATGAAGGATACATTTTCCGGGTGTGTAGAATACATTGTCCTGCTATGTAGGAGGCATCGCTAGAGTATGAAGGATACATTGTGCGGGTGTGTAGAATATATTGTTCTGCTATGTAGGATACATTGCTCGAATATGTAGGATATATTGTTTGGGTGAGAAGAATACGTTGTCCGGGTGTGTAGCATACATTGTCCGGTTCTGTAGGATACATTGTCCTGCTATGTAGGAGGCATCGCTAGAGTATGAAGGATACATTTTCCGGGTGTGTAGAATACATTGTCCTGCTATGTAGGAGGCATCGCTAGAGTATGAAGGATACATTGTGCGGGTGTGTAGAATATATTGTTCTGCTATGTAAGATACATTGCTCGAATATGTAGGATATATTGTTTGGGTGAGAAGAATACGTTGTCCGGGTGTGTAGCATACATTGTCCGGTTCTGTAGGATACATTGCTTGTGTGTATAGAATACATTGTACATCTAGTTTAGCATGATTCGCAACAATCCCGGTTCAACAGCCGCGCAACAGCTCCTCGTGATTATGGTTCTAAAAGCCATAAAATTAAAAGGAAATGAACCCAGCACTGTGGGAGCTTCCTCAATTACCACGACTGGTTTCAGCAAATCCTCCACAACTCGAGTCGCGGGGCCCGCAGCGGACGACAGAACTAAGCATAATACTGTATATCAATACCAATATTCAATAAACCAATTTCAAAATAACAATTATAAAATAATGATGGGGTTTTTAAGTTAAATTTTTAAAATGTTTTCTTTTAAAGATGTGTGATTGAATTATGTGATTGTAATTATGAAAATTAGACGTAATGTGTAATTTATAGCTAGTTGGTGAGGTGTGTAGAATAGACATTTTTTATAAAATTAATTGTCACATTTATTACTCAATGACATTTCTGTGGTAGAAGAATAGTTCCTTGAGGGACATGCTACTTGTCGAGGTTTGTATGATTGTCGAACGTCTTTTCAAGCAAAGTATGTGTTTTTCCCTGTATTATTGCCTTGATCAACTGCTATAGGAATGAGGATTGGCGAGGATTTAATTTACAATATAATTGTTTGTTACAGTGGCTTCAAGAATACAACGGATACGATCAAACAGGAGATTTTTGGAAAAAAAATCTTCTGCTTTTATGAAATCCGTACAAATTGTTTGTAATGAAACATTTATTATTACATAAAACATATTTTATGAAAATCTATTCACATTGTTCTTTGGCCAATCAGCTGGTAAAAACATGGAAAATTACTCCATAATATGAAATATGATTTAAATTAATATTCAAGAAAACACGAATTTTTACTTAGATATCTAAACTTATTTTATACCAAATAGTTATTTAAAATTTAAAAAAAAATGGGGGTTTTAGATTTTTAATATATATATATTATATTATAAATATATAAAAATTGTGTAATATGTATTATACTTTGCGTCGACATTTAATCTACCCTTTGTCATTTAATCAATTTTAACACGAAAATTCACACTTTTCTATTTAATATAATTAAGATAAGAGTAACGACAGTATTTTAATATTTCATAGCGTACTCAAAGGCTACTATTGAGTTAATATTTCTACAGTGCTTCAACACATCGCCGTTAATACAATTCAGGTAAGGACTTTTAAAACAAGGCTATGACTACGGAAATGGAACCAGTCAGTCCGCAGCTGAGATTTCTCCACAGAGTAGAAATGAACAGAAAAAGTACACACACATCGAACCACATAGATATATTGTTCTACTGATTTGTTGATCATTCATACTGCATATGAAGCATCATATGCTTCGCCATTGAGCAACACACAAAAAGCGCAAAATTGAAAGTTATCTCTGACTGATTATTCATTTAGCTATCTGCGGGGTTTCTCTCAGAACATCATTTGATAGGTTTATTTTTAAATTGCTAAGTCAACGGACGGAGTAAAACTCAGTAAGCTGTATAATAAAGTACACATACTGCAAACTATTACCTTTCCTCGTGAAATGTTCTCTGTATTTAAGTTCCCTAAAGTAAACGTGACCCACCGCAGAGGGAATTTGGCGAAATTCCACAATCGCAAAGAGACGCGGATCGCGGTAATGATGCCGGCGAGAAAGTAAAATTGAAGAAAAAGAAGAGTGATTAAGAGGCGGGGAGTCGGCGGGCCGGTAATGTTAACATTTGCATGCCGAACATTAGGATTCCGCGCCGGCGGACGCATCCGCAGATTCCGGAGACTCAGATTTAAATAATAATTCTCGTCTTGTCATTGGGTTTCAGCGAGGCGACAGGTCGGACCTCAGCCTAGACCTACTGTTTTATTGGCCCACGGTTATTGGTCTGGCAGTCCGAAACAGACTTTCCTATTGCCTGATACCGTACACATCGTGGATTGCATAAATCCATACAAAAAGGCAAGACAAAAAGGATAAAAGGCATTTAATAGTTGTGTTTTGTACAATGGTTGTGTCTATATAATTTATAATATTTTGGACCTCTTCTCCTAATTGAAGTCTTAGACAACACAAGCTTATTGAGGTAGAACACGTATAGATCATGGCCAAATTATAATCATTCATTCAGTAGTAGGTGCATATAATAATTAATTTGAAAACAATACATCCCGAATTCGATGTTTAAAACCCTTGTTGGATTAAATAAATGAAAGGAGAAAATATGGAGAAAGTTATTCTTATTTTGAGATATATTCTGGTATTCAAAGTATTATACGTTTAAATTAAATAACGGTTCTGTTAGTGTACCATTAAGCTTGCTTAAAATATTGTTTCCAGTAGGCCTAATCTTCCAAATACATATTACTATTATTTTAGAATTATCTTTATATTTTCTACTTGCTTGTACAAAATTCTTTCTTTTATTATTCAGGCCTAATTATTTCCACACAAAATTGAAATCTTTGTTTCTTCTGGGCCTTTACGTAGTGTTCAAAAGGAAAATTGTTTTACTCTGCCAACTATACCCGAAAATAAAAATTGAGAGTCCTTAGGCCTGGGTCAAAGTATGCATATTACTCGTGTCGCTTTTGAATTTCAACAGAGGAAACAAACAGACGCGCGGGCATCGGAATCTGGACAAAAACAGTCGATCGGAAGAGAGGGACGCGCGACGGGAATGCCCAAACTATGTAAATCACCCGAGAGGTCATCGGGCCTGTCGCCAGATGCGCGTCATATTTCAACCAGAGAACTTGTCCGTAAGCGAGCCAGAAATATTGCCATTTTGGAATTTCAGTAATATACGAAGGAAAATGTAATCAGATATTTACTTCAAATTACAAGGAATAGGTACTTAATAAGGAAAATGTTTCGTGTTTTAGGCCACCCACGTAGAATGAGCTTAAGCCGTTGAGCAACTGGACTACAGGCCAAGTTATCATAACTTCACTCTTAAATTAAGTATTTACTTTTTTAGTATAATAAACATTGCTACTATCAAAATGCAAAACCATGAAAAGTTTTAATTTTTATTTTAACCATTGTAACAACACTTAGAGCATTTTCTAGTATCTGTAACGATGTTAGTGTGATGATAAATTTATCAAAATGAATTTTTCCAATACTATATTTTTTACATGTTTTTTTGTTGGGCGTGTTGAATCGGATGATTCTAACATCTTTAGCGTACGTGTGATACATGATTAACCTGTAAGCAAGTCTAATTTTCTACAGTTAACGAATTGTTTTATTTACGAATGTGTCCACCCGCGGCCAGGTAGGCCTACTAAACGCTGCGGTTAGTGGAGCCCGTTGATGATGGAGCACCCGGAGATATGGCTAAGTGAGGAGTGCTGTAGAGCTTTAATCCGACAGAGGAGACGGGCTGGCAGCGGTATCTGGCAACACGCAAACAGCCTCCACTAGGATTGTAGGATTAGCTAGCCGGGTAATTATCTCAGTAATCCCCCCTCCCTCCCTCCCACCATCCCCGCTCGCTCCAATTGCTGTTTATAGCTTTTGAATGTTTTCGGTTAAAATCTCTGTCTCGACACATTCCGTATTTCGGAGATAGTAGGTACATTACTACTAAACTTAGATATTTAGGAGTTACAGAAGCAATTAATTAATTAAGCTATCATTCAATCTGTCTTTTATAATTATTTTCCTGATTAAAAATATTGATACCCAATCACATATGACGGCATCATATTGTACTAGAGTGTCCCAAATAAGGAAGTGTTCCTTCAATGTTTTTAGACGTACACTTATACCAAAGAGGTTTAGTGTTCAGATAGAGGTTATTGTTCAGATTCTAATAAGTTGTTAATTTATTCCTTAACAGGTGCACAATTATTATGGTATTACATATTATTTAAATTACACCCAATTGTAAATCAACATTATTTGAAAGTTCAATTGTTTGTCATTAAACAAAGATACTACCGTACTACACAATACACTATAGTATAAAACAACATGTAAGTATTTAGTATACTGTATTTATATATATTATATAAATATTACGCATTCATTTAAGACCTAGTAAATCGGGAGATGATTATATTGTAAAATGAGACATGAACGTTTCATGTTTCATTAATAACATAAAAGTATCACACCTCTCAGCAATGGTGTGAAAACTTCAATGGTATGATATTACCTTAAAGAATTAATTGTTTCCGAGGTATCTATAATTTAATTTTACACTCATTTTGAGGAATAATAACGTTTATGGCGTAATGAGGAATTACTTACGAAAATCGTGATTTAATTTTTCATAATTTGACAAAACGTGTAGTTATAAAAGTGTTTGATTCAAAACAATTAATTGATTTTGATTGCTTGATTGAACATCCCGGCAAAACATACGAACTATTTTTTTAGAGTCTTCATCAGAGCAATCATATTGGATTCGTGTCTTATAAGAATACTGTTAATTTAGTGTCAGTGATCACTCGATAGTTTTAAAAAGGTGGTTAAGGTGTCAAATTAAAGGTAAAGTAAACACTTTACCTTTAATTCTGGTTATTCCCAAGATAACCAAACGGTTATCTTGGGAATAACCATTTTACCTCAACCATATTATTATGGCTATCGTGCTTTACTGGCTAATGCTGTCACAAAATTAACATTATTTTTACTGGGCAGAAATGCTTCAGCCACTGATGAAGACTCTTATAAGGCTATTGACATCACTACTAAATCTATGACTGCTTATTGGTGGAAAGATTATTCGTCCACTTGAAAGTGCAGCGGTTCGGTCCGAGGTCCGGTCCCATGGTCCACGATGCGCACGGTCCGAGGTCCGGTCCCATTGTCCACGATGCGCACGGTCCGAGGTCCGGTCCCATGGTCCACGATGCGCACGGTCTGAGGTCCGGTCCCATTGTCCACGATGCGCACGGTCTGAGGTCCGGTCCCATTGTCCACGATGCGCGCGGTCCGAGGTCCGGTCCCATGGTCCACGATGCGCGCTCCGAGGTCCGGTCCCATTGTCCACGATGCGCACGGTCCGAGGTCCGGTCCCATGGTCCACGATGCCTCCGAGGTCCGGTCCCATGGTCCACGAGCGCGCGTCCGAGGTCTCCCATGGTCCACGATGCGCACGCGAGGTCCGGTCCCATTGTCCACGATGAACGGTCCGAGGTCTGGTCCCATGGTCCCACGATGCGCGCGGTCCGAGGTCCGGTCCCATGGTCCCACGATGCGCGCGTGCCGTTATCTACCTGCGACAGCCACCTCCATAGGTCCGAGGTCTGGTCCCATGGTCCCACGATGCGCGCGGTCCGAGGTCTGGTCCCATGGTCCCACGATGCGCACGGTCCGAGGTCCGGTCCCATTGACCACGATGCGCACGGTCCGAGGTCCGGTCCCATGCACGATGCCGCGTGCCGTTATCTGGCGACAGCCACCTCCATAGGTCCGAGGTCTGGTCCATGGTTACGATGCGCGCGCGGTCCGAGGTCGGTATTCCACGATCTTATCTACTGCGACAGATACATAGTCTGGTCCATTTTATTAACCCGAACGTGCTTACGAAGTGTCTCTCATTATTTTATCGTGCAGCGATTATTTATGTATTACATCCATAATTATGTCGTATTATGTAGATCACTCCAAGGTCCGAGGTGGTATTGTACGATGCGCACGGTCCGAGGTTTAGGTCATGGTCCACGATGCGCGCGGTCCGAGGTTATGTTAGATCTAATGTTTATTGTTATCCGAGGTTATTACATTTATTTTAAATTAAATACCCATGTAAATCAACATTATTTGAAAGTTCAATTGTTTGTCATTAAACAAAGATACTACGTACTACACAATACACTATAGATAAAACAACATGTAAGTATTTAGTATACTGTATTTATATATTTTATAAATATTACGCATTCATTTAAGACCTAGTAAATCGGGAGATGATTATATTGTAAAATGAGACATGAACGTTTCATTTTCATTAATAACATAAAAGTATCACACCTCTCAGCAATGGTGTGAAAACTTCAATGGTATGATATTACCTTAAAGAATTAATTGTTTCCGAGGTATCTATAATTTAATTTTACACTCATTTTGAGGAATAATAACGTTTATGGCGTAATGAGGAATTACTTACGAAAATCGTGATTTAATTTTTCATAATTTGACAAAACGTGTAGTTATAAAAGTGTTTGATTCAAAACAATTAATTGATTTTGATTGCTTGATTGAACATCCCGGCAAAACATACGAACTATTTTTTTAGAGTCTTCATCAGAGCAATCATATTGGATTCGTGTCTTATAAGAATACTGTTAATTTAGTGTCAGTGATCACTCGATAGTTTTAAAAAGGTGGTTAAGGTGTCAAATTAAAGGTAAAGTAAACACTTTACCTTTAATTCTGGTTATTCCCAAGATAACCAAACGGTTATCTTGGGAATAACCATTTTACCTCAACCATATTATTATGGCTATCGTGCTTTACTGGCTAATGCTGTCACAAAATTAACATTATTTTTACTGGGCAGAAATGCTTCAGCCACTGATGAAGACTCTTATAAGGCTATTGACATCACTACTAAATCTATGACTGCTTATTGGTGGAAAGATTATTCGTCCACTTGAAAGTGCAGCGGTTCGGTCCGAGGTCCGAGGTCCGGTCCCATGGTCCACGATGCGCACGGTCCGAGGTCCGGTCCCATTGTCCACGATGCGCACGGTCCGAGGTCCGGTCCCATGGTCCACGTGTCCACGATGCGCACGGTCCGAGGTCCGGTCCCATTGTCCACGATGCGCACGGTCCGAGGTCCGGTCCCATTGTCCACGATGCGCACGGTCCGAGGTCCGGTCCCATTGTCCACGATGCGCACGGTCCGAGGTCCGGTCCCATGGTCCCACGATGCGCGCGGTCCGAGGTCCGGTCCCATGGTCCCACGATGCGCGCGTGCCGTTATCTACCTGCGACAGCCACCTCCATAGGTCCGAGGTCTGGTCCCATGGTCCCACGATGCGCGCGGTCCGAGGTCCGGTCCCATTGTCCACGATGCGCACGGTCCGAGGTCCGGTCCCATGGTCCCACGATGCGCGCGGTCCGAGGTCCGGTCCCATGGTCCCACGATGCGCGCGTGCCGTTATCTACCTGCGACAGCCACCTCCATAGGTCCGAGGTCTGGTCCCATGGTCCCACGATGCGCGCGGTCCGAGGTCCGGTCCCACGATGCGCGCGTGCCGTTATCTACCTGCGACAGCCACCTCCATAGGTCCGAGGTCTGGTCCCATGGTCCCACGATGCGCGCGGTCCGAGGTCCGGTCCCATGGTCCCACGATGCGCGCGTGCCGTTATCTACCTGCGACAGCCACCTCCATAGGTCCGAGGTCTGGTCCCATGGTCCCACGATGCGCGCGGTCCGAGGTCTGGTCCCATGGTCCCACGATGCGCGCGTGCCGTTATCTACCTGCGACAGCCACCTCCATCCCATTTATTTACTCGCTAGGACGTTTCAATCAGAGCGAACAAAGAGAACACCTTTGAGCCAATCAGGGGGCCGGGTTGAGGCCGTAAACCACGATATACAGTCGGTCCCCCACGTCGCGTCGATTGAGACATCCGTCTGAATGGAGCGGTCCTCGGATTATAAAACATATTTTATGCTAACCCAAAAAAGGAAAGCTGTAAAGACGGATTTGTCTCGTTAGCTGTTTCCTTTGAGGTTTCATTTACGTATTTCAAGAAAACGGAGGTAGTTGAGTATGAGTTGATAAGAATAAATCCTTTGTTGAATGCGGTGAAAAATTGGTTAAGTGCCGGTGTTAATTTGTTTTATTAATACTTCATGTATAATGTAGAAGAGACGCTTTGTGAGTGTGACCGAGGAGTAGCTGAAAGTGGTGCACCGCTGGGATAGGATGTCAACCACACGAGGTTGTTGGTTGTTGTACAGAAACCGATACTCGCCCGGTATTAGCTCAAGTTTTCATTTCACGGTCGATTTTGCAAGACAAACTACACAGTCTTATGCAAATTTTACTAACAAATTATTTTACATTATAATATAATACGTATGATATGATCTCACTTTTCAAATTCCTCGGCTGTTTTATCCGCCAAGTCCACTTGGCGGATGATTGATAATATTGAAGCTACAGTTCATGTAATACGAAATATCAAGTATCTCGTATTACATGAAATGATCAGAGACTACAACGCTGGGATGGAATGATGGCGACACTTATCTGTACACCTCGGGATAAAATCAATGTATTTACAATAATAAAGAGATGTATGAGGTATGTGTAGGAACAATCTTCCCACCAAACATATGCTAGTTTGACGCCAGTTTCGCATTTGTTTAACTACATTAAAAACTGAATAATGTTAACATTGACATTCATGCCACCAATGATGTCATTATTTTGTTTTGTGTGTAAACCTAACCACTCTGTCTCTTGGTTTAAGTTTCCTTGGTTAAAATTACGATCAAATCAGAGACTGAAACGCTGGGTTGGGGTGAAAATGCTGACACCTTAGTCCTACACAAACAAGTCCCAGTTTTTTAAGAAGATTTCCTAGAAGGTTAAGAAGTTACAGTTTATCGTAGTCGTGTTTAAATTCATACAACAGCAAATAAGTGAAGATTAGGTAAGGCTAACAATTACAAACTTCACAGATCTCTTCACACTTTTACTATTTCTTATGTATCACAACGTAGATTTTTTGTAAAATGTTATTTGACATCAACATACGGTAAATCGCGAAAAAATGTAGTATTTTGTACTAATAAAATATTTCTAGTTTTGTAATTAGTCGATGATTTGTTAACAATGTTCGAGTTTAACCATAAGTGACCTGTTTGTCGGGTTCTGCTAAGACCTACGATTTATCATCGCCATTTAGGCAGACAGAGCGTTCAGTGTGTTTGGCTTCCTCACTCCTCGCACGAGAGAAGGTGGATCTATCCGATCGAACTGGCCCGCGCAGCTGAGATCCAAAACTGGCCGAGGCCGGTATGTAATTATTGCTATCGTTACAGCCGGCCACCTGAACGCTGAACGCACCCGCTCTATTACCCGCTCTATTGCCCAAACTGAGCTATTATCGTGATCCACCGTTTAATAATAAATAATGCAACGCACAAATAAACACTTAAACGATTTTCACTGGAGACGATTATTTTCAGCGACCTGGAATCGCGATTTCCCATACGGCTTGGTTATCTAAAGTAATTCATGAATATTAATTTTGTTTTGTTTTTAAGAAAAGTAAACCACTTGCTTTTTTGAAAGCCTGGAGTACTTTCACTCCGGACGTTAAAACGTTTTCTTTCCGTACGTGCACATAATGAACGTCAATGATAAAGGAGTAGTGACAGTTCATTTCTAAAATAAATATGGAAAAAGTGAAGATTTAAAGAAAGGACGAAAAGGTATATTTATTCATTCAGATCTAATACTGAAAAACGTCAACGCCAAGAACAAGTACAGGGCAAAGGCCTTCGAAATTCATATGCTTCAAAATGTCCATTTCTATTTTATATACATACCACACAACGTTGAAAGCTCTACTCAGTTGTTACTATCACGGTCAAGAACACCGAGTACCTCATACGCCGAGTAGAAGCGGTAGAAGAGTAGAGCAATGGCCTTCGAAATGCAGGTGCTCCCTAATGTCCGTTGCCATTTGCACTCCAATAATTAGGGTCGGTCTCTCCATTTTATTGTTGTGTGCGCACTGCGCGCTGTAATCTGCCGACATAACAACGCTGGTTTCCGATAGGTACTGGCGGCGTATGTTTTCATTATTCCGCGTACAGCTATAAACTGTGATGAGGGCACCCCGGGCACCAACACTAATTTTCCTTTTTACTCCCTCATTTTTCGATTTTGATGAGCGGCGCCGCTGCCGTCGCGTCGTCCGGACCTGCAGTTGCGTGTGTGCGTGTGCAACAATTGTTTTACTGTTGAAACAATTTACACTTAACAATTACTAAATTGTTTTCCACACCGGTTTTACAGTTCGGGGAATGCCAACGTGTTCAAACCGCGATGCGTGTTTGAGTAACCAACCGGTGAAACGCCACCACGCTCGGCTCACCAATGCATTAGTGTCTTGTAATTATTACACGGTACATGCATATCCTACTTAAATAGATTTACAATGAAATATTATAAAGTTTTCATCGTGCGTTTTTTGCTCAATCTAGCAGTGCCCGACGAAATTGTAAACGAATGACACGGTTTAAATTAATATTTTACTTTTATACTTTTCACTGAAGTGGTAACCTTCCCACGTATTCAAGACATGTAGCCTATGAATGAAAACAAACGGTATCAGTGAACTGACTCGTACTTTCTCCATTGATCAAATTAAAATCCTACAACCATTAATAATACAGTCCTACAAATCATACAACGAATCATAGTCCTCACAGTTTATCTAAATTTCATGTCTCTTCAACAAATAATCATCCAAGTTCCTAAACAAAAAACCAGAGGAAATTAATTAACTTGTTTTTTACAAATATTTTGGAGCATTGTCCCCTCATTTTGCTTGTGTTTTGTTGAGTAATGTGACCTTACAATGCATGCATACCAAGATTAATTTCAGTTGAGAAATAAGGGAGAAATATTCCCCATAACAGTAACATTGAGTGCTCTTAGACAACGTATTTTGATTACTATGGACTTTAAATTTATTTTTTCTCTAGAACCGTAAGTCTTACACTTATGATTTAAACTACTAATTTGTTTAGTATTTAATGCTGATAGTCAAACTATTTTATAAAATCGTCGTTTTGCCAGGAAATTCAAATAAAAAGTATCAGTGGACTGACATACTTCCCCCTTAAGAAAATTAGAGATTTACAAAAATGTACAATCTTTACAAATCATATTATCCCATGCTTATTTAAATATCACATAAAAATGTATTCTTTCAAGAACAATCATGCAATTTCTAAAACTGCTAACAGAAGAAAAAATAGTTAAAATCATTTACTTAAAATTTATGGGGACATTGTGTTTTTATTTTAATAATATCGGACGATCAGTATGGTCTCGGGTTTTGTACGCAGATAGACAGACTCCTGTTTCTCAATCAGTAAAGTACGACTGGTGTATAATCATTTGAATTAAATTGTTGTAAACTGGCTATTGAGGGGGTTAAACGGCTTCTATTTGTCTTTAGGGAAAAGAAAGGGAATGTCTACTTAATGTAAGGTAAACAGCTATACAAAACTGCATTGCAAGTAATAATGTTAAATAAGAGCGACGTTTAAACTTTCCAGGATATTCCAGGAGAGGAGATCTCATGTCAGTTGATCTGACTCATCGTGGTTACAGAATATTATAACTTTCAGGATTACCAAATTAACGAATTATTTCCAATTAATTTAGTTTTAAGGCCTCAGAAAACTCTCTTTTCATTTCTATCAGAAATGCTAGTAGTTCTGGGACAAATTTTTTACTTTAAAATCTTCAATTTTCAATAAATTTAATATAATCAATCTTGGCAAGGTCACTACGACACTGCTGGATGACCTGCTGGACCCTGCCGCGTGAACCCCAGAGGGAGCACAATATCGGCCCTACGACGAGGAGGAAGGAGGCGGCGGCGGCGGTGGCGGCGGGAGGGGAGTCAGCCACACAATCACCATAAACAGGCTGATAAGGGCCCCGTATCGAATCTGCTACCCCATAAATACACTCGATTACCACCTCCACTAATTACAAATTCTTTGTTCGCACTTCCTGTGTGATATCGTTTGATGTCGTCTCGGCCGGTGTCCTCCTTCGCAACATCGACGACCGCAACTGTGAGAGCGTTGGAACAAATAACCTAAGCTAGTGATTAATAATGAGGTTATATCTCGATTAGAAGACGATTGAACAATGTAAATTAAATATTACCTAAGTAAACGTTTCGTCTATACTGCACGTACAAAATCTACAATTTACCTTCAATTTAGGAAACATATTTGTTTAAACAAAACTAAGCTAATTATAAAACAGGTCCTAGTGTTGAAAAATCATAGTATCAAGTGTAAAATACATCTCAAAATATTAATTGAAAATGTAAATTGAAATAAGATAATTTTTCTCAATATCTGACTGAGTTTCGCTACATTTATTTACTTTTGGTATAAATATTGCTGCCGCTTTATGTCTTCATTAATTTTCTTCACACTGACAAACATGGGGCACATCACGACAATATGGAGATGGAGAAATAAATCCACCAGCATTTTTAAACCGAATAAATAGGTGAAGCTATTAGTTAGTAATTATTGATAACTGTGATTGGTTTTCCAATTTTTTAGCGAATTTCCCATAGGGAAGAAGCTATTACCGTAGATCTCATGGCGAGACTTAAGCCCGGGACCATGTTATTTTTTCTTCTTGAGGTGCCCAGAGACCAAACACAATAGTCGTAAAAATTTTATATATATATATATATATATATATATGTGTGTGTGTGTGTGTGTGTGTGTGTGTGTGTGTGTGTGTGTGTGTGTGTGTGTGTGTGTGTGTGTGTGTGTGTGTGTGTGTGTGTGTGTGCCTGTGAACACGATAACTCTCGTAAAAATGGTCCGATCGAGACCAAATTTGGTAGAAACGTGTATTCCTACATTTGCTCGGACGAGTTCGTAAACCAGACATATCGGTCAATCGGAAGGGGTAGTTTGGGGGGGTTTGTACCCCAAAAATGGGTTTTTTGCTTTTTTCCCCATGTAATTTTTTTTAATTTTAAATTTTATCTTTCACCATTAGGATCAGCTTAAAAACTGTACAATTAAGTTTTTAAAGTTTTACTCCAGCTCTAACGGTTACAGAGATATTAAAAAATCTAAACACAGTACGTTGTATTTTGGGGCTCCAATACCCACCCATTGTTGATACCCACCCATTTATGCTTAAAAATCATAGTTTATGTGTTTATCATGGCAGCAAACCTGCATACTCTTTTCCCATGTTAATCATATAGGGAATAGGTAAACTCCTTTATTTATGGACAGATGTTAATGAAAGTTGGTATAAATGTTAAAAATAAAAATTATTTATGGTAGAAATCCCTTCTTTCAGTGTTCCTCACATCAGCAAACCTGCACACGCTTTCCCATGTTAATCTTATGGAGAATAGGCAAATAAGTCTCATGTTTATGGACAGATTTTTATATAAATTGTCATATATTATTATTATTATATTATTGATTTGGAAACTCGCTGAGTACGCAGGTCTGCTGCGACGGGGGTATTTACTAATGCTCGAGCTCATTTTGTCGACATTACACATAAAACATGAAATTTTTCCTGTCAAAGACGGCTTTCCAACAATGGTAGCACATATAGATACAGTAACGCACCGCCGCATTCAGCTATAAAGCAGTATCATTTTACGGTTGGCGAGAGATAACAGTGCTTCAGAGCCAACAAATCCCTTTATCAGCACGTGTTGGCGCAACAAAGGGCATTCCTGGGAAGCAAGGTGTAGACTGCAGTGTGGACTGCACTCAAACAACTCATATGCAGTAATTTATATACGGCTCCATACGACGCGATAAGAATGGAAAGCTAATAGAGACTGGGACGTGCTTGACCGGCGATGGAACAAAGGGCGCTGCGGTCATGACGTAGTCTATACTCTAGTATAGGCTCGTGGTTGACAACACTGCTAGTCGTGGCGTATACGCGTATACTCTTCCTAAGCAACGCTTAGGAAACATAATTTGATGTTGACAGAAAACTGTTCTGTAGCTAGTACTCCGATACACACACGAAACATGTTATTGATAAAAAATGTATTACTGTACTTACTTAACTTGTAACCGCAATTAAAATATTTTGTTGAACGAGATCCGCATGAGAACAATTTTGTATCTTTTATCAAATTGCATTCACTGCATATTGCCAACAAAATAAATGCGTTCTGAAACAGAATCGTTCGAAACCTCTCCAACGTTGGTCTTCCGTACAAAAATATTTATGTTTTGTAAGAAAATACTACTATGTGAATGTTTTTCCTAGCACTGAGGACTGAGATGGATTTTTATAGGGTAGACCGTTGGGAAGAATACAATTGAAATCTCGTCGTCAATTATACCATTTTAGCTTTTTATTGGCTTAAAATCATATAAAATAACGACGATAAATCCGACTTTTTTCCAATCCACTACTTCAAGATTACAATAAAGTATAAAAGAAAATTGATTGGCCCTTTGTGTCTTATTTCTGGAAATAGGAGATTAATAATGATAGATTCTCTAACTTCGTTCTTTGGTTCTTTGATTGGCATTTTTAGCGAATTTCTTATAGAAAGGAGAGCTATTCACATGACCCGCATGGTGACAGTAAAGCCCGGGACCATGATAAAGGTTCATAGTTCAAACCCCTGAAAACGTTTTCAGGGGTCTTTACAAAGTATATTATATATTTTATATACATATCTCACCACGATAACAGCCGCAAGTATTGTCTGATTATTATAAAATTCGGTGGAGTTATTCCTTTCTGTATATCTTGGAGGAGTTTCTTGGGCAACGCAATTGGAGTACATAAATTACACTTTTGGGGGGTTTTGTACTCCAAAAATGGGGTTTCAATTCTTTCATGTATAATTTTTGAAAATCACTAATTTATATTTATACCATTGGATTTGGCTAGAAATAACAATTTAGTATTTTGAATCATGAGTCTAGTCAATTGGTTACTGAGATATTTAAAATATTAAATACAGTACATTGTCTAATGTTAATCTTATGGAGGGTATCTAAAAATCAACAACCCACTTATTTATATTTACTTAAATATTCTTCCAAAATTTGGTATGCAAGTCCATCTAGTACAGTTTTATCAATACCGCCATAAAACCCCCAAATGTAATGTTTCTTATAGCAGAAAAACTACATATTCATTGTAATTCTTACGGAGAATAGATAACTTGTACAGTTGATATAATTTGATATAATGTTTTTACTTAGTGAACAGCCTCAATAAAAGCACTTTACCATGTAAAACAACCCTCATCGTAGCAAAGCTACATACTCAGTACTATTCGATTACTATGGTGGGAATAATAGAAGTTCTATTAAATTCGCTCTATTCACGCCAGCAGGCTGCGTGCGATCTTCTTTTACTTCAAATTACTCAACGGAAGAATCTTCAGATGCCTGTCAAATTGAAACCTTCTTCCAATAAAATGTTGTTTGTTATTTAGGCAGTCATTTACTGAAATGTTCTAGAAACAGGCCTACACATTTCTATGATAAGTATAATATTTAATCATGTTTTACAGTACTATGTTCTCACCACGACATAAGTTCATTTCATTATTTTAGTACGTAATTTACTTTCACTCAATGTTTGCCCTTCGAAATACATTTATCAAGTATACAAAGAGTAGAAGGACAAAATATTTCTTCACTGTGTATTTTGTAGACATTTATGTTGCCAGTGAAACAAAATTAATTTAAATTTTACGGCCTAAGTATTAGATGGATTCTTATACTGTGTAAGATTTTGACATGAGACAGACCCTTTTTTATGTAAACAGTAATAGTTATTAGACTGTGATTTAAAGTTCGAACATGAGATTTACCAAAGGCTCATCATACTGAAATGAACATTTTTCTCTACGGATCTAGCGAGTATTGAAAAGCTGTTTCACTATTATTCTGTAATGAATTATTCTATATAACCAGTTTCAAACTATACAATAGGAAGGAAACTATGAGCTAAAACTAGGTTTTTGGTCTAAATGTTAATGCCTTCAAAATTCAAAAATATCTAACCGTCCAAAAAACTAAACAAAACTATGTTAAACCTTGTATGGTACAGCGGGCATCTTAACTATTTCTTTTGTAAAACGAAGAAAAAGAAAAGAGTATACTGGTACTAATAAAATTCAATTTTTAATAAAACTAATAAGTTCTCTACATCGACCGTACAGTTGGAAACATTTAAAGAGATCGTTTATTAGAAGACTGCGACAGGTTAACAGTTTTTAAATGGTAGAGTTTTCAACTTCTGTGTGTTCTCGTGATTTAGGTCAAAATGCAGGCTGGACTAACGCACAAAATGTTTTAAGTTGGCTCATGAAAATGTCCAGATCAATTTTAAGAATGTTTTTATCAACTCCATGATTGGATATTTAGTATTGCAGTATCTGTGCCACAGTACTGCACAGTTTTATTTTATTCGTCTATTAACAATGTGACAAAACTGTACAATTGAAAGTTTCCATCCAACTTTTGGAAGCCGAAAATTGCTCAATCATAGCCTAATTTAAATAAAATTACTTTTCGTTGTAAAATACAAATATTTTAAATTACAATTTCTTATGGCAATCATCTGACTGCAATTTGAGAAAATGAAAAATTTAAATGAGTTTATTTCGGCAAAGGGAATACATTGTGACATGAATACACGAGGACACTCATGAGGAATAAAGTAAAAAAATGAATTGAAATGTATCTTTATCTGAATTCAAAAAACTAATAATCATAAAATAGGTAGTTATTTAGTTTAAATGATTAATTTAGTAAAAAGGTTTGTACCAAAAAACGCAACGAAAGACACATATTTTACTTATATCGATTGTAAGAAAAAAGGTTAATAGATTTTATTATTTGCCTACTTGAAAAAAATCTAATACACGTTTATTTAGTATGATGAAATGTTTGAATGAACCAGTAATTCCTTCATTTTAACCCAGATTTTAATAATTTTCAAATAAAAATTTTAATGGGTTTCTAATTTTAGATATCTATACTTTTTTTCTTTTTGCGGACTTCATCAAATATTGTATTGACGAGATTTTAATTTCATTTTATTACGATATCCTTCTAGCTAAGAAGGAATACAGGAAGGAAAACTTCTAACCTTCTGAACTAATAACTTATTCAAATAAATGAAACGGTGCAAAAACACATAGCATCTTTGAAAATTATAATATACAGTACTAACTAAGGAAACAACAAAGACTTAACTAAAACTAAAATAAAATACAAAATTCCAGAATTGAGACTTCAACGCCTGGAATCAACGAAGTTGTTTTAACTTGTATTTTGTTTTAATTGTAAATTCACCCTAATATAAATATATTAATTTGTTTACAGGGAGATTCAATTACAATAATATAATATCATGTTAGAAAAAATATTTGACGAAAGGAAAGATGACAAATTCTTGTAAAATTTGAAATAATTATACATTAACATTCTAATTCACATTAATAAAATTTCTTACCTCGTCCATATCCTTGAGTATGTTTAGCAAAACTATTGACGACGGCATCCACCGCTTCCTTGAGGATTTGCTTGGCACGGGCATCAGGCAAGGTGGACGTCGCCGTCGAGTGCCGCAGAGCAGGCAACGGCGCCGGAGGTGCTTTTGTTTTGGCGTTCATGTGAACTCTAGATGTTGTCGAGCAAAATCGGACGAATGTTAAAGAACACCAGGGTCTGAATCACACTGCGAGCTCGGAAGTGAGCCCTACGCGAACTACGTGTGGCATAGGGACGGCACTAACCTCCACCGAGAAGTCTTCCCACGATACTGAACCTGAACCCGATCCGAACACTCGCTGCGCTACTACTGGGAGACAGATAAACAAAGCCAGGTGTCAGACGGTCGCCGAGCGTCACCCGGTCATTACTCATTAGTCTGTGCTGCTCTTCTGCTGCCCGTAACTTTTCTTGTTCTGGAATGAATTCAGGTATTTACCCAGCAGCGACATCTATTATGAAATCGAGTCGGACTACACTCCACCAGAGAGTGGAACGCTGGATCGTGCTGCTACCTGGTGTGGAGCGTTGGAACTACGACGGCAACATTGATCTCTTGATTTTCCCATTTCTGACGCTAGAGTTGATCAGCTGGTCTCTTTAGCTGCGGATTTTTTTTCGCAGATTGAGTAGGCATTGGTTTGGTTTGGGAGATATCCAAACGGAGATCCGTTGAACTAATCAGTTGCTCAGCTGTTCATAGTACGCGATTTTGTTGTCGAATGTGTGTGCGATTTAGTTTCCCTTGCTAGTGATATTTTAATTGCAACTACATTTTTTATCATTTAACGACAAATGTGAAGTAGTATTTTTTAAACTTTTGCTAATGTAGTTTCAAAATGAACCTCTAAGTATTAAGCTTAATCAGTTGACATAGAACAGTTTATTTACAGTTCATCTGTCATGATCGATATTTTCTTCATTGTTCATTTTTGTAAATATTAATTCCAGTTTCAAAATTAACTTGGTGTAACAAATCATGATTAGTTTTTTTGAACATATTCTTCCCACCAACGATATCATTTTTGGGGGGTTGCTCCCGTGATATAAATTCTTCACCTAAAGGTTAGCGGTTTCCTTTTGGTTGTTGTAAACAAACAATCAAAATATCATGGCTGATGATGAATCAAGTGTTCGTGTAGCAGTCAGGTGAGTGTTTGTGGTAAAACTTACTGTATTCTTTGGTATCTATCATATTATGTAGCCTGAATTCAGATTAGGTCCCAGTCACATGCATAACAAAGGGCTGAATTTTTGTGATTAGCCAGTTCATAATAAGGGTTTAAATAGTTGTTTTTTCACATAAACTCATGTATGTTTTATTGAAAATGATAAACAAAAATAAAAATGTAAATTGCTTTTTTATACACATGTTGGTAATATTGTCTAAATTTTTGATGGTAAATATGAAATAGCCTAACTTACTAGTGTTGGGGTACAATAGTTTTTTTGCATGCTGTTTAGGCAACTTAGTTAACTTATGGTTTCATAAACATATCATCATTTCAAAGATCCTATCACAACTTATAATATTGATACAAATGTATATTTACTTTTAGAATTTAAAAACATTAGAGAAAATTTTATTTTGTGTGTATTCAACAAGAGGGTTAACTTGAATAGTATTGTTAGCATACATTAAGATATGGTTTATAAATGTTGCATCAATTTATTATGAGTTGGTGACTACTCATAATTGATTCAACATTAAATCGATTACACTTTTACACAATTACTTTACTGTGCTCTGCAAAGTTAAGAATTATAACTTATGTCATATTTTTTTCTATTAACACAATTTTATTTTTTATTTCAATGCACAACAGCATGCACAGACGATGCACACACTTTTAAGGTTATGTGACCCAAACCCCGTATACCTATTTGTCCTGCTGAGCTGGGGATAGAATTTGTGATCTCTCAGGCCTAAATCGAAGCCCATTAACAAACCAATAGATCATATGGCTTATCAGATGGCTACACTGATATAAATCCTTATACTTCATATAAATGTACAACATAGGCTACTTTTTGACGTTATGAAACCTTAATAATATTAGTCTTTGTCAAATTAAGACATTACGGTATTTACTGAAATGCAATGTTATGAGTCAAAAATTGATTAATGTGCTATGCCCCATTGCCCTAGTTTATAATTTGTAATCTTAAATTACCGGATAGACTATATAACTGTACTAGAGTAAACCGCGCGAAAGTAGTCTGATGAGATTCAGTGCGGTGTTGCGAAAGTGCCCTATTCTATTATAGCATATGGTCATGTCAGCTGATAGGCTAAATGAAAAATGGCATCACTGCTGGGCAAGAGGGGGTGAGGGGAGAGCCAGCTGTCTAAGACCTCATCGTACTACTTTCGTGCGGTTTACTCTAGTATCCCTACTCTACTTTGACAATGGCACTAAATATTTAAGGTGTCAAATAAAAAATATAGGCTACCAATTGACAATAGAACATTTATGAAACAACGATTATAATTAATACCTGAGTAGGCCGTATCTGCACTACTGCACAACTCTAAAGTTGGTTTTAAATATCATATACTGTTTAAGTCTAAATACAAAATATAATTCATCACTATCTCCACTATTACATACAGTATTACATTAGCACTATTATAGTGATTAAAAATTTCCTGTGTGTTACTGACCAGGTGATGAAAGGCTACATTTTAAGAATATTATTTTTAACACTTAATTTTTAACACTTTTAGTGCCAGGCATTATTAGTATAGCATTTGCAAGAAACACCAGGTTAAGATTAGCAGTTTTTAGCTAATCAATCATTGTTTTATTTACTGATGAAAATGGATACTTTTAGTTTTGTTTTGTCCATAAATAAATTAAATAAATGTAACAGATAAAATAAATCTACTTAATATTTTTATTCATAAAATAAAGTATGATAAGAGCATACTAAACAATATGCACTACCAGGTAAGGCGGAATAGTTATATTGTTATAACCAAAATAATAATTTATAATGATTAGATTAGATTATTGAAATGGCGACCTTACTAGGCCTACAAGGTAGGTATTTTAAGCCAAGTATGAATGAGAATTGAGTGTAAGATGATTGTGGCGCGATCTTGTAGTCTTGTTACTGACTAAGGCTGACATCTTCCTTAGACAGGACTGTTAATTAATAGCCCAACAGCCGATGGCAACTAAGGGACCTACAGTTTAATGTGGAATCCGAACCACGGCCTCTGAATAACGAATTGGTCTAATTATGTGGATGGTCTTTGCGGATTAACATAGTATCCAATAGTGCGGACGTTAATCCACACAAGAGAACACTACATCCACCGACCATCGCTCTCAGCTATCCACAATTCGTGACCTCCAAGTACCTGGATTACAGGATGTCGCCACCATCCCAGTCAATTGATTTTTTTCTGTTTGAATTTTAAAAATTACCAGTTGTAAATCCCTCGAGCTTAAAATTGAGTAATTTTCTTAAGTCTACTTAACTAACTAAGTCTACTTTTTGTGTACATATGTAAACAATTTAAACATTTGTCTTCAAAAATAAAGTTTTTATGATTACCTGCCCACACTCACAAAAACTTTTTTATGATTCGGGCCTAATTTATAAAATATCGTCAGTTTTGGTTTTGCAATTTACTGAAAAGATTAATGACACTCCAAAATATGTATACATTAGACATAGAACTTGAATTGTTTTTATAACTGTATAAATGAGTAAGATGATTCAAAATATTCTGATTATTATTTTTAAAAGATTCTGGTTAATAGGGTCGAAATCTGGATCCCAGTACGTGTTGTCCAAGCCTAAATTTGACAACTCATCACTCCCACTTATCACTCATTGAAAAATTACAGTCACATTTTAACACTCTAACCATTGTTTTACCATTGACGGGTGAACCACTATGCTTCATGACCACAAAAGAAACTAAACAAACAATAATAATAATCGATTGCTTGGGCCTTATCAGCTAACTAACCAAGTAAACAAACATCTGACGTTGGTTGATGCCGTCTGCAGCCCAAAAATTTTTCAGAATGACATTTTAACTTAAATATATTCGTTCTTTATATCCTAAACACAAATATAACAAAAAATGTAATAAAAATTGTTCCAATTTTTTCTTCTCATTTAGGACGTTCAACGGACATTGGTACTGAAAGGGTTAATGTGTTTAGATATTATCAATATAAAAAACATGAATGGCCAATATTGTTAATTAAGAGCCAAAATAGGAAAGGCCCTGGGTGATTCCTGGGGTGCAGAGGTAGGTAATGAACCAATGTGTTTGAAAGGTGAGAATTAAACTTCTAAACTTAAAAACTATTAAACTTAGTGTTTTAAGTTTAGTCATTAGCCATGCACAGTTTCGGGGGATTTGTCCCGAAAAACATTGTAGGCCTATTAATTAAGATATAATAGATTTGATTAAGTTCTTTAGACTTACAAAATTTCAGATGTCAAGATTTTTTTCCCCTTTTTCTCTCTTTTGTATCCGGTACCCAGTTCTTTTCTTCCATTGAATCTCATATCTTTTTTTTTCCTTATTTCACTCTGGTTCTTCCTTCCTGTCCTCTCTTCATGCTTCCCTGGAACGCCTCGAGTCCCCACACTTCACATTAGATGTGTTCATACTGGAAGTACCGTGTTTAATATCGGGTTCAGACATTGTGAACTCCTTTCCATGCCAACACCATTGCTTCCAATATGTCTTTTACTCTCAGCCAAACTTGAAGGATTGAGGGATCCTATCACTGACTGCTTCCACATAGATTTGAGCCCTCAAATCCCAGTCCATTCTTAATTCCACTACGGACATCTCAAGCACGTGTTCTGGTGAGTCCTCTTCCTCTCTACACTTCTCCCAATCCGGTTGTATCTCCTTTCCCCATCTATGAAGATAGCTTCTGGATGCCCAATGTTCTGTGATAATCTGCATTGTCCAGAAGTTCTGAGCCAAGTGCTTCATACCTCTTCTTTCTTGTACTTCCGAGATAAGCTGGAACGTATATCCGCCCCTCGGTGTTGTCTCTCACTCTTCCAGCCAAAGTCTCCACATTCCTTCTATCTTTCCCTTTGTTCCTACCCTTTCTCCTTTATGGGCTTTTCTTCCCTTTTGGAGACAGCTTTTTAGGTTTTTAATTTTTTGGAAGTGTTCCCATTGCCAAAAAATCTGTAGCTAAATTTAGGGCTACAAATGAAATTGTACGGAGAGATGTGGCGTTGCGTGACTCGTACCATTTTCCTAATGACCCATTGGTTACCATATGCTCCCAAACTGTTTCCGCATATGCGATCACAGGGACTGCTACCTCGTTATACAGCATCCAAAAAAAAGTTGTCTTGATTTCGTAACTGTGCCTGGTCTGGCACTGATCGTGGCAAATAGTTTTTTAGCTTTGTTTGACATGTATTTTTAGTGTACAGTAAACTGTAGTTTTGAATCAATCACTCCTAAGAAATTAATCTTCTGTACAGCTTGATTACTTCTATCATTCAGCTTCACCATTGGCAGCAGACATACTGTGCTCCCTTCGTGATCATTAATTTGGTCTTGGATTTCCTAGACTAATATATAATATAGATATCCTAAGTTTAGGAGCTTTGTTGGTCTATTCTACAAGCAAAGTTGTTATTTTGTAGAATTTCTGTTCTATCATGAACCTTGATCTTCTGTGAGAACAACTGCATCATTCGCAAACACTATGATTTTGGTTCCATGCAATGGCGGGAACGTAGTAAGTCGTCCATAATTAAATTCCACAGAAGGGGTCCCAGTACGGAGCCTTGTGGACATCCTCTGTTAACCATTCTGGCATTTTCTATTCCTGCCATATTTATCTATACAGATCTGTTATTAGGGTAGCCCTCCATTATCCTTTTCATTTGTTTGCTGACCCCAAGTCATCTGAGTTTCATGCTTTATCAAGTGCAGGGGCATTTGATAGATTAAATGGAAATAGAAGGGTCTATGTCCAGGAAGAGTGCCACCATATACTTCTTTCCCTAGTGCCTTATGTAGACTAAGAGCTCCTGGATAGCCTCAAAGGTGTCTTTCCAAGGCATGACATCGTACTGTGATTCGCTCAACAGGTTTTGCCCGAGAAGATGTAGGCAAAGTCTCTTTTCTAAATCTCCCATAGGGTTTACCAATAGTGGAACCTCGATTTAACGAATTTCAGGGTACTAGAAAAGATAATACGTTATATAGTAGTATTCTTAAAAATGAGGTTAGTAAAATCCAGGTTGAATTTTGCTGTTTTTTGGTTGAAAATTCGTAATATAGGCGTTAGTCCTAACCTCCAAATAAATAATATTGAACGAGTCCAACCTCTATAAGTAGATTTTTAGGCATATGTAATTTGTTGTGTACTGTATGTTTTACTGCTGCAGATTGGCTTAACCAGCCATTGGCTGCTCGAAAACCATTATGACCCAATTGCTCGGCCAATTGTTGAGCTTTTTCCTGAAGTACAGGTCCCAAAACGTATACATTTTTGTCATGGTATTGTTTTTTATTCATAACATGAAAGCACTTTCAACGTCCTGTAATTCGGGGCGTTTAGTTTTTTTTTCTGTTCAGAAAATCTACTTTCGAGTTCATATTTCTATTTATTTTTGACTATTGTTTGAAGAGTTGTTGGTGTTATTTAAACTCCTTAGCAATGTCCACTTTCTTCATATGCGGGTTTTCTTCTATGGTTTTTATTACGGTTCTTCACGTTTGAACTCTACACTAAGAGCCACCAACATGTCAATCATAATCATGAACGAAATACTGCTACGATATGTAACACGATCTTAACACTGCGATAGATTTGCACCTTCTATAAATATTATGTGCGGCGGGCAGAAGTGAGAGAAATGCTGCTCGAGTAATGTCCTAGGTAAATATTAATTATGTAATACAGGAGTCTGGACCGTGGGAATACGTTATATAGAGGTTATGTTCATTATATAGGGATTTCTTACTTTGAATATTCGCTATACTGGGGTAAGAAAATTACTAACAAATACACAAAATATATGATATATAGAGGGTTTTATAAGTATTTTGTTTGCTATATAGGGGTAAATTTTCTATTTAGTTATATGGCGTTTTTTAAGGGGATTGAAAAATAATACGTTATATCGAGTAATATGTTACATTGAGGTTCATTATAGAGAGGTTCCACTGTATTACCGAGAGAATATTGATTGGTCTATAGGAATTAGGGTCCTCCAGTCTCTCTCACCTGTCTTTAGGATGTGGAGCTTTTCGTCTTTCCATTCTTCAAGTAAAAGCCCATTCCTACTGCTCATGTTGAATACTTCCAAAAGAAGTAACCTATTTTGTCCCTACGCTGATGTTAAAGGCAGAGTAGAAAGTTTAGTTCAATTTTGTATGTGTATTGAATATCACAAATTATAGCATATTTAGCAAAAATTATGATTTGTCATATTCCCTTGTACTTTTATCGCTTGACATGACTGTGAATATTTTACTATTGTATCTGTTTGTGCTGTGGCTGTACTAGGTATTATTATTTCTTTCAGTATATTGGCATTGGCCATAAAATTAAAAAATAAGTATATAACTTGGATAAAGATTGGAGGGCCAGCAACTCTACTCTTGTAAGAGCTGGGTTTCAGAATGAATCAGGACGGGCATAGCTAAATTCTGAAGATGAATTTGCAACTATAGTTTTAGGTTAATTCTGTTATTTTTTTAATTTTTGGTGAGTTTGTAATTCAAGTGCTTTATGTATGTATGAACAGGAAATTTTTGTTATTTATTCAAATATATTGTATCCCAGATAAAACTGAGCACATACCTGTGTTGTCACTTGACAAGGGACTTATTATATTTTAGCTGTCAGTCTGCCTTTTTCTTGTCTTGGTGCCGATTAAAAACTAAAGATTTTAATAAGTAGGAGTATTTATAAAATTAATGAATTTGTATAAAAATATAGTAATATGCCAAATAAATTTATCCTTACAAGGCTATAATCCTACATCGGAATTAAAACCATTATTGTTTAAAAATTTTAAGGTTTGAAAATTCAAACCAAATTGGAGCCATTCCTATTACTTCAGTCTTTATGATATTTATTTCAGTCTACATGAATACAATTATTTTAATTTTAAAAGTATAATAATAATGAGTGTATATAATTTTATGAAGAATTATTAATCACTCTTTCAAAGTAATTTTTGTACACTGAAATAGTTACTGTAAATGTATTATTGGTAGAAATAATTTTTTTTCTTATTGTATTAAAATTATTGGGTGGATGCTAATAATTAACTGTGTTGTACTTTACTTTAAGAATCTAATTTTCATTATGAAGATGTTTATTATTTGCACCTATTGTGATAAACATTTTGCCAAGAGATAAATGGCAAAGAATAGTAGTTTTCTTTTTTAACTTTTACCATATAAAGAATGTTTCTATTTCAATTTATGCTTGTAAAAATATTCTTACAAACACTTGCAAACAAATCTTAACTTCACCAGCAATTTCTGTCATGCTGAATTGTAAATTTTAGTACAGAGAAGCCACAAATATTCACATATTACCACTTCCTGAAATAATAAGAGTAATTTTAAATCTCGTTCCACAATTTTAATGTTGAGAAACATAACACTCTTGACTATAGGGTAGGCTTAACTTGTTTTGGCTACTGTTGTTCCTTCCCTACATTTCCTTCTTTACATAAATCCTGCCAAGAAATGCTGCAATGCTTGCTGCGGTGTCTCTCATAGTTATTCTGTACTAGCATCATTGATAATACAGAATTTGGAGGTACGAAATTCCTTGGTTAATAATAAACAATTACCATCCTCTTACTCGTGTTCATTAGAGAAAATTATGTCACTCGCCCTCACCCTTTGGATGTAGTCTTAACATTCTTTAATTATGGCGAGAAAAACTTTCTCTGCACGTTTCATTGGTCATTGTGATTGTGACTGTGAGATAAGCTTGCGCAATCGAGGCTTAGGCTAGTAGTTGGTTGCAGGTCAAGGCTAATCATCTCGCCAAGGTTCATACCTGTTTCTTGGGTTGTGAATATGCCATGTTGCCTATTAACTGAGAACTAAAATGAGTTTTGATTTTTTTAGTTTTAGTAAACATTTCGTTATAACGTAATGACGTTACAAACATCACAGTATTTGTAAGTGAATGATGTTTGAATGGGGTAATGAGAGTTTTACCTGTTAGTTGGTTTGTGTTGACTGAATTTGCAGAGAGCTGTTGTATATCTTATCGTCTTCGTGAAGGTCATTTGTTTCAACTAGCTCCTCTTGTGTTGCTGCCTCATAAAATAATTTACTTGGGGATAGAGCAAATTCAGAAAAAATTAACATACAGTACAGTTTTCAAACAATGCTGAATTAATTAATTATTTTGTGGTTTATAGTTTTAGGATCAGGTTACCATAGAAATTACAGTAACAACATTATCTGGGAGAATTCAAAATCAAAATCCTGGAAAGTTAACCGAAAGTTTGCCTCCTTAGATGTTGGAGTTTTAGCAAGCCCCATTACCAATGTTCATACTTCTCCGTGAATACAACGGTCATGTGTGTTGCAGCCGTTATATTTATTTTAGTAAGTTTAACTTTTTATTAATTATGGGCTAGGTAAAAGACCTTTGATTATGGATACTAATATATGGGCCCAACTCGTATTACTACCCGCTCAGTATGTTGCTTCTAGCCCACAGGACCTTTGACTTTGCAACTTTTGACTATTTAAACTTTTAAAAGGCTGGCCATGTAACTTCAGCCTAATACTCATATGTGTATCAATGATTAGACAGGCCGTTTATTGATTTTACAAGAATTGTTATTCCTATTAAACATCAAATTGTAATAGTTCATATTTTAATGTACTGTATTCGCCGTAGGAGTGCGCTGTTTGTGAGCGACGTCGCGTCGCGTGCATGTACAACGCCGTGCGCTGTACCAGTCAGTAGTATACACTATACATGCTACAGTACCAGCCGCGCCCTGCGCTTCCTGCTATGCAATTGAATGAATCGTCCATCTCCACTCGTTCTATTCCCTCCTCCGAGTACTCAGAACTTTCAGATCGTTGACGTCATGTAAACAGATTCCAAAACCATTTAGTTACCGTTTTTGGCGCATATGGATGTGTCAGTAAACCCCTAGCGTCTACGTCATAGGCGATGTACGCTTGGTTGTCTGGTTCTAATCCAGTCTTCACCGATGTTCAAGACCAAGAAATGGCTTCCGTAGACCTTTCCAACAACTAAAACATTTTATATAAATTACTCAATGCCTGTTGGTACCAAAAACATACCTCTCATAAAAGCATTGACAAAACCTAAACACTTCATTCGGGGATCACCTCATTTACAACTACAATGAGAACTAAATAGTTTTTCTAAATACCCCCGTCGCAGCAGACCTGCGTACTCAGCGAATTTCCGAATCAATAATAATAATAATGATATATGACAAGTTTTATCAATATCTGTCGATAAATATAAGAGTTATTTTCCTATTCTCCGTAAGATTGTAGGAATACACTTCTTAACAAAATTTGATCCTTATCGGACCATTTTTACGAGAGTTATCGTTTTCGCACACACACGCACACACACACACACACACACACACACACACACACACACACACACATATATATATATATATATACATATATATACACACACACACACACACATATATATATATATATATATGTATTTAAATATTATTATATTGTAAATGAATACCATAGTACCCTTGCATTGGTACAGTAATATGGTATTCATTTACAATATAATAATATTAATAGCAGCCCTATTAGTGAACGTTAATAAAACAATATATATTTTTTTCTTTTTTTAACGACTATAGTTTTTGGCCTCTGGCACCTATAAGACGACCTAAAGACGAAAAATAACATGGTCCCGGACTTAAGTCTTGTTATGAGACCTACGGTAATAGCTTCTTCCCTATGGGAAATTCGCTAAAAGATTTACAGTCATCGGAACCACCGCCTACTATTTGTGGATTTCCAGTAGTACTTCCTCCTGTAGGCTCCAAGCTTCAGTATCCAAGTGCGTCTCTGCCACGGTCTCCGCACGCTCGCTGGAACGAGAAGTTGCGACTACTGTTTGTTTTCATTTGCATCTTCAATTATTGTGTAGCCTCTTTTTGTGACTGGTACCATTCTCCAACTGCAGTGTAGAAACGTCATGTCACTTTCACTTCCAGTTGAATAATTTCCCTCACCGTCGTCTTCATGTCTAATAAAACGTGCTCCTGGTTTTATACAGTCTATATTGTAACTCAGTGTACATTATTTCCATCTCTATTTTTTTTAAATGTATAAAATTGTATATACATGAAATAAATACAGTATGTATGCAAAACCTCTATTCACATCCTATATGAACAATCTTCAATCGACAACTGTCAAACGTTTATAAACAGAGGTTTTGATTTGTATTGTTTAAATTTGATTCTCCATAATCTTAATGTTAATTTTGATTTTAAACTTCATAGGTCTATTACAAGAAAACCGGGATTTCCCTGGACATAATATCTCTCTAGAACTTATTTTCTACTCGAAAATTAGTCATTTCCAAAATTTAAAGAGATTCGTTAGAGCCATTATCGAGACCCTTCTGAATATATATATATATATTTATTTATCTTTAAATAAGTCAACCAAGTACCCTTAGAAAACATTTTAACTATCCCATCTTCAAGAAGTCTTCTTGAAGATGGGATGATTCCCGAAACATGTCGAAGAAATAATTAAAATGTTTTCTAAGGGTACTTGATTGACTTATTTAAAGATAATTATATTAGTAGCCCTATTTGATGAACTAAATAGTGAAAAAAATATATATATACAATTCTTGCTCGTACTCTATTATTGGACTATTCTAGATCAACACACTATGTGATTAACCTCAGTTGCAGTTGATGATACAAAATAATATACACCAAACACATATTAATCACTTTAAAGTCTATAAATACATATACAGTACTACCAATGTCGAAAAAGGTTTTATTTTTAATAGAGCGGTATGATGACTGTGAATTATCAAGGTATGGAAAATTGCGTCTGGGCGATAGCCAAAAAAGGATCAAAGTTTCGACTCACGTAGCCCTGAGGCCCTGGATGGCGTGTATTCGGGTCAAGAACAAACTCTTTCGCCTCAGCTCGCACTTTTCCCTGAATTTCGTTGAGACTGTCCAGTATGCAGCATTAATATGTTAATTGTAATTATTGAATTATATTATATACCTGTTCCCCTTCACTCATTTCATTTCTTTGTATAAATCAATCTTGCTATTATCGGTATCCGTTTGCAACTGTGAAATAATATATGTAATATATACCAGCCGACCCGGCGAACTTCGTAACGCCTAACAGTAAATACATGTTAACTTTAAGATTGGCTATTTTTTGAAGTCGAATAGCATTACGGCTTCGTTGTGTAGATATTCTGGGTCCCGTCATATTTGATAACAATACTGAAACGATAATACATATTAATAACATTCCCACAAAACAAATCTGAGTGGATTTGTGGAAAGATATACAACAGCCGATTATTATAATAACCGTAGTATGTATAAACATTGTAATTATTTTTATTTTTCCCACATATAAACACGTGACTTTTAATCAGACAAAAAAATAAAGATTTACAGTTAATGCATATTTCCCAAAAACCGTAAACTACTAACGTGGCGAATAAAGCTGTTCATTTTGTACAGCACATATTTACTTCATAGTTTTACAAAAATGAGTGGTTCAGATGGCATTGGATAGTAAAGCATATTGCGAATGGAAAGTAAACCAATCAGCTGTAGCTTGAGAAATCAAATGTTTTGACTGTAGAAAATTTGTAAACAAACTTAGTCCCCATAAGGTTAACATTAGAAATTCAAAAGACCATAAAATGAAAACTTCTGGAGTTTTTTCCCGAACGTATATAGGGCAACTCCATCAAATTTCATGGTGATCGAATGAGTAGTTTGGCAACGTATAAAGGACATACATACATTCATTTTGATATATACATATACTACGTCGTTAACGACCAACGCCCAAGAGTAAGGTATGGAGATGAAATTTATTCAGCTTCAATAATCCGAAAAATACATCAAATGTTGCCACACGCTGAATGAACCCTTTTGAATTAAGTATGTTTCACAAAATTGTTCTTTGGTAGAAGTTGTTTGATTTTTGTACTCCGTTCTTGTTTTATCAAATTCCATCTTCCTTTTCAAAATTCCCAAACTACTTGAAACTTTAGTACTATAACTATAGGACTACTATAAACAAATACAACAGTTTTTGCACACCCATCTCCCAGAAACGATACGTAACAGCTCAGAGAACAGAATGTTGGTTCTTCAAGGATGGCCGCAGCTGCTCCATACTACTGGCAACTTTTTGCCCCCTCGCCAAAACAAACAACCTACTGCAGCCTCTAATAGGACGAGTTCCAATACCACTTTCCTCATCGGAACTTGATCCCGTTCCAATCATTTCCAAACTTTGTTGATAACGAAGGAAATTCTCGAAAAGGTTCATGAATGTGTCTAGCGCTTTATCAATCAATTCTTAATTTCTCTTTTACAGTAGTTAAATTAGTGTTTTATCACAGATTATTCAAAAATCCTTGATTTTGATTAGTTTATTGGAAACGTTAACTACTCAGCAATTATTTTTTTTAATTATCTATTGAAAATTCGTTCAATGTACTTATTTATATAAGGACTGAATTATTGTCACGTGGACCTAAATATTTCAAATAAAATTTAAATTTCGTTTCTGCTTTATAACGTTTTGAGCGTTTTATATTTATACTGATGTTACCCATCGTGCCTTGCGCGTTTTACAAAACAGATTCATTAGGTTTAGATTCGCTTGTAAATATAAAACGTAATATGTATAATTATTATTACCTTTATAAATTTGTGGCCTATCCAGGTATTTTAAGCCAAAAATTTGTAACAAATAAGTGTATTCATATGGACTTGAAACATTAAAACATATGTAAAATTGAGACAGACTATTAATCATCTTACATCAACGTACCTTTGATCATTTTACAGCCCGGTAAATACACACTCGCACGTACACTCACACATACACTAAAACAAATTTACGATAATGATGTACAATATCCACCTTTGATACATTTCAGATAGCAAAAGTATATAAAAAATATGTTGATGGAAAAGATTTATTCGACAGTCTATTTTTTCACTTTGTTTCTTAGTGCATAAAATTTCCACGATCAATATTTCCTCAGCCCTATTTAAACAGAATGTAATAGCAGTTGCGAAGATGTGAACGTAGTTACCACGAATAACGACAAACGACTCATTAAGCAAACCCAATGGCGTAAGTGTAATTCACGCTATCAATTAAGAAGAACACGAGCACAATTGTGTCGCCAGTCCCGGAGGAGAATAGCGATCGTGCGACTTTTGGGAACGAAGAGAGGTAGAGACGGAGCGTTGCGTCACACGACCTTGGTTACATCTGGGTCGATCACCTGGTCAGAGGGATGTGCAGCGTGTCAGTAACCCTGGAAAATCTGTAGTCGATGTTGACATGGGAAGTAGTTTCAGAACAAGCTTGCGGAACCCCCATTCTTAATACAACTCACGTGTTCCAAAGAGCCACAACACCTTTACTGACATCTGGTAGGTACCCTAGGCCTACTTTGCGCACAATCACGTTTTTATCGGCTATGAATTACTGCCTTCACGCTGCCGTTTTGTTCGGGTAGAACGAGATTTTTTCCTTTCTAGACATGCAAGGACGCCGCTCGGTAGATAATTACTGGGTCAGTGGGATAGGTTAAAGAGCATGACGAAGTGCCAGTAGGCAGCGGTTGCCGTTAATGATTATATCGCGGCCAATCAACATATTTGCTGGTAAAGAGAGATATTTAAAGTGAACGCCACGCCATACACATTAATCTGTCTAATCCTCTTAGTTATCTATGATACGGTTATTGCAAACGTTTCATATGATTTCTGAAAACTCATACTACATTGTTTATGTCAGTTAGTGACGTGATTTTGTTGTAGCTTTGAACTGTATATGTAGACATGGGCGTGTCCTGTAATCCAGCTTACTTCAAGGTCACGAATTGTGGATAGTTGAAGGATGGCCTATGGATGCGACATTCAGTGGTGTGATTAACGTCCGCACACTTGAAACCTACATTTATCCGCAAAAGACCATTCTCATTATTAGACCATAGGCGAAATTGCGGTGTGCATCCCTCGAAACAATGTAGGTTCCTTAGACGTTATTGGCTTGTGGACTATTGATTAACAGTCCTGTCTAAGAATTATGTCAGCTTTAGTCAATAACTACATTACCACATTCATCTTAAACTGATTTCTCATTGATTTCTGAATTAAAATACCTACGTACCTAGTTACCATTTCAGTGAAAAGTTTCTTGTTTTCAGGTGCCGAACAATTTGCATAGATAATAAACTCAAATGTTTTAAAAACCTTTTTATATTAATTTTGGTTTGGATTTAAGTATAAGAAGTTTTAATATCTTTGCGTTGCGTTTTTGAAGCATGCTTTTTCTAAAGACATTACCAATATTATGACCAAGAAAAAAGGTTCCATGGGTGTGGATCACGTGGTATATTAAAACACCTGCAGTAAAACTTCTGCTTTCTTCCCGACTAGGCCTTTTGATACAAGTAGCATGTAGAAATTACACTGAACTCATGTCGAGAATTGTAAAATAAAATGGATGATTGGTCTTTATTGCCATGGCGCATTCATACTGGCAATTCTATCGAATTAGCGTCATGCAATACACCAACAACATCCTGTTCATTCAAATCTCGTTGAATTGGCAGTCGCGTTTGACCACTATGTGTTAATACTTGTTGACGAGACCTTTGCCTATTTTTATCGGTCAATGTAGGCTTTGTCATTTTATCACTTTATATCTGAACGCAGCTCAGTAGTGAAACAATTGTTAGTGCTACCGTTTGCCATCGTGTTTGTGCTCCTGTGCTCCTGTTCTCCTACCGTCCTCCACAGCGGGAGAGACGTCAGCCTCTGAGAGATCTTGTCACACCGGCTGGTTTACGACGTGAGATCTCTGTGATCCCGATCTGTAGGCTTAACCGCATAGTTGCCAACCCTCCCAGTAAATTCAAACAGGACAGTCCCGTTGCATAAAGCCAAAAATATTTATTTTATATTTAATGTATGGTTTTGCCGATGAAAATTCGTCTTAACTGATTAGTTGACATAATGGTGCGCCTCCTGTTGATCTCGGTTAATGTGATCTTGGCAAGCATCCAAATAATCGGTTCATTTGTTTCCCCCATCCAAAAAAAACTAAAACTGAACTCATTACTTTTTCAGGGGGTTTCTGCGCTGTATGCAAATTATCTCTTTTTTCCCAACAACTGGTTTGGATAGATCGTTTGGCAGGGGAATCGGGGAATTCGCTTGAAAGTTTGTGAAATTTCATAGGTCTTGTGATCCCAAAACACCGAACAAGTCACTTTCTTTTTCCTGTTTTTCTCAATAATGGTTTCAGTTGTATTGCACGTTTACTGAAAAAAGGATGTTTTGATTTTTTTATTAATAGGCGTCGTATCTAAGGAGGTCCGCAGTAAAGCAACCTCGCATCAGGATAATACAAGGTTACTGATCAATTGAATTTAAGCCTACCAATAGAGTTGGACTCAAAGAGTAGCTGGAACGCCAAGCAGTTCAAGTACACAAGTTTAGTTTTTAAGTAGTTCAGCTACACGTGTTAAACAGTGTTTCAAAGAATGAAAGTTCAACTGTCGGTTCTTTGTTTGAGAACACGCAAGGGAAGGTCCAACGGTACAATTAGTGGCACTTAGACGTAACTAATCGAGTCACGGAAACTGAGCCAGGGCGTTCCAGACACGTGTCTGCTACCGGAGACTCTTCTGCCACATGGTTGGAAATCTTAACAAATTATGTTTGTTAAGGAGGACGTGCGATAACGAAGAGCTTGGGATAGGTTTATTTGGTGTTACATTTTTAAATCCGCATCTCATAAAACTAGTTTGTTTATTCTTACCGATTCCGATTTATACTTTCTTTGAGTTCTGTTTTTATAGGGTGACAGTCTATTATCAGCCTGAAGTAGTTTTTATCTACACATTTGTCCGTCTATGTAAACTACATATTCGTGCGTGAAACGTACCAAGCATACAAACTGATCCGAATCTCGGCCAGGTTCGAAGCACGTCACGAGCTCTTCTATCTTCTGCGCCACCGGCTCACGAAATACACAGTTGATAAAGGTGACAAGTAAATTTTGTCTTGATATTAATGGTGTTAACATCTGTTGTACGGTATCATCGTTTCTTGTTGTAAAGCTTATTCAGAAAGTATCGGGATCGCTCGTTTTATTCGGCCGTTATGTTATGATTGCAGAGGTCGGTACGTGCCTGGCATGTCAATGCGATGTCCCTACATCACTTGCGTCTACTGATTATTCCACCTACTGGCTCACCCTTGTCCCACACAATACCCTTCTTGGTTCCTTTAAATCTGCTTTAAACTTATCATTTAGATCAGTGTCTACCACTGCACCATCTATATGTAGGCCATCTGTTGGATATGATTTTGACATGGATATGTCTTAGCTTTGGGGGGTGTTAGCAATTTGTAAGATTAAAATTTGAATAACTTCTCTATTAGCATTATACGTGTTGGTTTTACTATAGGATAACAAAAACATTTCTAACACTTCTCAATATATTTACACTTATATTATAATTATATACAACGGTAAATAAATAAAAACGTTGTTAAATTGGCGATCGATTTCGTCCAGTTACACCGAACATCATTAGGCCCAAATGGAGACTGTCCCCATTTTCTCCATTTGGACCTGATGATGTTCGGTGTAACTGGACGAAACCGATCGCCAATTCAACAACTTTTTTTATATATTTACCGATGTATATAATTATAATATAAGTGTGAATATATTAAGTAGTGTTGGAAGACGTGAGTTTTTACTTTATCCTACAGATGAAAATTTGTAACGCTATATGGTTATAAGGACAGCTGTTTAAAGGAACTAAAGATATTCGTTTTAACATATCCATGATCTAACCTGTTTCCCGCAGGGAAATAAATACTTTTTATTTAATTCTGATTTAGACATCGAGTTTAAAAACAGATCGATTTATTATGGCAGTGAACCTTGTTCTACACACAGTGCGAACCACAGAAAAATAATGTTTTCAAACTTATTGATTATTTTTTCAGTTGTTAAACAATGTGGTTGTAAATAAAAAGTATGAGCCATTAAGTTTGTTCCTTTATGCCCCCTGTCCGTGTCCATATATCGACATCGCTTTACTCACAAAAAAGTGCAACATTTAATTTATTTTATTAGTGTATATTTTATTAACTATTAACCCGTTAAAATTACGGGTCTGACATCCGTAATTCTCTTTATATATAAACAATTCGTATAATATATTTATTAATAACTCTCAGGAATCGCCAATTGAAATCATCCTAAGGATTTATTAGGATTATAATATAGGGGAAGAAATTGGACTATACCCTTTCATTCACTTTGTGTCAAAAATATTTAGTTGGAAGATTTTGTTTTTATTTCTTACTCTAACTTCAGCTGTAGAAGATTTTTCACACCTTATCCTAGGACAGAGACCTCGACTAAACAGTTTCCATACGATATTGGGTTTTAACTGTTTTAAATTTAAATGAAAATAACAAACTAGATCAATCCTACTATCGAGTCGGAATCTTTAACTGTGAACCTCGCATTTTGATATTAAACCTCAAGACGCATACGCTTATGTTTTTATAAGTGTGGATTTGTCGCGCGAACTGAGGTTCAATTGCCTAAGTTCAGAATGTTTTAGGAATATCTCCATGAAGAGCTCTGAAACATTCTGCTGGAATACATTTCATTTCTTTAGCAATTAATATTTTCCTTACAAAACACTTGAGTAGTCGTAATCTACATTTTTGTACTAGTTATAGTTTTCACACCATATAGAAGCCGGCCTTCGTATGAGCCATACATGTCCATCAGAAGGGTGACAGGTCGATCCCGTGGGAACCCATTAGCCTGTAGCCTGTAGCCTGTAGCCTGCATACGGGAGCGTGATGCGTCGACGTTATGCCGCGGACTCACCCTCGTCAATTCATCTTGGCTGTGCGCGGAGCGCGTTGCGTGGCCTGAGAGAATAAATCATCGAGGTCTGCTCTCTGAGTTATTGTCACCGGCTTCTGTGATGGTTATTATAATTTAAGCAGATTTTACCTGCGGAATTTCTAAAAATTTATAAAACTCTTAAATTTAGATAAAGATATGAGTTTCATTTATTAGTTTACGTCAGGACAGAAACATACTTGCGTTACAGACTGTGTACTATCTTTTATACAATAACTAGTTCTTTTCAAAGGCACGAGCCGAACATAAATACGGAGCATGTTTACAAGTTTGTTGTTGGTTTAGTCCATTACTGGTTGATAAAGCAGGATCATTGTTAAGCCTTGTTACACACAGTAATGTCAAGTTTCATAATATCATTGAACTTGTGGCTTTCAGTGTTCGTTTCCATACTTCGAAGATAATCAATAATGTTTTACGTAATTTCTAATACGTTGATTTTTAACAGCGTAATGATTGTAGAACAACTGCAGTTATGAACATGCTATTAGCAGTGTTGGTGTATGTCCCCCTGAGCCGGCGAGGAGAGCAAGGAGGTGGTTCCTAGACCAGCTGTTTCGGTGGCCACTTTGACACATTGCGCAACTCTGGGCCCTGGAACTGTCACTCTCATGCTGTATAAGGTCTTTAAGGGGTTGGCAGTTTGGGTGTGTTTAGTGTCAAAGATGGGAAGCTAAGTGATTACTGGTGTTTGTATTGGAACATTCTTATTCTATATACGCGAAATTCTGCATACGTTACTCAGAAATAAAACTGCTCAAATTATGATTCCTTGTCCGTATGTGTTCTTTTCTCGTTTTGGAGTCAATGATGGTAGCCGCGAAGCTTGTTTTAAACGCAGTTAACCTCACAAAATTGACCTCCGCTTTACTCATCCTCAAACTGTTATATGAAGGGACTATAACAATCCTTACAGATTATTTAAAACTTTTCAAAATATCTGATTATGATCATTTAGGGTTTACAAAAGTTCACCTTGGTTTAGAAAAATAACTTGAGACTGAGTGGGTTGAGAACCTGTCTCTCCAATGTTGGCAAATGCAGCATCGTCACAGAGATATGTCAAGGGAATTCCTTGGCGTTGCGTTGGCTGGGTTCTTGGGATCTTAACAATTCCCATGAAACAATCAATTCTCATCACGGATCAATGGATCCAAAATTTGGACCATATTTATTTTCAATTCAATTCAAAAATATTTTATTTAAATCAAAAAACTTCGTCAAGTAACAAACTGTCATGTGCACGTAGGCACGCTCGGCTAAAAAAATATAATTTGTTTATTTATTCACATTGTGTATGAAACAGTCTTAGCTTTGGTGTTAAAGTCACTGAGTCACAATGTTTCACAATAATTGTAGCAATTATAAAGTAACATAAATATTTACTTATCAAATGATGAACTATATTATATAACTGAGGTATTGACAAACAAAAAAAGAAAAATATTTCCACTATGAATTGAACGATTAGAAAAATTGAAAACCTTAGCTCTTTTTTAAAAATATAAGAAATTTAATTTTTAGTATCATGTACAAGCCTTCTTCTTACACTAATTACACTTAAACTACCTATTTGTAACTTTTAACATTGCTCGTTAAGAATTCTTTTAACATTATTTTGATATTTTATCAATAATATTTAGTTTATTTGAATAATAGTTAAATATTGATGTACATTTAAAATAACATTGATGTCTACTAGTACAGTACACAGTAACTACAGTACTGTTATAAATTCTATTTCCCCAATGATCGTTGGACGTGACTGCTCCAGTGCTCCATCAAGCGTGCGCCAAGCGTGTATCGCTAACCCACATCGCTCACTTTCCTATCATAATCTCTCCACTTACACTTCCACATCCACTCACGGCTTGTTGTTGCCTTCTACAGCTGGACGGCGGCTCAAGGCGACCTCCTTCAATTAGGCTCCGCGTTATCTCCTCGACCTGCGCAACGCAACGCTTCTGCGAACGACGTGTCTGAAGCTACGCACGCGTTAGTTCATGCAAAATTGTCACCCTGGCTGGAGAAACACTACTCGGACATTTTTTCCATTATCTTTATACTTCCAAGGTATGCAAGTTTATTACATCGACCGCGTTTAATGTATTATTAATCGCAATGCACTTCAACCTGATATTTTAGTTTGAAATGCAGCACCTACATCATTGTTACAAAGTTACCAGATGTGTAAATCGAATTGTAATAAATAGAAAGTTTTATTTCTTCGATACGGAATTTCCTGATTATATCGACGATCTCTTATCAATTTTAAAATAGAGATAATTATTGGAAATTGACCGTTTGTACTAGGATAGTTTGCCCGGACGGTCATCTGAACGGTTCATTCAAATAGATGTCGTACTGGTAACTCTTTTCCCATTCTTTTTTATCGAGTTTCTTATAGGAAATAGAGCTATTACCTTGATCTTCATGATAAATACCAAGACCCCGGATCATTTTTTCGTTTAGAGGTCCCCAGACCGAAAAATACACATAAGTTTGTGTGTGGCAGTAAACACGATAACTCGCGTAAAAATTCGAATCTCGATAAAATTTAATACAGACATATTTTTCAAATGGTTGTCCGATTAGTGAGTAAGGGTGTTTGTTCTCTAAAATGGGGTTCTCTATGACGGGGTTTTAATCTTATTTTTTTAGTCCCATTGGAATCAAAACTCGAACAAAAACAAACAATTATATTACAGTATTTTGAAACTTCACTCTATTTCAAGCGGCTAGAGAGATATAGGAACTGGTAAACACAGTACGTTGTCTTTTAAAACCCCAATGTCAACCTTGTGGTAAAAAAAGGTTAAAATTTATATCTTTCTTATCATTTGAACATTGCAATAAAGCATTGTATACAACTTCAAAGCAGCCTATAGTATACCAAAAATTGGCATTTTAATTGAAACTGTTCATATAATTTTATAGATTTGGCCCAAATATGTCATTTACAGCTCCGCCTAATCGAAGTGTCATATGAACAAGAAAGTGGCTGTCAAGAGTTAGCCTACCTGGGCAAAGTAAGCCACTCGACGTCATGAGGCTGGAGTGGAGACGTCTCACAGTATTTCTGAATGGCTCAGGTCACTCGGTTTCCTCTTACTTAGTGGCATACCAGTCATTTACCGAGTAAATGTACGAAATTATCTGTCCGTCAGACACAAACTAATGTGAAACCATGATAAACCGTGCTTTCGCAGCCCGTGTCACGAATTGACACGGTTAGCTGGCGGGTCGCTATTCCCTCCTTTGGCTTTCTCTCGTCAATGGATCTACAGCTCTCTGTTTCAAAATTCAAACAGTCATTTCCCCAAAAGCAATCGGCTGCTTACTGATTATCGGTTGTTGTGATAGTCTAATCAAAGTTGAAGGTGAACTTGAAATCTTGCATTCTTGCTCCCCAACTTGACCTTCAATAGTAAAAGTTATAACGATCCATAACTAGTCAGATAAAAAATTAAACTGAATGAACCAGTTATTTCAAATGTAAAATACATTATTATTCGAGTTTGTTTAAAGAATAGCTTTTAAAGTGTTTTTTAGATTCTATGGGAAGACATTTACGTGAATGGATTCGATAAAAAACGAAAAGGCCGCACTAGGGTGATTTTTAAGCGACATTGTTTTTGCACGATGAGAGAGGTAGATGGGTCGAGCATTTTGTTGTAGCTATAGGTCCAGGTTGTTATCTGGTGGTGATTGAGGTGCAGTAATGATGATGACGCTGAGCGACAGATGAGTGTAACGCCGCGCAGACCCGGCCTCCCTCACTCCTTCACTCCTTCACTCCTTCACTCCCGGCTACCCACTCATCGCTTCCATAACTGCGTATGTCCTGGAGGGATTACAATATTCATGTGTTTAGTTGTTCACAGTTTTATCGAAGGAATCTGTGTCCCGATGTAATATTAAGAAAAACGATGTATGGGCTAAAAATTGTGTAGTCCTACGAAATCATTATTGTAGTTTCAATATTGTAATAAAGTGATGCATGTTTGTTCCAGGTAAGCCATATTTCAAACGTCTCGCTGTGGTCGGATAGAATTTTGTAAGTTGATGTTTCCAACCCTACCATGAATGATATTATGAATTTATTTCCTCATCTACTAGCATACGAAATAAACCACATGAACACATTATGCTGAGCTGGAAATCAATTGAACATGACCAACTGAGCAATTAGTAATTGTGGTCAGTGTTCACTAAACTTATAATCTTAATATATATGTTTTGGGTTGAATATTATCAGTCAGTTCACATGAAAATCCATAAAGCCACTGCCTGATGCCTATAAAAATGACGAAAAATAAATTTCATTCATATTTATAGTACTTAAAAAAATTCTCATCGCATCTTTAAGAAAAATGTATACCAATACAAGTTCAATAGATTTAAATTGGCTTGTAAAATAAAAATGTTTGTACATATTTACTTCCCTATGAGAAATAGGTTATATGGATATATCTAAAGGGAATGTTTTCAGTACTTCTGTACAGCTGTTCTTATCCTTTATAAAAAATCAATGGAATAGCTCTAATCGTTTCTATGGAAACCTCTTACAAATTTTCATCTAACAAATTACCAACCCCCCCCTCTAGAGTTTAATCATATCTATATCAAAAGGAACCTAGTTGTACTGGTTTGTTTGGGCCGAATCGGACAGTGGCTCGTCGCCTTTACAGCTTGACATTTATTTTCCAAATTTCCAAATTATAAACAATTATAACGTAACTGAGAGAAGAATGTACTGAGTTCTTTATCTAAAGTGTTATGAAGTGTTATCTAAAGTGCATTCGTGTTACAATCTATCAAAACTATTCTTTACGGTTGCTCCATAACGTGCCATAACATATTATTGGATGTTCAAAGCATTAACCTCATGCGATGCACACAATGGTCGCGGGATGAAAGTGAGATGCAGTGATATCCCGGGTCGTGTCTCGTGAAAGTGGATGTCAAACCTTTTCACTTTTACCCTCAAAATACATTATATTTTTTCTTAATCTTGACTAAATATCAGTACTTTTAGTGCCGTTCTTTGGTTAGTATTAATTTCTAATATAATTAAAATTATCTACACTTTTTTACGAAGTTAAATTATATTTTTTACAAATAAATTTTATGAATTTTGTCGTGTTCATCGAAATCAACATTTAAAGAAAATCTAGTGTAACTAGATTGTATTAGAAGTTAATTGCCAGATATCAAACTATAAGCTCACGTTCATAAATGTAGCCTACCTTGAAAGCTTTAACAGTTAACGTTACAATTATTATAAATTCTCTTTAACATCGTTTTATCACGCGATTCTCAACTGAAAGTCGATCGTAGTGATATAGGTTTAGATGTTAATTTCCTGACGTGTTAAATGTCTTGTCCAGAGTGGCACAGTGACACGCGCCAGCGAGGGTACACAGCGAGGCCGTCCTAATGTTGACAAGCTAATTGGTTCATCTGGCGCTCGGTTGCACTAATCACCACCTGCCACTCTGCCACCTTCATTGCGCATCCTCCGGCACAAACCTCTGCTTTACGTCTACTGTAACCAAGTTGTTAGTATTGTATCAATGAATTTCAGAAATATATTCTATGAATTATTGTGGCCTATGACATCGTAGTTCATCGTATAAATTAGCTTTGATTCACTTGGCTCTAAATTAAACTCCTTGTTGAATTTAATAAGAAAACTAAATTTCTATCGTACAGTTCATCTTATAATACAACACAATGTTCTGTGTAATGATGAACAGGCAGTCTGCCACGACCAGTAATGCGTGTACGACGGCATCAGCTGTTTGACATTCGGTGATAATCAACGGACGATTACGCAACAGGTTATGAAATTACATCTGATGACGCTACTGCGACACAACATCGAGAGCGAGACTAGCGTGGGACGGTGACGTCACGAGGCAAGTTGCACTGCGGTGGTGGATCTCCTGTAGGCTATGTTTTGACCGAGCTTGGCTTCTCATCTACATGAAACGACGCTACTGCGATATGATATCGTTAGCGACATTAGTGTGGGGCGGTGACGTCACGATTCGCGTCGTACTGCGTTGGTGTCATCGCTTGCAGAGCCACTTCGTGACAGAAATTGGCTCTGTCGATGTCTCATCTACATGAGACGACGCTACTGCGTTATGATATCGATAGATACACTAGTATGGGGTGGTGACGTCACGATTCGCGTCGTACTGCATTGGTGTGATCGCCTGCAGAGCCACTTCGTGACCGAGCTTGGCTTCTCATCTACATGAAACGACGCTACTGCGATATGATATCGTTAGCGACATTAGTGTGGGGCGGTGACGTCACGATTCGCGTCGTACTGCGTTGGTGTCATCGCTTGCAGAGCCACTTCGTGACCGAGCTTGGCTCTGTCGATGTCTCATCTACATGAGACGACGCTACTGCGTTATGATATCGATAGCGACACTAGTGTGGGGCGGTGACGTCACGATTCGCGTCGTACTGCGTTGGTGTGATCGCCTGCAGAGCCACTTCGTGACCGAGCTTGGCTCTGTCGATGTCTCATCTACATGAGACGACGCTACTGCGTTATGATATCGATAGCGACACTAGTGTAAGGGCGGTGACGTCACGATTCGCGTCGTACTGCGTTGGTGTGATCGCCTGCAGAGCCACTTCGTGACCGAGCTTGGCTCTGTCGATGTCTCATCTACATGAGACGACGCTACTGCGTTATGATATCGTTAGCGACATTAGTGTGGGGCGGTGACGTCACGATTCGCGTCGTACTGCGTTGTTGTGATCGCCTGCAGAGCCACTTCGTGACCGAGCTTGGCTCTGTCGATGTCTCATCTACATGAGATGATGCTACTGCGTTATGATATCGATAGCGACACTAGTGTAAGGGCGGTGACGTCACGATTCGCGTCGTACTGCGTTGTTGTGATCGCTTGCAGAGCCACTTCGTGACCGAGCTTGGCTCTGTCGATGTCTCATCTACAGGGGACGACGCTACTGCGTTATGATATCGATAGAGACACTAGTGTGGGGCGGTGACGTCACGATTCGCGTCGTACTGCGTTGGTGTGATCGCCTGCAGAGCCACTTCGTGACCGAGCTTGCCTCTGTCGATGTCTCATCTACAGGAGACGACGCTACTGCGTTATGATATCGATAGCGACATTAGTGTGGCTGGTGCGGCTGGAACGATGGTCGTTGAACGATTATCGGTGGACGATCATCGCTCGGCGATGATCGTTGCAGTGGTCATTGTCACTGATGCGATTATAAAATAAATGCGATAGTAAATAAACATTAGTTCAGTTGAGGTTTGACTGTTGCTAAGTGAAGTACTAGAAAAGGTTCAAGTAGAGCTTTTGTTTAAGGAGTGAGAGTATAAAGGTTATATGTTTCAATTAGGTTTAAATACATCTTTGCATATAAAAACCCAGCTGCATCATGTTGGATTATTCAATTGCAATGATTACCTAATACACCTGAAATTCAAGAATATTTCATAATGTATGGGACCAGAAAAGGAGGGAAGGTTGAACAAGGGAAAGTAAATTCATTAACTGAGATTGCTCATTTTGAAAATAACACAATTTTATTAACACAAGAATAAACAAGCAGACGCATAAGTTCTGTTCTGGTGTTCAAAATGATAAGTAAAAGTAATTAGAAGAAAAATAATCCTGATGTTAGATATAAACTCCAATAAAATAATTATCAAATACACTTAGTCTCTTTGAATCAAATTAAGTCTCAATAAACTAACTCATGAAGTTAGTGAACATTGGAGATTTTCCACTGGGCATATTGTATGGATCCATAATTGTTGGGGATTTCTCAGGTCATAAATCAAAGGGTGATGAGAAATCGCCTCCACTAGTTTCTCGTCTTCCTCAGGTGTAAATTTTAATGTTGGAGCTGTTTTGGATGACATTGCACAAACGCACTCACCACTCAATCAAACTCGCATGTGCACCCCTCGAAAATCGGCCAACGACTACGATTATGACTGCTCCAGGAGCAGACCCGTACGACTGCAGTCAGCGACTCTGGTGACAGTCGCGCCAGTGACAACGGCGCCATTGAAGACAATGCACAGCTTGTCTCGATTATCTACGACGTAACGCTTATCGTTCGACCAGTAGGTGGGCGGTGACGTCACGAGCGTCGTACTGCGTTGGTGTGATCGCCTGCAGAGCCACTTCGTGACCGAGCGCTTGTCGATGTCTCATCTACATGAGACGACGCTACTGCGTTATGATATCGTAGCGACACTAGTGTGGGGCGGTGACGTCACGATTCGCGTCGTACTGCGTTGGTGTGATCGCCTGCAGAGCCACTTCGTGACCGAGCTTGCCTCTGTCGATGTCTCATCTACAGGAGACGACGCTACTGCGTTATGATATCGATAGCGACACTAGTGTAAGGGCGGTGACGTCACGATTCGCGTCGTACTGCGTTGGTGTGATCGCCTGCAGAGCCACTTCGTGACCGAGCTTTGCTTTGTCGATGTCTCATCTACATGAGACGACGCTACTGCGTTATGATATCGATAGCGACACTAGTGTGGGGCGGTGACGTCACGATTCGCGTCGTACTGCGTTGGTGTGATCGCCTGCAGAGCCACTTCGTGACCGAGCTTGGCTCTGTCGATGTCTCATCTACATGAGACGACGCTACTGCGTTATGATATCGATAGCGACACTAGTGTGGGGCGGTGACGTCACGATTCGCGTCGTACTGCGTTGGTGTGATCGCCTGCAGAGCCACTTCGTGACCGAGCTTGGCTCTGTCGATGTCTCATCTACATGAGACGACGCTACTGCGTTATGATATCGATAGCGACACTAGTGTGGGGCGGTGACGTCACGATTCGCGTCGTACTGCGTTGGTGTGATCGCCTGCAGAGCCACTTCGTGACCGAGCTTGGCTCTGTCGATGTCTCATCTACATGAGACGACGCTACTGCGTTATGATATCGATAGCGACACTAGTGTGGGGTGGTGATGTCACGATTCGCGTCGTACTGCGTTGGTGTGATCGCCTGCAGGGCCACTTCGTGACCGAGCTTTGCTTTGTCGATGTCTCATCTACAGGAGACGACGACGCTACTGCGTTATGATATCGATAGCGACACTAGTGTGGGGCGGTGACGTCACGATTCGCGTCGTACTGCGTTGGTGTGATCGCCTGCAGAGCCACTTCGTGACCGAGCTTGCCTCTGTCGATGTCTCATCTACAGGAGACGACGCTACTGCGTTATGATATCGATAGCGACACTAGTGTGGGGTGGTGATGTCACGATTCGCGTCGTACTGCGTTGGTGTGATCGCCTGCAGAGCCACTTCGTGACCGAGCTTTGCTTTGTCGATGTCTCATCTACATGAGACGATGCTACTGCGTTATGATATCGATAGCGACACTAGTGTGGGTTGGTGATGTCACGATTCACGTCGTACTGCGTTGGTGTGATCGCCTGCAGAGCCACTTCGTGACCGAGCTTGCCTCTGTCGATGTCTCATCTACAGGAGACGACGCTACTGCGTTATGATATCGATAGCGACACTAGTGTAAGGGCGGTGACGTCACGATTCGCGTCGTACTGCGTTGGTGTGATCGCCTGCAGAGCCACTTCGTGACCGAGCTTGCCTCTGTCGATGTCTCATCTACAGGAGACGACGCTACTGCGTTATGATATCGATAGCGACACTAGTGTGGGGCGGTGACGTCACGATTCGCGTCGTACTGCGTTGGTGTGATCGCCTGCAGAGCCACTTCGTGACCGAGCTTGGCTCTGTCGATGTCTCATCTACATGAGACGACGCTACTGCGTTATGATATCGATAGCGACACTAGTGTAAGGGCGGTGACGTCACGATTCGCGTCGTACTGCGTTGGTGTGATCGCCTGCAGAGCCACTTCGTGACCGAGCTTTGCTTTGTCGATGTCTCATCTACATGAGACGACGCTACTGCGTTATGATATCGATAGCGACACTAGTGTGGGTTGGTGATGTCACGATTCACGTCGTACTGCGTTGGTGTGATCGCCTGCAGAGCCACTTCGTGACCGAGCTTTGCTTTGTCGATGTCTCATCTACATGAGACGACGCTACTGCGTTATGCTATCGATAGCGACACTAGTGTGGGGCGGTGACGTCACGATCGTACTGCGTTGGTGTGATCGCCTGCAGACTTCGTGACCGAGTCGATGTCTACATACGCTACTGCGTTATGCTATCGATAGCGACACTAGTGTGGGGCGGTTGACGCAGTAGCGTCAACATCTATATCGACACGAGGCGAGTCGCACTGCGTGTGTGTGAGCCACAATGTGCCCGTGCTTTGCCGTGTTAACATGCCTTCTTCAATGTTTGACAAGGTTCACTGTGATGAATATAGAATATATTATGTAATACTAGAGTACAGTATTACGATTTTCTTTCCAAACGATGACGTATTTAAATTGTAATATATTTGCTGCCGTTTCATTATGCGATATATTTCGTTGCCACATGATCCGTGTGATTCTACGTCAAAGTTTACAATGTCGTTTATTATGGCACCACGTTGGCCAGAAACAAGCTGGTGAGAGTGTCCTTATGGTGGATAATTATTTAATGTTATCCAAACAAATTAATGAAAAGTGAAGCTCTTTCGCTTTTCATTAAGCATGAGTGACAACCAATTTTACAATTTCCCTGTAAGCAGTAAGCTACACAATACACGGTAACCTGGTTATTTACAATTGCTCGAGTAATTACTGTCTCCCAGGTAATTGTAGGTACTTGTTATTGTTAATCGTTGATAATTATTCTTTGAATGCCATCAATGTTAACTTACATTGATTGGTATGATAAGATTTAGTTATGTTTACATTTGTAGTTATATCGTTAAATCGTCTATTACCATGTCATTATTAGTTAAATTACGGTAATGGTATCTGTTGTGTACTACTTACAGAAAACAATTACAGCTTTTCACTTCACAACTTATTCATCGCTTTGGTATCTTAATTGTGCAATTTTAAATGTCTACAGTCACAGCCAACATTCGCGTTTACATTATTGTCATGTATTGATGTTTGTTTCCGTATTCGGAATGTGACAGAAGACATTCTGCCAGAGCTGATTGACATAATTATCGCGAAGAGCAGTCCCGTGGCACTCCGCGGTCGTGAAAGTCGGTGGCCGCGGAGGGTAGGTAGGAAGGCAGCCCACCATCGTCCTACACACCCTCTACGTCCTGCGCTGTGACGTTGCTGTGTGTTCTGCGTTCTGTTTGTACACCAAATATCTGTCGATCTCAGGAAAACTCGGGAATTTAAGTGCTCAGTTGTGAAAATTTTATTTATCGTATACATATGTACAAAGACATCATATAACCTTTATCAGCTAAATGAGTTAATTTTGAATTTTTTAACATTTAAATAATCAGAGCAATAGCGGCGATCTCTTTTCAAAAAACAACATCAGCTGGACAAGGGTGCTGGTGCCAAACGGAAGGCATTTGCCTTCTCCAATAAGATAACATTGATTCCTCACGCTGTTGGAGTGGGAAAATCATATACAGTATATATATTCCGAGTGATATTTTATGTTGTTTCTCGGTAAAACGTCTGCAATGTCTTCATAGTAATTGGCTGGTCAATTAAAATTTCTCCAATTATTTATACGTATTTTCTGTCAGGTTATAACTCAGTTTGACACAAAAATCTATTCCAAATTATTGGCTCCAGATTTCATCTTAGAGAACTCTCGATAAGAAGCTCTTAAGCTAAACGGTATAAATTACGATATAAATCCATGCACGAGTTGGTTATCGCCATCTCATGATTGAATATTACCATCGTCCTACACACCCTCTACGTCCTGCGCCGTGACGTTGCTGTGTGTTCTGCGTTCTGTTTGTACACCAAATATCTGTCGATCTCAGGAAAACTCGGGAATTTAAGTGCTCAGTTGTGAAAATTTTATTTATCGTATACATATGTACAAAGACATCATATAACCTTTATCAGCTAAATGAGTTAATTTTGAATTTTTTAACATTTAAATAATCAGAGCAATAGCGGCGATCTCTTTTCAAAAAACAACATCAGCTGGACAAGGGTGCTGGTGCCAAACGGAAGGCATTTGCCTTCTCCAATAAGATAACATTGATTCCTCACGCTGTTGGAGTGGGAAAATCATATACAGTATATATAATATTCCGAGTGATATTTTATGTTGTTTCTCGGTAAAACGTCTGCAATGTCTTCATAGTAATTGGCTGGTCAATTAAAATTTCTCCAATTATTTATTCGTATTTTCTGTCAGGTTATAACTCAGTTTGACACAAAAATCTATTCCAAATTATTGGCTCCAGATTTCATCTTAGAGAACTCTCGATAAGAAGCTCTTAAGCTAAACGGTATAAATTACGATATAAATCCATGCACGAGTTGGTTATCGCCATCTCATGATTGAATATTATAATTATATCTTTAAAAATATCTCCAAACATGTCTAGGATAATCCAGTAAAATGTTTTCATACTCACAGCTTAATTTTATCACACATTCTTATCTCACGTGACCCCCAGACCAGTCGCGGGACGAGGTGCTGCCCGACGGCTAGACGTAAAAACAAACCCATGGCCACCTAGAGCGCTGAGGGTTCCTAAATAATATTATATATGAGCAGTTCAAACTGCATGATAGTTATTTATGTTGTAATAAAAATCTGTCTCAACTTAATATTTTGTGTCTTTTAGTGGTAACGCAAAGTTCATTTCTCTGTTAATGAAACATTTCTACCATATATAATTTTTTCAATTTTATACCATTTATTCAACTCTGTCCATAAATAAAGGAAGTTTGATTCCCTATATAATATATAAAAAGTATGAGTTTTCATGTGAAATTTAATATGTTTTTAAGCGTAAAGGATAGATCTTAAAATGAAGCAATATAAGTTTTATCCAAAAATATTCTAATATGGGGTTATTAATTGTTTCTATCCTCACATAAGTTACTAGCCCCACAATCTGTACTGTGTGTGTTTTTTTAATCTCGGTAACCTTTGGAGATAGAGAAAAACTTTTAGGAACTTATTGTGTTTTTTTTAAGCTGATTTCAAATGTGAAATTTAAAATATTATTTTAAAAAATAATGTGAAAACGCAAAAAAATATTTTTCAAAAAAAAAATAATTGAGATATTTTGGTTTTCGAATCGTGAGCATTTGTAAATACAGTCTCTAAAATTTGGTCTATTCACCATTTTTGAGATTTTCGTGCTATACACATAATTATTTTTATACATATTACATAATATATAAATACGTCGCAGCAGACAACTCAGCATTTATATAATATTAATATTATATGACAAGTTTGGTCAAATCTGTCGATAACAGAATTTTTGCCTATTCTCCATAAGATAAATGAAAGTAGGTTTGCTGCTGTGAGGAACACTGAAAGTATTCTCAAAAAATTTATTTTTAACATTTATACCAACTTTTTAACATCGTCCATAAATAAGGAGTTTCCTAATCTCATATGATTAACATGATTTTGCAGGTTTGCTGCCTTGATAACACATAAACTATGATTTTTTAGCACAAATGATGGATTAACCTCATGAAGTAAATATCAAGTTTCATCAAAAATATTAGATAATTGTGAAAAATTAATTTTTCCTATTTAAGATTAACATGAGCCTTAATATACAACGTACTGTGTTTAGATTTTTTTATATTTCCTAAGATAGAGAAAAACTTGGAACTTAATTGTGTAGTTTTTTAAGTGATTCAATGGTGAAATTTTAAATTTGAAATTTTAAATTCTTGTGAAAAACGCATAACCCCATTTTGGGGTACAAATCAAATACGTTATTGTCCGTTATGTCTGGTTTTACGAACTCGTCCGATGTTTTTGGATAATTCTACCATTTTAATCTCGATGGACCATTTTTACGAGAGTTATTTAACGTACTTTTTTTTATATTTATAAATAATTTATATTTTCTCAAAAATTTTAACGAATTGTTAGTCTCGGGGAAGAAATAATGTTAAGTATTCCCATGAGACATAATATATTCTTTAAAATGCTACTAAAATTTTGACTATTTTTTTATTCAGAATAAAAAACATTTATTCTCACATAATGTAAATTTTATGAATTTGTACAAACAGACTAGAGCGCTGAGTTTCATATAAACTACGTAGATTTTGTTGAGCAGTTTCCAAACTGTGCATTGCATAATGATTATTTTTTGTACTAAAAATTAAGTTTCTTAGCAACTTCAATTAAATATTTTTCTAGTTTAGTGAAACCAGCAACCTAGTAACGCAAAAATCAATATATTGGCAAATGTATCAAACTTCCTCCATACCTCATCCACATTTTTTCAATCATACCATAATCTCAAACTCTCTGAATATTCAACAATATGAAGTTATTACTATATATATATATAAAGTATGAGTTTTTCAATGTGAAATTTAAATGTTTTATTAAAGCAGAAAGGTGATTACTAATAAAAAATTGAAGACCAGAAGAAGTGGCCAGTACAGCAGTAAAACTCCATTCTAACCTACTCTGTGGGGGTTAATCGTTAATCAATAACAGTTTTCTCCTGGTCACATTTGAGATATTTATAGCTTTAATAATCGCTTACCTGTTACCTGTGGATGTGTCTTAGTTGTGGACGGTTTCTCCTCCGCGTCGACGTTTACGGAACTATTCGAATTTCATTCTTTCATTGAACGACTTCTCATGAGATGCACAGATTAGTTTCTTCAATATCGCTTGAAGTTAAAAATATAATATGAAAAATAAATAAAAATTTTAAATAGTAAATGTTCAAAATAAGCATTGAAGTTTCTCTATTAACTTCATTACTTATGGAAAACTAAAGTAATAAATTGTATTTCGGGGATTTGCGTACAAAATACTAATATGATTACCACAAAAAGAGAATATCTGGATACGTGATCAATAACATAGCACAGATTAATGTCAATGACATCACTTCCGTTACAATTTTTGCATCTCATATATTGCTAACGCCCCCTCCACAGACCGTAGACTTATCCATGTCAAAATTTTAATCGCAACCGTTATCTGTTTATGAACTCCATGTGGTGGAGTGACTGTAGTTTTGGTCCTTGGTCAGTTTCGGCAGCCTAGGCCTAGTGACAGTCACCCGCCGTCGTCGCAGCTGGAGGGCGCTCTCCACTACTGTATCAGACTGTCCGTCCATTCACGCTAAATGTTAAACATTACCAATACATTTAACGGGAGGAGATTTATCCTACTCGGAAAATAAGTCTAAAACAAGACTACCTTAACCTGGTTAAATAATCCCCCCTAATATTTTTTTAAATGCTAAATTACTATGCGAAATTTATTTTTCAGTAGACTTCCAAAATATACAAAACACCCTATTAAATACGTAAGGTTCGTAAGGAGCAACATTTCAGGTACATTGGTGACATTGAAGTCCTAGCACTAACACTAAGTATAGTCATAATTTGTAGCCATGAATCCATTAGTACCGTACAGTATAAGATATTTACTCGTTGAAAGTTTGATGGACCTGTGCTATGTTTAATATGCAAATGTCAGTCAAGATCCCACAGGAGGTACCGGGTAGTTATTGTAAGGACACTCTGTCTCGCCTTTAACTTTTTAATATAATGTGTTACTATAAATACTATTTTCATTTTACTTTCTCCCCTTATACGTAGTATATGGAGAAAGTATTGTTTTCGTCAAAATTTTCGAATTTGAGTTGAGGGTGGATATATCCGTTTTGGGGTCCCCTGAATCCAAAAAAGTGGGTTTTGGCGTGATGTCTGTCCGTCCGTATGTCTGTCTGTGTGTGTGTGTGTGTGTGTGTGTGTCTGGATGTGTACAGTGCCACAGCCTACCCCGTTTGTCCGATTTAGATGAAATTTGGCATGTATATATAGTCACCGTATCTCCAGGCGTCTTTTCATTTTTGATTTTTAAGGGTAGTTCACCCCTAAAACCCCTTAAAAACGTGAAAAATCCAATTTTCTCAAAAACGGCTCTAACGATTTTGATTAAAATTTGATATTTTATAGTGCACAGAGCACTAAATAATTTGACACCACCCGCATGTCTGTAAAAATGACGGTTCAAAAGTTATGGGCTTTTAAATGTCTAAGAAATCAAATTTTTAAATTTTCAGCAAAAACAATAAAAGTAAAGTATAACTTGACTGGTACCATTGAAACCAGCTTAAAAAACTAAACAAATTAGTATTTTGAATTATTTGTTTACGACTAACGGTTCCAGAGAAAAGTTAAATTTACTGTCCACGATAAACGCAGTACGTTGTCTGAAAGCGCCCAATGTTATTCTTATGGAAAATATAAAAAAATCAATTTCTTCCTTACTTTCCACCCGTTTTCCATGAAACTTGGTATGAAGTGTAAGGTCACACGAACAAAACCAGCTCAAAAAAGCTTGGTATTACCTGGGGGGGGGTTTCCCCCCATACAATTTGAACAATAAATTATTAAATGATATTTAGAATAACTTTGTAGAACATGATAGTTTTATTACAGATTGTCTTTTTTAAATTTACTTAAGGGAGAAAGTATGTGTCAGTCCACTGGTACCGTTTATTTATCTCTATAATAACTGTGATCGGATAAACTCAAGAGTACCTTTACAACCATCTTGCCTTACTAAATTCAACTAGAAGAAATGGTAAAATATATTAACTATGCTCATGCACATCTACTACCACAACTACAGTGTCCAATGGTTAATGTCTCGTATAATGTATGACGTATAAACTTAGTACAGTAGTTAAATCAATGTCTTGATTTAACGCAACACCACTTGAGCCGAATAACCCTACGTTAAGTAATAGTGGGTAGTTAATTTAATTTAATAGGCATTTTGAGGGAAATTATCTCAATTGTTCCCAGGTGTCGGGTCTTTTGTTACGGTCCCGACGAGATTCACAGGAAGCAGCGGAGAAAGCAAGTGCTTTAACAATGGCTAGTATTGCGTCACGGGATGTCGCGGGGAGTTTCAAAGACTTCTGTATGTCCAGTGTTCAGTTTGCGTGGAGTAGTAAAACACCTATAACCTGCTGTTGTGTTTGTGTTTTTACACTGTGCAGAAAACGTAAACGCATGGGAAGAACAACAACTAGGAGTAAAATCGCGTCTCGAGCTAATACGATGGTATTCAAGGGCTGCTGTACGTTCAATGTTCAGTTGGCGTGGCATTGTGGAAGCTAAAACTGTGAAGAAAACGCAAACGTATAGAAAGAACAACAACTAGGAGTTTAATTGCGTTCGAGCTGGTACGGTGGAATTCATGGACTGCTGTACGTCCAATTTTCAGTTGACCAGGGCTGATGTGAAATTGAGAAGAACACGCAAACGTATTGAAAGAACAACTGGATACACTCCAGTTGTTGTCTTTTGTTTCTCTTCGTTGTTCAATCAATTGTAGACGCAATTACACTTTGCGTCTCGAGCTGACACGGTGAGATTCAGAACTGCTGTACGTTCAATGTTCAGTTGTTGTGGAATGGTGTAAAAATTTGAAGAAAACGCAGACGTATAGGAGAGCGAAACGTTAATGGGTGCAACAAAAAGTTGGAGTATCTATTATTGTGTCAGTATTACGTATTAAGTGTTAGGTCATTGTGAAACACACTTAACAGTTTGTTGATTATGACGAATAATAGCTGACTAGATCAACATGGATCGTCTTGGGAGGCCATAGTCTGTTCTAACGTCGAGGTTCTGTGTGACGCTCAACCAACCTCGTCATTTACCATGTGAGTAAACTACACTGACATCAGTATACAGTATTTATGTATTTTAAATCTAGTCAATACATTTCCTAGCATGCATCATACAAAAGGAGTAATGAGGTGCACAAAAAATTTAAGTCTATTCAGTTCAGTTCATTTAAATTATAAAACTACGATACGGTTCAACAAACTCAATTTAATGGTGACATGCGTACGTTTTTGATTACTAAACAAATAATAGTTTATTTTTGTCTTGGGAGGACGATAGTCTGTGGGTCCTCCCAGGACAATCCCGTACTCTCTCCTAAACTGTCGTCAAGCTGATCACTTCAGCATATACAGTATTTTGTTATTACGAAACACTAGCTACAGTTTCGCACCCCGAGGACGGTGACATCACCGGTCGTGCAGAACTCTAGATGCGATCTCCGGCAGGGTGCGGCAGGCCTCCCTGGGACAGCCCCCGTACTCTCTCCTAAACTGTCGTCAAGCTAATCACTTCAGCATATACAGTATTATTATTTTGTTATTACGAAACACTAGCTACAGTTTCGCACCCCGAGGACGGTGACATCACCGGTCGTGCAGAACTCTAGATGCGATCTCCGGCAGGTTGCGGCAGCTCTCCCTGGGAGGGCCCCCGTACTCTCTCCTAAACTGTCGTCAAGCTAATCACTTCAGCATATACAGTATTATTATTTTGTTATTACGAAACACTAGCTACAGTTTCGCACCCCGAGGACGGTGACATCACCGGTCGTGCAGAACTCTAGATGCGATCTCCGGCAGGGTGCGGCAGGCCTCCCTGGGACAGCCCCCGTACTCTCTCCTAAACTGTCGTCAAGCTAATCACTTCAGCATATACAGTATTATTATTTTGTTATTACGAAACACTAGCTACAGTTTCGCACCTCGAGGACGTTCATCGTCATCGGTCGTGCAAACTCTAGATGCGATCTCCGGCAGGTTGCGGCAGCTCTCCCTGGGACAGCCCCGTACTCTCTCTCCTAAACTGTCGTCAAGCTAATCACTTCAGCATATACAGTATTATTATTTTGTTATTACGAAACACTAGCTACAGTTTCGCACCTCGAGTTCAGTGACGTCATCGGTCGTGCAGAACTCTAGATGCGATCTCCGGCAGGGTGCGGCAGGCCTCCCTGGGACAGCCCCCGTACTCTCTCCTAAACTGTCGTCAAGCTAATCACTTCAGCATATACAGTATTATTATTTTGTTATTACGAAACACTAGCTACAGTTTCGCACCTCGAGTTCAGTGACGTCATCGGTCGTGCAGAACTCTAGATGCGATCTCCGGCAGGGTGCGGCAGGCCTCCCTGGGACAGCCCCCGTACTCTCTCCTAAACTGTCGTCAAGCTAATCACTTCAGCATATACAGTATTATTATTTTGTTATTACGAAACACTAGCTACAGTTTCGCACCCCGAGGACGGTGACATCACCGGTCGTGCGGAACTCTAGATGCGATCTCCGGCAGGTTGCGGCAGCTCTCCCTGGGAGGGCCCCCGTACTCTTTCCTTTGCGCTCTTGCCGGTTTGTTTACATTTTTATAATTGAATGTACGAGTCTTGTGTTTGTAGTAGTCGTTGTTTTCTTTGCTTTTAACAACCTCAGTATATTTGTGTAGGCTGTGAGAACTATGACATACTATTTTCCAAGAGTTGTTAACTATCCCTATCGCAGCAGTCGTCTGATCTCGGCGATTTTTCATTACTTAAAGAAAGATTTGTTGTCCTAGATACTGAGTTACTAAAGTTACCAAGCTATAAATAAACTAGGTGGACAGACGATTCACATTTAGAAACTAAAGTAGGATCTAGAATAGACGTTCTTTCTGGTTAGAATTGCAATACAGGCTAACCCAAAATATATAATTTTCAAAGTGAAATTTCATGATGAATAAATTTAATACAAAAAATCATTCATGAATGATATTAGAGCTTCACCTATCGCCAATGCTTATGAGGCACTACAATATTTACGATACGGCTCATCTACTACCGTGGTTAAGAGTTTGTCGAAGTGGGAAATATTTGCTGGAATCGTTTAAAATTATTAGTTAGTATTAAAACTCATTGCGTACTCATTGCGTATTAATACAGTACATGATTCGTAATTTTTAACGGCAGTATTTAATGTCGGTTTTTTGTGATTATTTAATGTTCATCCAAGATGTATACGAGCATGAACTGCATTGACATTTCGTATAATGTCCAGCCAGGCAGGTGGTGGTGGTGGGGACGACAGCATGGAGTAGACCTAGCGACCCCCGGTCATTGTTGACGGATTCTTCACCCGCAGACCAATCAAAATTACACAGATAACGTTCACGCGCCGCTTCGCCGGCTGTGTTGGGCTGTTGGCATCATAACTGCTGCATTGTGTTGCTCAGGTCCCACGCTACTAACTCCTTAATTGCGAGTTTGATTCTCATATTATTTTTTTCTAGTTGGTGTTAGAATTAAATTTCGTTGCATTATTAAAAAGGTATGAAACGTCGATTGGAAACCTAGTATCAACACGCATGAGCCTCGAATTCTTTTTATCGTAGATATTTGTTTCGAGTTTGTGTGTAGTAGACCTGGCCGGTAACTTCCTATGTTAATCAATTTTAACTGTATGCAAGATATTTTAAAAACTATTAAAGATAGAGCCATAATTATTTTGTTTTTTATTTAGTATTTTATCTAGTATGCTTGATGGAATTATTTATCTAGGTTACACACTTAATTTTTACCAGAATTACCAGAAGTTAAAAAATATTCACTTTCGGAAAGAGCGATTTAATAAAAAACATACCAGTTTTTGTTGTGTAGACGTCTTCTCCTTAGAAGGGCCCTGGACAGTAAGTGGGATTGTCAGGGTCTTGGCGATATAGTATTATAGTATACATTTTAGTATTATAGTTATTTTATATTTGTTATAGTATTGACTGTTTTGAAAAGATCATACATATGACAATACACAACACGTAAGGACACTGTGAGGAGGTCGAGGCCCAGAAAACGCTTCTTACACCTTACATATTCATATTAAATTTCAATTTACAACATATTCATTTTAAACGATTTTAAGAATTTTCCAATTGAAACTGTTTATTCCTGAGGAAAGAGCAGATTTCAAAGAATAATAATCTATAAAAACATGAAAATTGATTTTTGTGACTCGAGTCACAGTCCCCTTGATATCCTTATATTAATCCTTATCCTTATCTTAATCAGCCAATTGTTACTGGATTCGGGTTAAGAACTACAAGGTTTTCAAGTCTGAGTGACTCATTTTCAAGTTCATAAAAAACAAGTTGATTCTTTCTCCTTGCAAAGGTTGTCAATTCTTACAAAACCAAATATTTAATCGGACACTCACGTTGAGATTTACAAAAAACATTTAAAACACCTTTATATTTTGGACAAATTGACCAGTTGTTGACTAAATTATGTGAGAATTACGACCTTTTTGACGAGGAGGAATCGACTTATTTTTATGAACTTGAAAATGAGTCACCCAGACTTGAAGCCGTGGTAGTTCCCATCACAATTTAGGATCACTTGGCTCATTAAGATAGCTTAAAACTTGTATCAATTTGTATCTGATTTGTCCAAAAGCTATACAATCCTGATACTTTTGGTTTCTTACTTTCCTTTTTTCAGCTGCGTTTCCGTAGCATGCTGATTTTATTTAACCTTTAAAGAAAAAAATTGCTCCAAAGGCCAGTAAAAATTTAATTTTTTGTATTGGTCACTCTGGGACACTTGAACATTTCAATATTTCAACTGAGAAACCTCTCCATCTCTCCGATGCGCCGCACCGCACCAGTAGAGACCGGGCCTGCTGTCACGTGGCTGTTCGTTACGTCATTGTTCGTAATTAGAAACACAGTATTCATGAGGTAATTTCTATACACTAGTTACGTACTCTCGAGGTAATCAACATAATAGACCAAACTCTCCTACATACCTGTCACGTCAGTAGTTTCATTTCGACAATAGTTCAATCATTCTTCAACATAACGAATGACAGTACTGTAGTGACATAAGGGCGAATGATACAACTTTTTTGTACTTTATAGTAACCTCTCCAAAAATCTTTGTCCCAAAAATTAGATTAAGGTCTTTCAATAATAGTTTTATAATATCAGATTTACTTCTAAAGCTTAAAAAATCATTACTGTATGATGATTGTTAATCAACTATGATTGCTATATTGTTGTGACATGTTTAGTCGTTATCAGCGCGAAAGTTACGTTGAAGGCTGATAGTGTTTGAATAGTCCGTTATTTGCGATGACCTTGCCCGTCAAATGCTGCTGATAACTTGAGATATCACCTCTTCTCCCCACTCCTAAATACGGGTATTGCAATTTTAATGATTCCCACAGTTATTAAATATTGGGGGTTTCTCAATTTCAATTTGTTTACTATATTCACCTGAATATCCACCTGTTGCTATATTGAATGTATTTTATCATGTATTTCAAAAATTGATGTACTAACTAAGATATAACAAATAATATAAATAGTATAAAATATAATTTAAATTTTATAAATAACTAAATTGAGTATCGTGAATAAAATTTCATTTTCATATTTATATTTAAGATATTTACACCTTTTATTTATACTACATTTAATATTTAGATTAATATTTTGCGAAAGGCCATGTCATATTGTAGTAGTCCTAAAGAAACTTTCGAAATTATGATGAGTATTTGGAAGTAACTGAATTAACTTTTTTAAACATTCCAAATACAGTATACGCTTACACTGTGTTTTACATGCAATATCAGATGATCGCAGTACACGCGTCTCGGCACTTAATTTTACTATTGAACATTTTATCGGTTTCTGAAGCGTCTCATGTAGCATTGTTCTTAAGTAACTCGGAAACATCCCATGTGCGACGAGTTGGTTCCAAACCTTACGAAATAACCTAACCAAGCCCAGTGAAATCCCCGTTCTCCATAACGCCCCCCTTTATACGTGTTGACGTTAAAGGGGTTTTTATAGCGGTAGCCAACATGTTCACATTTAATGAAATATGCTGTAGGTCATTCAACGAAAATTCCGTAAAGCGCGGTTTTAACACTGATAGCTGCCAAAAACCTTTCAACAACGGAGAATCTGGAATCCGGCGGGCAGACGTACCTTCGATACGACGAAAGTTTTTCGTTGCTTAGAAACGCATATTAGTTCCACAAATTGTCTCAACAAATCAACACAATATAATACAAATACATCATCGATAAATTATTAGTTCAATCGTTCTTCGGCAAACAACCCTATTGTACCAAACCACCAACCTCTAATAAAAAATACAAGAGATGGAGAACAACAATTTGGTATCCAAACCTACAAAAGCACCCTTCTTGAACTTCTACCAAGCGTTCCACCGGTCCTACAAGGGTCCACCCAGGAGGGTAACGGAAATGGCCAAGATGGCGGCGGAGGCGTGGAAAAAGATGAGCATTGAGGATAAGACGCCCTTCAAGGATCTGGCTAAGAAAGCACACGACAATGCGAAGGCCAATAAGGTGCAAGGTACTGTTAAGAGGTTGCAGAGGAGGAGGCTCCAGGGAAAGGAGGTGCAGAACAACAAGGGGCTGAGCAGTAGTGAGCAGAATAAGAAGGAGCAAAACAGCAATGTGCAGAGCACGAATGGCGAGAGCAGGGAGTCGTTGTGGTCGCTGCTCTCCTAGTCACTGAGTGTTGGTCTTGTGTCAGAACACTCAGTGGAAAATGCGTTGTCACTTTACATGTTATCTTTTGTAATCGTACATAAATTAAATTTGAGCCTTAACATTTATTGTTATTTTATGGAATCACCAGGAAAGTTATATTCTACTAAATTATATTTTCGCTGCATTTGTAATCATACAAGTTCTGGAATCGATAATGTTATATTATATTCCAATCACGAAAATGATTCTTTGCTTGTTTCCAAATTTGTTAAAAATTTTCGTTCCACCGTGCGGTGAATTACTCGAACAAAGTGCTTCTGAACTGGGGAATTAATTATGCCATTGGCCAGCTGGAATCTTGATCAATTATGTACCTTTTGGGAGGATATTATTCAACTGCGTAACTACTATTATTCAATAATGATTAATTTCTTTGTTTGCAAAACGTATATTTTTAGCTTTTGGAAATATTTAAAAAAAACTCTAAAATACAACTTTTGTTTATTTTTTTCTAGTACATTTAGGTAGTATTATGTTGCTTTGGAGAAAGGTTCTTAAATTTTAAGGAATTAGTTGTTGTCAATCTGTCATAATGAGTGTGTAGGGGCAGCATGGGGGAGCATCTTAGCGCAAGGTCTGCATTATCCACCCAAGCAGGGCGCTATTGACCCGGTTACATCGTTAATGTGTGTATCGGCCCACTGCCAGTGTTTCGACTAATTATACTAGCGCTTTCTAATTGTTGCTCTTACCTCCACGCAATAGACGGAAATCGGAGGGCTAAAAATATATCCACTACAAAGAGGGTATTACTATTAACTGTCCCATTCCCTTAGATTCATTCATTTTGTTAAAGCAGTTAGGCAGAATAAACTGTCATGGTGACTCCATGCAGTTTCTGGGAACAATGATTGTATTATTCGGTATCTCAGAATAAATTTTATGGCTATACCAAACCATTTTGTGACCTTACCGAACACGCGAAAATTATACAAATGAAAAAGTCAAACGATAATAAACAAGATTTTAATCTGCTGGATCGTGACGGGTTCAACAACTTAACCAGCATATAATTGAACGTGGACACCAAGGTAAATACCGTTTAAATATAATAGTGTTACAGTAGCCAATATAATATCAGAATTTACTTGACTATTATACGGAGAAGTTTTCGGTTTTGTGTTTCCACAATTCATATTTCGTTTCGACACGAATCGGTATATGTTTTTAAAAATTGAAATGGAATATTTATTGTCTTCGTTGTTTTAAATCGTTTTAAAAGCTGCCAAGATTTGAGCTTCCCCTGTCGTAACCATTCATATATTGTATGTTAAAATTAATTGCTTACCAATTTGAAAACCAACTGTATGGATTGTACTTCAGATATTATACAATTATACATTTATTGTGTTTGCGCATATTTTTAACGAGGCAACTAATAATTTAAGTTCTTTTGTAATAGCCGTATTAGTACTACAACTATTTTAAAGGAATGCTGAAAGCTTCAGTTTATTTGAATGGAATCCATTCTTACTAATGTTGTATAACTTTGATTTGAAAATACTCATTAGGCTTTAATTTTAAACTGTCTTAGCAAATTGTTGTTGTTATTTAATTGATCGGCTTTACTTAAGGGACAGAGTTATTAATAATTTGGCTACCATATTGAGTTATTAATAGACTTTTTACCTCCACGCAATAGACGGAAATCGGAGGGCTAAAAATATATCCACTACAAAGAGGGTATTACTATTAACTGTCCCATTCCCTTAGATTCATTCATTTTGTTAAAGCAGTTAGGCAGAATAAACTGTCATGGTGACTCCATGCAGTTTCTGGGAACAATGATTGTATTATTCGGTATCTCAGAATAAATTTTATGGCTATACCAAACCATTTTGTGACCTTACCGAACACGCGAAAATTATACAAATGAAAAAGTCAAACGATAATAAACAAGATTTTAATCTGCTGGATCGTGACGGGTTCAACAACTTAACCAGCATATAATTGAACGTGGACACCAAGGTAAATACCGTTTAAATATAATAGTGTTACAGTAGCCAATATAATATCAGAATTTACTTGACTATTATACGGAGAAGTTTTCGGTTTTGTGTTTCCACAATTCATATTTCGTTTCGACACGAATCGGTATATGTTTTAAAAAATTGAAATGGAATATTTATTGTCTTCGTTGTTTTAAATCGTTTTAAAAGCTGCCAAGATTTGAGCTTCCCCTGTCGTAACCATTCATATATTGTATGTTAAAATTAATTGCTTACCAATTTCCCCCTTCTGCTTTTGTGCAATTTGAAAACCAACTGTATGGATTGTACTTCAGATATTATACAATTATACATTTATTGTGTTTGCGCATATTTTTAACGAGGCAACTAATAATTTAAGTTCTTTTGTAATAGCCGTATTAGTACTACAACTATTTTAAAGGAATGCTGAAAGCTTCAGTTTATTTGAGTGGAATCCATTATTACTAATGTTGTATAACTTTGATTTGAAAATACTCATTAGGCTTTAATTTAAACTGTCTATTAGCAAATTGTTGTTGTTCTTTAATTGATCGGCTTTACTTAAGGGACAGAGTTATTAATAATTTGGCTACCATATTGAGTTATTAATAGACTTTTCAGCCCATGATGTAAGGTAATGTTGTACTTGTAAAAACAAACCAACCGATTGTATTGATTTACTGAATTATTAAATATTTTTTGTAACATAATATTTGAAGAATTGTAAATTTAATCATCCTCACCTGTCTTTTTCGCTTAACAACCGAGTATTTTTAATTATTTTTTACTCGTCATTGGTAGATGTAAAAATTATGTGACAGGTTAACACGCGTACGTGGGTGCGTGAACAATAGCCGATAAACACGGTTAACAAGACGAGTGTCCAGCTGGCGGGCCGAATCAGAGCGATTACCACGTAAACACCTAACAGCCGCCTACTTACTGGACGGCGACCGCGCATGCGTGCGCCACGCGCATGCGCATATCGCAGCTATTGCCTTCACGTTTTAGGATAAATGGAAAAATTATGATAGTGGTGCAGACCTGGAACATAGTTGTGAAACCGAATGGAATAAATTAGTGATATGATTGGCAACTGTATAAACCCTGGTCTTGCGTCGATATGTAGTTAGATACGTAATTAATTCATAGCCTAATTGAGGGAAGAATGTGTTATTAAAAAATAACAGGCTGTTTAGTAAAATCATGGTAACTGACACCTGGTCGTTATTTTATATGCAATTTTGACTTATCTTATAGAAAATGTACAATAGTGCTGGGTGCAGGATGATAAGGGCAGGGAGATAAGCGTTTTAGAACCCCGTGATCATTTTCATTTAGGCTACTTATGAATTTCCATGTTAACCTTTGTGTGTTGTGCAACATGCATCTGTATATTGCGCTTCAACATGCTCAACACGCGCGGCTACAATTACGGAATGAAGTTGACCTTACAAGTTTCCAGGGTTAGTTTGTGAGCATCTTACATCATATTATATATCCATTTTGAAATACTTGGCACCGTCGTCGTCAATGTCTTGTGAGCCGGTATATAGCCTAATATAAATTTAATTTCCATGGTGCATATTAAAAATAGTAAACATGGTACAAAATATTCCGTGCTTTTAATTTAGACATTTAGTATTTTTTATCCCTTTTTTAAAGTACAGCAGTATGATATGGCTACGAATAAAAGTTATAAATACATGTAAAAATGTTCAATAACCCCCTGAACTGGTATAAACTGAATATATCTGAACTTAACTGGTTATAATAATGTTACACAACGCTCAAAACATAACGAAATACTACCACATCGAAACAAGAATCAATCCAATACTGCGATAAGTTCAACGACATCACTACATCAGTGATGTGGCAATACTGTAACACCACTCCCTCCCTACGTTAGTTTAATTATGTGTGAACATGAATGTATCAACATTACAGTCAATTCACCAAACTACATCGCAATCCGTAGAGTAAAGAAACGTTTATATTTTACATTTTCGAGATGAATTGGCCTACTTAGATATGATAAGATTAGTTGAAGTTCGCCTTAATATAAGAACCAGCCATTAAAAACTTACAATCTTACAAAGCACGGCCAGAAATAGTGGGAATAAAAATACTGCTTATGGAATGAAACTAGTGTTTTGTCAGCTATGCCATTATTTCGTACTTCCTAAGACTGAAGCTATGAAGATAAGTATTATGAATAATTATATATAATTTCAATGAAATCTTGTACACTTTACTAAACAATAAACTGTAGGTCCTCTAGAAATGACATTGACCTGCATCTGTGACTAACCGAATCTGCTAGCATCAGTCTGAAGCCTTTGTTTATCGTAATCAATAATTATTCTTTACTACATTTTCAAGCATAGCTTTGCCCTCTTTTAAATACTACAATGTACGTTATTTAAAACTAAAATTTAATAGATACTTTACTTTATACTTTATCGTTTTAAATAAAACGGCAACCTATTCCATTCGAATATACCATCTTGTAGAAATAGTCTTACTTCTTTTAAAAATGTAAAAATAGGATCAAAGTGAGAAATTAAATTAATGTGAACAATTACACTTATTTACTCTCACTTATTTAGTTAGTCAGTTACTGAAATGGCGACCTTAAAATGCCCAGGTAGGTATTTCAAGACAAGTATGAATGAGAAAATGAGTGTAAGATGATCGTGGCGCGATCTTGTAGTCTTGTTACTGACCAAGGCTGACATGTTCCATAGACAGAACTGTTAATTAATAGCCATACAGTCAATAGCATATATAAGGGACCTACAGTTTAAAGTGGAGTCACATAACATGTATATGGTCAGAATGATTTTTTTAAATAATGAAATACATAAGTTTCGTTATAGTTTTGTCATTCTTTACGGGTCCAGGAGCGAATAAACAATGACGTTCCCTGCTGCTAATTTTTCAATTTCACATGAGCTCTTTACTTTTGACAGTAAACCCAAAACCGCTATATGCACGTTTGGCGAACTGTCAACTTTCATTTTGATTCTATAGTCTACACGTTCAGTCTTGTGCTGGGTAGTGACTAGTGGACCTAGTATAGTCGCGCTCAAGTCTGAGTATTCCCGTCACCTTCCTTCGTGTTGTCCCTCATCACCTTATTTACAGCCGTAATAATTCTTTACCCGTGACTTCTACAGCATCGCACAGCGACGCTCACAGGTTTTATCTTCCCCTCACTAATGTTGCCAGGATAAAAGTATCATAAATATTAAATAACGATAGCAAATTAATTAAATGACCAAGTATTGTTTGTGCTAGGCAAACTTTTTATCTGTTGGTTACATTACATATAGGCCTACTCTTAATATCAGATTCGACGCTGTTTGTAATTTATATTTAAAATAAAATATATTTTCATTTGTGCTTACACAAAAAATACAAACAGTATAATTTGACATCAGTAAGTAGACAAAAGAAAAAATGCATTAAACATATTAATACAGTATTTTTTTAGGCTGTTCAATGGCAGGGGCCTACAAACATTCTCCTTGTTTTAACAATCTTCTAATTTCCTTATTTCTTTATGATTTCCTTAGCTGTAGTTTTGAGTTTCTTTTCGAGTAAATTTGTAATAAATTTACCAAAGTTTTGATTAAAATGTTTTGGTTTCAAAATTTCATTTCGGGACTTATACACACTTATGTTAAAATCCCCGCGCAAAGCCTGCTTGGCACGTCCTCATGTAACATATTGTACAGCATATTTTGGACAGAATGGTTTATTTATGATATGTTCCATTTGTAAGAATGGGGAACGAAGGCCACTGACAGTCTACTTAATTTGAAAAGTCAAAACCAATCCAGATCCTGGCTCGGGCCTCCTCCAAGCCAACTAAACACCAAGTCTACCGGGCAAGCCAAGGTTTGCTCTACAGTATAAGCACAATACTCGCCTTACTTACTCCCTAGGTGTTCTGGCTCAGCCGGGAGCCAACCCCCCGGAAGAGACAATACGAAACCAAGTTAACAGGGAAGCCAAAGGCATGTTATTACAGTGACAGCTTCTTTATAACCCTCTGGCTGGTTCAGGAACCAGCCAGAGGGCCGACCAGGAGTTTATAGATGTGTCAAACATTTGCCGTGGGAGAGAAGCAGGTGGAACCACGACATTCGTGACAACAGAAAACAAATTTGGGACCTAGTTAAAATAGACACACGAACAAGTTTGGAATTACATCCCGTTCTTTTTTCTCTCAGATATTCTTTACGACGCTGTAAAAAGTCCGGTGTCGTGCTCAGATGAAAGGACGCCCGCGCGGAACAGATGTGTCGGTCTGTGTTATTTGGGGCTGCGGGGCGGAAGTTCCTGCCCGTATGCCGTATTGCCGCACGTGACGAGTGACTGCGACCAGCCGGCCACCACGTCGTGTCTCTTTATACACACATATACATTACACCGGCAATCTCTATACAAATATCCATGTATTTACATGTTTAAATTTGACTTTTAGTATTTATCAATCTAATACTACATATTTCGTGCGAAACGACAATACCGCCAAGTAGTGTGATACAACTCGTTTACCGTACTGTATTTCACCACACTACTGTTTTCAATAGTTCTTACTTATGTACACAATAATATTTATTATGTATCATTAACTGAAAATGTTTACCAGTCTGAATGTGCGTTCTTTTACCTGGATTATTTTAAACTATAATGCGGTTTTTATGATTATTCTTTTTAGGACTATCTAACTTAGCGAACTTAGCGTTTACTGTATGTCTTTTTGTGTATGACGGTCACCTGTTAGTTGGAAATGTTTTAACTATGGACTTCTTCTACCAGAGGATATCCATTTGAGCTTGAACATCAGAAGCGATTTACATAATTCTGGAACTTAAATAGATATTTATATAGATATGAAGGTCTTTCTCTTTGTATGATATGTAATATTAGGAATGGTTTTAGATTGCGCATACATAATATGTATGTGCAATCTGAAACAATATATACGCTATTTTATAATAAAATATAGCATTTTGTTAATAAACTAAAGTTAAAATATTGTATAATCCCAGGCAATTACAACCATCCGTGGCAGCAAAAGATATCAACATTTCACACAATGATATACAGACTCGTCAACATCCCCAACCTTGCTATTAATAATGGATAGAAACCTAACCTGATCGATAACCTGGTGAAGGAGAAACTAAAAATGTTTAAAGAAAAGGAACAGCAGCATGTAAACCAACACCAGGAAAACAAACAAAATTCAACATACATGTGCTTACCATACAACACTTTAACAGAGCAATACTTAAAACATTTGATAAAACAAACTACAGAATAAGCTTCAAAACAAGAAATAATGTCCTTGATCTCATCATTGAATAGACAAACAGAACCACTCACACTACTATAATAATTATGACAAATCAGGAATTTACCAAATATACTGCCCACAATGTGGCATGTTTTATATTGGACAAACCGGCCGAACAAAACCAGATACAAGGAACATTTACAAGCTTTTAATTAAAAAAACTACACAAGCATTAAAGTTTTTATATATAATGTGATTTTTATTAACACTGATATGATAATTAAAACTTATATTTATGTGAAGTACAAACTTTTGACATAATATGTGTAAATTTACTTCACAAACATAAACTAAAAGATATATGTGATATTTTACTGTTAAACAACTCGTTGACTTTCCCAGTTTTCCGAAAGTTAAATTTTGACAAATCTTTAGACAAAAATCTATAAATCTTGAGAACCAATATTGAGAGTTCATATTTTCACCATAGGTTAAGTTAAGTATATTTGTTCACTCAATTTTTAGGCAGAATTAGATTTTAGGTTAATATGTTGTTTAGAAACTTAATTTTATGTGTATGCTTGTTTTTTATAACAATTGAAGTGTATTGTAGGATTAGGGTGTATTTGAAAACCACTAATGCTACTATAATAAATCTACCGAAATATTTTAATTAGATCATTAAGTTCAAGATGAGACCATGAGCAGTGCTCTATGTGGACTAGTTTATTAGATAAATCGCTTTGAAATATGGTCTGAAAAATGTTTAAAAAAATCTATTTTTATTATCTGTGACCTCTATGTTACAATTTTTAGCCATTTCATGTTTTATATTTTTTAGCCTACTACACACTAGAAATAATTGTCAAACCATTTTTATTTTGAATAAAAAAAATTATTTTTTCTGTGGTGAATACCCTTTGGTTAGATATTTATTAGAATATATTCAGTTCAATCACACAGTTGATACACGTATTAAATTATACTTTGTCAGACGTTTTTCTGTGCAATGCAAACACTGTTCGTGAGGATCGTGGCTGAAAAGTCTACAGTAATATGTGATATTTTACTGTTAAACAACTCGTTGACTTTCCCAGTTTTCCGAAAGTTAAATTTTGACAAATCTTTAGACAAAAATCTATAAATCTTGAGAACCAATATTGAGAGTTTTCACCATAGGTTAAGTTAAGTATATTTGTTCACTCAATTTTTAGGCAGAATTAGATTTTAGGTTAATATGTTGTTTAGAAACTTAATTTTATGTGTATGCTTGTTTTTTATAACAATTGAAGTGTATTGTAGGATTAGGGTGTATTTGAAAACCACTAATGCTACTATAATAAATCTACCGAAATATTTTAATTAGATCATTAAGTTCAAGATGAGACCATGAGCAGTGCTCTATGTGGACTAGTTTATTAGATAAATCGCTTTGAAATATGGTCTGAAAAATGTTTAAAAAAATCTATTTTTATTATCTGTGACCTCTATGTTACAATTTTTAGCCATTTCATGTTTTATATTTTTTAGCCTACTACACACTAGAAATAATTGTCAAACCATTTTTATTTTGAATAAAAAAAATTATTTTTTCTGTGGTGAATACCCTTTGGTTAGATATTTATTAGAATATATTCAGTTCAATCACACAGTTGATACACGTATTAAATTATACTTTGTCAGACGTTTTTCTGTGCAATGCAAACACTGTTCGTGAGGATCGTGGCTGAAAAGTCTAAACCGGGAAGCAATATGAATCAAGCTTGCAAACGTTAATTTTCTTACAAATTTGGTGTATGATCGTCAGACGAGTATGCTACTGCGCTATGACGAGCGGTGGTTTCTTTTCCTCTGTTCGCATCCTAAGCCTCGGTTTATGTTAATACCCACCTACCTGTTCCTTGACTGTCAGCCCGCATTTTCATATTAGTTACTGGATGTATTTAGTTAGGGATACGATATTTGTTTGTCGTTTGGATCGATATAATAGTTCTAGAGGACTATATTTCTTAAAAAAAAACAGTACATTACATTTGAGCACATTTTAGACTAGACTAGACTATCATTTTATTAGTAAGCACGGTTGTTGATATACTAATAATAGGTCTAGACAGTAGTAATGTATTAATCTATTTTTTGTGTATGTCTATTTTTTTGTTTTTGTAAATAAAATCGCCATTTGTTCGTAATGCATGAGTACAATGAACTTTTGTTTTCTTCTCGTTAAATAAATTAAAGTGATGTGATGTTATCAGTGTAGCTGTGTTGTTATCATTGACGAATTCCAGTTAGTTAAAAATCAATAGTTCACATTGTATGTGCTGTTAGTACTGGCAGCAAAGTCAAGTATATCAAGTCTCTTTCTCCTGTGTGAGACGCAAGTGCTCAGGTTGAAGACAATGCATCTCTGCAACTTGAACAATCAAATGCGAGTGATGCTTGTGACGGTAGTTGTAGTTTTCTTATCAGGGCGACCTCCCGCTGTGTTGGCGCGGGGCCAGCCGCCGTCTGCGTTATCGCTGCTGCAATTATTATGGATGTTATATCACCAGATATCTCTGCCTACGTGGGCTTAAAATAAAACAAATCATCAACCGAAGTTTTTATTTCCTATTTTCTATTTTACTCTAATAATTTCTCCAACCTAACTTCAGGGGGGATGACACTTTTACCCCATGGAAAAGTCCGCTTCGACGCTACGAAATGAAATTGCCAAGATCGGGGAAACGAGCGTTGCAGAAGTTGCACTTTAGATCGCATTCATTAACTATGTTTGTATTGTGCGGTAAAAGGGATTTGATAGAAGACGAAAAATTGTACTCATGCTGGTATGTTTCAATCATAAATTAGAGGTAGGACAGTAACATACTGGCAGTAGTAGAATATTCTAACCACTGTCGAATATTGTTTACTGACATTAATGAGTTTAAAATTCATGAACTCCGCAGCCTTGTTATATGCTAGCAGCGATGGAAGCCCGGATCCTTAAAAGCCGTGTTTACATTTTTTATCGTTTACAAAAAGAGTGTTAATTGCGTAGGTTCCTCGATCATAAGCTCTCCCTTCAACATTAATAAAGCAAACAATTTACTCTGAAAGTAGTGCATTTGTCGATTTCAAACTATAAAAAGTTCATTTAAGAAGTAGGATGATGTGTCTGTGAATTATTACTCTAGCTAGGATTAGGGAACCGCCTGTATTACACTGATCGTTCGTTTCAAATGAAATTACTTAATTTTAAATTTTATTGTTCGGTTAAGGTTGTAAACTTAAACTCAACATTTTCTTGAGTTTTGAAATTCCGCGTGTAAAAGTAAAAGTACACCTCTCCTCGCAATCACGATTGCTTCGACAAGTGTGGAGGTTGCACAATATTGAGGTTTCGTCCGAGAATGGCCGTCCCGCTCACAATCATACGAGTAGGCCTACTCGTATCTGATACATGACACTTTCCAAACAACCGATTCCCTTGATTGAATTGTGGCTTGGGTCATCTGTTAAGTATTCTGATTCATCACAGCCCGATGGTAACTTTCCTTTTGACTATGCAGTTGACAATGTTTCCCGCGAAGCAACCGGAATGTGTAATGTTTGTTGATCATCTGAATGACACTGCAAGTTTATATATGAGTGCACATACAGCAGAATGAGTCAACGTAAGTTCTTCGAAATGGTGTATTCATTGTTATAGACACCGTCAGTTCAATCTAAATTATGGAATATCTAAGAGGTAGTTTTCTTGCGGACATGTTATTAAAATATTTAGAATCGTTGATAGGTTTTTGCCACATAGATTCTGCAAAAGAAATAAAATTCTAATTATCTCTTTATAGATGGTACTTTTCAGTGGTAATTTTGAACTTAAACGTTTGTGTAACCTTCTGGTCAAGGTAATGAAGGTATAATAAATTGGTCCGCACTATGTTCATCCGCAAAGACCGTCCTCATAATTAGACAAGTTAGTAATTATAGCCTGTGGTTCGAATTCCACGTTAAACTGTAGGACCTTTGTATACCATTGGTTGTTGGGCTACTGAATAACAATACTATCTAAAGAATATGTCAGGAATGTTATCTTACAGTCATTTATCATTCACACTTGGTTTAAAATACCTACCTGGGTAGGTCGTTATTTCAGAAAAGCTAAGGTATAGTATCAGAACCTGGGTTCGACCAGCCGCCCCGCTGTCTGCTAGTTGTGTCTCCTCGACCTTGCCGCTGTAGCTACCGTGTACCGTGTCTGTTCCCGTCTCGCCATGTCAGGATCTTTTACCTCCGGGTTTGGTAGCGGTCTCGAAGGTTACCTTTGTATTGACAGGTTGCCCAACGCCACACACCGTTTATCATTACATTGCCGCAAGTGAGTCATCAGTTGCGAAACCTGTCTCTCTTATCTGTTTGTATGTTTGGTTTTATTAACCGCCGTGTTTTTGTTTCAGGTGGGATCATTGGAGATAGTGACACGTGTGGTAACGTTGTGACATTCTACTTGTTTAGATAGTGCTTGGGTATTATAGGGAGTGGATGTCTTGAATTACCTACAGTAAATTGTGTACAGAACCTTCTTTTATTACTATCCTAAAGAGCTATGTTAATTCACATGATCATTTGTACATACACACATTCAATTTTATAGAGAGAGGTGAGTCATCTCGTTACCTTTACCCACGAGCCGCCACAGCTGAAATACCCCCATTGCAACGAACTTGCATACTATTATAAGTAAATTAATATTGGTTTAAGAATTACTTGTGATGTTATAAACTATGCTTGATCATGGGTTAGATAAGGAAATCATATTAATTTACCTATTATGACAATGAAGCTGTAAAGGTTCCTATTTTGCGTCAAGATTAAATCACGCATACTTCAGGTCCGGCTAAATAAATCAGCCTGCCTTCGTCAATACAAACGATCCTGCTACAGTCACAATCCTGCATGTTTCTTATATGTAATGTTGTGCAGTAGTAGGCTACTAGGTAAGAAACTACACCTGAGCAGCTTGGTCAATAGAAAACATTTACATTTTCATATTTCATGTTTAGCCACAGTCAGAATTTAATATTTACAATATTTTGTATTTCAACTCAACTTTCTCAACATCCGTCTACTTCTTAGTTAGTAAGAATATACTTTTATTCAATATCTGTCAATAATGTACGAATGTACTGCAGGAGTCGATATCCATCGGTCGTAGTCGCAGTATATTATGACACGCGATGTCACAACAGTATCGTGGGCGAGACTTGGGATAGTTTGAATAGTTCAAGACTCGTCCAGTAGGTTGGCACACCTCGCGACGTCACCGTCAGCTGATGGAATAATCAGCTGTTTTAGTGCTCTCAAAGATATGCAAATGCTGCATCGGTTCTCGGTAAACGATGACCGGTGGACTCCTTGAAGTGACCGATCGGGGACCGGCTCTTGAGCAAAGAATCGATTAACGTCTCGTCTCGGTGGTAGGGAATTTATTTCCTTTTTACGATCTGGCCCTATCGATTTGGAAAAGATATCGAAATTTAATTTACCGGTCGTTGGTTGTGTAATGATGTTGCGTATGTTCAGAGATGCGTATGTACCTCGAAATTTACTGTCATCGTTTAACGTGAAGAATGTCACTCGATTGTATAAGCTTAAAATAAAACACACGGACACCTGTAGATTTGTCAGAATGTTTTTTTACAGTTTGTGAAAGGGCATTCTTGCTAACAAATAGAGTAGGTTAATTGAATCACAGGCGATGGAAATTATATTTATAGAACTTTCCAGAATCTGGTTTATTGAATGTAGAATTTGGCGATAACCAAATACTGTTAAACTTGAGAACTGTGATGTACTTTTTAATTTGATAGTTCCAGGAGGGGAAACAAGGTAGATTTTATCGTAATATTGCTAAGTAAACGTTTCTCTGAGCGATGTTCCGGACCTCACATTTCCAGTTGTCCACCCCAACGACACAGGGATCAACATCAGTATGCCACGCGCTGATGCAAGGCTCAGGAAGTTGATGTCTTCAATAGAGATTACCTGCCATTATCATTTCCCAGCGTCACGTGACCCACTGCCATTTATTTATAACTTCCTCCCCCTTGTGCCCCGCGGCTTTTACCTTTTCATTTGACGGTAGTCAAATGGGTTGTTTAATTCACAGTGGCAATGTATTAGAGGGATACAGACCTATGTGAGTGGACAAAAGTGTCTTAAATCTTGCTTACTGGGTAATTATATGTCTTGCTTGGCATGTTCTAATTATTATTAGATAAAACTATTTTATTTTATAAGAAAATTAAAATGGTCATCGAGTAGCTCATTCTTACTCCCTGGTAAGGGACGCGTGCTCCGAAGCAATGTTTTAGTTAACATGTTTGACCCGAAATATCTGGGTTTCTGGAGTATATGCAAATGTAATGCATGCAAGATACATCGCTCAACGTCTCATAATGCCGTAACACACGCAACAGGAAATTATTGGTTTGTATTTGATAACCGCCTCAATCTTAAACAAACTATGGGATGTACGGGTGATGAAAAGACCTCCACCCTCTTTCACTTTTATTCATTAATGTTAACTGTTTCCTATCGCTAATGATTAACACAACTTTTGATTTAATCCTTTTGAGTATTTGATCATTTCCCGTACCCTACATAAATCACACTGAATGAGAAAAGTGATTTTTTCTTCCGAAATTTTTGGTACCTCCCATCTAATTGTTATTTTAAAAGAAGATAGCCCAATTAATGTTAATAAAGATAAACTACATAGTGTAATTGAGGAAGTGACTGTCTAGAGTGAGTCGGAGGAGGAAATTGTTCTGTTCAACACTTGCTTGTGTCACGGAAAGATACAGAACATGTTTCGGAAGACATCAAGACAATTAATTTTCTGTAAATAAAGAGCTATAAATATAAAATAACAGATTCCACTTTTTTAGCGAATAAGATACATCGCTCAACGTCTCATAATGCCGTAACACACGCAACAGGAAATTATTGGTTTGTATTTGATAACCGCCTCAATCTTAAACAAACTATGGGATGTACGGGTGATGAAAAGACCTCCACCCTCTTTAAATTTTATTCATTAATGTTAACTGTTTCCTATCGCTAATGATTAACACAATTTTTGATTTAATCCTTTTGAGTATGTGATCATTTCCCGTACCCTACATAAATCACACTGAATGAGAAAAGTTATTTTTTCTTCCGAAAGTTCTAGTACCTCCCATCTAATTGTTATTTTAAAAGAAGATAGCCCAATTAATGTTAATAGAGATAAACTACATAGTGTAATTGAGGAAGTGACTGTCTAGAGTGAGTCGGAGGAGGAAATTGTTCTGTTCAACACTTGCTTGTGTCACGGTAAGATACAGAACATGTTTCGGAAGACATCAAGACAATTAATTTTCTGTAAATAAAGAGCTATAAATATAAAATAACAGATTCCACTTTTTTAGCGAATTTCCCATAGGGAAGAAGCATTACCGTAGGTCTCATGGTGAAACTTAAGCCCGGGACCATGTTATTTTTTCTTCTTTAGGTGCCCAGAGTCCAAAAACAATTGTCGTTAAAATATATATATATATATGTGTGTGTGTGTGTGTGTGTGTGTGTGTGTGTGTGTGTGTGTGTGTGTGTGTGTGTGTGTGTGTGTGTGTGTGTGTGTCTGTGAACACGATAACTCTCGTAAAAATGGTCCAATCAAGACCAAATTTGGTAGAGACGTTTATTCCTACAAGTGCTCGGACGAGTTCGTAAACCAGACATATCGGTCAATGGTAATGGGTAGTTTGGGGGGGGTTTTGTACCCCAAAATGGGAGTTTTTGCGTTTTTCACATGTAATTTAAAAAATTTCTAATTTTATATTTCACCATTAGAATCAGCTTAAAAAACTACACAATTTAATTCCTTAAAGTTTTACTCTATCTCTAACGGTTACAGAGATATTAAAAAATCTAAACACAGTACGTTGTATTTTGGGGCTCCAATACCCACCCATTGTTGATACCCACCCATTTATGCTTAAAAATCATAGTTTATGTGTTTATCATGGCAGCAAACCTGCATACTCTTTTCCTATAATAATCATACAGGGAATAGGCAAACTCCTTTATTTATGGACAGATGTTGATGAAAGTTGGTATAAATGTTAAGATAAAAATTATTTATGGTAGAAATGCCTAATTTCAGTGTTCCTCACAGCAGCAAACCTGCACACTCTTTGCCATGTTAATCTTATGGAGAATAGGCAAATAATTCTCATGTTTATGGACAGATTTTTTTAAAACTTGTCATATATTATTTTTATATTATTGATTTGGAAATTCGCTGAGTACGCAGGTCTGCTGCGACGGCGGTATTTGCTTATTATATCATTGTAAAATTTTACCTCATTGCGAAATTGCAGGTGATCTTGGAGACATCGAGTCTCGTACAATGGTTTATCTCATTCCCTCCAGAAATTGATGAATAAGAATTAAGTACACATCGAAAAGAGACTTGGAACACAAACTAATCTTCAATTCTCAGCTATTCGTAAAAATCACTGAGAGAATCGTAATTTGGTCGTAAAAGAGTATGAGTTATGGATTCTGTTCTATTAAAAGTTGTTGAGAACAAAATAGGTTTGTTAATTATTAATTATTAAATGTCTTAAAAGTCTTATTGAAGAACTGGATGATGTTGAGGATTTACTTACTTAAAAAAGTATAGATTTTCACTTTTATTTATGTACCTATTTATCCATTAATGTAAGAAGATTTCTTTTTAAATGCACAAGTAACCAAAGGCATCATCAATCATCAATCTTTGTAACATTTAATTTATGCACATCAACGTGAACTGAACGTAATCGGAGCAATGGTGGTTCTCGGGTTATCGTATTAGATCTATGACTGACTTTGACTGTCGAGCCCCTCAGGTTCTCCCGCCTACTAAAATAGTGTTCAATAAACCTTTAGAACAGTATATTTCTGTGGTTCTAATCTTGTGTCAAACGTTTTAGACGGACGAAGCAAAGAGCTCTCTCATTTATTCCCTGGGATGGATTCACCAAACTGGTCTCTTGTCAGCGTTATTTAGTGTACTTTTACCAATATTTTATACCTTTTCAACGTATGGTTTAATCATAAGCTAAAGGGGATACGCCACCATCCCTGGACAATTTTTTCAATCTTTTCTAAACTTTGTTTGTGATGCATTTGTTGTGATGCAATTCCTTCTTATTATAAAATATATAAATCGCTGTGATTCGCACTGCAAACAGGACTATCTCGTGATTATACCTGGTGCAGGTATAAACGTGATTATCTCAAAACTAAGTTTTCAGGTTTTTAGTGTACAACAGTTTAAATAGGTCCATAAGCACTGCAGTTATTATTTTTCAATTTTCACGAGGTCTTCCTGATATAGTAATAAAGGGTTATGTGTATAGTCAACACAGTATCGCCATATTTACTAACAAGTTCCAGTATTAAAATAAAATTATAACATTTTTCAATCATTTTTTATATTGCGAATAATAAGTCCTCTAAAATTGATATTTTTTACCATGATACACAGAAAGTTGCATAATTCACTCTAAAACAGTAAATATATATATATATATATATATATATATATATATATATATATATATATTTGGTTTGAAAAGTATGTTTTTAAAACATGTCGAAAATGAAGTAATTACTTTTAAACCACTTCATTTTTTTGGAATAAATCTTTTAACTTAATGAAGTATAAACTTAATAAACTAATTAAGATGTGAAAACCCTAAAATATAAACAAGATTTGATATAGCGGCGTATCCCCTAAAGAAGCACTATAGCCCACGATCGATTGTAATTGATTAGTTAAGGAGTGAGTGAGTCCGTGTGAGGGTGACCCACCCATCAGGCTCCGGGGCTCGCCGCGAGGAACAATAGGCAATACGGACAATTGACTTTAGACGGTAGGCCCTACCGGTAGTGAATATTCCGCTATGAATATGTATACTGTCGGGTTGGCAAACGCCGCTCGTTAGTGCGTTTTGCAAACCGTTGCGATATGTCGACAGTCGTAACTTGTCACAAAGTGGGCATACTTGCGCTGTTTGGCAATACATTATACAGTAACGCGATTCGTAACTATAGTTCTATCGACTTTGGAATTTTATTCCAAATTTATTTCGAGATCCATGTGATTTTAATCAAAGATTCAAGATGTGGGATATCGGCTTCCCATCCTATTGTATGTTTTACATCCACTCGGTTGGTATGAACGTATAATATAATAAACTGCAGGATTTTACAGGTACATTTTCAGGTGTAATATGTTACATCCAACCTAGATGGTATTTTTGTAGTAACTGTACAACATGAGAGGCAAAGGTTCATTTTAGTTCCACATTTTACACCCGCCGAGTGAAAGTTCAAAGCTCATTTCCATTCCTTACAATAGCATGGGAAATTTTCTTCCACCGTACCGTGTTGTTGTTAGGAATAGTTGTGCTATATGTGTACACTACACACCAAGTCTGCCCTAGTTGAGAACAGCCGGCGTCCGGTGCGGAATGGCTTGACCTTTGTCGCTTCAAATGTTAAACGTCGCCAGGTCGCGCCATTAGCGGCTCAGACTGTCACGCCGCCTTCGGCACGAATTTTGGAAATGGTTTTGTTTCCGTTAATCATTATTGAGTTTAACAAAATATATTTATCATTGTATGTCTGTCTAAAATACTGATATTGAGTTTTAATATAAGTTATACCATCTTTTTACTATGTAATTCTGTGGAAAATAATATTTTTCCCAATTAGGCTAATTATTTAACATTCAGGGACTCTTCGAAGATTGTATGGCAAGCTTAGTTTTATGCATATACGTAAACTATTGCGAAAATGGCGTTAACTGTTAAAAAACGTTCTTCCTCATAAACAGAATAACATATCGGATGATATACGTTCATTTAATCATCCCGAAAGAAAAGTTTTATCGGATGTGTGATTAAAATAAGAAATGTTCTCTGTAGACGTAGCCAGCCAGGTACAGGAGGTGAGGCTGTGTGAGCGGCTGAGCGGCGGCAGCCTGTGGTGTGTGGTGTGTGAAGTGTGCGCGCGGTGTGATTGTGAAGGGTGGGCGGCCGACGGCCACCTTCCACCTTCCCACGTCTCCGTCTCCCCCACACTGTCAGCTGTTACTGTTGTTGCCTTCACTACTTCTGACACCTGTTACACACACATGTCATGTTGGTATCACTACACTAATTAATGAACTAAAAAACCTGATACTATTCCGGTTCGAGTTCATTTTCCTCTCTAAAAATGAAAACTATAAAATTTGTTACTAAATAAAAAATAGGTCACCTCTAGAGGCCGTGTCGATCTACTCCAAACGCGCTCGTGTAGGCCTAAAACAACGTTTCGAATAATAATGATTTATAGTGTAGATGCGTGGTAAATTGGGTAAACAGGGTAAACAATTTACCCGTGCTGGCAAGTTACGTTATAAAATTAAACTAGGCGGGAATCGACGAAAAAGTTGGTTAATATAAACATGTAGGCCGAACTCAAATATTTTATTGAAACGAGATACTTCTACTGGAGTAATTTTGCGATAGTTAGATAGGTACTGGTTATATTAGATTATTGAAACGACGACCATACTACAAGGTAGGTATTTTCAACCAAGTATGAATGAGAATTGAGTGTAACATGATTGTGGCGCGATCTTGTAGTCTTGTTACTGGACTAAGGCTGACATCTTCCTTAGACAGGACTGTTAATTAATAGCCCAACAGCCGATAACAACTAAGGGACCTACAGTTTAACGTGGAATCCGAACCGCCGCCTCTGAATTACGAATTGGCCTAATTATGCGGATGGTCTTTGCGCGGATGGATAATGCGGATGGATTAATGCAGTATTCAATAGTGCGGACGTTAATCCACACAAGGGAACACTACACCCACCGACCATCGCTCACAACTATCCACAATACCTCCAAGTATCTGGATTACAGGACGTCGCCACCGTCCCTGTCAGTTGTCGTTGATCATTGGCCTCTTAGCACCCCGTGACACGCAAGGCGGGGATTCCTTCGATTAGATTTTTTGTTACATATCTATTGCAGGATTGTTTATTTTGTCTTTTATAAAAAACGTAGTCTATACATTAAACCTTAACTAAAACCTAATGTAAAACAGTTTCATACTCAATACCTGTATTAAGCTTCTTACTTGTTGCAAAAAATCATTACATGACCTTAACTAGTATGTCCTGATTCTAATCAAGTTTTGTAACACGGTGTCATGCAAGGCGGGGAATCCTTCAATTAATAAACTTCAATTTTTTTAAATAGGTGGGATTTATGAAATAAAATTACACCAACAACATTTACAGCACTAATTTATTACACTTATTGATTTCACAACTCATTATTGACATATTTCAAAAGTACTAAGGTACTTTGAAGTCACACGGTGACACATAAAGGCGGAGAAATCCCCGCCTTTACGCGCCTTTTCACGCCTTTTCACTCAGAAAAAGCGCGATACATTTCGATTGACAGTTAATAGACGACTGAATAAGTTACAAGGTCGCGCGGCTATGGATGGGGGAAGATGTCACTGACACACACATACCTGGTTTGCGCAGCATAAAAATAAATACACAAAAGCAGCGAGAGCGGGAGATTCCCCGCCACGCTTGTCACGGGGTGTTAGTTTTGAAAGCCTATTATGACAAAGATAGATGTCATAAACATTGATTACATTAATCACACTCACCTTTATCCACATTGTTTGGGTCGGGGTCCCAAATGTCAGAATAAGTACAATTCTTTTACCCTCTGTCTAATCCCGTTAACCCTACCGCGTATTTTTCATATAGATAATGTGTTCAAAAACAGGATTCGTCATAACCGTTTGCAAAGATCTCTTTACAATGTGCATAGGTGGATTTGGGTGCGGGCTATTACATTGTTAAAGAAAACAACCCAATTATACAATAGTTATGCAATGATATTACTTTCATGTAAGTAAGCCATAAACGCTTAACATTGTGGGATTTTGAGTTAATTAAAGTGATGTTTATTTTCTTGCGTTGTTGTCCTCGGCATGAAGGCCTAGGCGGCCACGAGGTGCCCGGGGTGCGGGTTTCGACACAGCCGGGGAACGTGTCATTTGGCGAGTGAGTGTAAATCGGTAATGTGGCCACTCCTGGTCTCCTGGCTGATTGAATGTTGTGGCTCTAGGAGTGCTTATCCTTGGCGATACCTCACCTCACACACCGCTTACTTTATCTCCATATCTACCTCGTAACGTTTTAGGCTGTCGCGGGTCCCCCGAAAGTTTGTTCATCGGCCCCCACCCACATAATAGGCTACTTTTAAAAACATTTTCCACCTGAGCTTAGCGCGGCAGTTTAGGCGTGCGATGTGTTTGGATGCTAAACAAAAGCCTTCCTCTGAACATCCTGCTGCATCACTTTATTTCGTGTTTTTAGTCTATTCTAGCGTATTCACGCGGGCTGTGACGACCGGTGATGCAACAAACCTCAGACAGTGTTTTGGCAGTATACAATGTTTTGACCTAGGTTTACTGACCTAAATTCTCTACTGATAATTTGACTGATTTGTCAATTTATCTATTGTTACTACCTGTAGTAACGTTCGGATTTAGCTCAACTCGAAGTACCGTAGATCGGACGTTTGTCAAACGGCTAGCAATCAGGAGCAATTAAGGATCTGTATTAAACCAACGAGTGAACTGAACAGCATAATTCATTCATTACCGAGGCATATGAGACGAATTTTCCTTTACTGCACGAACGTCAGGATAAATAGTTTTCGGCCTAAACGATACCCATTATAACAAAATTAAATACTGTATACTTTTTGATAAATCATTCTTACACTCGCGCTCCAAGGACCAATCAAACACCTGTTGTACTGATTTATGAAATGATTATTACAGATTATAAATATTAATTCAAGTAAATGGTTTATAGGTAATTTATGATGAGAAATGGATGAATTGGTATCTTACCGAAAATCCATTCTGCTTCTAAATTCTGCTCTTTCTAATTTCTTCTAATTTCTTTCTTTCGCGAGCCACACCGCGACACGCCGAAACGACGTACCGGTAGACAACTATAAACAATACTGTACCTTAGCCTTCTCTAAACATAGTAGTTTGCTAGATGGCTATGACGATACACGTTCTTTTTTTACGACGTAAATAAAAATATTTAATTCAGCTCTCTGAATGAAGATGGTTAGCGCTGTTTAAACACGATTATGTTTAAAGTTTATTTTAGTGATTTCTTTACAATAGGCCTGCTATCATAAGATATTTTTATTAGCGGGATGGCTGGTACGATGGATGAGCTGGTGTAGCAGAGCCCGTCATGTCTTCTTAAAGGACCCAGTCCTTGACAAAATTTTCAAAAACCACGACCAAGGCTCGTGGCCCCCCTAGATAGCGCCCCCGCACCGCGGGCCCGTTGTCGCCGCCACTGGGGTTAACTAACGAATCACAATATCATGATTGAATAAAGCATGAATGATATGTTTTAGAAAGGGTTAAGTTTACCAAAGCTGTGTAATCCTCCAGACTCATTGTTGTATAACAGACTCCAGGTTTATTCACTCTCATCTTTGCCGCGTCGTTGGCCGATGTGCTTTTGCCTTTTCATGGGTTAATATGTGGTTTACGCTCCACAACGCCATTTGATAACTGTTAGGTTTTCGAAAGTTGGACCTTGAATCATTTTTCGTGCACAATGAAGTTAGCAATTTATTTTTCTAATGCTTGCAATTATTAAATTTTAGTCTCGAGCAGAATGTTTCAGACTTGCACAGCACGGGACGTTGTATAGCGCATGGTTCAGTATTGGTTGTAACATTCTGTTGCACCTTTATTTTCCGTTAAACATTCCTTGGCGCTATAAAGTCGTTGCGTTTTCAAATTTTATGATCATTGTGTGTGAGGTTAAATTGAAACCGTATCATATCCATAGAACAGAATGATTCTACGATTTTATATCGCTATAAACTAAAAGTTAGAAATTAAAACGACGAATTTAACATATCTATATTTAAAAAGTGTAGGTTTTCTGCTAGGGACGCGGTGTTCAGAGTGTAGCGTGGTGGCGCCTGACGCCTGACAGTCTTGTCCTGACATCCATGTGCCATCCCTTCACAGTTCACACACCAGCCCAGCTCGGCGCGGCGCCAGTAATGGATTGATTGGCTGTTTCCTCCCAAACAACCGCTGGTCCGTGCATTAGAGGTGTACACGATTGTGTCTCCCTTGTTGGCGTTAAATGACTGATCACCGAACCGTCCTGGCGGGATAATTAGCTTTTTGTGGCGTTAAACACACTGTTACGGACCTCATCACCGTAATTTGTGGTAGAAAATGATTAATGTTTCGTAGATAATAAAGGATAAGGGGCGTATACAGTTTAGTCAAACGATGCGTAACACATTGCCATCGGTAACTTTGTTGGCTGATTTGACCTCTTGGGACAACCGCAAAGGTGGATATTCCGAGTATGATCCTACTGGTCCTACTTGTCTGTTGACCAGAAACCTTCCCACGGCCTAATATGGATGTTTTTTCCTGTCCTTGCCCATGGAGTTGCTAAAATAATCGCGGGTCGTGACAGCTCAAAAAGTAAAACAATCTTTAGAGCCCAGAAGAAAGCCGTGCGAATTATGTGGCCTACGAAAATAATCATCATGTAGACACATCCTTAAGAACAACAATATGTTAACCTTTTTATCAATTTATATTTTCAACAATTTGTTTTTTGAAAAACAATTTTAATCTGTTTCTTAAACAACCACATTCCAAATTCAATTTTCGAATAAATCACAAAATACCTATTCCAGAACAAAAAACGAACTTTTTTTAAAACCAAACCTATCTCATAGCAGTAAAGATTTTTAACCATCTGCAATCGTCTCATAGGAGGCAAACAAACGTAGATATTCAACAAAACGTTTAAAAGTCTTTCTTGTTCGAGTATTTTTCTTAAATTGTGTCGTTAGTTACTGTATTATTTCGTCATTGTATTATAACATTGACGACTGTGTTGCAATTACTATGTTTTTAAGAATAAAGAATTTTGAGTTTGTGTGTGTGGCGCGACAACGATGATATAAATAACCAGCGATGATATAAATAAGATTGATTTGTAATTTTCGCCTCATTTCCCGCTACGTCCTAACCAAACTTGGAAACCCGGACAGCTTATCGTGCTTTCCATTACACGTAAGCCGCCGTTGCCATACCAATAAACTAATGGTAACAGGCCATAAATCCACCATCAGAAGCCATAAAGCAATTGTGACACGAACCAAGTGCCATTATGGTCAGTGGCGACTTCAGTTCAACTCTCCAAGCCACCGTGTGCTGTAAAGCGTGTACATAAAATGTTAAACATAAAAGTGTGCTCCAAAAATTGTTCAGTATTTTTTATTACACATTTGCTCATAAATCTGTTAAAAAGTAAAAAAATGTAAATAAGTTTGGGTGAGTGGGTGTGGAACTCTTCTGTCGCTTCGGAGTGGCGAATGGAGCCACTTCCTTATTTATACACATTTTCGAACAAACTTATGATCTAAATAATGTTTGTTTGCTATGATGGGTGGTATTAAGTAAGCTGTACACCAAATATAACCCCTCTCTGATCTGTATTAACACAACTCGGTAGAAAAATGTGCATGAAGAAGTCAGTTTTCAAAAAATGTAACGCTATCCAAATTTGTGTGAATCGTGCAAAATCCGTAACATAAGTGTCCTCCGTTATCCGATAGAAATATCCGAAAACAATATTTGTTTTAAATGGTTTAAGATTTTGTAGGGTAATAAAAATTGAAAATTACGAAATTCGATGATACGTTTAGTCAGAGTAACCTCTTAGGAACGTTCATAAAATATTTCAAGTTTCTAGCTCCTCAAGATGTCAGATATCTTAGTGACCAAGTAAAATCCTGCATCTCACGGAGGAAACCCCATGTATTTTATATGGTAAAACATTTTTGGGGAAGGGGTTGTAATACAAAATTGTTATATTTGGCAATTTTCCTCTCGGTTGTGGAACCAAAAGGAAGATCCTTGGTAAATTTCAAGTTCCTAGTTCTTCTAGAAGTGGGTTAGAATTTGTATCATCAGTGGATGAGTGGATGAATCAGTAACACATCCGGCTGTATAGTATTTATATAGGATATACTATTTCCCCAGTGAGAGTAGGTCTACAGTTATCAGTTAGTCCAGTCGCGCAGGTCTTGTTGTGGGGACTGAGGAGCGCGTAGTCGGACGGCTGACGACGGGAGTGACGGGCTCGCCCTCGCCCTCTCTCAGTCTCAGTCCGTGTTGGGCTCGATGTAGGTGTGGATGGGACGGGACGGGATGTTGACTTGCGACATTATCACTGCTAAAGTGTTTGCCTTTACCATTATCCGCTTTACTCTTGAAATACAGATGCCGTATGTCGTTGTACGACCCCGATGATCTATGATCTAATTGTTCAGAACTATTATTATTACCTACTGTATTATTATTACTTTTCTGGTAGATATTTTAATCCAAGTATGAAATGAGTAAGATAATTGTGGCGCGATCTTGCAGTGTAGTTACTGACTAAGGCCGACATATTTCCTATGTAGGACTCTTACTTAAGAGTCTACATCAGTGGTAGCCATCTTGAATTTTAGTCCCGTAAGAGCAATGTTAAATTCTGGCGGAACATACCTTCACTTTGGCGTCTTTAGTGGCATTAATTATCAAAGTATCAATGTAAAACTTTGGAAGTACATTGATGAGATGTGGCTCAAGGGCATGACCTTTTTAATATGTTCAAAAATTTAACTTGATATAAAAACAAAAATCCAGGAATATTTTACAAAATAAATCATTTTTTTATTGAGAGCGAAAATAAGAAGTTCTGTAAGGTGGTGCCCTAGAGGAATGTAATACCTTTAATTTGACACCTCTTCCGTTAATTTATGACAATAGGTCAAGGAGATATAGGCGCCAGAATTTAACATTGCTCTTACGGGACTAAAATCCAAGATGGCTACCACTGATGCAGACTCTTAATTAATAACCTTATACAGTAGCTAATGACATTTTTTGAGGGACCTAAAGTTTAACATGGGATCCAAACCACAATTTTGTCTCTGAATAATGAACTGGTCTAGTTATGAGGATGGTATTTGTGGATGAACGTTTTATGCAATAGTGGAGACGTTAATCCAGTGTGGATATCGATCCACCGACCATCGCTCATAACTATACACATTATTCTTGACCTCCAAGTAGTTCACAGCTACTTGTACTATTCATCCTGTTCGGGAGCCCTAAAGCTCGAACTTGAGAGTCCCGGACAAAACGTTAGAAATTACATTACTATTAATTTTCTTTATGGATTTTTTTAATATTAGGATTGTATAATATTACCAGCGATGAAAACAACACAAAACACAAGTAAACACAGTTGAATGCTATCCGTAGAAACCCACTGAGTTAAATTTATTGGCGATTAGTAGGTTAACAATTTCATGTATTTCACAAACTTTGGCACTGTATTTCTGAAACTTCCATTTGTGTACAAAGCGTGACATTGTCACTGACGGATTATTTTGGAATTGGTGTATATTAACAATATTAAAATTAGTTTATTTGTTTTTAGTGACAAACAAGTAACAAATTAAAAAGATCGTAGTATTCACTAAATTTTCAAGTGAAAATCACATTTAAATTTTTGTGAAAGAAAAACACTCAAGTAATATATGTACAAAAATAAATATTAAATGATCTAACCCTACATGGGAACAGTTACTTTTAACAGACGCCAAAAGTATACTGGGGCATGTGGTACCCTCCAAAAAACTACTAAATATTTTGGAAAAAAGAAAACTATAACCTAACTGAATTCAGTTTTACTCAATACATTATGAAAAACAAACCTAACTTAAAATTAGTTCTGATTGTAACGTCTTGAAATTATTTAACATTTGTTTTTAACAATGCTACAAATTTCAGATAAAAAATACAGCGCATTGTAAAAAAGTGTTTTTTGACTAAATCGTAGACTTTTACTTCTCACGGTCGTTGCACAGTGTCACAACATGAACCTTACAAGCAAACTTCTTGCATTCACCACATTTTACAGTTGTTTTGGTATCCTTTGGCCTTGGGCATAGTGCCCATCTTCCTCAAGCGCGATTTGCTATACTGCTGCCTGTGGTTGGGGCATTTCAACACCCAGCTGTTCCGATATGGCAAGTGTGATACTTGTGCGAGGTAATGGCACTTGAAGTCTTTCTATCATGTATGATATAAAAAGTTCTTCTCCGAGGGACAAGAGGAAATTCAATCTTGTTTGGACATGAGCTGATGAGGCTATCTGGTTGTCCCTATACACAATGTGTGCACTCAAAATTCCGTAGAATAAATAGAGGGGCCAACGTCTAGTTTTAAGGCTGACTGTATATTTTTCTGACATCTAATCTAAGAGATATAAACCCCCTTTGTAAAAATATATCATCTCTGGTTTTTACAGGAAAGTAACAGGAAAGTTTTTTATCATCTGGTAAGTAACAGGAAAGGTATACTGTGGCATACAATACCCCAAACACTAAATATAACCCAGACGAAAAATTCACCGTGGCAAGACAATGGCACCAACTGATAGAGCCCATAGAAGAAGTAAAAGTCAATAATTAAGGGTAGACTAGTAGGGCTGCTAACATTAAAGTTGTCAAGGAACGAAATTCCCGTGGGGTACTCAGTGCCCCAGAGTGAACCTTTTCAGGGTTAATTGTTAAAACTGCAACTTAGTGCTAATAAAGTGTTTAAACGTGTTGTTGTCACTGATTACAACAACAACACGTTTTAAACAATATTTTTTTTTAATTTGTTTATTTGTTTTTGGATTATTGTTATTGGATTACTTCCAAAAACAAATATATTTTTAAAATATGCATCAAACATAATATTTCTTAGCTATGATGCATGTGTTAATCAAAGGCCAAAGCACGATAATCAACCATTTACATACTCTTGTGAAGCGTCCGGCTCGGCCAGCGCGGACGAACAAACGATGATGTCAGGTTTGGAAGAGAGTTTATCGTTGAAAGATCCTTACGAACGTCAGGCCAAAGACGTAAATAACCATTATACTTTTGCTGCTCTATTAGCATGATTAGTATGTAGTAGCATGAATGCATGTAGTATGGTCATGACGGTTAGAACAAATTAACAATAAGAATACAAGATATTAAGGGAGATAATGTAAAAATACTTATGGTTTGGTCCCTTTTCTTTAGACTTTTATATACACATATTTTTAAACATCTTTTGTTCAGTATATAATTGCAAAGTTAGGTAGTCTTTTGTACACCCACAATGTTTTTTAATTTTTAGTATAATTCATAAATAAATCTAGTATGCATCTTTGATTTTCTTATTTTTTTAAGCATTTCTTATGAAAGAAACCCTACTTATTCGCATGTTATTGTTATAAGGAGCAATAAATTGTATTTACTTCCTTATTTATAAACATTCTTTATAGCTCTAGGAATGTAGCTTAACACAGTTTTTTATGAAATATGCATATAACGTAAGTAATTCATCCTGTTTACCAGCCAACTCGCATAATCATTCCCAATGTCACTGTTGAAGAAGAAAGTGATAGAGGCTGAGACAAATTATTTTAAGGTGTAGACTAGTATTATGCTAACATTTGTTGTCAAGACAAATTCCCGTGGGTACTCAGTGCCCCAAACAAATTTATCAGAATTGTTAATACTATGCAAATAGTTTGGTGTATGCATTCAAATTGTCACCAAAACTCAATTTATTTTTACATCAATCACAGTAGAAACAATATTTTTTTTTTCATTTGTTTATTTGTTTTGATTTCTTATTGATCTACTTTTCATGCATATTTTTATTCCGCATAACACTATATGCTTTTATTTCTAAATGCATGTTTCAAGGCCAAAGCAGGTAACAACCATTATAATTTCTTATGGTCTATTGTTCTGGGGAAATTCAGCCGAGGCAACAAAGAGATGTCAGAAAAGAAAGACGTTTTTCGTTTGGTCCTGAGATTCTGTAAAAAAATAATCTTCATTTTCTTCCACTTATCTCTTTATTCTTGTGTTACTATTTGTTAGAAATATTTACAGATTTTTTTTTAAATAATTCATCATATATTTAGATGCAGCATTTTGCAATTATACAAAACAACTTTTTAAACATTCATTTTTGTTTAAAATTACAATAATTGATCACATTAAATAATGTATAGCAAATTCAAATAGCTTATTTTCTTATTTTTACAGCTAATGAGTACTTTATTACAGTTGAATGGCTTATACAAAATAATATAGACTTAACTCCTTTTTTCATCTAAGTTAGAGCAGTTATGTATCTCCTAGTTAAGGAAAGTAATTCATCCTGTTACAATTCGCATAATCATTCCCAATGTCTTTTATTTGATGTAAGGGCGAAAACAGATGATTGATCATTAAATTATTAAGGTGCTTTGCTAAGTATGAATGATAGTTTCAATGATGGCACTTTCATTGTCTTTTGGTTATTTTTGTTCAATAGGTTTACTTTGAACCTGTAACACATTTTAGTTTACGAAATCAGATAAAAGTAATAGTCCTTATTAAATAGTGTCAAATTTAGTTTTCATTAATTTGTATATTATATTAGTGGTAACGATATATTTGAATGTGCTTATTGATTTTGACCAGTTAGTATGTGGTGTTACAGGATCAGGCCGCAGATAGCCCGAGAGGTGATAGACATGTGTCGAGTGTGCACGACGGTCACTCCTGGCGAGCCTCAGGTCACGCTGGGGAGTGACAAGTCCTTCACGTACGACTATGTGTTCGACATGGGCCAGCAACAGGAGACCATCTACGAGACGTGTGCTCGCGGACTGGTGGACGGGTCACTGGAGGGTTACAACGCCACCATCCTCGCGTATGGTCAGGTGCGTGACAAACAATAACTGCTGGATTCCTTCACTTAGTGATATATAAAGTTTGTATAAATTAATTGCAACCGTAAATGTCCCAAAATATAATTGTGCTAGAATTCTTCCAAATCTCTGCAATGTAAGTTTAAAATTAGAGGTCATACTGAAATAGTGTTTTTATTCAAAATCCTCAAATCTATCTAAATAAAGATTGTTTTAGGATTTCCAACAGAAAACGCTTGATAATATAAAACCAATTATGTTGTGAAATCATAGGTATAAGCATGTCATTAATGAGTTGTGTCATTACCTCTCAGACCGGGTCCGGCAAGACATACACAATGGGGACCGGATTCGATGTGGACCTGGAACAGGAGCAGGTGGGGATCATCCCCCGTGCCATCAACCACCTGTTCGACGGCATCAACCAGGTGATGCAGCAGGCCAGGGAGGCGGGAGAGGCTCCTCCGCAGTTCAAGGTGAGCAGTTTAGTCACACAATTCAATGAAGACATAAAAATTGGAGGATAAGAAGGAAATTTGTGTTTTAGTAAGTCACGGGGTATGGATACACTACGACTTAAGCTATACTGTGCCCCATTGCTGGCCCTAGTTAACCTCTAGAGCACACCTCCAGCTTCAATTCCTTTATGAAGTTCATCAGCTGATAAGGTTCCAAATGGGGAACACTCTCAATCTGTATTTGGTGTCTTTCAAAGCATTTGACTATTTTTGAATTCAACCCCACCACACTCTGTCAGGATATATCTCGGTGTTTTGTCCTGTTCTTGACAGAATCTGCAGTCAACCTTTGCAGCAATTTTCATTAACCTAAGATGTCTCTTTAAGTCTGCAGTGTTCAGGTAGAAGTCCTGTTATAATTCTAAGATATTTTACTCATTTTACTGTGAGCATTAATCCTCTTTTGTCTAGCAATTTATTGGCTTGCCTACACCCTTTCTTGATATCTGAAATTTTACTTCCTATCTGATTTCCTTTTTGAGGAGAGAAACTCTTCATTTTATATTCCAAATGTTGGCTCTAGTCCCTCAGAAGAAGTAGCAGCCCCCTTTCGTTCAAGCTTATTTTCTTCCTTCGCTCAGATGATTGTTAAGAATTAAATATTTTTGATTGATTAAGTTTGCAGACTGCAGACAAAACTCATGAATAATTACTGGACAGCTATATGCGCTGACTAACTCACTTGTTGTGTCAAGTCTTTGCATTTTATATAGATTTTTGCTGTATAAGATATTGCATGAAAGTTTATCCAATAAAAACAGAGCTAACCTTAGAACTGTGGTAGTTTAGGGCTAAAAATCTGACCCAGTAAGTCAAAAATGATCAGTTGAAAACCAGTGATGGGCGACACCTGTTAGATCATCAGTGGTCAGTCACCTTTGTCTGTCCTATTCTCTCCGTAATGATACCTCAATGTGTTTAATTCTCTGCAAGGTGGATAATTCCCATGGTGATGGACGAGAGTTTTTATAAAACAAGATAGACAATCTTTTAGTGCATTAACATGTGATTTCAAGGTTCTAATGTACTTTCCATTTTTATACAGATAACCCCCTAAGTATTTAGATTAGATCGGCTCTAATTATTTAGCAAGGGGTCCCACAAATAATCCTAACATCATACACCTGAGCACAACACAAATAATCATCTGAGCTACCAACAAACATTGAAGGAACCTAGGGAATCCGAAGTTTGTCAGCCTAACGACATTCAACATTGTAAAGTAGTCTTTTTTCCAATCTCAAAATAAAAACCATAAAATAGTTTCAAGTTTATAAACAGTTTTAAACTTATATGATGAGATGAGATTATATTATGATTTTGTTCAATATTTATGTTCTTACAGGTTTCTGCACAGTTTCTTGAGCTTTATAATGAGGAGATTATTGATCTGTTTGATACATCACAAGACTATACACTTACAAAGGTGAGAATCATACTTAACTTTGATATTATTGAAATGCATAGAAGCTTGAGAGATGAATAAATTGGATTAAACTGATCTTCATTAGATTGCGTCAGTATGAGTCACACATAATACTGATCAATTGTGTTGCAATGTAATGATTGAGGGCAGTTAAGACTGAAATGTAAAATGTAGTTCCAATGTGAAAATTTGGAATAAACCATTTATAAGGCATATATATTTTAAGGCTAGATTTGAATGTATTTTTGTCAGATACATATTTTAGAATTTTAATATTACAGTACTCTCAATCTAATTACTGTTTAATTGATTGATTAAATCTTGTTTTCATGCTTGATGTTTGAAGCCGAAGTAGCTCGGCCTAAAAAAACTATGTTATATAGATTTTTACCACGGACATTTTACATAATGATTTTAAGTTAAATAAAGTTTCACGACGTTTCGGGATATGGAATCTGATTCCGCCCTCAGGCAAGCTAGTATATGAAACATAACACGAATAATACTTAATCTAGACTAACTCAGAGGTACTAGCTATCAGTACTAGCAATCAGATTCCAGATGCCGAAATGTCGTGAAACTTTGACTTAAAATCGTGATGGCAAATGTCAGTAATAAGAATCTTAATAACATACATCCAAGATCACCAATAATGAATTTTAAACAAAGAAAAAAACTACTCGTAATATTGCCCCTCCAAGGGTAAGAATTAGTACTCCTGGGTACCTCCTCCAGAGAATATTTTAGTGTTGTAAACAAATAAGTCAAACATACAATTTTGGACAAGATATTTATTTTAAGTATAAATTACGGACATCAACAGGGACATTATATAAATATTTGTCAATTATTTTTCAGTGCAAGAGCGGAATCAAAATTCACGAGGATGCTAATCATTCTATCTACGTGACTGGTGTAACATCCATCAATGTCCACAATGCGGAGGAGGCCCTGCAGTGTTTGAGACAGGTCAGTCACTTGAAGCTGTTATTAGAGAACTGCAAGTATCCACTTTGTTAATAACCTCTTGTGGCTAATCATTCCATCGTGACTGGTGTAACATCCATCAATGTCCACAATGCGGAGGAGGCCCTGCAGTGTTTGAGACAGGTCAGTCACTTGAAGCTGTTATTAGAGAACTGCAAGTATCCACTTTGTTAATAACCTCTTGTGGCTAATCATTCTATCTACGTGACTGGTGTAACATCCATCAATGTCCACAATGCGGAGGAGGCCCTGCAGTGTTTGAGACAGGTCAGTCACTTGAAGCTGTTATTAGAGAACTGCAAGTATCCACTTTGTTAATAACCTCTTGTGGCTAATCATTCCATCTACGTGACTGGTGTAACATCCATCAATGTCCACAATGCGGAGGAGGCCCTGCAGTGTTTGAGACAGGTCAGTCACTTGAAGCTGTTATTAGAGAACTGCAAGTATCCACTTTGTTAATAACCTCTTGTGGCTAATCATTCCATCTACGTGACTGGTGTAACATCCATCAATGTCCACAATGCGGAGGAGGCCCTGCAGTGTTTGAGACAGGTCAGTCACTTGAAGCTGTTATTAGAGAACTGCAAGTATCCACTTTGTTAATAACCTCTTGTGGCTAATCATTCCATCTATGTGACTGGTGTAACATCCATCAATGTCCACAATGCGGAGGAGGCCCTGCAGTGTTTGAGACAGGTCAGTCACTTGAAGCTGTTATTAGAGAACTGCAAGTATCCACTTTGTTAATAACCTCTTGTGGCTAATCATTCCATCTATGTGACTGGTGTAACATCCATCAATGTCCACAATGCGGAGGAGGCCCTGCAGTGTTTGAGACAGGTCAGTCACTTGAAGCTGTTATTAGAGAACTGCAAGTATCCACTTTGTTAATAACCTCTTGTGGCTAATCATTCCATCTATGTGACTGGTGTAACATCCATCAATGTCCACAATGCGGAGGAGGCCCTGCAGTGTTTGAGACAGGTCAGTCACTTGAAGCTGTTATTAGAGAACTGCAAGTATCCACTTTGTTAATAACCTCTTGTGGCTAATCATTCCATCTACGTGACTGGTGTAACATCCATCAATGTCCACAATGCGGAGGAGGCCCTGCAGTGTTTGAGACAGGTCAGTCACTTGAAGCTGTTATTAGAGAACTGCAAGTATCCACTTTGTTAATAACCTCTTGTGGCTAATCATTCCATCTACATGACTGGTGTAACATCCATCAATGTCCACAATGCGGAGGAGGCCCTGCAGTGTTTGAGACAGGTCAGTCACTTGAAGCTGGTATTAGAGAACTGCAAGTATCCACTTTGTTAATAACCTCTTGTGGCTAATCATTCCATCTATGTGACTGGTGTAACATCCATCAATGTCCACAATGCGGAGGAGGCCCTGCAGTGTTTGAGACAGGTCAGTCACTTGAAGCTGTTATTAGAGAACTGCAAGTATTGACCATGTAAATAACCTCTTGACCTTGAATCTTGAGTCTTGTAAAAATAACATGAATCACAGGACCATATCCCTTCCTTTCATATTCGGGTTACACTGTACTATTGTAAGCTATTGCCAAGTTTAATCTTTTTACACTGTGCTACAGTAAATTATTACAAAGTTTAATTTACTACTAATGATGACATGAATACATAAAAACAACAATAATTTTTAAAATAAAAGAAAAAAATCTTGTCCCACGAAATACAAAGAGACATAATTTAGTAAAAATGTAAAATAACAAGGTATGAAACACTTCCAACTTTAATTTTATTAAAGGTTGGGAATTTTTTCTTACTTTAAGGTTTCAATAAAATAAAATAAAATGATGGTACATAAGATAAGATCTAAATGTAGATTATATAATTTTTTTATTGGGAGATATTTAAATGAAATATGTAAAACACATTTAAGGTATATAATTTCTAAGTTTTGATGTAGAACATTTGCATTTACAATGTTTGCAACATTGAATTGACTTATTGAGTTATATAAATTATTTTTACTGGTCTTACAATATCAACTGTCATGATCTGTGAATATGTCTTTTGATCGGTAGGGTGCATTGTCCCGGACCACAGCCTCCACGCAGATGAACTCTCAGAGTTCCCGTAGTCACGCCATATTTACACTTCACATCAAGCAACAGAAGGTGGCCAGGCTTGAGGTAGGCTCTCTGCACTTCAAGTTCATTTATGTTACTCGCTTTGACAATTGCTTCTTCTTGATCTTCATTACAAATGAAGATTTAGAGCGAAAGATCAAAGCTGTTCTCTTGATAGAGTGGTTTTAGTTTGTGCTAAAATATTGGGATAAAATGTACTATCACTAGCTGACCTGCCGAACTTCGTAACACCCTACAGTAAATATGTGTTAACTTCAAGATTGGCCATGTTCCGAAATCAAATAGCATTACGGCTTTGTTGTGAAAGATTGATATTCTGAGTCGCGGTATAGTTATGAGCCATTCTAAAATTATGAATGGTGTAACTAACACGACTTTGTTTTATTATTTAGATAGATAATAAAAATAGATCAATCAATATACAATACCATTGCATTTGTTAACACAAAGCATTTAATTAGACACGAAATAAAAAAATAGGTATATAAACCCCCAAAACTGTGAAGTATCAACGTGTATTATATCCTTGAATTTTATATACATACCTGTAACTGAGAAATAAAGAATACTTTTCAAAAGAACAATGTAATATACTTTATTTATTACAAGTACATTTTTGCAGAACAATGTAAACATGAACTATATTAACATAAATAAAACAACAGATGATTTGTTTTAGTCTTTGACACTAGGGTATAAGTTGGTAAGATACAACAGTTGTTCTTCCCCACTAAGAGGATTTCAAAATTGATTTAGAATCTTGTGTAATCATTAAGTCGCATTGACTGTCTTCTATTTCTTATTGATCTCCTTAGCTCTGGAAGTCTATCTTCATTTATTCTTCCTTCATTTATTTGTTCAGGCTCTCTGTCAACTCTATGTGGAATCCTAGGAACATCGAACAATTCAGGAACATTCCTTTCACTTTCAGGTTTTTCAACAAGTGTTGGACGAAATTGATTGTTATCCCTTTTAATTGATTTTCCAGAGTTCAATTGAACCTGATAATGATGAGAGCCAAATTTCTTCTTTATCGTTCCAAACTCCCATGTACGCCGGTTATTCAAAAATGTTCTCACTTGGTCCTATCCCCCACTTGAAATGATCTTCTCGGTTCTGGTATCAATGCCCGTTCTGATTTGTTGGGGGAAATTTAATCAAGGCGAATCCTGATTTTTCTATTCAGATACAATTCTGCAGGAGATTTCCCACATACAAGAGATGTTGCTCTGTATCGAAAAGAATATCCTGTACCTTCCTAGTAATAGGAGTTGTGGCACTTGAGGCTGATTTCAGCCTGTTTTTGAGAGTCTGGACATTTCGTTCTGCCATACCGTTATTAGCTGGATGTCCAGGAGCTATGGACTTTTTAAAAATGCCATTAACTTTGCAGTATGATTAAAATTCCTCACTTTGAAAAATTGATGCAATGTCCAATGCCAATACAGTAAAACCTCGTTAATCCGGACCCCATTAATACGGACTTCGCTTAATCCAGACAGCCATTGAATCGCAGTTTTAATGCGCAGAACGCTGATTAGTAGCATATGATCATCACTGTACGACTGAGTGTGCGTGTGCGGGCGCTCACAGCGCAAGGCGTACGTGCCGTTACCATGGTTACTGTCAGCCAATAGTAGCTCAGTCACACGATTGTGTTTCTCCTGCTCGTGTCTGGCCGTCCACAGAGGTCAATTGCACTGCACGTTTTAGTTGCGTTGTTTAATTGTGAAATTAACACAAAAGAAAGGCAAATGAAATTCAACTCCTTCTTCAAACCAGTTCAGTCACTTGAGGACGAACCTCAATCCTCATGTTCAAAGTAATTTTTCTTTTTTCGTTGTCTCATTTTTCGTATGGACGTAAATACCAAGTGTATATTTTTGTTCAAATGTAACTACTGTATGTACTGTTTGTACAATATGTATTTTTATATTCAGAATATACATACTATTTAAGTTTATCTGCAAAAGGTGTTTCATTACTGTATATAGAAGGGGTACCCAAAAATCACTGTCTTTCTTCGTATAGGATTATTTGTTTTAATCCGGACTTTCGTTAATCCGGACGACTTGGAGCCCCAATTAGTCTGAATTAACGAGGTTTTACTGTACTTGAGGATAGCCATGAGTTTGAACAAATGCTTTCTAAAATCCTTGAATTTTATACATACTTGTATCTGTGAAATAAAGAGTACTTTTCAAAAGAACAATGTAATATACTTTTATTTATTACAAGTAGGCTACATTTTTGCAGAACAATGTAAACATGAACTATATAAACATAAATAAAACAACAGATGATTTGTTTTAGTCTTTGACACTAGGGGATAAGTTGGTAAGATACAACAACGTTGCAAGTAAAACTGTTAATTTTGTACAGTATTTATTTCCTAGATAGCATTAAATTGACGATTGATACAGAAGGCATTGAATAGCAATTCACATTGCTAATAGATAGTAAATCAACAGCTGTGGATTTAGAAATCAAATGTAGACTGTAGAAAATTTGTAAACAAATTTACTCCCCATAAGGTTAACATGGGGACTTTGACCCTCTGTAGGGTAGAGCCTTTTGGGGGTTTTGAAAAATCCTTTCTTAATAAGCATCTAGACCTTAAATAGAATCTGTGTACCAAATTTGAAACTCCAAAGCCTTGTAGTTTTTGAGAAATTGTGATCAGTCAGTCAGTCAGATTTGGGTTTTTATATATAGATTACGCTTAACAACAATAGAAATTCTATACTGCATCATTAGCAAGGTTTGTACATATGCATAAAGATTTCAGAAACTCAAGAGATTTTTTTTAAATTTGGGGATAGTTAATTTCTGTGTAAAAATAAGTAGGCTTTCTATAAAGATCTTATGTTCGGGAAGAGCATAATTTTCTTGTAAAATTATTTTGAAATTTAACATCGGGCTAATAAAGATTCATGAAATATGTAAACAAACAAAATTCAAATAGTTGTTTATAAACAATGTTGACTCAAGATGGAATAGACTGTATTCCTCTGTAAATTGTACGGTATATAAAGGTTTTAGATTTTATGTATGTAATATGATTAATAAAAAGTAAGAAGTAAGCAAATTAGTAAACAAATTTTAGAAACTAGAGGGTGTTAAAAAATTTGTTATACAAGCTATTGTAAATAAGTTAACACATTGTTTATGTTAACTGTTTAGTGTATATTGTACACTGTATTTTTATTTCCTAATTTAACTCACTGAGTAAGCTAGTCTGCTGTGACGGGAATATTTTAAAGCCTCATTCTCTTTGTCCTATTTTCCTTAAGTAATCCATTGTATTTTCTTCTCTTAAAAGTTACGTATTTGAATTTACTGTGTACAGAGTTGTTTAAGTATTTTATTTTATTGATTGCCTTGAGGAATCGGAATTTAAATCACATAAATTAAAACACATGTTAAAAGTTTGACTTAAAGACTTATAGCTTTGTACATTCAAATTTAAGAGAAATCTTGATATCCTAATCGAATATTGAGCAGTAAATCTAAATAAATGTGAAGAAGTATCTCCCTGAATTATTTACCAGGAGATGATGACTCATGAGAGTCCAAAGTAGCTATCAACTACTCAATCAGGGAACCATGATGAGTCATGTTAGCTTAGGGCTATGAGAACCCTTAGCCCTTAGTCTTGTTCTTACTGTGCAAGGACAGTGAACATTTTAATACAGTAAATTAATTTATCATGAAATTGGAAACCATCCCTTTTTCACCCATTTACTCTGGAATTCAGGTATCTAAGCTAGGTATAGCGTTCATTCAAATATGTATTTTATTGTTTGGATTTTATGAAATAAAGAATTTTAACTTCAATTTATCTGGTGTTTATGAGGTAGTATATACAATATTATTCCATTAAAATTGTTTTATTGCATTTCGAAGTTTTTTTGGATAGAATTTAACGTTTACTATTAAAAATACAATATAATCCCCTTGATTTTCTCTCAGCTAGTCCATTGCTCCCCTTAATCTGACCATGTTTCAGCTTACAAGCTTGGGCTGACTTCTTGATGACTCACTGCCTTTTTCAGTAAAATTAACATTAAGCATTAAGCAAAGTTTGTTAAAAGTTTAAAATTACTGAACCAGCTCACTGTTTATAACCTTACCAACAATGAATTCGCAATCCTACCAGTGAAATCTACCCAATTCAAATGTACTTCTTCATTTATTTAATATTTATCCACTAGACCCTTTAAAGTTTGATGTCAGAATTGTTTATGACAGAAGGAGGAGTCAGAGCCTGATGAGATAGACTCAGGAGCAAGTCAGGAGTTTGTGACCCTCAGTGCCAAGTTTCACTTTGTGGACCTCGCTGGTTCGGAGAGGCTCAAGAGGACGGGAGCCACAGGTGACAGAGCTAAGGTAAGTGTGTGTCGCAGAGTCAGCAATATTATCCAGTATTATCCAGCTCAGATTGTCCAGTAGCAAAGATAAAAAATACAATTAAGTTAAAAATTATAATACAGTTAAGGTACTCAATTACGATTAATAACTGTTGAACTTTCTGGTTCAATTGCATTTCAAGAGGATTCTCTACTGAAAACGCTAAATCTCCTAGTATTGAACTCTTTTTATCCGGTTATTTATTTTATTGTTTTTAACTATAATAATTATAAAATTATAAAATTTGGGGGTTTGATGGGAAAAATTAAGTGTTGTCTTTGATTTGATACATCTAGAGTCCTACTGGCTTAATATTCACAAATAAGGTCTTATTTTGTACGGCACATAGTCTACTAAAAATTTTGGAAGAATTATAAATACTTACTTACTTACTTACTCCTGTGGCCATATAAACCCAAGATGGTTTTTGGCCTCGCCAACGATCCGCCTCCACTCTTCTCTGTTTTCTCTGTTTAAGAATTAATTATAAATGTAATAATAATTATTATAAATGTAATAATAATAATTAAAAGAATAATAAATTCATAAAAAATTATACGATAAAATTAAAAAATTAATTTAAATCTTATCATTTTATAATTCTTATAATTTCTAAGTGTGATACTAGTCTACTAATGAGGAGTGCCTGACAAAAGTTTCAACTCAGTCCCTCAAGTAGTTACTGAGATATATCAATTTATGTGTTTTAAAACACAGAAAATCAAATATAGTGGAACCTCTATAACGAACCTCAATGTAACGTATTACTCGGTATAACATATTATTTTTTAATCCCCTTGAAAATGTCATATAACTGTAGTATTACCTTTGAATGTCTCTATGTTTCCCCAAATATTTCTACATTAATAAAAATTATAATTTAATTTGGAGTGTTTCAATGTATCTTAGTTTACTTTTGGAGAAGCATTAGGTTTTGAATCAGTCAGCCAACAACCTATATATAAAGGATATATTTTTACTGTACTTGGTGATGTGTGCCGCTACAGGAAGGTATATCCATCAACTGCGGGCTGCTGGCGCTGGGCAACGTAATCTCAGCTCTAGGAGACAAGAGCAAGCGGGCACTCCACGTGCCTTACAGGGACTCCAAGCTGACCAGACTGCTGCAGGACTCTCTGGGAGGTAACTAAAAACATTAATTAATCCATATTCTCAATATTATACTTCCAGTTACAAAGTGGACATTACAAAAAATTTAACATTACACCAAAATCCTTTCAACAATTGTCAAAAATAAAAATAAATATGAAGACGAAAGTGGACTCTCTGGTCAGTGTAAAAAGGTCAGACAACCCGAATTGCAGGACGTTGAAACTCCTATCATGTTATTGCTTATACAATGCCGTGACAAAAACGTAATAACGTATGAACGCATAATAATCCTGTGTACATATTTACTTTCCACAAAAAATTATTTTTATCAAGTCTGTTGTAGTAAAACATATAAAAAATATAACGTAAGACTAAAAATCTAGTTTGAATAGCGGTTGGATGCATTCAATATTCTTATTTGGAGGTTAAAGCTAAACTAACCGCTATATTACAAATTTTGACATAGTTAAACCTAAATTTAACGAAATTTGTTTTTAAGAATACCTCTATGTAATGAGTATATTTCTTCGTCCCTTTAAATCTGTTAAATTGAGGTTCCACTGTATTTATTTCTAGAGGTATCAACGTTTCTTTGTTAAATTGCATTAACCCTTAAGTATTCGAGCAGGAGTTTTAAACACCCCAGAGAAGATAAATTTAGTGTTCCTTCACCGTAGGGATGGGCTACTCTGCTATCGGTCTCAGTACCTTCAGGTTAAAGTATGTTTAGTGATTCAAACCAGGTTTTTGCCAGTATGCAGTGAGTTGTTGTTCTTTCTCAAGCTTTGAAAGTGGCCGGGGGTGTCTACGACACCCTGCATGAGTACTTGTGGACTAAATCAATGTGTATAAAAACCAAGAATCAGACTAAATTTGAATGCACTGCCTCTTATTACTGTTGCTGACTATTAATTTTTTTAAATTATTTTATTAATTCCTTAATTTATATATTGATTTAAATAAAGCTTTTCAAGCGTATAAAAAGGTCCACTTTGTACATGCGCTTTGATTGCTTTAAATAAAGTGTGTATATATAAATTTAAGCTATTTATAGCGGGAATCCCATTAGTTAAAACGAAAATTGCAAAGAAAACAGGTTTTGCTAGTTACGTTACCAAATGTTGCATTGAACTCAATTTACCATGTAAATTCAATATATAAACTTAATGATTGATTAAGTAATTATGCTTCCATTATATTTTTTTTTAAGTTTCAAAACATATTTATATTTATTTATTTATATCAGACAAAAAAGGTTTCAGGGAATTTATCATATAATTTTTTTAAATGCCATTTAGAATTATAAAAAACTGTATGATTCTAAAAATAAATCATATGGAAAATAAGTGCTAAAATATTTGGGGTGTTTTAAATACCCCATGAGAGTAGAAACATCTCAAAATGCTGTGCGAGTACTTAAGGGCTAATTTTAAATATTAGCCCTTAAAAGAATAAATAAAATAAATAAATATTAGGCCATTTTTTACATAGGAACTTTGTATATTATCTTACCCATTAGATCAGATTACCATTTGAAATGGCGACCTACCCAGGTAGGTATTTTAAGCCAAGTATGAATGAGAAATGATTGTGGCGCGATCTTGTAGTCTTGTTACTGACTAAGGCTGACATGTTCCTTAGACAGAACTGTTAATTAATAGCCCAACAGCCGATTGCAACTAAGGGACCTACAGTTTAACGTGGAATCCGAAGCACGGCCTCTGAATTACGAATTGGTCTAATTATGTGGATGGTCTATGCGGATTAACATAGTATCCAATAGAGCGGACGTTGATCCACACAAGAGAACACTACACCCACCGACCATCGCTCATAACTATCCACAATTCGTGACCTCCAAGTAGCTGGATTACAGGACGTCGCCACCGTCCCAGTCATTACCAAAGGGATTTAAATGGGTATAAGTTTTTAAGTTACCAAAATATAGTTAAACTTTATTAATATGAGAAAAATGACAAAGGGAGTTGACAAGATGTTGGCTTAAACAATTACTGACTAAAAAATCTAAAATGTGAATATAGGTTGTAAGTACATATGTTATAATTACTGTCACTTTCTAGGTTTAGTTTGTTTCAGTCATTATGAGTGTTTTAGTGTCAGAATACATGAAATAGCTTGTTATTACTATTAATTTTAAAAACCGATGTCGTCCAGGTAACAGTCGCACAGTGATGATTGCGTGTGTGTCACCAAGCGATCGGGACTTCATGGAGACGCTGAACACCCTCAAGTACGCCAACCGTGCACGTAACATACAGAACAAGGTGACCATAAACCAGGACAAGTCTTCACGGACCATCTCTCTGCTTCGTCAGCAGATACAGGAACTGCAACTTGAGCTGCTGGAGTACAAACAGGTCAGACACTCACGCACACTTGTAGATTTCTAGCTTGTAGATTCCTTTTGCATGTACTAACTGTACATGCAAAAGGATGAAACGTGTTTTGGCCAGAATAATGTCCTTTTTAAGGGGCTTGCAGAAAATTTGACTAAAAATAGTATTAGGAGTATGAAAATTTATACTTTATGGAATTTGTTTTATTAATGTATCTTAATTTTAAAACTATTCTCTTGGAATAACAAAAAATTTAATTATTATTCTGATGTCATTCTCTGTCATTTATATTTAGATTTCCTATTAAAAACAAAGCACAGGTTTGAAAATAATAAAGCTAAGTTGATAAGTAATAAAGCTTCTGCTATTTACTCTAATATTTTTAATATATTTTAGTTTGTTCTTAATTCATTTAAAAGGGGGTTCGGCTGCCCCTATCTCCGTAATGTCAATTTCTTTAACTTTGAATTACCTCTTCTCAAACACTGTGAGGAATAATGTCATATGTTTGTATTTATAATGTAACTACTACATTTGTGTATAATTTAAGCTAAGCAAATTTTTTAACTTCAACACGTTCATGTCTATGTGGACGCAGTTGCAGCCACGGAAATAACTGTTCGCCATTCTCATGGACACATTTGCTGCCATCTAGTAGTGCATGTTTTCATGTTATATTACTGCTTCAGGATAAAAGCTAGAACTTTAAAACTTGTGCTAGCACTATTCAATAGTGCATTGTATATCATGTTAGCGTAGACTGTCTTGGACGGTGCTGCTACGGGCGCGGCAGCGGCAGCCTCGGGAACTGCTTGTCAGTGAGTCAGACAACTGGCCAAAAAAAGCCTGAAACACATTGTAAAGAGTGTATATATAAATGAATTTAATATTTTACACCAAAAAACTGTACAAAATTTGTTTTTATGACTTTATAAAACACTATTTTACTACACAATAGTGTTTTATCAACTCGTGGCAGCAAATGTGACTACGTAGCTTTTTTGCGTCCTCGTCATTTTTTTGTATTTTCATATTTTTTAGCAATTTTTTTGTGTTAATATAAAACAATAAAAGGAATATAAACAAACACTTAAAAATTATAAGGATACATATCTTCAATTTTCGACAGTGCAATCCTAATCCCAGGTGCTGGTGGCAGAATGTGCGTCCACGGAAGTAGGTGGCCATTTTCACACTTTCAACAGCTAATGAGTCAAAAAGAGACTAGCATAACTAAAGTGCAAAGTAAGAATTTGTTATAGTTTTATATTTCAGGATGGTTTTGGATTTCAGGGTTTCGGAAAATAGACTTAACCGTGAACGTGTTAAAAGGGGAAACTGTTATGAATTTTTTTTAAATACAGTACAGTACCACAAAACATTTCATAAATTATTTACATATATAGTTTTTTTATCTCTGCAACCAGGAGTAATACACAAAATTCCTTAGCTGATGGAGCTCTCTTAAACAAAACAAAAAAATTATGCAGGTATCTCAAGCATTGCTGAGAAAGGGATATTCCATAAAAAATACTATTTAACAAAAACAATATTTATCAAGATCTAACAACAATGAACACTTACTGTAAGCGTTATTTAAAAATTCTTAACATAAAAAGTACTTCTCATAACTGAATTTTTTCACCAAATTGTAAAAGAAAACCTTAAGAATAATAACAAAATATAATATAAAATTTTATATTTTTTCTAATTTTGGACAACCAAACTCTCCTTTGACAGTGACTTCAAGTTAACGTAATTTTCTTAATAAAAAAGGGAGAAATCTAATTGATAGATTTTCAAGATAAATTTACTCTCCAGAAGTATTCTAAAAATATTTTCTAAGAAAATTTTTAAAATACATAGCATAGTCTATTATTTATAAATCTATTATTTATTATATTTATAAAGAAAGCCGTAAAACCCCATTTTCAATGTATTTCATATGGAAAACATGTTTTTTACTTTTTCACCATAAATACTAAAAAACATCAAACTTTCATATTTTTTGGCAAGAATAGATTATGTATGAATAATATTCTTTTTTATTTAACAATTTTAATTGAATTTAAAAAATAAAATGAATAAATTTAAGACCCTAGTTTCTGATGTTTCGAGGACACTACATTGTATTCTTTAGTGCATCAACAAAATGACTTAATGGCTTTACGAATGACTAATGTGTCAAGCCCCTCAGATGCCAATGGATCTGGGTCACCAAATCTACAGATTTGTTGGTGTCTTCTAACAGATAGGACCTTTATATTTAGTGTCTATATCAAATTGATAGGGTGGTACATATTTTCTTTTGTTTCATCACCAAGCACAAAAATGAATAATGAAGAATCTTTAGTAAGTTTAAGTTTTTTAAAGAGAGTTTTTACATAATATTTCTTTAATTTATGTTTTTTCCGTCCAAGTACTGCAAGTAAACAGAAAAAGCATTTGGTTATATTTATAAAAAATAATTTAAAACTTTTTTAAGGTTAACCATCACACTATAGTGATTATGATGAATGTAATAAATTAACTTTTTGTCGTTACTGCATTTGGAAGTAATATATAAGTTAATTTGAAGTTTTTAAATTGATCCATTATGATCTATTGTTCAATCACAGTTAATACTCCCATGTATGGTGACATTTGATTCATTGGTAGTTTAATCTAAATTAACCTAGTAGAAAGTAGGTGATGTTGTTGACAACTCAGTAGCACATCTATTCTTGTGCTGTCACATAGTATCCTGGCACAATTAAGACGAATCATTGTGGATTTCATTGATTTTCATATCTTTGAAATAGATTGTCTAATAGATTACCTGCTACAATCTAAAAAGAAAACAATATTTAGATCTCCAAGACAAAAATTAAGAACCTACTGCTGCAAGGAGCCCTCTACAAACCAGAAGACTTCAAATAAATAAAATTTAGCGTTACAAACTAAGAACAAACATTTACACTATGCAATTGTAAGTTGTAAATGTAATAAATTATTATTATTATCACCATTATTTGTGATTAGTGATATTTTAAGTCTCTAGGAAACTTTTAGAAGTACCACAGTGAGATCGGTAAATCATATTCATAATATATTTTGACACAGGGAAAACGAGTGGTGGGCGAAGACGGGGAAGAGACAGTCAACGACATGTTCCACGAGAACACAATGTTGCAGAATGAGCTGGGCAACTTGCGTACACGGGTCAAGGCCATGCAGGACACCATCGACGCTCTCAGCGCCAAGAACATCCAGCTGTTGGCAGAGAAGGCTACTGGCGCCTGGATGAACTCTGGTCGGTCTCTCTCATCTAACCTTTGTGATTGTCATCTAACTTTAGATTGGTCTGGGACAGTGGCATTTTCCGTTATCCAGCTACTTAGAAGTCACAAATTGCGGATAGTTATCTGTGATGGACGGTGCATACGATATTCTCTGGCAGGATTAATTAATTTCCACAGAGATAAATACTATGTTCATCCACTAAGACCATCCCTCATACGTGTATTAAGACCAGTTTTAATTTAGGGGCAAAATTGTGGTCGGGATCCCATGTTACATTTTAGAGACCATAGATGTGATTGGCTGTTGAGCTATTAATAAACGATCTTGTCTAAAGCCCCCCATTCACAATCTGACACGGTCTGCAGACACATCTGTCGGTTGCCACACACGAGCAGACCAACTCTAAAGACAGCGACCGTTGTCTGCCTTTGGGCTTTTCGGGTCGCTTCAGGCACTCAGAAGCTGTTTGTGAATGGTCACTGATCAGACATTATTCTAGCGAAAAATTGCTGCTAGTGATTGGTCGCTCTGTTTGGAGGATTTCCCCCAAGGTAAAAACTAAGTGTGTGGACCAAATATTGGTTTTGCAGGTAATTATACTTATGTAAAACTTATATTCCACTTTTGTCATGAACTATTGGTGAACCCGCTGATGGTTGTACATAATGTACATGCTGTAGTTTACTGTAAATGTTTAGTGTTGTGGTCAACCATGATTTTTGACAAGGGATTTTATTCTTCAGCTTTGCAAAGTTTATCACATCAGATATCAGTGTCTGTGGAGCCCATACACGGGCAGATGTCAGTCAGTCTCTCGAGAATTCTTGGCATACCGCATACCAGACAGGCAGATCACAGACAAGGTCTGTTGAGCCCACATACGGTCTGCGGACACGTCATCTGCAGATGGTGTCGGATCATGTAAAGGGGGCCTTAGGAACATGTCATGCTTAGTCACTAGCAATACTAATAGAATGTGTCACAATAATCTTTCAATCATTTCTCAATATCTGACTTAAAATACCTACATGGGTTGGTTGCCAGTATCAGAAACTATCAAAAAGATGTTCCAGGAGAAACATTCTCTAAAGGTTTTATTCTAATCACAGAGAAATCCACTTCATAATTCATGTTCATTTGACAGCGCCACATCCTGGTGTGTAAATTTAAAGTGAGTGAGGGTTGAGTTTCATGGATTTGATGAGATATGCAGCTTTGTTACTCACACCTTTCTTGATGTTTTGTTTACAACATTCGTCAAGATCATTAATTCATAGCACAATAAATAAAGGTAGCAGGGGAATAAATAAAGGCAACAGTATCAAACCATTAGATAATACACACAGTGCACACAGCACAGAGCACAGTGGTACTGATTAAATCTTCTTTAAGGAAATCATATCAAAGGGTTTAAAATCAAAACAACACTTGGATTAGAAGTGGTTAAAAATGTTTTAGCAAAGGTGTATTTTATATAAATTAGTTATTGGAAATAAGGAAACTTGCATAAATTTTTCACTCAGGTTGTAACAAGGTTTTCACTTTGGTTGTTTTGTTTGCTTGTTTATCAGAGGCGGGTGCGGAAGGTGACATGACAGAGATGATACAGAACTACCTGAAAGAGATTGAGGAGCTGAGAGCCAAGCTGGTAGAGTCAGAGTCTGTGTGTCAGCAGCTGAGACGGAGCCTAGCCAAGGGAGTGGTGGGGGTAGGTGGTCGTGCATCTCTCCCCACCTCCCCCTCCAACGGCAACGTTGACACTCTCATCGCTCAGGTATTATCATGATCTTTAGGATTAACTTTCAATTTGTTTTCTAGAAAAAGCTAAACTAAAAATTTAGGAATCCTTGTCATTGATCACTCTTAAACATTAACATTATGAACAGCTGTTGTAAAAAGCTAAGTGTCCTGAATGTTGACATATGTTCCTCAGGACAGAGACAATTTCTCAATGTCAACTCCTTACTCAAAGAATCACTTTCTAAATCTATGAGATTTTAAATAGTACCTGACACATCTTTGGTTTTCTGTGAATGGCTTTATCTTGAGAATTGTTCTACAAACAGTAATTAATAATTTGATCATTCCTCTTCTTCTTGTGTGTTCTTGTTTTGCCATTTCTATTTCTTCATTATATATTTAAGGTAGATGCCCAAAAAAATCAATTTGAATTACAGTTTGGCTACAAAAATGCCTATGATATGGCTGATAGTTGATACCCTGCCTTGATTGTTGATGACTGGGACGGTGGCGACGTCCTGTAATCCAGCTACTTGGAGGTCACGAATTGTGGATAGTTGTGATAGATGGTCGGTGGATGTAGTGTTCTCTTGTGTGGATTAACGTCCGCACTGTTGAATACTGCGTTAATCTGCAAAGACCATCCTCATAATTAGACCAATTCGTAATTCAGAGGTCGTGGTTCGGATTCCACGTTAAACTGTAGGTCCATTAGTTGCCATCGGCTGTTGGGCTATTAATTAACAGTCCTGTCTAAGGAACATGTCAGCCTTAGTCAGTAACAAGACTACAAGATCGCGCCACAATCATCCTACATTCATTCCTCATTCATACTTGGCTTAAAATACCTACCTGGGTAGGTCGCCATTTCAGTTAAAAGTATAAAGTATAAGTATGAATTGTTAATGCACAATTAGTGCAGAGAATCACCTGCTAATTGTATTGTGTATAGTAATTGTGATTGTCTTGTTTCAGGCCAAACGAGACCTTCAGAAGGACATGGAGGCTCTGGCTAGAGGCAAGGAAGCTCTCTCTGAGCTCAAGAAGAATGGAGCAAACGAAGAGTCCGATCAGGAAGAAAGTGACGAAGGTACAGGATACACTGTTTATCAAAACAGCTATATCTCCTAGAAATGAGTGTTACTATGACAAATTTAAAATCTAGAATGTAATAGCAACACATGATAACCAATGCCTCGGATTTTTTCTGATTTATTTGTTCATCTATAGAAATATATTATATACTGTGACGAGAGTACTGCCTTTTCAGACACTTCAATGTAACTTCAGAGTATTTATAGATTATTTAAATTAATAAATTAATTAATAAACAGGTATCGACATTTCAACCTTGGTTCTTGCTACCAGTGCTTTTTCTGGTACTGATGGTATCAAGAATGACTTCAGGATTTTACACATCCTTAATATTTTGAGTAAATATATTTGAAGAAGGTTACAGTTCAGGTAGGAAGATTTTTTTTTCAAATGACCAAAAAAAGATTAAAATATTACACCACTTGGATTGAATGTGAAAAAATATTTAAGTCATAAAAATATGAGCTCTTCATTGCAAGAAAAATGTTGATTGGACAATTTCCTACGGAAGACATTCTGAGCAGTAAATTTTATAAAGAAGGTATAGAATATCATTTGTTAGTTTTGTTTAAAAAGGCTATTCCGACAATTATTTTTTTTACAATTTGTTAGATAGCGAGTCCGAGACGGAATCAGAAGAGAAGGACAGTGAGTACGGCCAGGAGCTGGCAGAGCTGACGTCAGAGATCAACCTGAAGCAGAAGCTGATCGAGGAGTTGGAGCATTCCCAGCGGAGATTGCACTCACTGAAACAGCACTATGAGGACAAACTGTTACAGCTACAGGCCAAAATCAGGGCCACACAGGAAGAGAGGGATACTGTCCTGGCGTCTTTCAGTGAGTAGTCAACGCAAGCTGTACATTAAGGTGCTGTAACATAATAGTGAACTACTGAACATGATAAACATGAATTTGTTTTTTCCCACTGCCAAAAATTGTCAATTCAATACCAGTTAGAGGGATAATGTTCAAGATGTTAGATAATTCATATTTGGATATTCGAGGTTCTACATAACTGTCTTATCTTATACTTGAATTAATTATAATAACATTCTGTTTGTCAATAATCTTTTAAGTTGTGTTTTCTTATCGTTTTTACCCTCTTAGTTGAATTTAGCTATTAGCTCTTGATAGTTATTGTGACAAGATTTTTATACATTAAAGGTGGTCAAAACAATCAACCAACTGAAAAAGTGAAGAAGGTCCGTGATGAATATGAGAGGAAACTGAGTGATATGCAGAAAGAGGTGAAGAAACTGCAAACTGCTAAAAAGGAACATGCCAAAATGTTACGGAACCAAAGTCAGTATGAGAATCAGATCAAAACCCTTAGGAATGAAGTTCTGGACATGAAGAAAGTTAAGGTGAGATTTTTCAATAATACAGCTTTTCAATAAATGATAGCTCAAATTACAGCTTCTCTCCATAATCATATGACTTACTAATCATGATCATAATCATATAAGTACATGCTCTGTGTAATGATATGTGATATTGAATAGTTAGCACGACAGACAAATTTGAGTTTTAAGTATAGTCATGAGATAGTGTCATCCATTCTTACAGTTTTATTTGGAAAGAGCAGGAATCCTCACTACGCGACCCGCGGGACGATTGTTTGCGGCCCTCGGTCTGTTAGGATTTAAAACAAAAATTAGAGCTCAGGAAAATATTTGATGTAAAAATAACAAAATACTTTGTAAATGTAAAATGTAATCATATTTCCTTTTCTAAGCAAAAATATTTTGGACTTTTTATTTTATTGATTATAATAAACATATAATTATAATAAAGGTTATCGCCTTATTTTTTGAAAGTGATTTAAGGCCACACTTATTTGTGGGATTCTTTATCACAGAGAAAGAAAAATGTACCCAGATTGCTTAAATACTCATTTTTAGGCCTTAATTTTTCAAAAAATTTTCCAGAAACCCAAACTTCCCTTTTTACTGGAGGATATTCCATGCCATATATACCCCAACCTCTCTAGCGCCACGAGCTTCTTGCTACTTGTGGCCTAGCCTAGGGATTCCCCCCTGGGCTAGAGCCATCAAACATTAGCTTCATTTCATTGCATCTTTTTCTAATTTCAGGTAAAACTTATAAATAAAATGAGGGAGGAAACGGCAAGGCATAAAGAAATGGAAACTAGGAGAAACAGGGAGATTGCTCAGCTGAGGAAGGAATCTAGAAAACGGGAGGTTGCTATAAAGTAAGTGACTCGTATTTGGAATTTTGTTGTTAACACACCAACAGTCAACATTTCACCATATAATCATGATCCATCATTATTTAATTTTCCGAGGATGCTTTGGTAACTGAACTGTGATAAGTTAATCTCTAATTCTAAAGCTAATACATAATTTCCTCAATTATTATCCTTGGTTTTCAGTTTTTACGTACTCAATGTTATCATCAATGATTGCAGTCTAAGGTCATCTTCAGCGAGGGTCTTAATTGCTTTCTTGACCTTCAAGGAACCAGATGTGCAACTCATTAACTTGACCTTTCTTCTTTACATAAGCTTGAATCAGCAAATTAAGAGTTTCTTAACTCTCTCCTAGGCATATTAGTGTGTGCCACTTATGGCAGATCCGTAAATATTAAATTGGCTCACGGTAGGCTCTGTAGCTCGTTCACAGAGATTTTTCTATTAAATTTTTTACTTTATATTTTATCTAATAACAGCAATAGCAATAATAGTAACACTTATTGGTTATTGTGTCTGTTATTGATTTCAGACAATTGTAACCCACCATCGCATTCCGCCAATATTAATGACCTACTAGTAAACAAGTCTGAAAATAAAAATAAAAAAACAATGTCCTGGGAGAGGGTTTAAAGTGTTTTTTTTAGCAAATTACAATATTTAACTCAAAACCTTTTTTTAATTGCAAGGGTACACTTACAGGGACACAGGCAGCGCTTTTCACTGGAGCAGAATCACAAGTTGGTGGTACTCTCACTGTCAATATATCCTCCCCAGGAGTTTTAAATTCATATTGGGACTTTTGTCTGAACCCCATGTTTTATTTATGCTCTGTTTTTTTACATTGAATAAAACATTTTTCAGATCACTAGAGGCAGAGAAGAGAGCAAGAGATGTGGTGCTGAAAAGAAAGCAAGAGGAGGTTCTAGCTCTGCGTAAGGTAAGATATTATCATTTTGTCTAATGTTATAAGTTAATAGTCAGGTTAATAGTACTATGCCTTCAAAAAGTAGGGAAGGTCAGACACAAAACTATGTTGAATGACATCTGTTAAATTAGTTTATATATACATAAGTTGCATTTACTAAGCTGGATAGCAACAACAAAAGGAATATGTACACTGGTAATAAATCTGAACACTGGTTTTGTATTTATTTTGTGAAGAAAAAACTAAACAAAATAAAATACCCCCGTCGCAGCAGATCTGCATACTCAGGGAATTTCCAAACCAATAATATAAAAATAATAATAAAATATGACAAGTTTTATACAAATCTGTCTATAAACATGAGAATTCTTTGCCTATTCTCCATAAGATTAACATGGGAAAGAGTGTGCAGGTTAGCTGCTGTGAGGAACACTGAAAGTAGTCATTTCTACCATAAATAATTTTTATTTTAACCAATTATACCAAGTTTCATCAACATCTGTCCATAAAGGAGTTTGCCTATTCCCTATATGATTAATATGGGAAAAGAGTATGCAGGTTTTCTGCCATGATAAACACATAAACTATGATTTTTAAGTATAAAAGGATAGATTTTAACCACATGAAGCTAAATATCAAGTTTCATAAAAAAATATTGATTAATATGGGAAATATTAATTTTTCCCTATCCTCCATAAGATTAACATTGGAGCCCCACAATACAACGTATTGTGTTTAGATTTTTTAATATCTCGGTAACCGTTGGAGATAGAGAAAAAATTTAAGGAACTTAATTGTGTAGTTTTTTAAGCTGATTCCAATGGTGAAATATAAAATTAGAAATTTTTTAAAATTACTTGTGAAAGACGCAAAAAAAACCATTTTGGGGTACAAAACCCCCCAAACTACCCGTTCCTATTGACCGATATGTCTGGTTTACGAACTCGTCCGAGCATTTTGTAGGAATACACGTCTCTACCAAATTTGGTCTCGATCGGACCATTTTTACGAGAGTTATCGTGTTAACAGACACAAATATATACATATATACACACACACACACACATATATATATATAAATTTTAACGACTATTGTTTTTGGACTCTGGGCACCTAAAGACGAAAAAATAACATGGTCCCGGGCTTACGTCTTACCATGAGACCTACGGTAATAGCTTCTTCCCCATGGGAAATTCGCTAAAAAGTAGAAAATAAACAGATATTTCTGCAAAGTGATAATGACTACATCTTAGTGTCAGGATTGTTGCAATTTCACTTATTTTGAGTTTATATTGTGAACATCAATGATAGGCCTATGCGTTGTCAAGGTTGCCCGTGGAGACATAAGTCGCAAGGCTGCTGGTAGACTACCACCAAAGATCAGCTCGTCCAGTCCCCGCCTGGCCAAACAGAAGTGGGCAGCACTGCAGAAGAACATTAACTCTGAGACTCTGTACAAACAGCAGATTGCCAATCTGGAGCTGGAACTGGACAGGTTTGTGTTAGAATCTTGAGTAGCCCCTACCTAGTTAACAATTAATGTTTCTAATTCACTGGAAAGAAGTCACACCTAAAACCCATACAGATTCCAAACTGAAGCTCTGAGATAACGAACCCCTGTGTTGCATTTGTGAGGATAATTATTCTTTCAACTTTCTTTTTTCATGTTAATCCAGGGAATGGAAAATTGTCCAGATTCTTCCGAATTTTACAACCTCACAGGACTCCACCTTGATAGACCTTTAGAGTTGTCCTTTCCTCTCTTACTTTAACTGGCAAATGTAATCATTATTGTTTTTGAAAGGATCTGATGGATACGATCTAAGGTTAATCAAACTCCCAGATAAAATATCCTATATTGTAGAAAAAATTTCATCTTGAATGCTACTTGTAAAATCCCACTTAGGAGCTTGACCCTCAGACTAAATTAATAAATTTAACACATTTGGTCAGTTATTCGTTTTGTTTCAGGCTAGTTGAGGACAGAAAAAGTCTTAACGAACAGCTGACCGGGAAGGAAAGGAAGTTGAGTGAGATGAGAATGAGACAACCTAGAGAGAAAGTATTGATTCGAGACTTGGAAGAAGAAGTAGAGTCTCTCAAAGCTAACCTTAAATATGTTGAAGACAGCATCACAGAGTCTCAACAGAGTATCCTACAGCTAGAGGAATCCAAAGTAATACTATTTAACCTGAACTATTATTATTCTACTGTAAATTACTTCTTTTGTTTTATATACAAAATAAATAAAAATTAGTTCCTAATTTTATTGTTACTAAATTAGTAAATATTGCCAAAATACACCACTTCTTTAGCAAACATTCATTCATTAATTTTTTTGTGAAACTACACTGAAAAAGTTTAGAAACGAATTGATTTATTCATATCACAATATATATAGTAGTGTAAAACAAAGTTTCACATTATTTCGGGATCCCATTCTCAGGTCAGCTAAAACCTAAAACATAACTAGATTAGTACATAATCCGGACTAAGCTTACTAGATTATTCAGTGTAAATCTGAAAACAAAAATGTTTAAAGCAGTCAAAACAAGCTTACAAACAATACCAAACACTAGTAGTCATAAATACGAAAAGCTAAATATGTCCACTTGTCACAAAGGCTCGATATGAATCTTAGGCTTCCGAGCCAAAGACGGACTATGCTCGCTCTACACTTCAATCCCAATTAAGCCTACAGATGTTGTTAATTTCCACCCAAGCCACCATTTATTTTATTTATTTATTTAAGGTGGGCCCTGCCGTCTTACCAAACTCCGAAATACATAGTTTTAACTCACCAATAAAGAATTTTCAAAAAACATACTTTAGTTTTTAGTTTACATAGTTTAGCTTGCAACATCCTTGCATGATTGTATCTGAGATTAGACTGTCAGGAATAGGTGATTGTTCAGCTGTGTCAGGATGAAAGACTGGCACTTCGTACATCATAGAGAAGTTGTACAACATGACTGTGTGCCAGAGCTACATGGCAGCTCAGAAGGAGGCGTCTCTCAACGAGCTAAGAGCACGGCAGGACCAGGTCAGTCAGTCTCCCCACTAAGTTCAAGATTTAATGTAATTAAAAAATAATTTAGAAAGCTTGTGTTCACTCAAATCCATTCTTAGTTGTGTTCAAACAGATTTTCTTTCCTCTTTAAACAAATTTACATCTATGTTAATTTGTAGCTTTCACTATGTCATAATATATGACAAATCTTTATTACCCGTTTTTGTGTAAACCACATTAAATATAAACATTAAATATATAAAAATATCAAATTCATGTTCACTGAAGAAATATGAAGGTGGAAAGTTAAATTTCAGTAGCTAAGGCAAATACTGTATGTGATGATATATGAAAGGAATGAAATGGCTTATTAATATTTGTTTTACTATATTTTTCCCCAGTCAATTACAGAAATTTCTATTAAAACGTTTAATATTTAGTTTAAATAATTAATTGATAAATGGTTGTTCAGTTGGAGAAGGAGAGTGAGACGCAGAGGCAGCTGTTGGAGCACATTGTCGGGAACCCGTCTAAGGATCAGCCCCCAGGCAGTTCCAACAGTTCCAACGCCTCCTCCAGGTCCCCCTCACCTACGGACAAGTAAGAAGCATAATAATGCTCTTAGTTACAAACACATTGTCCTCGTGGAGAATTAAAAGCTATTGCTAAAAAAATTATCAATAACATAAGTGTTTGTATTGATAAGTAACTTCAATTATTCAAAATTTCACCAATCAGGACTGAGGTCAATTCAGGTAATCAAACACATTTTAATGATTGGATATATACTGGAGTTATACACTAAAAATTTTAATATTACATGTAAAAATCTGACTTGAAAAGTAAACAACAATTTTTGGATAACAGAGTTCACAAGCTTGGTAGTATCACAGAAACTGTACTCTGTAGTATGAGGTGTGTGTGTTAATATACGTATTGAAGTGACTATTTTTGGATAACAGAGTTCACAAGCTTGGTAGTATCACAGAAACTGTACTCTGTATTTTGAGGTGTGTGTGTTAATATACGTATTGAAGTGACTATTTTTGGATAACAGAGGTATATCAGAAACTGTACTCTATTAATTGTATGTTAATATACTTGAAATATTTTTGTAGATAAATTTTTTCATTTGTATATTTGTTAATATACGTATTGAAGTGACTATTTTTTGTCTATAGAATTTTATTAAAAAAATTTGGTACTATATTCATTCATATTTAACGCTTGAAATAGATTTAATTATGTTTAAACAAAATAAGGAAAGGCTTAGATTTAGTTTTAAACAAATATGTACGTGTGTGTGAGGGGATAGATGCTCTTTCATATTGCCATTTTTTTTTAAAATATAACTTCAATATGGTCTTTGTTAAAGTTTGACTTATATTAATGCTAGGTTAAAAGTACATATTTTCTCATGTTTTACTAAGTTATAAAAATCTTTAGTTAGTTTTTTTGTCTTAATGTGTATTGTTGACAGTTTTTTTTGTTGTGGTTATAAATGTCATGTTTTTAACTTTTTTTTTTTAAACTTTTAATAAAGAAGTATTATATTATATGTACAGTCGTAAAAAAATTACTTTTTTACAGATTTTAGATATTACATCCATTTTTATATTTTAACTTAAAAACGCAGCACAGAATATTGTCACTACGTTGCTAGCGCCTATAGACGTGATCAAACAAACGGCCGCAATTACTGCTATTTAGTTTTCAAAACAACCGATAGAGTGCATGGCGATGTTTCTTTTTCCTCAATGCACTTGAAAAACCAATATGGTGGCTTTGTTAGAATATTTCGTGACTGATATCTGTTGCTAGGCAACAGTGGCCAGTATTCGTCTGACTCGAGTCTACTGTTTGCGCTTATAAAGTCATTACAGCTAGCTGTTTTCACTCTTACTAACTTTGTTTGTTGACATTTTTCGATGTGTGTTTAGAAGTAGTTAGTGTATATTTTGTGAATGTTTTTAATGTATAGGATTTATTATTATAACTGAAATGGCCTATTCAGACGAATAAAATTACTTTTTTAATTCCTCAAAAATGTTTTACAATCATAATTTAGTATAAATGTAGCAAATTTACGTCTTATACTTTATTTAAGCCACCTAGATCATAAAAAATCATTGGGAAAGTAATATTTTGTTCTTATTTACACTAAATGAGCATAGATTAGAATTCTTAACTAGCGCTTTAAGGGCTTTTTAATTTATCAATTAAAAAAAGAGTGATTGATTGTTACGCTCAATCAATCTATTAACTATATTTTGTCTTCTACTATAATTTCTAATAAAATAAATTCTTACATTTTCTTTTTAATTAACATGCATTACGTGGATATTAGAGCGTGTCTAGTAAAGGTTTGTGAGACTATAACTGATATTTTAAATGTTTCACAAGTGTTTGTCATCAGTACACTTTATCATGTGTTCTATTGGAATCTGATTTTAAAATAATTAATTAATTTATTTGTTGTGTAGTCACTGATTAACTTTTTGAACGCCATAAGCGAGATATCTCGCTCACATACAAAGCTCACATAACTCCATAAGCAAATATATTCGCGTATTCACATAATGGCATTTAGAGTCAAATTTAGTTATCCAAATTAATGGTAGATGTCAGGGCAATCGCCAACTCATTTCATGACGTAGTTACAACAACCAGTCAGTATTCATTGGTTTCAGACTGTGCGTCACTGTTTACTGCGCAGTTGCATAGCGCCAAGAGCGAGTATATTTGCTCGTCAGCTGACTAGTAGATGCAGACGATCTTTGTGTCGCGTGATTGTTTATAACCTAGTCTTTGTCTTTGGTGTTTATACAAAAAACTGTTATCTTTATAAGTTGGTTTTTATAATATTAATGACTGTGTTTTTGTAAATATATTATATAGTAGATTTGTGAAGTGAAACAATATGGGTAATCCAAACGATCCTAATTTTGATGAATTCGTTTCAGTTTTTTAAGTAAATATTTTTTCAACTTTTTATAGTTTTAGCGAATTTCCCATAGGGAAGAAGCTATTACCGTAGGTCTCATGGTGAGACTTAAGCCCGGGACCATGTTATTTTTTCTTCTTTAGGTGCCCAGAGTCCAAAAACAATAGTCGTTAAAATTTATATATATATATACATATATGTATATATATATATATATATATATATGTATATATATATATATATATATATATGTGTCTGTGAACACGATAACTCTCGTAAAAATGGTCCAATCAAGACCAAATTTGGTAGAGACGTGTATTCCTACAAGTGCTCAGACGAGTTCGTAAACCAGACATATCGGTCAATGGGAACGGGTAGTTTGGGGGGGTTTTGTACCCCAAAATGGGGTTTTTTGCGTTTTTCACATGTAATTTTTAAAAACTTCTAATTTTATATTTCACCAATAGAATCAGCTTAAAAAACTACACAATTAAGTTCCTTAAAGGTTTTCTCTATCTCCAACGGTGACCGAGATATTAAAAAATCTAAACACAGTACGTTGTATTGTGGGGCTCCAATGTTAATCTTATGGAGGATAGGGAAAAACTAATATTTCCCATATTAATGAATATTTTTTGATAAAACTTGATTTTTAGCTTCATGTGGTTGAGATCTATCCATTTATGCTTAAAAATCATAGTTTATGTGTTCCTCACAGCAGCAAACCTGCACACTCTTTGCCATGTTAATCTTATGGAGAATAGGCAAATAATTCTCATGTTTATGGACAGATTTTTTTAAACTTGTCATATATTATTTTTATATTATTGATTTGGAAATTCGCTGAGTACGCAGGTCTGCTGCGACGGGGGTATTTTAGTCTATATTAACCCATCAACTGGTGACTGTCGCAAAAGCTACGGTCAACGGTCAAACATCTCTACATATTATCCACTTTTTATAGTAAAATAAATGTTTGATTGACGACATATTGGTATAATTTGATTACAGATGAAACAATCTATCGATATACACCATTCAATAGGCATTATATTTTGTTCAGCTGGAGAAGAGAAAAAGAAAACAATGTTTTTTTTGTTTCAGTTTGGTTATGAGTAAAAATTGCTTACTTATTTCTTGGAATAAGTAAATATATGTTATAACTATTGTAATTGTGATATTTTAGTACAGTTTTGCTGTAAAATAATCTATATTTAGTTATTTAATTGGAAAGTGGTGGACCTTCCTGAAATAAAAATAAAATCTGTTGTGTTTTTGAATATGTAGGACTATCATATTTTATTAAATTAACAAATAGTTGGACTTTTCCAACGCGTCTTGTGTTTAAAATCTACACAACGTTTCAGTAATGGTCTGGCCTTCGTGTCGTGCGGTCCTACTTATTTTTACGTCCGCTAGCTCGGAGGCGGAGTGCTAGTGTCGCTCGTTTGCAATTTTCCGAATGTACAGAATAGGCTAAGTATAGTGTTTTGTCTACAATTTTTTCTATAGTTATATTTTTTGTTGTGTTTTTTGACCGGTTTCTTTTTCATATGTAGAAATAACCTTTTGTTTGTACAAATGTAAATATTGTTAGGCACTTGAAAACGGGAGTAGTTCATCCAACTCCCGAAACGTTGTGTAGATTTTAAACACAAGACGCGTTGGAAAAGTCCAACTATTTGTTAATTTAATAATTAATAACCAACGCCATTATGAATTTTCAAAACTCTGTATCATATTTTATCATTGAATTTCTTGTTTTATATAAATGTTTAGAAATGGATGAGGAGACTATTTAGATCAATCTAGTGACATTAGAGAAATATGGTTTGAGAGTGAAAAATTGAGTAAATTTGCCAACTATTATGAAGTGTTACTATGGTAATGCCAATTTTGAAAAAATTGTCAATTCTTGTTAATGGTCTTATTATAGACATATAGATGTGTAATAGTCAATCAAACTGTATACTTTGGAAATAAAATTTATACCATATTAACTATTTTGGGGGGATGGTCCCCCCTTCACTTTTTGAAAAAAATGTTTTTTACTTATAAATTATAATAAAAAAATAAAATTAAAAATATCATCATAAAATATATCCAATACTATAATACGAGCAAGGTTTGTATATATATATATATATATTTGCACACGGATCTCGAAAACGGCACCGACGATTTTCTTTAAATTTTGGAAATAACTAATTTCCGAGTAGAAAATAAGTTCTAGATAGGTCTAATGTCCAGGAAAATTCGTGTTTTACTGTAATATTAAGTTTAAAATCTAAAAATTTAACATTACGCTTATGGAGAATAAAATGTAAACAATACAAACCAAAACAGCTGTTTATAACCGTTTGACAGTTCTTGATTGAAGACTGCGGGGAACAATATAGAGGTTATGCATTAATATTTATTTTATAAATGCAAAATTATCAGGTTACTAAACAATTTGTAAAAACTTAAAGATAACATAGCTGTGCGAAATAAAAGCAGAAAAAAGTATTTTCAAAATCTTCCGTGTTTTGATAGAAAACGTATTGCTAACGTATTACAACAATTAAACAGTAAATGATCGGCTTTGGCTAAAAGACGTTAAACGACATCGCTCAATTGACTAACGTCGTAGCCGAGTTGTAGCGTATCGGCCTCAAGAACTATAGGCCGCGAGTTCCATCCACATAAATGTTTTCATTGAGTAATAAATGTGTTTTAATTTTTCTAATTAATTTTTATAATAAATGTCTTATTCTAAACGAGCAAAGCTCGGTCACCAGGTACTTTTATTCTTAACTAAGGTAAATTGTGAAGAAAATAATATATTATAATATAGATTTTGACCATATTTACTATTTGTTTTAGAATACCCTTGCAAAACATCAAATTATGGCCTGTCAATACAGGCAGTAGATGGGATAATAGAGTAATAAAATATTTGGCTTTAAAAAAATAATTTTAATTTTTCTACATAATCTGGAGCTGAGGAAAGTTTTAAAATGGAAAATTTGGCATAAAAGCGTCATAAAAATATCTTACTAAAAAAAGATAATGTGTGATATCTGCAAAAGTTTCAATATTTGTTAATAATATGGACATGGATATGTCTTAGTTCTAGGGGGTGTTGGTGATTTTTAAGATGGAAATTATGTAACAGGTTTCCATAGAAACCACCAGAGCTATTTTATTGAATTTTTAATATAAAAGAATAAGAACAGCTGTTTAGACGAAGTGAAAACATTACCTTAAGACATAGCCATGACGGAAGTGTTTAATTACCATGAATAATTTGGCTTGCAAATGTGTGTTTTAAGTGTAAAATTAAATAACAACTTTAAGTTGACATTTGTAGATATTGCAGACACCTGTTTCTTAGTGGAATAATATAGCTTTTTTGTTTTTTTGTATTTCTGAATAAAATTATATTTAGTTAGTAAGAGTAAAAAGTGTTTTAAATGTGATACAAGATTACAGAGGTATATTTTTTAAATATGTTCATTACATGACAACTTTTCCAAGAAAACATTTGTTGTTAATATGAACTGTCAAAAGTGAATTTATTGATGAAATATTTAAATTTATTCATATTGTTAACATACTTTTACAGTTTGAACGGAAATACATTCCTGAACGTTAACCAACACCACCATTCCAAAAGTGAGAAGTATCGCAAGCGCACAGCTCCAGTGGAGGAGTTGTTATATGCGAATGTTGACAAAAGAACACTGAATCCGTCCCTGTCGCCTGAGCACATGCCTCCACCAGTGAGAGCGCTCACAAGGGTGCCGAGCGCACCAACCTCACTCAAGTAAGCTCTCGCTCATGCAGCCTGCAATGCTTACACCCTGAAATGCTCCACCACATCTCAGTAGTAGTTGTTGCTCTATTGATTTTCCCTTACAGCTTTTTATGGTGCTATAAGTTTTTGAATGACTCTCCTTGCAATACCCTTCCGTGTTGTGTATTTCTAATTTCTCTTTAGTCAGAGAAGGAGAAAAGTGGACCGTTCCCCATCAAAAAGTTAAAAATGCCACTGGCGTAGAAATACACAAAATAAAAATAAAAAACTAAATTTAACTATGATTGTTAATAGTGGTCAATTAATGATTGATAATTATGATTCATTTTGTAAATTCAAAATTACTGTTTACCAGGTTTTTTCATTGGTCGGATATTGAGGTCATAATGTGTTTCAAATTTACTCTAAACATTCTCTTCAAAATAATTATGTTAAAACATGTGTATTCATTAGGATTCACCAAACATTTTTACATCAAAGGAACAACCTTGCGTGTTATAGTTTTAATTAGTGGTTAGTGTTGATTTTACACTTTATATAGTTCTTTAACTCTAAATATTGATTCTAAATTGAGTCGCTATTCTTGTGAGGATTTATAATAGTGTACTATAATCCATTACTTGAACTAATAACAGTGTTCAAAGTTGTAACAATCTTAACTGCATTTTTAACATATTATCAAGCCATTAGGCACACACTTCAGTGTGTCATAACCAATTTTTAATTTAAGTTATTGTTTAAAATCATTTCAACATGTTGGACTTAACAACAACTTATATTTCAATCCACTTTAATTCGCCATATCTTTAATGATCTTAAGTTTTTTTTCAATCTCAGTGATAATTTTGTTAAAATTTTTTTTATATAATAATGCTATGCATATAGATTAAAAGCTTTTTTCAGCCTTTTCTTGGTTAATTTATAGTGTTTACACTTTCAAAACAATAAAATTTTGTATTAATAATGTTGTGCTTTACAAAAAAGGACACCAAATAGGTAAGTCTAAAATTACTTAGAAAAAAGTAGGTGAAGTAGCTGATTGTCCATAACTCAATATTTTTTAAAGGTATGGCCATGATTTTTTTCTTGTATAAACCATTTTTGTACACTTAGCTTAGATTTTCAGCATGAAAAATGGACATTTATACTTTGATTTTGAGTTCATTGTTTTTGGCTGTATTTTTCCATTTATGAGTTGATACGCTATTTAAACTCGTGATGATTTTTTTGTTTAATCTGTTGTGTTTGTAACTAAATTGACAGAATATATACATATGAGATATATTCTGATCTCATTGATAGTGTTGGGGAGGCTTTTTGATGCTCCAATATCTCTCTTTAGAGAGATATTTTTGATCATTACCGTCCAAAAATACTGAATGGTTAGGAGGAGATGGAACGATGAGAAAAACGTGGGGTTAGCGCTAACTTAATAACAACATTCATTGAAAATTTTCATTGGTAGTAATTTTTTCATGAAATAAATGGTAATTTTCGTTTAGAACCCTTTCCAACTTAGAAAAGTACAAAAAAATGATTATACTGGAAAAAAACCTTCAAATTTGTTGGGCAGTCCGGTAGTCAGGCCAGATATGGATATGGCATGTGTTAATTGCATGTACGGTATTGAAATTCATGATCTCTGTTGTGTTTTTGTAAAGTTGTTCAAAATCCTCATTTATGAACCATTCAGCTAATGGCTCATTTAGATGTGGAGATGAGTATTCTCAGCCAGGTGTTTGCCTATAGGACTCTCAGTGTGAAGCCGGAACCGCCCCTGCCATCCCCGGTGCTGAGCAGAAAGGCTCTCGCCCGGCAGGACTCGACCTCGCCTCGCCCCGTGAGGCGTGGCACGTTCGTCCTACCGCCTGGCGCCTCTCTGGCTCGCTCCTCCTCCACCTCTACCTCCATGTGAGTGTCTCCGGTCATCATCCACCACTATTGTAGCTCTTCCCACCATGCTAGTATTGCACTGGATTTGTGATAGTTAGGGATAGTAACTGGAGAGAATACAGTTTAAGTAGAATTGTTTAAGACAGTAAGTTACACCATATTATATTGTAATAATCTAAGTAATAAGTAATAAGTTGTAATAAGTCTAAATTATGTTGCAAAATCTAGTTTTTTGAAAATTTTCCACTCCCCTCTCAACCACTTGGTTGTTTTATTCTTTTAGTTTGATCACTGTCACTTCTTTAAAATATTTTGATACATTTTTTTCCTCCCCCAGTTATTATTTATAGTTGATATGAATATTTGTGTCACAATTTAATACGGGCTTGTTTCTTCACTAAACTGTTCTATCTGTTATGTTTTTATATGTTCATTGAATTAACCTAGTCAAACCAGCACATATTGTTTAACAAGTTTCTCTTATTCTGATAATAAGAATTAGCTCAGTGCATTGTTAACTGTTGTGTTTATTCATATTTATTAAAGTAGAACAAAATAGTCGGAAAACTTGGAACTTGGTGGATATGGAACTTTTTCATTGTACATAAGACTGTAAGTACATATATTAACAAATGATAGAGAATAAACAGAAATTAATTTTTTACCTAAGACAACACTAGTAGAGGTGTATGGATAATGAAATTTTTGCTGATCCGATTTGGAGTGGATAGCTCAAGTTCGGATCGGATGATTTTTGGATTCGGATACTCTAAATTACATAGTGGTATAACACTTCCATGAATAAATTAGAAGAAATCAATAAAAATGTTATTAAATTGAACATTAAAAATCAAAAACTTATTCATAGGCTGAACAAAACCAAAATATATACTCTAATTAAAATAATAAAATATATACTGAAATTAAAAGTAAAAAGTAACAAATTTTAAAATGGTGTAATTTACAAATGAAATCACCAAAAACCTTATAATACGCCAATAAATAACATCAACAGATATTAAAAGTTAACTATATGACCATGGATGGATTGATAAATAATAGTTCACAATTTTATTTCACGATTCAACAATTTTATTTAATAATACAATGATAAAATTGAATCGCCATAAACAAAGAATCAAGATTTAACAGACGGCATTTCCTCGACGTCATCGACTATCTGCCATCGGCTACTGTGTTACAATATTAAAATCCATGCAATTATGGTAACTTGTTGTGATCTAGTTATTTAATCTGAGTTATTTACCTGATACTTTTTCTGTATTCAGGATCGGATATCCGGCTCCGATCCGAAACCCATCTGACTTTTTCGTTATCCGCACACCTGTAAACACTAGTCTTTCACTTGGAAACAATGTCTTACAAAAATGTTCTTCTTTCTTTAGTCATTTAAAAATTATCACTTTCAAAATTATGTTTCCTTTATTCAAATGTTTAAAGTACTTTAAAAGCAAATTATAATTATGTGTACAAAGTTCTCCAAAGAAACAAAGTTAATTTTCTGATTACCATTGGTGTTACTTGAAGATTTTTCTGAAATCAAACTCTTAAGTATCGATTATATCATAGGTTGCAGCACTTCCTTTGCATGCGTAAGTAATGTGTCTTTCCGTAATTATTTAATATCAACAGCTGTGTCCACCTTCAACTCTCTGAAGGTAGTAATAATGAGGCATGGTTCTTAGGTACAGTAAATCATTATGTAAATTTAAAATTGTTGTCTTTTAAATATTTGAATGCCAATCCCTCTATTTCAGTCTATTTAGTTGCAATAATCTCAACGTCTTCGAATAGACCTAAATCATAAAACAACTAAAAATATATAAAAAAAACTTAATTCTATGTAGGTTGGTACTAAATACCCAGCTTAATATATATGTTGAACTCATATGAATAATATATCTTGAAGAAAATATTTTAAACCATTATTTTATTAATTTAACCAAGAATCAAACAGTGATAGAGCTTATGATAGGTTTTATTATGAATTAATCCGACTAAAAAAAATACTGAAATTAATTATGAATTGTTTCACTTTAATTTAAATCATCTGTATTATAATATGTAAAATTATTCTTTTGTTAGATATATTGATATTTATGAATATGTATATATTATTTTAATAATTTTTAATACTTATTTTTTTATTCTCACAATATTTTGAAAAATTATTCATAAACAAAACTAAGTATGATTTTCACAAAGTATTCCTGCATATGGCACAAAGTCTGTACAAGAGATTGAGTTTATACTTTATTACAGTTAATGCAGTTTTAAAGAGGTCTGATACTAACAGTTATCATTATTCTGAAATTGTAATTGTTGCAGTTATTGTATATATTTTATTTTGCATTATTCAGGTCATGCTGGTTTAGTCATAATATATTTTAAGGTTGTGAATTCATGCTTTAATTGTTTAACTTCTTATATTTTATTGTGTAATAAAATAAATGTACAGTTTAATTCAATAGAGTTATTAAAAGCTCAGACCAATAACTATGATGATGTATATTAATTAATAATAGAATGATAGATGGTAAAAATGTAATGATTTTTTAATGTAATTTTAGTATTTAAATAACCCAAAAATGATATAGGTTAAGTTATTAATTTTGAGTTTCAGGATTAAAAATTGTAAATCTATTAAAAAATAAACTTCAATAAAAGAAATAAATCATAGATGTTTTCATATTGATTTCGATGAAGCCCACCTATTTGGTGTTGGTTTGAATTTTGCACTGTAACAGGTGTGGTTTTTAAATTACTTTTTTGAGTGCATGAGTTGTGAATTTAAAACATAGGTTTACCATGTCATAATTGTTTCCTAATTTTCTAATCATGTAACCTAATCATTCGTCAAGCACAAGGTATAATCCACTGACAAAACCATACTTGCTCTTAGGATTCATAATCGTAGTTTATCAACATGAAAATATATAATCATTAACCCAGGAACTGGCAGTCACTTAACTTGCAGTGGCAAGGTGATTTTTGAAATTTTACAATGCTTATTGTTTATATGTATGTTCTTGGCCAAGTCCTTTTAGAATAATAATGTTATATATTGTTGTTTTCAGAATTACTTGTAGAGTAAGAAAATATTGTAATATATGATGATTATGACTATTTTTACAAAAAAATAAGATGAAAAATAAAATTAAAAATAATTGGCACCATGCTCTACAAATATTTATATATAAGAACTTAAAAATTTCAAATTAGCCAAAATATTTAAAATTTAATCAAGTTTTAGAAAATATATTTTTATATAGGGTTTTATTGAGAATAAATATATATTTTAAACATATAGACAAATCATTGGAGGTTATATTTTTGTCTGCAATGCTCTCACTTTTCAACAAAATCAATAAATTTAACTTTTACCTACATTATTATTCTTACACTAATAAAATACTAGTTGATTATATCTAACAATAGTTTTTTCATTGGAAAGCACCAATAAATAGCAAAACACAACGTAACGGAACGATGTTTACTTCACTGAGAAGTATAATTCTCAGTGGGACGCAAACAACGACGTTAAAAAACAATGAGTAAAATCACTTTGTATTTTACAGCTATTTGGTTATTGTAGGAAAAAATAAACTTCATATACTGAAATAAAAACTCTTTTTCGATACAATGGTATATACATATCACCACCAACACCAGCTTAAAAGACTACAATAAATTGATTACATGATCCTTGCAAATCGTCGCTTTTCCGAAGACTGCCAGTTCAAGGGTTAAAAATGTGATGATTGTATTATTATTGACAATAGTGGATTGTGAACTAAACTTAAATTTAGGTTTGAATTATCCTTTATGTTTAGTTTTATTGTTACGGCATAGTTGAAAACAGATTTTACATTGCACACAAATTAAAAATAAATTTTAAAAAGCAAGAGTAATTTCCTTAGATTTTGAATTTGATTTTATTACCAGGACTGAAAGCAGTAAAAGTACTTAAATATTTTATACAAGATTGAAACTAACTAAAATTCTTAAAAATTGTTAAATAAAAAGTTTTAAGGTTAAATAAAACAAATGATATAGGGGGTAAAAAAACCTAACATCTCAGTGATATATAAATCATAAAAAGTTGTTGGTGTAAAGAAATCTCCCCTTCTCATCCTTGGTGTAACAGAGTACACCAGAGTCCTGGTAATATGAATAACCTGATGGGAGAAAGGAGTATTGTGTTTAAATTAAAAACTAAGAATTGTAATCTCAACTACAACATTTCAATCTACAGCACAGTTACACTAATTTTGCACTACCTAATTGGATATTTCAACCATATTTTACTACCTTATGCTTAAATTTGTATTAAAATAACTTATATCTTATTGAACTAAATACTAATAATATCTTTTGAATTTTTCAAATGTTTTTTCAAACCACCCTTGTACCTAGGCACGTAATTAGCGACCATTTTATAAATTTCTTTGAACTGGGCCTAGTGTGTTGCACCGTTATCTACCCCTAGATATGAGTGCTCCCATTATATATACCGTAATATAATGTTGTGTTAATAAATTAATATTATGTGAGTTTGTATTGTAATGTTTTTAGTTATTAGCTTCTTCTGCTATGTTTAATGTTTATATTTAATAATTTTTTATTAATTTATATGCATAAATACTGCAAATATATAGTGATATTAAATTATTTATCTACTTTTCTTCAGCCGATTTTATCTTTAAGATTTTGAATCAATTTTTTTAGCTAATCTTATACTGAATTTTAAATGTCATACTGTTTGTTATTATTATCCTGTGATCAACTGATTTTGTTAGAAAAGAATAATTAAAAGCAAAGATATTTAATTTAAAAATTTGGTTTGTTACAGTAGCTTCAAGCAATTCAACGAATACATATATCAAAACACGGAAGATTTTACTCTTTCCTGCTTTTTAAGAATTTCCCTATAGCATTACAAACAAATTAACTATATTTTTCTTCTTTATTGAGACCAAATAATAGAAATATAAAAAAATAATGATTTTTTTATATAATGTATATATGTGTCTGTGCACGATAACTTCTAAAAAAGTGATCAACCAAATTTTAAACGTGTATTCCTAAAAATGCTCAATTTCGTAAACAGACATTCTCAATGGGAACTTAGTTTTTTGTACAAAATGGGGTTTTTTGCGTTTTCACAAGTAGTTTCTAAAAATGTCTAATTTTATATTTCACCATTGCATTTAGCTTAAAAAACTACACAATTAAGTTCCTTAAAGTTTTTCTGTATCTTCAACGGTTACCGAGATATAAAAAATCTAAACACAGTACGTTGTATTTTTGAGGCTCTAATGTTAATCTTATGTGGATTAAAAAAAATAATTTTTCACTTATTATCTAATATTTTTGGATGAAACTTGATATTTAGCTTCATGTGGTTGAGATCCATACATTTGTGCTAAAAAATCATAGTTTATGTGTTTATCATGGCAGCAAACCTGCATACTCTTTTCTCATGTTAATCATATGGAGAAGGCAACTCCTATTTTTATACATGTTGTTGAAAGTTGGTATAAATGTTAAAAATAAAATTTTGATGGTATAAATCTACTTTCTGTTCTCACAGAGCAAATACACTCTTTCCTGTTAATCTTAGGAGAATAGGCAAAAATTCTATGTTTATACATTTTGACATTGAATATTATTTTTTTGTTTGGAAAATATAGTTTTCAACTATTATTTAAATTATGTTAAAGTTTTACAAATTGTTTAGTATGATAATTTTACATTTATTACATACATATTAATATTTATGAAAAACCTATTCACATATTGTTCTTTGCTATTCAATCAAGAACTGTCAAACTTTATAAAACAGCTGTTTTGATTTATTGTTTACATTTGAATTCTATAACTAATGTTAAATTTTTAGATTTTTGTATTACAAAAACAAATTTTCCTGCTAGACCATTAGAAATTTCTCAAATTTATTTCTTAAGATTACATTTTCATTGTGTTTATATATATATAATTTAATTGTGTATTAAGTATTATTATTTATTGCAGTCTTGTACCATATTATTTTGGTTGTGAGTGTTTTAGTTGGTTTAGTGTCTTTTGCTTCTTTTCTGCTATGTGATTTGTCATTTTATATTTAATAATGTTTTTCTTTTTCCTTATACATAGCCATTCTATGGGTCAAATTATATATGTCATTAACTTGTATTATATAAATTATCATGCAGAGTGAGTTTTATGTCCTGGCAGAGCTGGATATAATTTAAAAGGTCTGAGATATCAATTTGAGACCTTATATCTGAGATTTGAGACCTTGTCTAAATATCTAAAATATGAAAAAGAAAATTAACTTATATATCACTTTTTTAGGTTTTTAAAAAAATTGCTCCCCTTTTGCAGAGGGAAGGGTAAAGGTGACAACTAAATATTTTAAAATGTAAACTCCTATCTTGTAACCCCTAATTTTTAAGGAAACAAAAAAAAGAAATGTAATGGTGGAAACTATAGGTCTCTACATTCTCCTAACAGAAAATACAGCCATTTCAATAGAAGAAATCTTTAAAAATCCTCATAATTTCAAACATCGTGAAAATAATGACAAGGCTCATTTGACAGAACAAAGATTACAATAATAAACATATTTATTTCCTTGTCCTGCTGTTAGTTACTTGAGTCAACGTGCTTTAGGATTTCACAGGTTCTTATGATCAGTTTCAACAATTTACTTTGGACTTTCTCCTTTATCCTTCCCTCCCAACTGTAATTTACCAGTTCATAGATAAGATAGCCCCATTAACACTTTAAGTTAACTTTTCTGATTACTTGATTGATTACTTCTTTTGGGGCTACTTGAAATACCTGGTGTACCAAACAAAGCCAACTGACGTTGATAACTTAACTGAGATAATTTTGTGCTTGTCCCACACCATTCCGAGGGAATCTTTCTAGAACTCTGTCTCGGCTTTTTACACACGGTTAGCACACTGTTAAACAGCCAAAGGTGAACAGTTTGAGCACCTGCTACATTATAACAGGTGAAATTATTTAGAATAAGTTTATTATTGTCTATCGTAATCTTTTTTCTGTCAAATGAGCCTTGTCATTATTTACATGGTGTTTGAAAAGATGAGAATTTTTACTTTAATTGAACTTTTGTTAGGAGCAACGTAGAGACCTCTAGTTTGCACCATTTGATTTCTTTTTTATTTCCTTGAAAATGAGGGGTCACAAGATAGGGGTTTATATTTGAAAATATTTAGTTGTCCCCTTTACCCTTCCCTTTGCAAAAGGGGGGTAAATTTTGTAACAACCTAACAATTAAAAAAGTGATATATAAGTTAAGGCCAAGGTCTCAAATTGATATCTCAGGCTTTTTCAATTTTATCCAGGTGTGCCAGGACATAAAACTCTCTCTGTATGTCCGACAAAGAAACATGTCTCATTGATAATTTGTGTCATTAAGATATTATTCCCTTTTCATTGTTGTTTTTGAAGCAAAACCATATTTCATATGAGTAATATATCAGTTATTGTTAATATATATGGTTATCAAACTTTGTAATAACAAAGAAATTTATTTCTATTTAATTTTAATAATAGAAAAATGTATAAATTATTTTTTTAGTTTTTATGTAGAATTTTTTTTATATATAGTTATTTAATGTAATATGTTCCCCGCAAACATTATTTTAACATGTTTTCCACTAAAGATGTTAATGAACATCCATAACCGATTAATTACTAACTCATCAATACTTGCAGTGAAGCTACTTTCTTCTTAATATGCATATTGACAAATTAATGCCAACATTATCTGATCCTCTTTCATTGACCCAAATTCCCTTCTTTATCCATTTTCCCTAGAGTGCAATAGAGACAATCAAGAATGATTTTCTTTCAATCATACTTCAAATTTGAATTTTCTTGCTAGGAAAAAACAAAGTGTATTCTAGTTTAGTAGTTTTATTTTAGCACCCTCTAGCATTAAATTACTTAAATACAATCACTTGCACTCAAATCATCCTTCTGGTAACCAGTTTACCTATCCTTGTTGATTTGTCTGTGATAACCATGTAACCGTGTGGTGTGTGTAATGCTTCTAATGCTACTAATGTGCGGGGCAGGGAGCAGGGCCTCGATGTGAGTCCCCCGTCCTCGCCTCCGCCCTACAGACGAGCCACAAGCCGAGACGAGAATGTGTTCTCTCGCCTCACCTCTGGCACAACACAGAGTAACGACACGCAGATGGGCAACGGAGTCATCAGCACGTATCAGGGAAAGGTAGGTGCATTTACAAATGGAACAGAGAAATCTGACTTTTCTTATGGAAAAAGAAAATTTTTTCATCTCGATTCAGTCATGGAACATATTAAAGGACTATTGATAGACTTATTCTATGATTAACACGTTTGCTCTGATAATTTTTTTTCCCGATTTTTGAAGTTTTTGGAAATGCCGATGTGTACCACCGGTGGTACACCCCGTGATTCTCAAAACTCCGACGTGCGCCACCGGTGAACACCGTTACTATGGCGATTGCACGCTATAAATTGACATTCCGGAGTCTTTTTTTAATGGTTTAACCATGTATTCGTGGTTGTAGAAGGCACACAAAATGTGTCCACTGGTTACTATTAGTTACTATTACTATAAGTTACTATTATTATAAACAAAATTTGGTTTTTTTAAAAAGTATTGTAATTTGAACATGTACTTACTTTTGACTTAAATTTAATTCGTGCGCCACCGGTGGACATGTCGGAGCGAACGTGTTAAACAGTTCCTCAGTCAGCATAGTGTGTTACACCAATTTCAGTAAAGATATCAAGTTTTTGGAATTTATTCTCTTGAGTAATGTTGAATATATGAAATAAAATAAAAAATACTTTGGATTCACTTATCTTTGGAGGAATTTATCTTTTAAAGAATTTTGGAGGTGCATATTACCAGAGATAAATTATAGTAAAATCACACCAGTTCACACCAGCCGAGTGGGGGTACAAGAAATCATACACACACAGTCCTTACAATGGGGGTAGGCCGTCTATGCATTCTTTGGTTGCATACTATGGTGATACCAAGTCTAAATTATTTTTCATTTTAGCTTGAAAATTTTTTGGGTGAAATGAAGTTTGGATATGATAGAACAAGGTGTGCTCAATAGATGGCAAACATGTTCTCCACATATAAGTTTGATTTCCATTTTTGAGAATAGAATACAATTATAATCATAATCATATTCAGTGCCCATTTGTTGCCCTTTTTATCTGCTCTACCTCCAAAGCTGTAGAGGATAATTTTTTTCGTAGCTCCAAAATATTTTACCTGTTTAGGACCAGGTATTTTAAGCCAAGTATGAATGAGAGATGAATGTAATATGATTGAAGCACAATCTTGTAGTCTTGTTACTGACTAAGGCTGATATATTCCTTAGACAAAACTGTTAATTAATGGCCCAACAGTCAATGGCATATCTAAGGGACCTACAGTTTAATATGGAGTCTAAACCACTGCCTTTGAATTACGAACAGGTCTATTATGAGGATGATTTTTGCAGATTAATATACTTTTAAATTTTGCGGACGTTAATCCACACAAGAGAACACTACACCCACCGACCATTGCTCACAACTATCCAAAATTTGTGACCTCCTAGTAGCTGGATTACAGGACACGCCACCATCCCAGTTATCAAAAAAAAATATCCTTTTGCTGATTTACTGTTACTTCTACAGTCCTGCTGTAATAAAAAAACTATTTCTCAATGCTTACCTATCTGGAAAAAACTTAGTGAGCCTAACATGCAGTAGAAAAATAAATTTTTAATTGATAAATAAAAACGAATTGAGATGATTTTAAGAATCTGAGAAATGATGGAGGAGTATTTTTTGACAAAAAACAGCTTCACGTATTACTTTTAACCTATTCCTGTCTGAATTTCTATGAGATACCTGAGGCCCTCATGTCTGAATCAAAATTGAGCCTTGTTCACTGTGACTGCGCAGGAACATTGGACACTAGTGAAAAATTATAAATATAACGATATAAAGAAGAAGCCAACACTACCTATCGGATGAGAAATGAACTAGCACACCCAATGGGTGAAAAAATAACTATGTTGAAATAAAAGCACACATTGTTTGCTCAGAACCATTCAGGACATACAATGCATGTATTTAGTCTTTTGTCTTTTGGCGAAATACGAGGACGTGCAATGTACATCCTTAGACAGTTATGGGTTAAAGAAGTATTTATTATCTCTGATATTGAAACTGGAAAGTTCAAATAACTTGGTATGTCTTTGTCAGGGCTCAGTTTGCAGGTATTGAAAAAATATTTGGTGTTATAAATTGGTTTTTAATTAAGGGTGTGTGAAGGCTCTAATCGTCGAGCTTTTTAAAGCTTGGTTCGGCTCGAGGCGTTTTGAAAAAGCTTGAAATTCGAGCTGAGCTTTTGCCAAGTATAAACGCTCTTAATTTAGGTCGTAATGTTAAATAACTCTGTTCATACGTCGTTTTTACATCTTTGATCGGTTGTTTTTATATTTGTGATCGTGATGAATTCAGATAGAAGGAAGAAGTAATGTTGTTACTTATTTTGAGATATCACAATAAGAAGCGGAAGAGACGACATTTTTCTCAATCAGATGAAACTTAACCAAAAATCAGCTGTAGCGCTGCCGACTCAAAATTATCTTGAGTCGTATACTTCCAGATGAATATAGAGTACGCAAATGGCACGATCAGGCACTTATTGCACAAAGAAAAAGTAGACCTATATTTTATTTAATATCCTCTACAATTCAGTAATTTTCCTCATTCAAACTAATTTTAGTATTCTTTGTAAGTGCATTCAAAGAAAAATACTAATAATCAAAATTGAAGAGAATTGAATTAAATCATAATTAGTTAATAGTTTAGTTTTAATAATGGCTTCTTTTTGTCATAAACTGACATCTTCCATTGCCTTCCTTAAGCAGCAAAAAATTAGATCCATAGTTTTTAATAATATATATTTAAAAAAAATAAACCTTGAGTATATAACGAATTATTTTAAATTGTTCATTAAAATGGACATCTATCATATTAAATGTTTGACGAATCATAAATGAAAGCATTAAATTCGAGATTCTCAGCTAAACCGGGTGTAAGCTGTTAGTGATATGAGACGAGGGGCCGACATGTACAGACAATGTCAATGGGTAGCAAAAAATACGAGGCTCAAGGGGAGGGGAAGAGGGGTTTGTTGACATTTGGAACTGACTTTGGAACTTTATTTTATTTTACAGGCAAATACTTTCATCTCTCTACGCAGTATTATCTAAATGTAATTTCTTTCAAGTTGTACGTTATTTTTAATTTATAAATATGGATTTGATAAAAAAAAGACCATTTGAAATGATACCAAAATTAGATTTTTTAGATAGGGCCTAACTGTTTAACTTGCTTCTGTTTTTATATTCTCTATTTTATTACACTTTGAATTTTTATTTATAGTTTTGAACACAATAATAATCAATGCTATCTAGAAATAGTATGTATGTTTCTTATTTCCCAATGTTTTAAATATATGTATATATTTAATAATATAATTAAAATAAAATTTATAATATTATATAAATATTATAAAAATATAGGTTTAAAACTAGGCTCGGGAATTTTTTAAAAAGCTCGGCTCGGCTCAAACTTAAAATTCTAGGCTCGCACACCCCTATTTTTAATGTCTCAAAAGTGAACCCCCTCTACCTAGAAGACCTTTGGGTGTAACTAAAGAATATCACATCCACAATAACTGCAGTAGAATGTATTTTTATTGATTTCAAAGTGTTCTGTAAGTATTTGATCACAGACATCATATTGCTTAATAAATTACCCTAGTAAAGCCACTTTCATTATAATATTCAATCGGAACTTTGAAGGCTGAGTCTTAGTAGGGTAACAGATTTTTGATCTTGTATTTGTTTGTTTTTTTACTTGTGAATAGACCACGACCACATCTCTGTAGTAGAATGTTTGTAGGTCAGAAGATAACAGTCAGATGTAACAGGTTTGCCAATAATTATATATAGAGATGATTACCACACCAACTGCCATTTTGCTTCTCTGCACCAAAATCCCCCTGAAATTCAGTTTGAAAAACAGTCTTTTGGTCTTGTTTTATTTTTTAACCCTAGAAGTGGCAAGCTTTTTACTCTTAACTATAACATAAAAATAATTACTAATATCTTCTTGAAATATCAAAGTTTAAACAAAAAAAGCATAAAACATGCCCCCCCCTTATAACCACTAACCACAAAAGCAAAACTGGTGTCCACTGCAATCCCAATTAAGCCTACAAATGCCGTCAACTTCCACCCAAGCCGGCCACCGTTTATTTAAGGTGGGGCCCCCTCTCCGCTTTACCACACATTTGCAAGCCAAATTGGGATTGCTCATGGTCAGGATTCAAACCCTAGCACTTCCAAATGGCTATAACGTAACGCTTGTCAGTGTAGCACGTTAGCCGGTTCAGGCACTCAGTGCAAAGGAGTAGAAAGCGCTTACTTGGTTATAGACCTGACCGGTGGCAGTCTAGTGCACTACGAGAACAGGTTCGGTTGCTTGCCTTCAGAGGGCAATACGGTCACATAGCCGCTAGTGTCTAACAAGTTCACTAAACTAACGACAGATGCCTCCACCTGCCACTTCTTATTGAATATGTAAATGTGTCGTGAATTACTACTTTGCCAGTTCTAGGGTTAAAGTTTTGTCTTATGTGTATTTCTCTACTGCATTTACTAGTAAATGCTGGTTCATCAATTTGCTGTTCTTCCCCAACATGAATGAGTTAATTGTTTAGTCAAAATGTTTGTATTTACTTCTCTGTAGGAAATGGGTTATGTCTAAAGGGAATGTTTACAGTTCTAAACAGCTTTTCTTATTGTTTTATATTAAAAATTCAATACAATAGCCCTGGTAGTTTCCATGGAAACCTGTTACATAGTCTCCATCTTAAAAATAACCAACATCCCCCCCTCAGAGCTAAGACATATCCATGTCAAAATAAGTGAAATAGGTCAAGGTGAATAACACACTAGTTAGAATCCAATGTTTTTTCATTTAACAGATTTTGCCATAAGAATTGTTTTTGGTAAATTTGTGTTCAAATATCCAATATTTATTATATTATAATATTACTAGCTGACCCGTCGAACTTAGTATCGCCAGTGAGTATAAAGGGTTACCTGGGAACCCTTTATACTCACTGGTATCGCCTAACAGTAATGTATGTTGTGTTAACTTACGAAGTCAGGCCATCAAATCAAATCAAAAATTCTTTATCCATATTGTACATACATACAAGAATATTGTTAATACAATGAACAGTGTTACGTACTACAGTATTATGGTAAAGACTATCAACTGTTAAATTGTACCTTTTGCAAAAAATAATTTAGGAATATACAGTGAAATAAAATTAAAGTTAAATTCTTGTGCAATTCTTCTGAGCTGTGGCATAGTTGATAACAATACGGATACGATAAGATATGTTAGTAACATTCTCACAAAACAAATAAAATATAAGTGGAATGATTCACAATGTTCTGACTCAACCTATACCCAAATCAAACCTAACTGAAATATCCAACGTTTTTAGGAATTATTAAATCTTCTGAATTGTTTCTTCTTTGGCATTGTTATAATAACACTCACGTAATTCATTGATTTCACTCGCTCAAAATAAAAAACAACTAATAATTACACTTGTACAAACCGACCAGTAATCTATATATTTTTTTCAAAACACATCAAATCACAAAATATAAATATTATACAATATATATATATAATATTTATATATGTATATACTGAGGTTTTAAACAGTGTTTCCTTCATGTAATACGTTGGTTATATAACAGATGGCACTGAGAGCGCCCCTGGTTTGCACCCATGTGGCCGAAGGTCATTCCAGGGCTGTTCTTGCTGTAGCTGCTACGGACGACCTTCTCTTCACTGCTTCTAGAGGTCAGTACAGTTCAATATTTAACCCCTACCATATTAATACGTTCGCTGTGGGCAACGATCGCTGCCGCGCTGGCTTCTCCCCAGGAATGCGCAGCAAAGATCGCTGCCGCCATTCCATTGATGCTTAAATACGTCAGTGAGTTGCTAGCACTTCTCCGGTGGCTGCGGTTTGTTATTGTGCTTGTGGCGAGGTAAATTTCTTTAATTTTTAGTGGTGTCAGTTTTTGATTCACACGTTTCTATGAAAATATAAATATATGTTAATGTAAACATTGTGTATTTGTAAATAGTAAATACTGTTTTATTGAATCAAAAACGACAAATGGTATAAAATAAATTGTCAATAAAATATTATCCATATTGTTTGGCATACAATAACACATTCAAGCATAAGCTTTGATGACTGGCAAAGTGAATGTAACAAATATGGGGTTGTAAGCAGTGTATTTTTATGTTATTGTAGTATTTTATGATTTTAAAATCAATCATGTGTTGACTTATAACATTGAGTTTTTGATATAAACCGTGGCGCGGGTCGGTTGTCCCCAGGTGCAAGCGTCAAGGTCAGTTGCTGTAAAAAAATTACTGTAAATGCCATTTTTTTATTGTCCGGTTGGTATTTCTTCACTAATTTCTATCAAAATACATCAAATGTTGAGTAAAAACGTGAACAATTTTAGTATATATCTCTTTTCATGCATTTTAGCAGCAAACGTGTTAACTGGAGTACTCTCAATGAAGTTTATAAGTCAATTTAACATTGAAATTAATAACCCCTGAACGGTTTATTTTTTCACCTTAAAATTGTTTTTTTTAGTTGATTTTTTCATTCTTATTTTTTACATATTTTTTCAAAATAAAAGTAGATGAAATGATAAAACATTTATTAAACATTTGTATTTATTGTAAAATGTAATTACACGTTTTAAAATCAACAAAAATTATACAAAATGGTAAAAAATAAAAGATGTTGCGAATGCAGGAAGAGAAATATCCATAAAAGGGTTGTTTGGCATTGCGCCAATTGTGAGGACCAGCCGGGATTGTGCGTCAAGCATAAGCGTTTTGATGACTGGCAAAAGTGAATGTAAAACATAAGGGTATGGTGGGGTTGTAAGCAGTGTATTTTTATGTTATTGTATATTTTATGATTTAAAATCAATCATGTGTTTTTGATTATAACATTGAGTTTTTGATATATTGAACAAAAAACGTGGCGGGTCGGTAGAATGAGGTGGCGTCAAGGTCAGTTGCTATTACTGTAAATTGCCATTTTTTTATTGTCGGTTGGTATTTCTTCACTAATTTCTATCAAGACATCAAATGTTGAGTAAAAACGTGAACAATTTTAGTATATATCACTCTCTTTTTCATGCATTTTAGCAGCAAACGTGTTAACTGGAGTACTCTCAATGAAGTTTTAAATCAATTTAACATTGAAATTAATCCTGAACGGGTTTATTTTTTCACCTTAGTCGTGATTTTTTTCATTCTTATTCTATGTCATTTTTTTCATAAAAGTAGATGAAGAGAAAAAAAACATTTATTAAACATTTTTATTGTAGTAAAGCGTAATACGTTTTTAAAATCAAAAAGAAATTTGGCAGGTGGACAATGGTAAAAAATAAAAGATGTTGCGAATGCAGGAAGAGAAATATCCATAAAAGGGTTGTTTGGCATTGCGCCAATTGTGAGGACCAGCCGGGATTGTGCGTCAAGCATAAGCGTTTTGATGACTGGCAAAAGTGAATGTAAAACATAAGGGTGGGCTGGTGGGGTTGTAAGCAGTGTATTTTTATGTTATTGTAGTATTTTTATGATTTAAAATCAATCATGTGTTTTTGACTTATAACATTGAGTTTTTGAAAAATATTAGAACAAAAAACGTGTGTGGGTCGGTAAGAGAATGTCCCCAGGTGCAAGCGTCAAGGTCAGTTGCTGTAAAAAAATTACTGTAAATGCCATTTTTTTATTGTCCGGTTGGTATTTCTTCACTAATTTCTATCAAAAGACATCAAATGTTGAGTAAAAACGTGAACAATTTTAGTATATATCACTCTCTTTTTCATGCATTTTAGCAGCAAACGTGTTAACTGGAGTACTCTCAATGAAGTTTATAAGTCAACTTAACATTGAAATTAATAACCCCTGAACGGTTTATTTTTTCACCTTAATGTTTAAAAAAGTTGATTTTTTCAAAATTCTTATTCTATGTCATATCTTTTTCAAAATAAAAGTAGATGAAAGAGTAAAAAACATTTATTAAACCTATTTCAACTCTATATGTAGCAAAGTCGTAATTTACGACACATTTTAAAATTCAACAAGAAATTGGCAGGTGGAGACATCTGTTGTAGTCAATTTAGTGAACTTGTTAGACACCATCGCCTTCATGACCATGTTGTCCTATGGGAGCTGATACAGTAACTTGCTCCTGCAGTTCCTGTAGTGTCACTAGAGGTTTATAGCCAAGTAAGCACTTTTTCCGACTGCACAAGTGTCTGAGAGGTTTACGGCACTTGTTGACGAGTTAAATGTCGGAAGGATTTTGAAAGTGATATGAGTGAAGTGAGTTTACAATCCCGACCATAAGCAATACCTATTTGGCTTGCAAATGTATGGTATAGTGAAGGTAGGCCCCACCTTAAATAAACATTGACCGGCTTGAGAGGGCATGGGGCATTTGGTTAAGGGGGGGCATGTTTTTTTTTTTTTGTTCATTCATATTCTAAGAAGAGATACTGACTTGCCCAATCCCTAGCTTTTTAGGTTTGGTGAATGTGCTCACTGAGTGTATTAATGGGTGAGTTTTAATACCATATTTCTGATACTAATTAATATATATATATATATTTATTTTTTTTTTTTTACTATAATATTTCATAGTGAGTTTTTATGAAGCATGCTTGACAAACCTCATGAAATACCCCATGGTGATTGGTTACAGATCGTACAGTCAAGGTATGGGACCTGACAGAAGGCAAGGAGAGCCAGACGCTGGGAGGGCACCCCAACAACGTCGTGGCTGTCAAATACGACCTGGAGACTCGTCTGTTGTACAGTGTCTCATCCGCGTACGTCCGTGTATGGGACCTGCGGACGGCCAAGTGCATACGGACGCTCTGGTGAGACAACTCTTTCATCTCCTACATTATGCCATGTTATGGGACACATGCAAAAGTTTCATTTTTCCTTTCCATATGATATTTGTCCAAAAACTCCATACAGTTGAAAATCATGTTTATAGTTTTACACCCTTAATTGAGTCCATTTTGTGTTAAACTATTTAATTCAAACTACTAATTCTTACGTTATCCAGAAATAAATGGTAAATGTAGGTGCTCATTTTATTCTCAAACTACTAAAATGATGCTACTGATGTGATATCACTGTCCTCCTACAGCTCGTCAGGGTCGAGCACCAATGGTGTTATCAGTGGCCAGCAGATCCCCACGGGCGAGGCGCAGATGAATGACATCGCTCTCAATCACAACGGCAGGATCCTCTATACAGCCGCGTCAGATCGTGTCCGTGTCTGGGACGTTAGAAAGTAAGAAATAGTGGTTTTTTTATTTTTAAATTGTTATCTTAATTCATTATCTTTAATTATTATCTCTAAAAGGACATTAATTTATTGAATAAATTAAGATTTCACATTTAAAGGCAATGCTACAAGTTTTATGAACCTTTAAAGCGCTACTGAAAATCACGGACCCTGCTCATTTAGTGTAAAAAAATCTAAATATTATTTTCCCAATGTTCTTTTTGGACTTAAGTTAAGCTTGAATAAAGTAGAAAGTAGAAATCTGCTTCATTTTTAATTATTGAAAATTTTAAGACTATTTTTAGGTACGGAATTAAAAAAGTATTTTTTTTGTCTGGATGAGCCATTTCAGTTAATAATAGTTAGTTAATTATTATTGATAGCGGTAACTGATACGATATAGCACTAATTTTAACAATAATAATCACACTGCCTATTGTTAATGTGAGAGGAAGAAAGACAGTCTCTGCTAATACAAAAATGTTGAGAAGATTCGCGAGCTCGTGAATGAAGAACAACGACGGACCATTAACGAGCTATCAGAGATATCTAGAATTTGTTGGAGCTCTACCCAGCGAATTTTGAATAAAGATTTGAAAATGACAATAGTGGCTGCCAAGTTTGAGCTGTCGAGTTTTGACTGACAATCAAAAGGAACGTCGAGTGGAATCTTGTTGAGCAATGAAAGAACACCTGCGAATTGATCCAAGATCATTACTGGTTTCGAATTATGGTATTATGGTTATGATCCTGGAACCAAGCAATAGTCCAGCTAATGGAAAATGTCACTAAAAAAAAGTTTTTCGGTCAAAAAAGCTTTCGTCAGTTTTGGCAGTCGACGGACGTCCTTTACGAGGGGTTGTTAACAATTGATATTTCGCCATTTTTAAAACGTGAAAACAACTTGTGCCTGAGTTTTACCCAAACCTTCATCTTTGTAAGCAGTTTCTAACATCACAAAGGCATCTGCAGCACCTTTTCCTAACAAGAAACAAAATTTCAGAACGTGCTGTTCATTTACGTCCGCCAAAACGAAAAATCGAGGAAATGACGAAACAATGTTCACAAAAAAACTCACTGCAGACGAACACGTCCACCCACGGCAACGGCACTAGCAGCAATGAACTCCAGATGAGCTGCGCTACACGCACGTAGCCGCAGACATACGTACTACACAGGCCACGGCTTCGGCAGCGTAATTCCGGTTACTTTTGGGTACCCCCTCGTATATGAAAATTACCATTCATGAGGATAAAATTGTTTGTAAAATATCTTCTTATAAAATGTTAGCATTAATTCAATTCTCTAACAATCGCCTGAAAACAGTATTGTTTTTGACAAGGTGTGTCGAAAAAATTGAACAATCATCTAATTTTTTGCTTAAATTATAGCGAGTGAATGCCTCCAACTTATAGTAGAAAATGTTTCAGGGGTCATCTTATTCTAGGCAGATAGTCTAGGGAAAAATTAGTTGTGAGATTTCAAATAGCTAATTTTAATTAATATCTGGGTGTGTAGATTTGCTGTAACGGGCAAGCTGAGTGGAGGACACCAGGCAGCCGTTATGTGTCTGGCTGTGGGTAAGCTGAGTGCGCTAGATGACATTGTAGTTACTGGCTCCAAAGATCACTATATCAAGGTAAATAACTGACACATAATTTCTTCCTTCAAAAGTAAACTACTAATACTTACCTTTTATAAAACCATCACATTATTTAATGTATAAAAAATAGTCATCAAATTTTCTTAAAGACACCCTCTTACTTCAATTTCAGCTCTTTAAATCCGAGCTAGATGATTGATTGAAGTCATTTTGAATGAAAACATTTTTGAATTAAGGTCAAAAATCCACAAACAGGGAGGTTTTATTTTTATCTTAATCTATTAAGTGGTGTCCGGCAGGTGTTTGAAGTGGCCGGTGAGGAAGGAGGCGTGTTCTCGCCACGTGTGAACCTGGAGCCACCCCACTATGACGGGATTCAGTCTCTCGCCATCCGCGGCCACGAACTTTTCTCCGGCTCCAGAGACACCATCATCAAGAAGTGGGACTTAGACAAGCAGGAACTCATCACGGTATGGTCTAGTTCAATTTAAAAAGTAATTTGAAAAAAGAATATTAATTGAACTGTTTAAAATCTATTACCTAAAATCATTTTCTCTTAATATCTGTATAAAAATACTTATCACATTCACTGCAGGATTTGCACGAGAGCCCTATCTGTAACATGAAAAAGTTTTATAGCATAAATAAATAACTTTGTCAGAATACATGTAGTAGGGTTTTTATTTTCAGCAATGTGTTTTGTTTCTGCTGTCATGTTCAAGTAATTTGCTACATAGGGCCGTCTGCACAGCGCCTCCTTCCGGCCGATGCTTCCTAGAATCATTTTATTTTTTCATTTTTTTTAGTTCATATTTTCATAGTCACACATGAGTTAAGATATTTTTTAGCCATCAAAAAGAGTAAAAAATGTCCGAACAATTCTCAATTTCATTCAAAATAAAACAAACCTGTGAAATTAAAATTAATTTATATGTCGCATCACAAGTCCATCAAAGGTTCATCTTTTCAATTTCACAAACAATATAAAAATGATATATATACACACAATATGATGCAACAAACAATATACAATTATATTACAAATATTTACAAGATATCTTTTATGAAATTTTATTTTACTGACGATGGTGAAATGAGTCAAAACATTCACTGGGATAGAGAGCTGGTAACCCGTGACAAATAATATACAGTCTACATTCACTTAGTAGAGCAGTCTCTTCCATTAGCCTTACACGTACAGCATCTCTTCCTGCTTGCCGCATAGGATTTCTGGGTCTTGGTCAAAGTTTTTAAAGCATTAAGTGTGCTCACTTGTTAGTACTATGCTCAGCATTGCTCTTCTGGCTTGGTTAGCATGTCTTTTAACCCATTCCTGTCTAACAATGCACATTGTAAGTCCTCTGCCACTGGTAGCCAAATAACTAACTATGTTCACTGAACGTCCTGAGCAAACAATGTGCTTAGCCTGCTTATACTTTGACGTTATTAACTTACTTTACTTTGATTGTTCATCTTAAAATAGAAAATTGATTTAATCGAATGTACTACATAATTAATTTGTCTAATTGGATATTTTTAAAGAAAAAACAACACAAGTTTGATTAATTATTTTTATTTACAAAGAACATTCATAATTTGCCTAATGAACAGTGAAATTTTTTATTTGTTTATAACAAAAACTAGATTCATTTTAGAAAAGGAAATTCAAATTCAAATTACATCATTATCTTCGCCTTTCGTCATCATCAATTCTGGCTTCTTGGTTGTGTGAATAACCTGAAATTGTAATTGGTATTTCGCATACTCCTAATAGATTGATTATTTCTCAGTAGGTGTTTACAAAATTGTAGTTGGTTATTAAAATCTTGAGAACTAGTATGTCCCTTAATATTTATTCTCTTCCTTTTGCTTGTTTCTCTTATTGCCATGGAACTCCAATCTAAATATCTATCTTTGCATGTATTTTTCCTTTCTCACACTTTTTAGATATGATCTTGTGATTGAGTTGGTATTCTGAATTTAGAAAATGGATCGTGGTTACCCGCGTTAATATATATGTTTGTCAATAGTAAAAAATGAATTTAAGTGTTTGAAATTGAAAATAAAATAACTTTCTTTGTTTAACCCTAGCAGTGGCAAGCTTTTTACTCTTAACGGTAACATAAAAATAATTACTAATATCTTCTTTAAATATCAAAGTTTAAACAAAAAAAGCATAAAACATGCCCCCCCCCTTATAACCACTAACCACAAAAGCAAAACAGGTGTCCACTGCAATCCCAATTAAGCCTACAAATGCCGTCAACTTCCACCCAAGCTGGCCACCGTTTATTTAAGGTGGGCCCCCCACCCCGCTATACCACACATTTGCAAGCCAAATTGGGATTGCTCATGGTCGGGATTCAAACCCTAGCACTTCCGCATTTTGCACGCTACCCCTACCCCTTTCTGCTCAAGATCTTTCCTCTCCAGCAATGCTTCTCACTGTCATTCGCCAGCGACACGGCATTGTGGTCACAGTGGTTCATGCTTGTTTTTCCTGATAATGAGTGTTATTCTGTTTCCTACATGTAACTTTTACGTTATTTATAAATGCTATTTATAAACATGTTTGGTCACTTGTAAAATTGGAGTGGTACTAGGGTTATGCGCTGTAAATTTTTAATGATGGAATAAAAAAATTTTGCTGCTTGTTCCAATAGCTAATTAACGTCGTAAAAACTGTCGTTATTATTTAAAAAACATATTGATAAATGAAAGTTAACTTCTTTACTGCATTCATCGTGTAATGTGTTCATGTTTGAACCTAACTTCAGTAGAACTTGGATAATTCGAACCTCAAGGGACCAGAAAAAAATTCGAATTATCCAAAAATTCGAATTAGAAAAGTTTATGCAAGTGGTTGAAATAAACAATCAAACATCATGTTTTAACATTGTATATTAAAAAAGTTAGGTTAATGAAGATATTATTGATTAAAAATCCTAATTTTTGTTAAATGTCAATAATGTGTTTGGAGGGATCCCGAAACTAGCTATTACAAACTTTTTCAAATCCCTTCTCTACCTCCTTGATCGCCGCTATTTATTCTTGCAACGTCAGAGATTTGTAGGTTCGCTTTGACGAAGCCATCATACACACGACGTGTTAACATGAAAGCAGACGACGAATATCGGAACAAACCACCACCGATGATACACACAGATGTCAATGTTGTGATTTATGAGCAGTAGTGGACTAGTGAGTGGGGTGGGCGCGTTGATCTAGCTAAAAATAGTCTGAGGACAGGAAGCCCGAACGTCGTTTCCTGGAAAATCGCACACAATGACTTGTTCACTTATACACACACTATAGATTTCCGCTGTAAAAACTTCGAATTATCCAAAATATTATTCGAATTAACCAAGATATTTTAACATCGTTTTTATATAAAATTCTAGGGACCAAGACAAAACTTCGAAATAAAGAAGTTTTCGAATTACAGAAGTTCGAATTATCCAAGTTCCACTGTATTAGTTTTTACCTTTTAGCAATCAAAATTGTAAAATATTTTGAATAAATCGTAAATAAAATAAATATAACAAAAATAATAAAATAATAATAATAATATATAATACATAAATAAAAATACATTTAAAATGCAAAACAAAAAATTTAAATTGAATTTTTATTCCCAAAGTGTATAAAAAGGATTCTTGTCATATTATTGATTGATGAAACAACCAAGGGATTCCATGGTAAGGAAGTATAACTTTGAAAGGAAATTCCATGTGGAGCTAGGAAATAAACTTAGCTGGGACGGGAAAACCCTTAATTCCCTCGGGAATCAGGTCATCAGGTGGTACACTGATGGCTCCAAGACCGAGGAGGGGACTGGTGTAGGGGTATTTGGTCCCAGGATCAAATACAACGAATCACTGGGGCGTTCCCCCAGCATATTCCAAGCAGAGGTCAAGGCCATAGAAAGGTGTGCACACTTCAACCTAAGTAGAGGATACATGAAAAGGGAGATTGTGATCCTGTCAGATAGTCAGGCTGCCATTGGAGCCTTGAGCTCAGCAGCCTTCAGGTCCAAGATGGTCTGGGACTGTCGGAGCAGTCTAGATCAATTGGGGAAGAACAACAAGTTGTCACTACTTTGGGTACCTGGGCACCAAGGTGTCCAGGGGAATGAAGTAGCAGACAAACTGGCTAGGGTAGGGCAGCCACCCCCTTTGTTGGACCGGAGCCAGGTTGTGCACTGGAGGACTCCTTTTTCAAAAAGAAATTAAAGGAGGAAGAGAAGGAAGCCAGAGGGAAAGCCTGGACCGCTCATCCGGGATGCCGACAGGCTAAGGAAATGCTTGGAGTGCATAATATAAGAAGGTCTGAGACCATGATCAGGCTTAAGAAAAACGATCTAAGGATACTGACGGGATTTCTAACCGGACACTGTAGGCTCAGGGGTCATCTGAGCAAGATGGGCATTGTCCAAGAGGGTGAATGCCGCTTCTGCCAATCTGGGGAGGAAACACCTAGACACCTATTGGCTGAGTGTGACGCGATAGGTCAGAAGAGAGCCAGAAGCTTGGGAACACAGGAACACAGGTGGCGGTGGAGGATTTTCCAAAGTTAGAACCCCTCGTTATACTAAACTTTATTAAGGCATTAGGACTAGAGGGGGTTCTCTAGGCAAGAACTAGAGACTAGTCTGGGGGGGCACAATAGATCTCATAGGTCGCAGTGCAATCCTTCCCCTAGATTTTATCAAGTATCAAGTATCAACTATTAGTTTTTACCTTTTAGCGATCAAAATTGTAAAATATTTTGAATAAATCGTAAATAAAATAAATATAATAAAAATAATAAAATAATAATAATAATATATAATAAATAAATAAAAATACATTTAAAATGCAAAACAAAAAATTTAAATTGAATTTTTATTCCCAAAGTGTATAAAAAGGATTCTTGTCATATTATTCACTATTATGTTATATGATTCATACCTTTGATCATGTAAATATCAATGTAGAAACAATGTATTTTATAGTTTTACAATACAATTTATTTAGAAAAAAGTGTGCTTGTATATATATTACATACAAATATACAGTAAATATTTATATAAAAAACACTAGAAACACGTAAATATTATGTAGCGCTTGTGGCAACATTCTTTCGGTTTAAGATAGCATTGTAGGGTCAAATAACCAAACATAACAATAATATTAGGGATGGGTCGATACCAAATTTGTTTGATTCCGATTCCAACGATTCTAGGCATGGATTTGACCTCCGCCAATGAATGTAACGCTTTAACCCTAGATTTAACCCTAGTGTCCAATTTTTTTTTTTCAGTGTCACCAGGTCCATAGGGATTTTCTATCCTTTAAAGAAAATCTATATTAATTTTAGAAGTTAAGATATATAATTTTGTTCAGTAATAAAATTAAAAAATTAAGAAATGTTAAAAAAAGTTTGTAAATTATAAATATAAGTATTTAGTATTTACATGAACAAATAAATAAATACATATATGGAATTTTTTGTTTATGTTTACGGTTGTTTACTTTATATATAAACGTACACAACTTACGTGAAAAATAATTATAAAAGCAAATTTGCTTAAAATTTAATGGTGAAACCAAAAGTATATATTTATGTATGGTTAATTTAAACAGAATATGATTAATATAAACCGTTGCTAGTGGTAAAATCATGAAAAATTGCAAAAATCGCAAAAACTCTTATTTGAGTCCAAGCAATTACCTTATATCACTGTTTCGAAAATAATCCCCTATTTTAATGACAAAACAATAAATAATAACTAGTTAATGCGTTTTTCCATTAAAAACTATTTAAAACACAAATGTAAACAAATGTGTTGCACAACAATAACAGTCAATAGCGTGATGACAGTGACAGACTACGCCATTTAGGAAAAAATAATATTGCAATCCATCATCCTTCAATGATCCGTATTTTGATGACAACACAATAAATAATAATTAATGTATTTCACCACTGAAACTTTGTTGCACAATAATAACAGACAACAAAGACAAATAATTAATTATGAATCTATGATCAGATGGCGGCAGACGAAATAGGCAACAAAAGTGTTTTAACGATACAATTAATTATACCCGCAAAATGATTGTGCCGGTTTTTAGAGTAAATTGATATAATCAGATTATTGTAACTTACTGATCAGAGAACACGCTTTTTATTAAACTATCGACGTTTAAAAACTCCCATCAAATTAGCATCATTTAGCAAATTCTTCAACGGATTGACAAAAATGACACTATGTCGTGTAGACTACTTTCTATCCTTGATATCGTATCGTAGTTTGTGAATCTCAGTCAGAAAAATAGTCCGTTATATCGAAATATTGTAACCAATTATTTGTATGAAAACAAAAGTATTAAGTGGGCTTATTATTTTTTACAAATAATCCCGTTAATAATTATCGTTATATTATTATATTTCAGATCTTTGTAGTTTTTTTGCCAAAAAGTTCATTTCGCGAAATAATATAATTAACACTATTATGATAATCGGTATCGACGACGACATTCAACATCGTATTGAAGTTTATCAGTAACTGAAATAAGAATAATTACGAGGTATGTTGCAACCTTGAACTAACCAATGACGTTCTTGCATTACTTTAAAAAGGATACGAATTACGTCATTCGTAGTCTGCACTTTTGTGTTCGAGCAAAGATATTTTGTATGACGATGTAATCTGAAACGAAAGTATGAGTGTTAATGCTCATTTTTTAAATGGTCTATTAGTAATATTTATTGAATTCTTTTGGTTACTTGTTACTTTCATTTTGGAGCCGGACATCAGATTGCTTTGAAATGAAATATTGGTTTTTATTTACGCGGCTACGACAATAGACTGGGATGGTGGTGTCATCCTGTAATCCAGCTACTTGGAGGTCACGAATTGTGGATAGTTGTAAGCAATGGTTGGTAGGTGTGGTGTTCTCTTGTATGGATTAACGTCCGCACTATTGAAAGCTACGTTAATCCACAAAGACCATCCTCATAATTAGACCAATTCATAATTCAGAGGCCGTGGTTCGGATTCCATGTTAAACTGTAGGTCCCTTAGTTGTTGCCATCAGCTGTTGGGCTATTAATTAACAGTCCTGTCTAAGGAACATGTCAGCCTTAGTCAGTAACAAGACTACAAGATCGAGCCGCAATCATCTTACACTCAATCCTCATTCATACTTGGCTTAAAATACCTACCTTGTAGTATGGTCACCATTTCAATAATCTAATCTAATAAAATAATAAACTGAAAGTGAACAATAATTATGAGTCGGCAGGACGACGATTGGTTTCCTGATCCGAGTTTCATCAAAACAATGACGACTGTATCTTATTACGACATCGTGATGAGGAAAACGAACAAAATTCTTTCTTTCGCTGTTCGGGGGCAGCGGAATAACAAATGTTTGGAATCGAAGAATCAGAATCGACTTTAGACTATAACTTTCGATTCTGATTCCAACCCTGAGAATCGGTGGAATCGAGAATCGATGTTTGGAATCCACCCAATTCTAAATAATATTTTATGCTTTATAACACCTGCTTTGTACAACGTAGTACTTTGTACTTACAACATAGTTCTTTTTTCCCCCGTTAGGTATGTTAGTTCTTTTCTCATTCGATAGACAGTGTTGGCTTCCTCTTTAAATAATTTTATTTATAATGTTTCAAAAGTGTCCAATGTCCCATGTTAACAGTGAATTATTGTCTCATTTGTACAAATTGTTCAGCGATTGTACTAAATGATGAGAATACAAGTAAATAATTCTTTTTTTTTAATATTTTGTCAATTAACATTCACTACTGCATGTAAACTGGAAATAAATGTGCCAAATGAAGTAAAGAAATCATTTAAAAAAAGTACGTCTTGATGACGTGCCGGTAGTGTGAGTAGTCAGAAATGCGGGATCCGACTCCCGCAAGTATAATTAAACTTTTATAATTAGTACAAAATTACTAATTCCACTAATCCACTAAATAATTAATTAGCCCACTTATTCAGTGGGCTTGTAAATATTTTAAAATAATGTCCATAAAAGTTATCATAAAGTCCATAAAGTCGTCTAAAGTGATTCAATATTGTTTGATTTAACAATGAAAATGTGACATTAATGTATCATATGATAGTGTGAAAACTACTCTTGACTACTGTACTGCTAAACATTAAAGGCAGTTAGTTGTTAGTGAATAATTGTTGTGCAGAGCGTTAGCAGCGCACACAAGGACTGGGTGTGCGGTCTCGCATACATCCCTGGACAGCCGCTGCTGGTGTCTGTGTGCCGAGGAGGAGTGCTCAAGCTGTGGAGCAGCGAAAACTGCCAGGCCCTGGGGGAGATGAAGGCGCACGACTCCCCGGTCAACGCCATCACCACTAACAACTCCCACGTCTTCACTGCGGCCAAGTAAGTCACATCCTACATTACATTACCAAAATGTTAATAAAGTGGCAATTTTAAATTATGAATGTAATTTCGAATACTACTCAAATATATGTTTCGTAAACATTTTTCGTTTCAGATAAAAGAGTTAGTTCAGAATAATGTTACAGAACATTTCAACTTCTTGAAATTTGAATTGAGGTTTGTTAATCAGAAAAAAAATTTAATTAATTGTTATTTTTGGGGTGATTAATCTAACCTAACCACATAACCAAAATAACCAAAGTTATCTCTTAACCAGATCAATAAATAAAACAATATTGGGTCCAATAAAATAAACTAATTTTGTTACAGTCAAAAAGAAATCAAAATAATGTCACTATGTAGTTTATCTTGAAATTTATATTCCTCCAACCTTAAATTTGATGTATAGGTCTGAAATTAAAATGACTAATAGTGTCTTACACGTATAAAATGTGAAGCCATTTTTTTCTAAACACCACGCACACCCTTCACCTAATTACTGATTTAATTACAATTGATGTATTAAAAAGTTCTATGAGGTTTTATGTTTTTGTGAGCATTTCACAACACCGAGTTTTCACTACGCCGAGTGAGGCTAAAAATCCTATAAATATGGAAAATTCATAACGCCAAGGTTTTACAAAGCCGAGTATGTTATAAAAATCAACTGTTTCAATACGCCGAGGTTTCATAAAACCGAGTAAGGGGCCTAGTACAGTCCGCTCTAGAAGTGACTGTAGAAGCCTGTGTAGCGTGCAGTATTACGCGCTTTGCAGGCACTTGCTGTCCAGTCGTTTACTGAACATAACGCAGGACACATAATTTATATTGAAGATTTAATAATAAATAGTTTATAGCTAATAGTTTATATTTCAGTTATAAAAACGAATCAGCATTTATTGTACTGACAAGTGATGATTCGTTTAGAAAAAAATTGTTCTTCGGATCGTTATGACCTCGCCCTGCAGCTATAGGAGTGAAAAATTTGTTCGCCTAAAAGAGTAAATGATATTATAGTAACCAAAACTATAAATGAATTTGAATTTTCACATTGCTACACACAATTGCATTGATGTTGCAAATTTATCACTTGAATAGTCAAATTTGAAAGAATCTATACGATTGCCGTTGGAACAAAGTGACATACACAATGAAAACTGAGTCGGCTAGCTGGCTGATATATGGCTTAAAAATCCAAATTTTTCAAAACTGGCTCCAATGACTTTGACTGAAATCATATATTTTATACTGCATAGAGTACTAAATAATATGACCCCACCCGGATGTCTATAAAAATGAGATTCAAAAGTTATGGGATTTTGAATGCCTAAAAATGATTTTTTTTAGTTTTCTGCAAAAACACTAAAGGTAAAAAAATAATTTGACTACCACCATTGTAATGAACTTAAAAAGCTAAATAAATTAGTATCTTAAAATATTTTTCAACCACTAATGGTTCCAGGTAAAAGTTAACTTTACTGACCATGATAAACACAGCACATTGTCTGAAGCGTCCAATGTTATTCATTCTTATGGAGAATATTAAAAATCAACTTATTCCTTATTTCCCAACTGTTTATCATGAAACTTGGTATGCAGCGTAAGTCCACATCACCAAAAAAACCCCACTTAAAAAGCACGGTATTATTGTTGTTACTTCCAGAAATGGGATGATTATATTTAGAACAATAAATTATTAAATGATATTTAGATAAACGTTAAAAATATTATAGTTTTATTGAAGATTGTGGTTTTTAAATTGACTTAAGGGAGAAAGTATGTATCAGTCCACTGATACCGTTTATTTTACCGACTGTAGGTGTGTTGTGCATAGTTTCTTTCTCTTATATTAAACATTTTTTAAATAACATTACACCTTTTAAGTGTTTTCTTTTCACCTTTCACATTAACATTTTTTACAGCTATGGGTAATTCCGAGATGAATTATTTGAAATGTCTCTTTTACCATTAGAATCATCTAGAGAATACCAATTTAGTTTATTACACAGCATAAAAACAAGACTGTGAGATTACAAAAAAATTGTGTTAGTAATCTTCAGAAAATTTTCTTTAATCAATAACTTATAGCTTGTTATTGTGATAAGTTATATTTTCAACAGGCAAGAAAAAACTGAATTGTTCTAAATAGAAAATCGTTCAAATAAACAATCAAACTCTCTCTGCTTTGGAGCATACAATTATTTTCATTCACTATTTCCTATAATTTTCTTTTTTACATTCATCCATGGACAATTTGATCTCTGTATAATATATTAAAACAGTATAAAGTAGCTTAAGTTATTAGATCAATCATGTCATTTACACAGATTTGAGGCAGGGAATCCCTTCAAAGCGCATGTTACTGCACTATATTGGCTGTGCGGCCCACTAGCTTCTAGTGCGTACTCAATTCTAGAGTAGACTGTACTCAGCCCCTTACTCGGTTTTGTGAAACCTCGGTGTAATGAATTTCCGATATGTATAGGATTTTTAGCCATACTCTGTATTATGAAAACTCAGTTTTGTGAAACCCACCGATGATTTTTAGCTGGGATTAAGTCTCGTTCTAAGTTCATTTTCTTCCTACAAGCTTAATATTTGGAAAGACTTTGTTAGTCAATAACAGGTGAGCAGTAGTAAACAGTGAATCAGCCAAAGCCAACGTTTTTTTAGTTCTATCTACTGAATATGTTTGTTGTATGATATTGTGTTCCATGGATTGTACACTAGGTTAAGAATGGGAATTGTGAAGTTTTTCACGGACAACAGAATATCTTTTGTAAAATTCATTGCTGGTGATTGTGGGTTTGTATTATTTACATTTTTATTTTTACTGCAGACATTTTCCATCATGATTAGTAAAACAAAAATTTTCACGCGGGATCTTGAATCTGATCCCATCCCAGGTGAGCTGAAACCTAAAATGTGACAAGATTAGTACAATACAGTAAGCATTGCAGAACAGGGCATTTTGGGGCAAAAAATTACCCTTGAGGTAAAGCTATACATTCGCTTTTTAACCCATTTAAATAAATCCACTATTACAAGTACTTACTTAGATCATTTATATATAATTATATTTTGAATTTTAGAATGAGATTGGATTGATTTGTATACATTGGAGGAATAAACCGACTATTATTATAATTTTCTATATGAAAATTTGAGGGTCACAAACACCAAGCGGGACAGATTTGGATTTGGATTGGAGACAGATTTTTATAGGTATTATAAAATGTGTTTGTATCGACCCAAGGAATAATGTCACTTATAATTGTTTTGTTAGTTATAACTCAGTATGATAATTAATTATAATTATATATAAGACAAAGACAACATACTGAACGTAATGCAAATACAACAAAAGAACCCAATTTTTGAAAAAATCAAAGAAATAATTATATGAAAATTTAAAATTATTCTCTAACTAATAAAACCTTATAATTCATAAAAAAACTTATGACTTCAAAAACACTACTCTGTTTAGATATATTTTACTTTTAAGATTAAATAAACACTGTGACCATGGAGTAATCCCCGAAACATGTGTCAGAATAATAAAAATAAAAGGGTACTCTGTCATTATTTTTTTCGTAATATAATTATATAATATAATAAAATCAAAAATAAATAGTTGATGGCTAGATCTTTACAAAAAAATATCTTCAAAGTATGAAAACACTACAATTACGTAAAAAGCTTTTTAACTGACATCAGTCTATATCTGGGACTAGCTTGAGCACAAAAACCCAAGTATAAGTAATGTGATAGCTGTTTAATTAAATTTTAACAAATAAAACTTTGATAGACTATCTATCAGAAAAGGCTTTAATATTGATGACAATGACCTTGGTAAGCTTGCACGGAGTGATATGAGGAATGAAGGCGAGGTAGGGTTGTGTTCTTGCAGTTGCGGTGAGGTGAAGATCTGGAGAGCTCCTCAGCTGGCCACCAACAACCCCATGACCATGTCCACCGGCAGGGTCTTCCAACTCTCTGTCTGAATACAACTGCTCTTCATATGTCATTAATGAAAAATCTGCTGTATAATTTGAGAAAGTTATCAAAAACTCAGCTAGACATATAAAGATCTTTTGATTTTTAATTGAAAACCTTTCAGTATACTAATGATATGTTTACACATTTATAAACATACATTTCTATTAGGAAATATATAAACATTACATTTTGTCACTATACAAAAATCCAGATAGACTGGATTAGTTTGTTAATACCGTTCCAGATAAGACAGAGTAAAATTGCAATATCTGTTATGATAATTATTCCTTTACAATTTTTAACTCAAATCTGAAGTACTTATTCTACTTTTCAAATACAGTAGAACTTGGATAATTCGAACCTCAAGGGACCAGAAAAAAAATTCGAATTATCCAAAAATTCGAATTAGAAAAGTTTATGCAAGTGGTTAAAATAAACAATCAAACATCATGTTTTAACATTGTATATTAAAAAAGTTAGGTTAACGAAGATATTATTGATTAAAAATCCTAATTTTTGTTAAATGTCAATAATGAGTTTGGAGGGATCCCGAAACTAGCTATTACAAACTTTTTCAAATCCCTTCTCTACCTCCTTGATTGCCGTTATTTATTCTTGCAACGTCAGAGATTTGTAGGTTCGCTTTGACGAAGCGAACCAGTTCATACACACGAGTGTTAACATGAAAGCAGACGAAGTCACAAATGCCAACACGAAACAAAGACGACGAATATCGGAACAAACCACCATCGATGATACACACAGATGTCAATGTTGTGATTTATGAGCAGTAGTGGACTAGTGAGTGGAGTGGGCGCGTTGATCTAGCTAAAAATAGTCTGAGGACAGGAAGCCCGGTCGTTTCCTGGAAAATCGCACACAATGACTTGTTCAATTATACACACACTATAGATTTCCGCTGTAAAAACTTTGAATTATCCAAAAAATTATTCGAATTAACCAAGATATTTTAACATTGTTTTTATATAAAATTCTAGGGACCAAGACAAAATTTCGAAATAAAGAAGTTTTCGAATTACAGAAGTTCGAATTATCCAAGTTCCACTGTACTTTAAACAAAATTTGAGGATTCGGAAATGTTATGTAAATTTATATAATTTGCGTGCAGCTAAATTTACCCGAATAGAATTTGTATAGGGAGTTTTGGACTATTTAAATGAATAAAACAATAAAAATTTAAAAAAATGGCAGCCTTGTGATCTGAAGTGGAAATTGCTTAAATATTTGGAATGATTTACGAAATAGATTGAGACGGTGGCGTCGTCCTGTAATCCAGCTACTTGAAGGTCACAAATTGTGGATAGTTAAGAGCAATGGTCGGTTGGCGTAGTGTTCTCTTGTGTAGATTAACATCCACACTATTGAATACTACATTAATCCATTAAAGACCATCCTCATAATTAGACCAGTTTGTAATTCAGAGGCAATGGTTCGGATTCCACGTTAAACTGTAGGTCCCTTAGACTGTCCCTTTGACTGTTGGGTTAATAATTAACAGTTTTATTTTAGCAGTTCTGCCTAAGGAACACGTCTTGTTACTGAACAAGACTACAAGATCGCGCCACAATCATCCTACACTCGTTTCTCATTCATACTTGGCTTAAAATACCCATCATGTCGTTAGGTCACCATTTAAATAATCTAATCTAGTCTAAAATAAAGTATTTTATTTCATGATATATCTACAGATGGGTAAATTGGATCCCTCAGTTAGTACCGGTAGATAATCTGCCAGCTGTGATGTAGGATTGTGTAATGTACGTACTTAGCTAAAACCATGATAAGAAGAAAACAGTCGTAGGGATTTTGCTTACTTCGATCAAGTCTCTACCCTAAACTTAACTAAATGTATTTTTAATAAAATAAGTTTATAATATGTTTATAGACTAAACAGGAATTGTTGACACAAAGAATTGAAATATATATTAGATTCCACAATTCTTTTAAGACAAAGTCAAATGACAACTGGGCTAGGAGAAAGAGAGTTTGCTTATTTATTCATAAGTCAGATGACAGTTAGGAAACAAATTGGGAAGCATCATTGTCATTTATTTCAGACCTTATACATATTATTATTTCATCATTAAAGTTTTAAAATATTTTATGATATTAACTTTAACCCAACAACCGGTGAACGTTATGCAACAATCAAACATCAGGCAGGTAGTGGCATTTGTCGTCAATTTATTGACGTTCAGTCGTCTCACCACCGCCTGTGAGCTAACCCTGGAACTATTAAGTCATGGAGTTTGCTGTTTTGCTGGCTAGAGTATGCTTGAACTTGAACGCTTTTCAGATCTGTATTTGGCGTAGTCAGCTGAGGTGTGTCACTGACAAGTGAAACAAGGCAAACGGAAGTACCCGGGTTCAAATCCCAATATAGATTGCAATTGTATTGTAAAGTGGTGGCTGGCCCACCTAAAATAAACTGTGACCGGCTTCGGGTGGAGATTGATAGCATTTGTAGGCTTGATTGGGATTAAAGGGGACACCTGATTTGCGTCTTTTACTATTGTATGGTAAAGGGTGGCACGTTTTGTGTGTTTATTGTTTATACTGATTATTAAAAGAAGAGTTGCATGATGATTAGATTTTATCATTCAGTCAGGGCTAAAACACCCACCAGTTGTAGGGTTAAATGTTTAAAATTAAAAAATTGGACTTAATTTTATAAGTGCTTTTATGGTGTATTCCATATGTATCCTACTTTTGTAGTAGGCCTATACAAAGATTTTTATCTTATCTAACCCTTGAGCGGGTGATTCACCGGTCAAATGGGAGCGGACGCATGCAGAGTTTTATTCCGCAAAACTAAAACGCAAAAATTCAATCGATCTTATTTGAATTTATAACATAGTATTGAATTTAAATGTGAAATAAATTGATAAAGTACAAAGTTCATCCTTAATTTAATTAATTAATTATTAAATGTGAGTAATAGTTTAAATAAACATAGTTAGTAATTTTCTAATATGAGAATGATGTCACTGTTGGTGTTACGGGAGAGGGTTTTGCGAAGTTTTGTTCCGCAATAATGAATTGAACATTGATGCAAACCAAATATATTAAATGACAGTTTTATAAATTAAATAAAAACAAAATTATATTTTGGTTCACACACACGCTCATATGTGTATTCCGTCTATAAATATTGCATTCAACGTACTCTATCCTCTTCTAATAAATTCATGGTCGAATCAGTTTAATTTAAAAAGTAAACACATAATACTCATATTCTTGAAAACAGTCATAACTAAAATGGTAAGTTATCTCTAACACAGAAGGGCGCTCGAGGAACTAAACTCTGCACTAACAACATACGTGATAAGGTGCGCGCGGAGAAAGCCTCCGCACTGACATCGCTTCACTGTATTGCAACTCACAAGGAAACAAAAGGAGTGTGGTTGTTGTAAATAGTTTCGGGGGATTCCTAGAATAAGGCGCTTGAGGTACAGAGCCTGACACATCCCGACTCCGATATGCGTGTTTATTTCAATAAAAACTACATGTGTAGAGGAAAACTCTGCAAGCACCCTCTCGAGGGTTAAATTAATATTTAGCAGTCAATAGTAAAATATATTTATCTATTTTTTTATGAAGGAAAAGGTTTAAAGTTAGTGATACGGAAAGTATTGCAGTAAATAAATAGAGGAAAAAGTTACTATCTAAAAAATAAAAATTGTAGAAACAAAAAAAACCAATAGATACATTTAAAAAATAGTGTAAATGTGATATAATTTATTAAATTAAAAATTACTTGAAATTGGATATTATAGTTCCTGTACTGTTGCTAGTCTTTAGTGAAATGTTTGTATAATGAGTTGTAAAATAAATAGTAGTATAGTTTAAGAGTTTCAGATATTTTTACACTTGTTTAATGTAAAGTATTGGTACTGTTAGAAAGTAATGTTAAGATGTACAAAGTCATAATCAAATATCAATAGTGAAATCAAAATTTGGAATTTTTAATTTGTTTAGAGAATTACAATTTAATCTTACAAGTTTAAACTCTTTGTTTGAAATTCATTATTGTGATGGTGGATTGATATTATTTAGATTTTTTACTGCGGACATTTTCCATCACGATTTTATGTAAAACAAAGTTTCACCAACAAGTAGTGAAACTTTGTTTTACATAAAATCGTGATGGAAAATGTCCACAATAAAAAATCTAAATAATAAGTTTAAACTATTTATTAATCATAAAACACAATTGAAATTCTCTCAACCCTTAATGGGGTTAATGAGCCTTATATTTTTGACTTTATCTTATAGTTGTTATTACTTGTTATCTTTTACAATTTTTTATTAATTAATTATCGTCTAAATATAAATTGAAACATTAATTTTAATTCGTTAACAAAGTATTGATTTAAACTTTGTATCAATATAAGATATTCTCTTGTGATACTATAAGTAAAGTTGCCAAACATGATATTACCTTTTATCACCAATTTAAGCTTTTTATAAGCTTTGTAGAATCGTAGCTTTTACATTGAGTAACTATTTAAAATGCATTAACATGACAGAGTATGCAGCAGTCTTTTGTTTGAACCTTCTTGTCTCATGCTGGATAAAATTTGTATTATAGCCTTGCGAATCTAAACTCCCGTGTTTTCTCATTCCCATTAAGAAAAGTTTAATTATTTGGCATGGTTTGGCAAATAATTGTAGAAGTAGTTGCACGGATCCAAAAGGGACTGATGGGGAGAGTGATGTTTTGTGAGATGTGCAAGATGAACTGGCTACCGAGAAGCAATACTGTTATTTTAATTTATTCCTGTTGAGAAATATTTTAATTAGGATTGTTTCTCAGTAAGAATCTTTTTATTTCCCTTTTCTCTAATGAGGAATCATGATTTTCATTCAAATCATGTGTTACCATTGTATGTCTTTGTTAGTAAATAGACAGATCTCTTGTGAATGTCTATTTTATTTCAATCCCCTGTCCTCATAAGCTCAGTGGAACCTTACTAAGGTATTATTGTTTATAGACATACTTGCTTTAAATGTTGTTTGTATAGCTATTATCATTTGCCCTCACTGATGTATGCCTCACTTCACTGCACACTGATAGTTTGTGCATCAATGTTCAATGCAATAGGGTAGCAATATTAACCTATGAAAGCTAGCGCTCTTCTACCTGACAAATAAAACTCACTAAAATTAACCTTTCAGAATTTATTTGTTCTCTTGATACTTTAACAAAGAGTTTTGTTCTATAGGACGAACAAAGTTAGTTGATAAATTGTGATTGACTAAATTAAAAAGTATTTTGTAGGATAGTGTTGTCTTTACAGTGGACTTCAGCTCTGTCTTGACCTCTTGTTATTAGGCTCTAAAGTTTTGTATTCTAAAACAAAACTATAGAGACTTTGTTGTTTAAAAAGACAAAAATATACTACTGAACTCTAGAAAGCCAATGAGACCTCCCAATACCAAGTGGCTCAAATTAAAATCCACCAAATACTCTTAACTCTCAGTAATTAATGAACATTTACTTTTTTGCATGATTGCTTTATTATGACCCTAAGCTTTTTTTGTTTATATTAACAATTTGCAACTTATGGTATTTAGATAATACACATTTAGTATTCTTTGTTAAAAATTGTAACGAAATATTAATTTATTTAGTATATTTACAAAATGTCTTATCCCCGGGAAAAGTATTTAGTAGACCACTTGGCTCACACAATTAATACAAAAGAGCTTTTGGATAACTGCTGAATCACTGTATAGTGGAAAATTTTAATTTAATTTTCCTGTACTTGAAGTGTGTCAAATAAAGATAATTTTCCAGATGATTGTGTATGTGCTCATTAACGATGGCTGTTTTATGTTGTGTAGTGACAACACCGTGCGACTGTGGCGCCTCAGTAACCGGCTAGACATGTTGGTCAACGTGACGTGACGGGCCTGCACCCTACTAGAGGTGCTCCTCGTCTTTGTTCTGCGCTTCCTTCTAAGACTGTTCCATATTATTCGTGCTATCTTATCCTGATGTAGACTCTTTGTTGTAGGCACAATCAATGTGTTATATTATGTCTCTTATTACATTCTAAAATTTTAATTTTAACGTTATTTTTATACTTTTTATATATATACTCTCAAGTAAACACAGGGTTATTTGTATTAAATATTTATACCCAGCACTCATTTTGTAGAAAGTAGATTAAGTGTTATAAAACCATAGACTTTTAATGGAACTTTAGACTTAATATTTTAAGATATTGGATTTGAGATAAACTTTTATTTTGTATTTTCACATGCATTTCTATGCTATCACTATCTAGTCATTTTTTGTACTTTTTAGAAAATTTACCTTTATAATAACATTTTTAGTATGTGTAAACTAACAATTTCTAACTTTACTAAGCCAGATTAAATTTTATTGAGTTGAAACTTCTTCAGTTGATTCTTTTTTACAGTTTTATGAAAAAATTTGTCTAATTTTGAGAATAGTTACTTTAGGTAATTTTTTAGAATTAGTTTAAAATATTTTAATAAACCCAGGTAATGGATCTATTTGTCTTGACAATAATAAAGTTTTATAGTATTGAATTAAATATGTAGGATCGTTATACTTCACACTTTCTTTTGTAATTGGTTATACTCTTTATTGCTTTGAGGTTATTTTCAATATATCCATGAAGTCATAAAATTAACATAATACATTATATATATGAACTAAAAAATTACTCAGAAATTTACAATTTTTTGGATAGTAGTATTAAATACCTCAAAAATATTTTATCAGACATAGACTTATGAAATACTTTGCAAACATGCTCGATATCTCTTGTAGCTCTAATAATCTCTTGAGAGTGGACGTTAGAATGCTATCATCAACTCTCAATATGGATAACATAATTGTATATCAGTATTACCGAATATAATTTTTCTTTTCTGGTTCCTTTTTTATATTATTACTGTTTTTATAGATTCTGGATCACAGCTTCTTTAATTACATAAGAAAACTTTTATCAGATGAGCTTCCAACTACTTATTTATCAAATACTCAATGTACCTAAAATTAGTTGTTGGGGGAAATTAATAGCTAAATAGTGCCTTTTTAAAACTGTATTTTTCAATAAATTATTATGTGCCCTATTAACAAAATATCAATTATGTATTATGTATTTTAGCTTTTATTGTAGGCCTAATAGTTTTTATTTTATTTTATATATGAAACGGGTTTTATAAGTTTTATTAGATTCTATGAATCTTAATGTAAAATTATTAGCAGTTATTAAAAATTTTGTTTTACAATCTTGTTAAAACTTGTTATTTTTATAAGCTCTTAACCTTTATAATTTTATCCTCTTGAGTGATCAAAACTGGTTTGCTATCTCACTGATGACACGTTCACCTCTTAATCCGAGTGTCAGAGATTTTATTCTGGGCCCAATTTTCCTATTTGTCTTATTATTAATCACCCGGGGTTGGCGGTGATTAGTAATAAACAAAAGGTCAGCATTAGGTTGTAAAAAGTACAGGGGTTTTAGTTGTGTTCTACCAAAAATTAAAAAAATGCCAATAGTACCGGGTGTTTCAAAAAGAACGCACATCGAAGTTTGAGGGAATATATTTTCTGTATAGGGAATATTTTGTTCCCCCAAATAACAGTTGGCACTACCGTACTCATTGTTGAACCGGCATGCACCATTTTACATTTACTAGTGCTTGTTAGTATTCCTTTGTAATCTGTAGTGTCTGTGTATGTTTAACTATGTTTTTTTTTCAAAGGATGAACGTGTGTTTATTATTGAAAGTTATTTCGCATATAAATCTTACGAACAAGTGAAAGACGAATTCAGGTTGAAATTTTCCAATTCTGCAGTACCTAATAACGCGTCTGATCGATAAATTTTGTGAGACTGGAAGTGTACAGGATCGGAAAAGCACAGGTCGACCGTCAGTGTTAACAGAACAAATTCTGGACAATGTGAAACAACGTTTGACTACCTCACCCAAAAAATCACTTAGAAAGTTATCTGTACAGGCTGGATTGTCACTATCTTCCACTTTCAGGGCAACTAAAAAATTGAATCTGCGTCCTTACCGCATCGGAGTCGTTCATGAACTGAAGGATGTTGACCATGGGAAACGTATACAGTATTGTCGTTGGATACGTTCTCTTGTTAACCCTTAAGTGTGCGCGTGGGGTGTCAGGGAACCCCAGGCTAATTTAATTAGGGATATTTCTCGAAGTAAGTTGATACAACTGCACTCCTTCTAGGTACCTTTCGGCTAGACCCTTAGTTAGCGCCGGCACACATTAGTTTGCCACTGACCTTGGCGTGTGACGGGTTGACATTGACTTTGTAGTTCGTTGCAGTCTGGGATGTCGCTATACCCCGCGCACGCAGATGAGTAGTCATATCCTACCAAGAAATGTGGACACCTGATTGAAATCAATTTGTATTTGTTTACTAATGTTCAGTACTAAATATTCAAAGTGTAAATAAAATTTGTGTTTCTGAGTGTAACTGAGTGTGTTTTACCTTTATACCATTTACCTTTATATATCAGAAATTGGATATAAAATCAGTAATTCAGGATACATGTAAATATAATTACTTTGGAAATAATTTCTTGATTTATTTTTTATTGAAATAAAAGATATATGAACGCAACAGTATTTGGAACAATGAGAGATTGATATTTATATCCTGTATAATGTTCATCACTCGGAATTCTCAATAACATTTATACCACACTTACTTCACGTAAAAAGATTTTAAGTATATAATAAATTCAAAAGTATAAAAAATTATATAATTTACATAAATAGGCCTACTACAAATAATAGTAGTTTGACAATAATAAAAAACAAATTTGACAAAAATATGAAATACTAAGTAATATTGATTACGACATAAAATCGCATTTAAGTATATCATTATTTCTATATAACAACATTGTTTAGCTATTTAACAGTTGAACAATACATAATAATGTTGAAAACAGTGGAAAAATGAAACAAAAACGGACGTTTTTGACCATGGGGTTCTAGGGCACCCCACGCGCACACTCACGTTGCAAATAGTGGCGCGCACACTTAAGCGTTAATGACAACGGTATTGAAATATTGGATCGTGTTTATTTTAGTGACGAAGCGTGGTTCCACTTAGATGGTTACGTCAACAGCCAAAACTGCCGAATATGCAGCACTGAAAATCCTCACGCATTTCAAGAACGACCATTACATGCACGTAAAATTGGTGTTTGGTGTGCGATCTCCCGGTGTCGTATTGTAGGGCCTTTATTTTTTGACAAATCTGTAGATGGTGTTGTGTATCGCATCCTTATTGAACAATTTATAGCGTTGTTAGAATTAGACGATCGATATTTTTGGTTTCAGCAGGATAATGCAACATGCCATACTTCTGCTGAAACGATGAATATGTTAAGAGAATTTTTTGACCATCGTGTGATATCAAAAGGATCGTGGCCGCCAAGATCCCCAGATCTTACTCCAGCTGACTTTTTTCTTTGGGGGAATTTAAAAAGTAAGGTTTTTAATAACAATCCACATACACTTGACGAATTGAAGGCTAATATTGAAAGTGAGATTAAAATCATTTCTGAGCAAACACTACGAAAAGTGGCTGCAAATGTTATGAAACGTGTTCGAACCTGCATGACTAGTGGAGGAAGCCATTTTTAACATTTATTGTGAAGTTTTAAAGGTAATTTGAATTTAATAAAGGTAATAATTTCATACAGCATAACTTATAATTACTTTAATAACTTAATGTAAGAAATTCACATTCTCAAACTTCCATGTGTGTCCTTTTTGAAACACCCGTTATTTAAAATACTATAAATACAAATTATCCTCTATAAATGTATTTGTCAAGCTAAACATTTTTGCAGCTATCAAAACAATTGTGGCACTCAAATAAATATTGTATATTGCATTTTTGTTCGTTCAAGCAGTACTTGTGATAGAATTTGCGTCTCTTGCAGATTTTAATTCTCTTGATCGTCAATTTATTAGCTATCAACTATTTTAATGTAATGATGTCCATTTTAGCGAATTTCCCATAGGGAAGAAGCTATTACCGTAGGTTTCATGGTAAGACTTAAGCCCGGGACCATGTTTTTTTTGTCTTTAGGTGCCCAGAGACCAAAAACAATAGTCGTTAAAATTTATATATATATTTAAATATATATATATACTGTATATATATATTATATACTGTATTATATATTATATATACTGTATATATATATATATACAGGGTGTTCATTAAAGTTGGGGACAAACTTCGAGGAGTGATAGTACTCATCAAAATAAACAAAAAATCTCCTGTAACCATTTGTCAAAAAATCCTTCGTTTAGCCACTAACCGCCATTTTGTATTTTTTACAAAAAACGTTATATATCAAGAACTATTTAAGATACAGAAATCAAATTTTGCACACATATTTATTGGTCAAAGAGGAAAATATTTTCAAAGTATCATTTAATTTGCATTTATATTTTCAAAATGGCGGTGGTTAAAAATATTTTAATTAAAATAACAAAAAAACCATTAACTTTATAACATTTTTACAAGATACAAAAAAGATTGGAATTTGAATTTAAAATCGAACGGTACTTTGGTGAAGGAAATCCGTCCATGGATAACTGAGAAAATGCAGGTTTAATGTTACATTACAGGGCCCACGCGCCACCGCAGCGCGGCCGTGGCAAAGAAGCCGCGTTGTGCCAGCTTAACTCCGCTTCTTAGCCACGGCCGCTCCGCGGTGGCGCACGGGCCCTGTAATCTAACGTTAAAAGTGCATTTTCTCGGTTATCCGTGGACGGATTTCATTCAACAAAGTACCGTTCGATTTGAAATTAAAATTCCAATCTTTTTCGTATCTTGTAAAAATGTTATTTATAAAGTTAATGGTTTTTTTGTTATTTTAATAAAAATATTTTTAACCGCCGCCATTTGAAAATATAATTGCAAATTAAATGAAACTTTGAAAATATTTTCCTCTTTGACCAATAAATATGTGTGCAAAGTTTGGTTTCTGTATCTTAAATAGTTCTTGATACGTAACGTTTTTCGTAAATAATACAAAATGGCGGCTAGCGGCTAAACAAAGGATTTTTCAACAAATGGTTATAGGCGATTTTTTGTTTATTTTGATGAGTACATCACCCCTTAAAGTTTGTCCCCGACTTTAATGAACACCCTGTATATGTGTGTGTGTGTGTTTGTGAACTCTCTCGTAAAAATGGTCCGATCGAGGCCAAATTTGGTAGAGACGTGTATTCTTACGTTTGCTCGGACGAGTTCATAAACCAGACATATAGGTCTATGGGAACGGGTAGTTTGGGGGGGTTTTGTACCCAAAAAATGGGGTTTTTGCGTTTTTCCCATGTAATTTTTAAAAATTTTTATCTTTCACCATTAGAACCAGCTTAAAAAACTAGAAAATTTAGTTCCTTAACGTTTTTCTGTATCTCAACGGTTACTGAGATATTAAAAAATCTAAACACAGTATGTTGTATTTTAGGGCTCCAATGTTAATCTTAAGGAGGATATGGAAAAATTAATATTTCCCATATTAATCAATATTTTTGGATTAAACTTGGTATTTACCTTCATGTGGTTGAGATCTATCCATTTATGCTTAAAAATCATAGTTTATGTGTTTATGGCACCAAACCTGCATACTCTTTTCCCATGTTAATCATATAGGGAATAGGCAAACTCCTTTATTTATGGACAGATGTTGATGAAAGTTGGTATAAATGTTAAAAATAAAAATTATTAATGGTAGAAATGACTACTTTCAGTGTTCCTCACAGCAGCTAACCTGAACACTCTTTTCCATGTTAATCTTATGGAGAATAGGCAAATAATTCTCATGTTTGAAGACACGTTTTTATAAAACATGTCATATTATTATTGTTATTATATTATTGATTTGGAAATTCGCTGAGTATGCAGGTCTGCTGCGACGGGGGTATTAGTATCGTTTAATTATTTAGACTTATTATGATTGTGGTGGTTACCTATTATGTTAATTAATTAAAATTTGAAGAACCGAATATAAACTAAACCAATCCAGGTATCATAAACAGAAGAAGTGTATTTGTTCTAACAACAATAGAATGTAAACTAAAACAATATAATTAATTAGACAAACAGACATTAATAAATCATGTGTTATTATATTTAACAACAGACAACTAAAAAATACCAAACAATGATACATAATTTTATACTTTATTCATTCTATTGAAAATCAAATATTTTTCTGTGAATTGAACTTATAAAATGTTTTTATGAAAATATTATGCCCTTCTTTATTAATTAATATCATGATCTGCAATCTATTTAAGATCAAAAATATTTTTTAACTTAAGAGTCAGGAGAGATGTTCAACCCAAGGGAGCACAAGGTTTATGTCAAAAGTCAAGTGCCTCCTAAGGGTCCTACACACGGTCTGGGTGAAGAAGACCATTAGTCTGAGCACGAGGGGATCCTTATGTCTCAGATTCATTTGTAAGAATGGGGTCTACGCACATATTCAAAAAAGAACATTAGTCTGAGCACGAGGGGATCCTTCTGTCTCAGATTAATTTGTAGGAATGGGGTCTACGCACATATTCAAAGAAGAACATTAGAATGAGCACGAGGTGATCCTTCTGTCTCAGATTCATTTGTAGGGATGGGGTCTACGCACATATTCAAAGAAGAACATTAGTCTGAGCACGAGGTGATCCTTCTGTCTCAGATTCATTTGTAGGAATGGGGTCTACGCACATATTCAAAGAAGAACATTAGTCTGAGCACGAGGTGATCCTTCTGTCTCAGATTCATTTGTAGGAATGGGGTCTACGCACATATTCAAAGAAGAACATTAGTCTGAGCACGAGGTGATCCTTCTGTCTCAGATTAATTTGTAGGAATGGGGTCTACGCACATATTCAAAGAAGAACATTAGAATGAGCACGAGGTGATCCTTCTGTCTCAGATTCATTTGTAGGGATGGGGTCTACGCACATATTCAAAGAAGAACATTAGTCTGAGCACGAGGTGATCCTTCTGTCTCAGATTCATTTGTAGGGATGGGGTCTACGCACATATTCAAAGAAGAACATTAGTCTGAGCACGAGGTGATCCTTCTGTCTCAGATTCATTTGTAGGAATGGGGTCTACGCACATATTCAAAGAAGAACATTAGTCTGAGCACGAGGGGATCCTTCTGTCTCAGATTCATTTGTAGGAATGGGGTCTACGCACATATTCAAAGAAGAACATTAGTCTGAGCACGAGGGGATCCTTCTGTCTCAGATTCATTTGTAGGAATGGGGTCTACGCACATATTCAAAGAAGAACATTAGTTTGAGCACGAGGTGATCCTTCTGTCTCAGATTCATTTGTAGGAATGGGGTCTCCGCACATATTCAAAGAAGAACATTAGTCTGAGCACGAGGAGATCCTTCTGTCTCAGATTCATTTCTAGGAATGGGGTCTCCGCACATATTCAAAGCAGGAGATTGATGAGACAATTCATCCTCAGTTTTTTAGTGTGAAAATCTGAGTGAAGCCATCTCAAGTATAGGAGGCCGATGCTGTCCTCTGCCAAGTTCCGTGGCTGTATTCTGCGTCACCCCCTGGTATATTGGAAACCCTTCTTGTCTTCGCTGGAATTAAGTGCTTTTGTCTTTTTCTTAGCATTTAGCTCAGGTGGGATAGGGGGAGTTCCATAGACCTGGAGTCATATGGTTGCAATGTCTGCAGCTTAGCTGTTCTTCCTCAAAGATTTGTAGGCCGTGTAGCCCCTGTAGTTAAGCAAGTGCTCTTTACCGCAGTTGCAGCAGTGCCAGCTCTATGCTGTGCCAGTGGTGGTCAGTTCATTAGAGCCACCATGATGCCACCATGGTGTGGATCTCTGCAGTGACGCAGCGGATATCTCGATGGTAGTGGCTAGATCCATGGCCAAATCCCTGACAGCGGTGGCACTGACTTGGTCTGTTGGGACAAATGTATTTTTGCAACCTCCTCTTTGCAGTAGTATAAGCTAGTTCACTGTAAATTTCTGTCGGTGAGCATTGATAATCTGTCAGATCAAAATTAATTTGAAACTCAATATATTTACCTTATGTCCTTTGGTTCTTGATGTGTTCTTTTTCTATCTCAATACACATTTTACCACAGGTGAGGAATCTTCAGGAGGTGCTTAAAGTCGCTATTTTACACTATATTGCCACTATGATAAAAATCAATAGATTAAGATTATAGGTATAGATGTGTTGCTGCGACCTGTGATGAAATACATATAGAGATAGAAAAAGAACACATCAAGAACTAAAGGCTCAACATAGGTAAATTATTGCATATAATAGTTCTTGAAACTGGATAAAATAAACTTTAATTTGAAACGGTGACGTCAGTTGTTTAGAGAAACTGAAAACATTCTCTTGGAACTAATAAATAAAATAACAATGAAAATACTATCGGGATCAGTATTGGATCCACCCTGGAATCTTCTGGTTTCTTAGATTTCATGAATTTTTTCACGATGTGAAGAGTCATAAACTAATCGATGATCTTGAACAAGTCTTATCTTGAGTCGCCTATATTGGCATCTGTGACGAGCCGTCCAGTCATCTTTGGATTCTTCGATGAGAACGAGAAATTCTAAAACTTATTTTTAACATCACAAATATCGTTTACTTTGGATATTTTTTCTATAATCAGCATCCGCAATTGAATAGCGTGCTCCTACGGCTTATGAATACGCAAACAGCCACAGTGGATTCGCAAGCAGCCTGCGATGTCCTACCCCGTCTCCCTCACCTACATGCTTGTACCTCCACCCCTCGCACCATCAATTTTCTACAGCACGCAGCTTATATGGTGTATAAGTCACAGAGTAAGCGCAAAGTAACTCTAGACTCTATGGAAGACTAGACTCTCTAGACTATGGAACTCTAGTTCCATAGACTTTCCGTAACTCTTCCATAGACACGGTCAGTAGTCTGCAATATTGTTAACGTTTGCTCCCTGAGGAAGTGTACATTGTAAATAAAACTATTGGACAACTCTTTCGTAATTTTGTTAATATTGCGCGATGAAGAATGGCGGATGAGGCCGCGTGCCCTTCACTACAAATTATCGGTAGACGTAACTGATAAAAATTGATCTTATACCAGACACTTTGCTGTTTATAGCTATGAACAATCTGATTGGCTCTGTGATCGTAAAACTTTATCAAAATTGTTTGTTTTTTTTACCTTGCCTTTTATTTTTTTATATCGACCAAACGTGAAGTATGGATTTCTAAAGGATTTTGTAATTTAAATAGGTGGTTTCAATCATGTACTAAAAATTAAAAGTCAGAGAAATTTATGTTCATGGCGTCCTCGACCTTTAAAAAATACGGTAGATGAAGGAATAAATGACATGTAAACAACTATGTTTAGGAATAATATGTTAGCCTTAAAATTATTTAAGTTTATGATTTTGCTTCTGAATCAGGAATTTTAATAAACTAGTAGATTAAATATTACTGTACTTTAATACTAAACCCAATCTTTAAGCAATTTAGTTTCATTTTTTTATGAAATTTGCAAAATTAGTTTTTAAACATAGTGAACATTCAATTTTGTAAATAGGGAATGGTACCGTTTTGAACAGTTACGCGAGGCGCCGGCACCAAGCATGCTGCAAAACGAACTAAGGGGTGGCCTGTATTTAGACATGGACCAATTTTGTGTACTATAGTTCACAGTTTATAACCTTAATACCGTTTCTTCGTTCTTGGCCAGATATCTGGATAAACTGAGTCATTTGTTACATTAAAAAATGACTAGATAATATAAAACATATATATATATATATATATATATATATATATATATATTTGATACATATACATATACAAAAATACTTTGAGATGGCGTGGTCAAAAGTGAAGTGGTTAGGTGGAGAGGTGGCTGAGGTCCTTCTATATATTCTTTTATGTAGAAATGGTCTGCTCCAGTTAGCATTTTCTTTATCTCCCTCTCAAACTTTATCACGTCCAAACTTCTAATACGTCGGGTAGCCTATTAAACTTACTCCAAACCATGGGCATTTCTGTGTGGCTGTAAGCCGGTGCCTAGTGATATCTATTTTGCCTCGATTTCGGGTCACATGTTGTATTTCGACACCGCAGAGGCATTTTTTAACGTTTTGATGGGGAACGGTCCAAACCCGGTCTTGTTACAACCTATGTCGACCTGTTTTTAGGAAGTATCATTAATTAACAGCCCAATGACAAATGGCAACTGGGTCCAGATTCAACGATCCGGCGACCTTCAGTTTTGAAGGCAGGTATTATAATCACTACACCACCCAGCCAGTCGATGAACTTCGCCTCTTGTTTTTTAATCCCCCTACGTTTTCTTCACATAAACTTGTGAGGAGAGAGTATGTATTGTCCAAATACAGTCAGGACACCCAGACGCCGTAAAATGGGCTTACAGCGGGCCAGCGCCTGGTGCTTGATGTTAGTATGGTACCCTCAGAGCAGTTTTTTGGAGTTTTAAGACTGCATCGCAACCAGAAGCGTGGCCCCACAGTATGATCTCATAAGTGAAATGACTATGGAAAAGGCCATAGTAAATTGTCAACAGGTACGATTCGGATGAGTCCACTCTTCAGTCTGCGCAGTAGGAATACCACACTGGATAGTTTCTTGCACATAATTATATTTTACTATAATATTTTACTCTGATAACAGATAAAGGACCGTATACGGTGAAAACCCACGAATGAAACAAGCAGCAAAAGACAAAAACACAATAGAATGGTTTTTTTTTAAACTACATTACATAAGAGATATACGAATAGTAAATTATAATCCGTTCCTCCCTGATTAGTCTGTGTTTAGATTTGTATACTGAGCTGTACTGTATACTGTAGATCTGTATCTATTTTTCTCTGTAGTTGGCCATCTACTAGCTTAAGCTAAAGTCTTTGATTTCGGTGCAAGAGGTGACGGGTTCGTTCTCCGGGAAGTCTACAATATTTAGATTTAGAGTAACGTTGAGCCTTCCCCCTCAGGCCAGCTGTAGGGAAGCATTTGTTCAGCTAGGATTGATGGCAGTCCCCTCCCTTTACATGTATGAACTGATCATATATGTGAGGAAACAAAATGTGAAACCCCTCCCAAATATACACAATTATGAAATAAGAAACAAAAAATATATGCAGAGTACAGACTGACATTCTTCGCACAAAAACTAAGGTATGTAGGACTGAAGCTCTATCAATGTCTCCCAGAAAATTTGAAAAGGTTGAAAAATTTCACTAATTCAAAAGTAAACTTAAACTTTAACTGGTGGAGCATTGTTTTTATGACGTTGAGTTGTACACATTTCATTAAAAAAAATTAAGAAACCGCTCCTTTTTCCTCATTTCTTTCTTAAATGCTTTTGGCATTTTAAAAAACATATTCTTTGCCTGTGACCTAGAAATAGGCAAATTGACAATGTATAATTCCACCATCCTTTCCTGAAAAATGGACTACGGACGCAAGAGGAGATGTTAGGTGTAAGATGAGAAAATTCGATAACAAACCACGTACTACAAAGTTACATAGCTAAAAACTGAGCCTGCTAAAGCCATACGAGAAAAAACTTTAGAGGTTATGTTTTATGGTCGTGTGTGTTTGATTTAGTTAGATACACATCTTCTTCTGCACTGTTTAGGTTTACTTCGTTTCAACTACGATACCCACTTAATTTGTTGAAAACGATTAAATACGATGCGATAAATTAGGTAGGTACCTTATTTCAATCAGATTTTCCGTATTCCTCTTTTTGGTATTAGGCACACATTTTTAGATTTTATTCATTTATTGTTATTGACTAGGCCTATCACTTTTTGGACTGACATTGGCAATATGGCTACTACATTAATGTAAAAGCAAAACCTTTCTGAGCAGTACATTCACCTGTTTATAACGTAAATCTCTACATAACTGTAAATCTGATGGTTGACTTTTCTGGACACTCCTTGCTCCTGATTTTAGAACCTTTACTCAAGTCTCATAAGCTTTCTGGAAAATGAGAAGCAGTATTGGAAATTTGTAGTCTATTAGCCAGATTATCCAATTAAGGCTTTTTCTGACAGAGGATAAGTTTTTTCGCGCAGTACACGTTGCATAACATAGTATGCTTTATGCTGGCAATATTGTGTGTCTTAAGACGTTGCTGCATTGGTTAGATTTGACTACTTCCCCAATGAATGTGATCAATGACTCCTTAATTTAAAATTATAGTTGATTTAATTAACCCCTTAACATCCTGGGTGTGGTCTCACAGACCGCTTGAGTTATTTATTTATTTGAATTTTAGGGTTTCAAAAGACCCCTGCCGTGCCAGGTAGTTGTCCCTCCCCACCACCGAAACCGATCCCTATTGTCACTTGACTTCCAGTCGTAATATTTCTAGATATTTATAGATTTGTTTGTCGTCAGCGGTCTATGAGACCGGACCCAGGACGGTATGCCATAGATTCACGACCCGGCCCATTGTCTTGTGTGTGTTTGTTTTGGACTTGGATTTCGAAGAGATGTTTGAAAACTGGTACAAGAATGCTTTTAAAGTGAATTGAATTCACTTGGAAGGTGACACCATTATTTTAGCGATGTTTGTAGAACAAGAGGCTGACGTATGAACTTTCGAGCATGCATCCGTCTACCTGGAGTATAAGATCCTAAATCCAACGCTGTAGGAGATAGACTAAATAAAAGAAAGACATTTGATCCGAAGAAGATAAGAAAAACTGCTTACACTTGCTATTAATGTAAAAAACATGTTTGCCTCGCCTCGAGTGTACAACAAAAGTTTGCAATGAATGTAGATCTATGTTATATGCTGAAATTAGCTGTAAAGCAACCGTCTCAATTTTAATGATAATACTGTAGGCTACGTTTTTTTTATAAGTATCTTTATTTTTTTATATTCTTCATATCCTATGGAATGGAAAAATACCAATAACTAAGCATTTTGTCATATTTATCATTACGTTCTTATGGTTTTAGAAAATTATTACATTTTTCATCAGATTTCACCATGGACAGGTTTTTTGATTTTATATATCTATTATATGTACTCGACAAACTTAATTTAATATTATTTACATATTTAACATTTTAAATAACTAATTAAATTGATAAAATTATTTCCAACAGTAAAAAATAACTTTAAATCTTTTTTTCAAAAAGGCGGTCTGTGAGACCGCACCCAGGACTGAGTGTAACAAAAAGTTCACCCAGGATGTCAAGGGTTAAATCATTCCCATTATTTTGTAATACTCGACCAAGTGAAGTGGTATAATGACTCTAGGTGCTCTCTCTAGACAATCATACCTCATTTATTCTAGAGTCAGCTGTTTACAACAACATTAAAGTGCAAAACCTGCTAAAAAATAACTACACTGTTAGCTCTTAAGTTGCCATTTGGATTACCTGTAATTTTTCGTTTCATCTTGAATTCCCTAAAATTTCTCGTTTCTCCCTGCCCAGAATTCCGATTGCTGATAATCCTAAAGCAAGACTGGATGATTTGAGAGTGTCATATTCCAGGAAAACGTCGGAATAATGTTCTTACGCGGAGTTGTTCACCTTAATAATTATGTAAGGCAATGAAATAACTGCATTAGGTGAATTTTCCGAGTAAAAACGTTGGAAAACCATTATTCCACGGAGCTGATCTAGAAAGAAAAAAGTTCATTTCATTGATTTAATAAAGTGTAGTAGTTACAGGGTGCAGAACTTATACTCCTGCGGCACCACAGCAAAATGCCCGACAGTATGTAGGCTTAAAAAATTAAAACAACATCCCATCGAACTACATTGTTGAAATATACAAAACATAAGTCAAGCAGTCTTATAAGTGACTGGCTATCTTAATGGGATGTCAATAATCTTCTACTGACAATCCTTGTGTGATTTTTACTTCTAAAATTTATTTACGAGTTCCGATATGTAATTTTGACTCTTGGAGGATGAATTGTACAGTCGACTCTCGCTAACTCGAACCCTGATAACTCAAAATCTTCTATATCCTGAATTATTTTCACTCCCCTTGGAAAAACCTTTTATAAATAAAAAAATTAACAGTCCATAACTCGAAATAACTTTACGGTATATTTTTCTTCTATAAGTCAAAAAAAAAAATTATCTCTATAACTCGAATTTCAGTGGTTAAGTAGAAATTCGAAAACGTGAATTTTTGTGAGTTAGCGAAAGTTGACTTTAGGCCTATACATTTTACTGTACCTGCTGGAAATTCTTGAATTTATAATTTTACAAATGTCCATTTTATTGTAAATCAAAGTAGAAGTACAGTATCAGGAGTATCTAAATAGGCTCTATAATGTACATCTATGTTGAATGTACAGTAATGTTGAGTTTAGTTTAAAAACAAAAACTGTGTACAATTCAAGACAATCTTTACAGTTACAGCAACCCAGTTGAATTAAATAGGTAAGTTTAAAATATCAAACTTTTATGAGAAATTACAATACTTAATATTTATTAATTTCAAATAAAGTTTGAAGTAAAAGGATTTAGTTCTATGTTGTGTGATGTTGTGCAATATTGTCAACAGTATGGTACAGTAGACCATCGATTATCCAAACTAATTGATGCATGACAGTTTCCGGATAACTGATAATCCGGATAACCGATTTAATCTTAATTTTATCTAGCGCAAAAGTGGAGACGTAATTATTACATTGAATTTAGGCCTACAGAGTGTAGTAGTATGTTTTGTATGTAACATGATTTGTATACATGTATCATTAATTCACATTGTAGTTAAAATACACACTGTGTTGTAATTCAATTTGTACAGTAACTCAAATCCTTTGTTATTTAGATTTTTACTGCGGACATTTCCCATCACGATATTTTGTAAAACAAAGTTTCACAACGTTTCAGGATCTGGAATCTGATCCTGTCCTCAGGTGAACTAATATCTAAAACATAGCACAATTAACATATAATCCGGACCAAAAGGATATAAAGCTGAAAACAAAAGTTTAAAGCAGTCAAAAAAACTTACAAAGAACCCATTCACTAAACATTACACACTTAAGAAACCAAACACATCCACTACGTCATAGTTAATTAGTTAGTTGTCAAATCAGCAAATAGCAGAAAACAGCACATAATAACCAACCAGAGGAAGCAATTAAAACCATTAAATTTTACATAAAACTTTCATTAGGGCTATGTAAATTATAGCTGTACAGTACTGCATGAGGACTAAAAGATTAAGGATTCTGACAAAAGAAATAAGATATTTGTTTCTGTTTGAGACCACTGACACGGTTTTTGCTGTTATATCTCTTAGTCTTTTTATTGACAAGGGCTGAATTGTGTCACATTTAGCTCAACGCTCCAGCCACTTAGAAGGACGTGAAGGATGACACATGCTCAGGGGCTAATGCCTGAACTGCAACAAGCGCTCCAATTGGCTAAGGCTTGAAACAATAAGAAGAGCACGCGGGAACACACTGCGCGGAAATTACCACACAGGAAATTTAAAACATTAAATCCTCGTACATGTTTTTCAATATTCATTCACCCACCAGACGACCGGATAATCGATGCTCTACTATATTTCATTTTGACAAGAGGCTTAGTTTTAAAATTTTACAGTAGGCCCTACTTGAAAAATTATAAATGCAAGAGGTGAATTTCAATTGGCTACGATTTTGGCTATTATTTTGGTGATGATGATATGCTAAAGGTGTAGCTATATGCTCATATTTTCAATGACAATATGCTTATTTAACTGTACATATTCATCATGGATACTAATGATGTTTTTACATGACTGCACAAATTATTTTGAATTTACCTTGGTTGATAATTTACTCTTTTTTAGGTTAGAAAATTGTATAAAGCCTGCTCATGTCTCAAGTGTAAATTGTTCCCTGTTTAAGACGACTAATTTTTAACGATGAGTGCTTACCAAAGAGTAAAGGTTTGTATTTCTTCTTATTCTGGGTATCCCTTAGATATCATTGCACTTATTTTTTCTATATTTTGTGAGTTCAATTCTGCTATACATGTAAAAATATGTCAATTGTTGTCGTTAACTGGAATCTTTCAGCTACCATTCTGAATGTGACATAGGGACTAAAATTAACAATGTTTTTCAAAGGAGTCTACTAAGTTTCTAGTTTGACAAGCAAATTGCTTGAAATAGGTCCTTTACTAATCAAAAACATATAGGCTAGTTTACTTAGTATGAGAAACATGTGAAATGTTATTTTATGTTTGCAGTTTAATACTTTTTTAATAAGAGAATAATGGCCTTTCCTACATCTAAATGGATAAAAAGTTTAACATATTATAATTTAAATTTAACAGGAATAAAGGATGCTGACTTTGACACACACAACTGTTGAATAAGTATGTTTTTATGACTAGAATTATAACTGTGCAACTTTAGATAAGGTTTATATTTATCTAGCAAATTGTGAACAATTATTACTGTTTGGAGGCTGGTCCTACAAAAGTGGACCAAAGATTCAGTCTCTTGTCAAATTGGACACTGAACAAATAACAATTCTAGTAAAAGGTGTTTTTATCTTAATTTCAATACCATTACCATCTAATATATACTATTGTTTTCAAGTCATTGAAATTTTATTCTGAAAAAACTGCTGAGATTAACATTGAAATTTGGTTTTTACGAGGGATATTCCAAAAGTAAGGTTCTGTTCGCCGTAACTATTTGATTTTTGTGCGTGGGACTAAACATACATGTGCGCCGACTCCTAGCATGACTCAGGCGCAAAGCGCCGCCATTAGCATTGTTCAAAATGGTATGTGCTGTTTATAGTGTCAGTTTACAATGTTTAAGATCAGCCCGCCGATTGTGAAGTAAGGGCAGTGATACGGTTTCTGTCTGCAAGAAACATTTCACTGGCAAAAATTCATCGGCAGATTACTGAAGTTTACGGTCCTAACATTATGAGTCACAGTAAAGTGTGTAATGGGTGCAAGCTTTTAATGACGGACGAGAAAATGTACATGATGAATCTCGCTCTGGCCGACCATCAGTGATTTGAGATGATTTGGTCAATGCAGTTGACCAAACAATTTATGAAGATCGACAATTCACAATTTCAGATCTAGAAATGGAATTCCCGATTGTGAGTAGAACAACTTTGTACTGAATTGTGACTGAAAATATGAATTTTTTTTATGAATATGAAAATTGTGCGGCCGTTGGGTTCCCAGGCTGCTTAATATGTCCCAAAAATTAAAAGAATGAATCCGGCTCTAGTTTTTTGGAGCGTTATGATGAGCAAGGTGACCATATTGTAACTGGGGATGAGACTTGTGTTTCTTACATGAACGTAAGGCTATGGAACGGCATCTCATAACATCACCAGTCAAGGTCAAGGCGAAGCAGACCATCTCAACAAACAAGATTATGGCAACACACAAGTGTTTTGGGATAGACATGGAGTATTGTTAGTCAACTTTATGGAAAGAGGGACCACGATAAATAAAGCTGCCTACTATGCTACCCTGACTAAACTTCGACGTGCAATCCAGAATAAGCTACATGGTCTTTTGTCATCTGGAGTGTTGGTATTGCATGAAAATGCCAGACCCCATACTGTAAAAGAAACACAAAACAGGGACCACGCACCTTACAGTCCGGACATTGCGCCAAGTGATGACTTATTCCCCTACCTAATGCATTATCTTGGCGGTTAGCGCTTCGACATGGATGATGAAGTGAAGAGAAGGAGTCAAGACTGCTTATCTTTGCAGGCGACTGATTTCTATAACTTAGGCTATAACTATAAGTTCAAGTTGAAGTATCTTAAATCAAATTTGATAACCCCTTTATCTTTGCACATCAAATATTCATAATCTGTTTTATTCCAAATTTCCTAAACCGATTCAGGCCTGGTCTCAGGTAGTTTAACATAGTGAAACTTTCATATACAAGCATTACAGTTACATGATCAATTGATAATATAGTAAATAAATTTTTCAGCAATGGAACACATTTGCACAAACATGGCATATTTTTGATGCAAAATGGCAGAACCCATTTATATCTGCACCAGTATTGGCAAAATATTTGAAAGGCACACATAAACCGATATATCATCCATTATGTAAGTGGTTCAATTTTCTTATTCTTAAGGCCCTAATAATTAATTTACTCTAGGATTTATATAAACTAAAAATATTATGATCTTAACTACACAGTGCCAACATATTTGTGTACAACACATTTAGATCTTGAATATTAAGTTTTTCTGATAATCTCTACATGTAAAAATCAATGTAAGTTTGCATGTCCTTTATGCGTTGTCAAACTACTCATCCAATCGCCATAAAATTTTAGGAAGTGCTCTATATGTGTCCGAGAAAATTTTAGTGAAAAAAATTTCAAAAATTCCATAAGTGTCCATTTTATGCAGTTTTAAATTTCTATTGTTAACCTTATGGTGAATAAGTTTGTTTACAAATTTCCTACAATCAAAACATTTGATTTCTAAACCTACAGCTATTGGTTTATTTTCCATTAGCAATATACTATCCAATGCCATCCGAATCAATCATTATGTAAAACTATGAAGGAAATATGTGCTGTACAAAATTAACAGCTTTATTTGCCACTTTAATAGTTTACGGTTTTTGGGGACCATGTATTTATGTGTTTTATTTTCTATTTGATTAAAAGTCACATGTTTCTATGTTGGCAAAATAAAAAATAATTACAATGTTTATACATATTACGTTAGTATAATAATCAGCTGTTGTATATCTAAATATGTAAAACAAAGTCGTGTTAGTTACACCCTTTATAACTTGAGAACGATTGGACAGATTTGAATGATAACTGGTTTTTTCGTTTTTTTTTTTCGTTTTAATAAGACAGAAAACAAAAAATATAAATACATAATCCCCCAAAACCGTAAACTATTTACATAGTGAATAAAGCTAATCATTTTTTACAGCACATATTTACTTAATAGTTTTAAATTAATAAATGATTCAGATGGCATTGGATGGTAAAGCACATTGCTAATGGAAAGTAAACCAAACGACTGTAGCTTAAAAAATCAAATGTTTTTATTGTAGAAAATTTGTAAACAAACTTACTCCCCATAAGGTTAATATTAGACATTTAAGACGCCATAAAATGGAAACTTATGGAGTTGAAGAAAAAATATTTTTGCTAAAACCTTCCCGGACACATATAGAGCAACTTCCTAAAATTTCATGGGGATCGGATGAGTAGTTTGGTAATGCATAAAGGACATACATACATTAATTTTTATACATAGAGATTTTAATCAGAATAGATCATAGTAATTAAGCAAAATACATGTAAATAATAATAATAAAAGAAATGACAGTTATCAGATAATCAGCTGCATTTATCAATACTAACAAATCTAACCATCAAAGTTTAGTGCTCTTTAAATGGACATAGCTAAATTCTAAAATATATCAGTACTGTGTAATAAATGTTTCCTATAATGTTGCAGTAGTGTATTGACATATTTTAACTATTATAAGATTGAATTTTTATTTTAAAACCTGTTTATTTGCACTAACCAACTGAATACATCAAATTTATTAAAAGATTAGTTCTTCTACCTCATCATTGTCTGTTATTAATTTGAATGGTGGATATTTTTAAAAATTATGAAATAAAACCTTTCCCTTAAAGAGAATAAATGAAAATGAACAAAATCTAAAATGGATGTATGTCTTTTCTGACTTGCTTCCCCCAGGTGACACAGGAGACCATGTGGTAGTGATAAACAGTCGGCACATCGCTTTGCCTGGGGAGGAGTGGAGATGGCGCTGTTATTTCCACCATACCGGCTACCCTGGTGGTGCCACCTGGACTTACGCCTGGGAACTGCATGACAAGGATCCGACCTTGGTAAGTGCATAGCCTTGGATGGCAAATGTTCAAGATGATTATTTGTTTTACTTATCAACCAGTTCTCATTTGTGCTTACACAACATTCATCCCTCATATCTTTTTTTCCCTGCTACACAATAAATTTACACTCATTAGGCATTACCTTAAGAAAGACGAAAAATAAAATACCCCCTTCGAAGCAGACCTCCGTACTCAGTGAACTTCCAAATCAATAATATAATAATATATTACAAGTGTTATGAATATGGGAGTTAGTTATTTGCCTATTCTCCATAAGATTAACACAGGAAAGAGTATGCAGGTTTGATGCTGTAGTATTTCTAGCATAAACGATTTTTATTTTGACCATTTATACTAAGTTTCATCAACATCTGTCCACAAATAAAGAAATTTGCCTATTCTTTATATGATTAACATGGGAAAAGAGTATACAGGTTAGCTGCCATGATGAACACATAAACTATGATTTCTAAGCATAAATGGATGGACACATATATATATATGTGTGTGTGTGTGTGTGTGTGTGAACATGATAACACTCGTAAAAATAGTCCTATCAAGACAAAATTCGGTAGAGACGTGTATTCCTACATTGACTCGTACAAGTTCATAATCCAGAATTATTGGTCAATCGGAATGGGTGGTTTGGATGAGTTTTGTTCTCAAAAATTGGGTTTTTTGCGTTTTTCAAATGTACGGTAGTTTAAAAATATTTAAATTTTATCTTCCACCATTAGAATCATGTTAAAAAACTACACAATTTAGTTCTTTAAATGTTTGCTCTATCTCATGGGTTACCAAGATATTAAAAAATCTAAACACAGTAGGTTGTATTTTGGGGGTCCAATGTTAATCTTATGGAGGATAAAGAAAAATTAATATTTCACTTATGAAACTATATTTTTGGATGAAACTTGATATTTAGCTTCATGTGGTTGAGATCCATCCATTTATGCTTAAAAATCATAGTCTTTATGTTATGTCTTTATCATCACAGCTAACCTGCCTACTCTTTTCCCATGTTAATCATATAGGGAATAGGCAAACTCCTTTATTTATGGACAGATGTTGATGAAACTTGATATAAATGGTCAAAATAAAAATTGTTTATCGTAGAAATGCCTACTTTCAGTGTTCCTCATAGCAGCAAACCTGCAAACTCTTTCCCATGTTAATATCATGGAGAATAGGCATATAATTCTTATGTTTATCGACAGATATTGATAAAACTTGTCATATATTATTATTATTTTTTTTTATTGCTTAGGAAATTCGCTGAGTACGTAGGTCTGCTAAACTACACAATTTAGTACTTTAAAGTATTGCTCTATCTCCAATGGTTAACATAGACTGGGATGGTGGCGTCATCCTGTAATCCAGCTACTTGGAGGTCACGAATTGTGGATAGTTGTGAGCTATGGTCGGTAGGTGTGGTGTTCTGTTGTGTGGATTAACATCCGCACTATTAAATACTACATTAATCCGCAAAGACCATCATCATAATTAGACCAATTCGTAATTCATAGGTCATGGTTCGGATTCCACGTTAAACTGTAGGTCCCTTAGTTGCCATCGGCTGTTGGGCTATTAATTAACAGTCCTGTCTAAGGAACATGTCAGCCTTAGTCAGTAACAAGACTACAAGATCGCGCCACAATCATCTTACATTCAATCCTCATTCATACTTGGCTTAAAATACCTACCTTGTGGTATGGTCGCCATTTAAAATAATCTAATCTAATCTAAAGCTTACAGTACCTTCTTCCTTCAATTCTATTCTAAAATCAGAATCATAATCTTTATTTCGTAAATAACAAAAGTTATATGAAACGTGTCAATAGTTACAAATATAAAAGACAAATAGTTTATAATAATTTACAATAACAATAATTCAATCAATTAATGAAATATTAACAACAGTTTTACACTAAACTATGGCACAGTCTGAAAGGAATTCCTTAACTGAGAAGGGGCACTTCTCAAGCAACATAAATTTTTATTTTCTCAAAAATAATTTGGTGTTTGACATTTTTTTCAAATACAGAGGTAGCCGCATTATACAACCACAAGGCAGAGTAATGAATACCGTTTTTGAGAATTGTCAGTCTGTGAATAGGATGTACCAAATTACTCTTATGGCGAGTGTTATAGTGATGGCCGGGCAACATTGTATTCAAAGAGATGAGGATCATTTTTAAAGAAAGACATAACTTGAAGAATAAAGACACCTGGAAGAGTTAAAATATTTAGCCGTTGAAAGAATGGTTTGCAATGATCAAAGACAGTTTCTGAAGCCTGAAAACCCTTTGCATCTCACTTTTCATATGATAATCATAAGAATAGGAAAATGATTTATGCCTAAAAATCATAGTTTATGTATTTATCACGGTAGCAAACCTGCGTACTCTTTTCCCATGTTAATGAAATGAAATGAAATGAAAAATGACTTTATTTGAGAGGCGATGTTAGGACTAACAAGTCCTCTCTACCACTTAACCTCTAATAAACAAAATTTACACTAACTAAAATAAAAATCTTAAGTTGTAAATAATAACAAACATAAAATAAATCATAAAATAAACTAACTTTGTTTTTTAAACAAAAAAAACCTAAATCAGACAAACACACTCCAATCTCTCAATCGCTGTCGCCCCAATTCCTGCCCCGACAATGACACACATCACCCGTCACTAGCCCGTCCTAAAATATGAATCATGTAAGGAATAGGTAAACTCCTTTATTTATGGACAGATGTTGATGAAACTTGGTTTAAATGGTCAAAATAAAATTTGTTTATGCTAGAAATTCCTACTTTCAGTGTTTCTCACAGCAGCAAACCTGAATACTCTTTCCCATGTTAATCTTATGGAGAATAGGCAAACTCCTTTATTTATATCCAGATAATGATAAAACTTGGTATATGGTCAAAATAAAAATCATTTATGTTAAAATGCCTACTTACAGTGTTCTTATAGCAGCAAACCTGCATTTTCTTTCCCATGTTAAATTTATTGAGAATAGGCAAACTCTCTGTTTTAACAACAGATATTTATCAAACTTGTCATATGGAGTAAAGTCCGGTTTATCCAGATCCAAATCATTCGGATTGGTTTAAAAAAAATATATATATATACAGTAAACCCTCTCATATCCGGATCTCTCATATCCGGACCCTCCGATATCCGGACGTGATTTTGAAAGAATACAAAAATTTAAAATTACTCTAGGAGGTCAATGTTTGTTAAACCAGTAGTCGCGAACGATGTTTGTAGGCCAGTTAGTAGCGCGCCGAACGCCGGGTTGAAGCCATGTGGATAGCTGTATTGTTCAAAAGTGGAATGGGGAAACGATGAGTCACTAGCGCTACTGTCTGTATTTTGTGCTATCTGGTGCAAGGTCACTTACGAAACAATAAACCTGTCCGTACCCACCCCTATAGCCAAGCCAACGCATCACGTGTACTGTAGTGACAACACCTGCCTCCGTGGCCAGTGTTGCCTTTGTTTTGCCTCAGTGACCTTGTCTTTCTTGAAACGGTTCGTTTTAGTTTCGGGTAGGAATAAGTTATTATGGCCGGAAAAAGAAAAAGGGTTGTCCTTACAATGCAGGAAAAATTGTATTACTCTAGTACTGTACCACTTTGTACTGTATTACATGATTTTTGGAGTTTTTATATTATTAAAGTGGTTTTATTTATTTAATATACGAATTTTTTATTCCCCTCTCATATCCGGATTTTTTGCTATCCGGATCGGCCGTCGCCACATTAGTCCGGATATGAGAGGGTTTACTGTATATAAAACAGTTAGGATGTGAATTTTATCTCAAGCTTCTTCAAAATTTCAGACATAACCACAGTACCTTGCTGGCGCAGAAAGTGGTACCAACGATGAATCCGTAACTCTTACACAATGATGAACGCACACTCTGTATATTGGGGCTGTTTCCAAGCGGGGAGCTTGCGGAAGCAGTCACCGTTTGACATTTCAATATTGAACTATCAAAAAAGTAGATGTTTTAGGTTAGAGGTTTGTTTCGGAATAATTTTTTTCGGTAAAAGTGCATACTGAATCTGTGGTCATGAGTGGTTATAAAATAAAGAAGGTTGTTTTAACTTCAGAAGAGTGTTTTTCCCTACCTAAAACTAATAATAATAATAAGTTTTTAACTTTTGATAAAATTTAAAACAAATTTTTAACACGTTAAACTCTTGCATTATTTTGTGGCTATGGCGTTATATAGAGGTTATATGCAGTCTCCAGCACTAATATTGCAGGCGCTATTCACAATTATTGTCTATGCGACCTGGATGTTTATAATGGTATATTTTTAGTATAGTTTCAGATCATCTAAGTTTTTGGCTATCCGGATCGGGACCTCACATTAATCTGGATAAACCGAACTTGACTGTATTATTATTTTCATATTACAGTGGAACTTGGTTATAACGTCATTGAAAGGACCACACGATTAATGACGCTATATCAGAGTGACACTATAAAAGAGGTTACATAATTTTAATTTAAAACCGAGGAAAAATAGAAAAACACATTTTTTACATGAAATCAGGACATTTAATGAAGGTAATTTGAAATACACATAAAAGTTTATGTTTATGACTGACTGAACTACTCTATACTATATAAAAAATCGAACTTGAAAGTATTGCAATGAAGTTCAGCATGGTGAATTCAACTGTTGGTTCGATTTTAGAAAACAAGCCTGAACACACGTCTGCTATCTTACGTCCCTCCTCACACGCTCTTATAACTCAATCCTTTTCTTCGGCAAAACCTTTCTCTTAACACTTGCCATTATTTTTCAATACTGTAAAAGACGTACACTGAACTAACAATAGCTGCACAAACTGTAGGTACGTACGAACGGCATCACAGTGATTTGACGCGACGTGAGTCACTGACACTGACCTTGATGACGGCGACAGCGGATATAGGGTAGGGGGAGGGGGTTGGGGTGGTTAGCGGTAAGACAGCAATAAAATGCCGTTTCTAAAAATAGAATGTAGCTAAACAATAGTTGCAGCCCTCACGTTGCACCACCGACCGAAATTTCTCTATTTAGCTATATGTTGCCTTCATCTCGGCCCGATTTTCTTGACGTTATATATGAGGTTTTGGAATTTACTGACGATATATCCGAGGTTTTACCTATGTAAATACCTATGGTTTGGCGGGACCTAAAAATAAATGACGTTATATCCGAGTTGACGTTAAAGCCGAGGCCGCAATAACCAAGTTGCACTGTATTAATTTGGAAATACGCTGAGTATGCAGGTCTGCTGCAACTGGGGTATTATGTTTAGGAGTGAAACCATTGAAGGTGAGATTGTGAGAGATTAGCTTATGTGAGGGGACTGTTTCACTACTAACTTAATTGCTTACTGTGTCCTTAACAACATCAAAATAGTGTCAGAGCCAGAGAAAGCAACAAGCGTACTTATAGCCATGAAATCTTTCATTTCCCTTATGAAAACCCACCTACCTATCTCACTCCAGCTTCACTATTGTTAAGTAACTTTTTTTCTTATTAATTTTTAACATGCCAAGTTTCAAATCAAATATTGCACTAAGAACTTTTCACGGTCTTAAGTCTTTTCACTTTTTAGCGAATTTCCCATAGGGAAGAAGCAATACCAATCTCATGGAGACTTAAGGACCATGTTATTTTTTCTTTTTAGGTGAAGTAAAAACAATAGTCGTTAAAATTTTTTATATATATATTATATATGTATATATATGTATATATATATATATGTTGTGTCTGTTACACCACTCGCAAAAAATGGTCCGATGAAAACCAATTTGGTAGAGACGTGTATTCCTACAAATGCTCGGACGAGTTCGTAAACCAGACATATCGGTCAATGGGAACTATTTTTTTTGTACCCCAAAATGGGGTTTTGCGTTTTTGTATTTTTAAAATTTCTAATTTTATATTTCACCAAAGAATCAGCTTAAAAAACTACACAATTAAGTTCCTTAAAGTTTTTCTCTATCTCTAACGGTTACCGAGATATTAAAAAGTATAAAACAGTACGTTGTATTCATGTTAATCTTATGGAGGAAGTAATTAATATTTCATATTATCAATATTTTTTGACTTGATATATAGCTTCATGTGGTGATCTATATTTATGCTTAAAAATCATAGTTTATGTGTTTATCATGGCAGCAAACCGGCATACTCATTTCCCATAATAAGCATATAGGGGATAGGCAAACCTTATATATGGACAGATGTTGATGAAAGTTGGTTATGTTAGTAAAAATTATTTATGGTAGAAATGCCTAATTTCAGTGTTCCTCACAGCAGCAAACCTGCACACTCTTTGCCATGTTAATCTTAAGGAGAAAAGGCAAATAATTCTCATGTTTATGGACAGATTTTTTTAAAACTTGTCATATATTATTTTTATATTATTGATTTAGAAATTCGCTGAGTACGCAGGTCTGCTGCGACGGGGTATTTTTATCTATGACATTTAAGAACAATTTTTACCTAACACCCCATTTTTCATTTTTTACCATGAAAGTATTGTAAACTATAGCTACAACTAAAATTGTAATTGAGTACTTAATTTATATTTGCTTATCAGTGACACACCTTAGCCAGTTACACTAAGTAACACCGTGTGAAAAAACGTTCTAGTAGCAAAGCAGGGAACTCCCAAGTGTTAGTTCCAGCATTAGCTCACAGGAATTATCATTCACCAAAGGATTACTTCTATAATTCTAGCATGTGGTTCACACTAGTAGAAGTACAATTTCATTTCCATTTGAGATTTTGTGGCCGAAAAAATTTATATTACAAATTAGAAGTGAAATAGGGTATTACAATAATCCTAGAATAGGTAGTATTGAGGTTTATGAAGTAACAATATTTAATAGTTTTACTGCTTCTCTATATAGACATACAATCTTCACATTTCATACTAATTGTATTCACCTACAATAACATCCTAGTGGTTACCAGTTTTTTAAGGTATTGACTGGTTTTCAGATTGTATACAAAGCAGTGTCGGGAGCTATTCAGCGCAATTATATGCGGAGACCGATTTTGTCAAAGCTGCACATATTTCCAGAGAGCAAAATCCCAGAAGATATAATGAAGAATATCTCTAATCAAATACCTGTACAAAGACCAGTACCTCGATCATTACTCTCTTACTCAGATGAAGAGATAGCAAAGTTCCCAAAGATTGTAGACTATCCTACAGATTATGTTGTTAAATAAGTTATACTGTGGTTAACTCAAAATAGCATTGTAAATATAGTAAATCAATTGAGAATATTAAATTATTATTTTGTTCTTCATTTCCTTCCTCAAATCACCTTGACATAGTACCAGTAGTGTTAATGTTTCACGTCAGAAAATTGGTGTAAATCTGCTGATTTGAAATATACTAGTTTTTTGTTGGGTTATCAATTTTGTAAAATTATTGTTCTGTTCTAAAAATTAAATTTTTTAAACTGTTATTCATTACCTATTTCTGAAAGCCTATCTCCTATGGTTGAACATAGTTTACAGTACCTTCGTCCTTCGATTCCATTGTAGTCAGCATGCGACTAGTTCGAGACTCTATGATCCCATTTTCAAATCTTGTCAGTGTGGGTCACTTGCTTCTGGAGGCAAGAATGTTACAATGGTTAGTGAGATATTAAAAAAACTAAACACAGTACATTGTTTTTTGGGGCTCCAATGTTAAATGGAAGACAAGGAAAAATTAATATTTCACCTATTAACTTGATTATTTGGATGAAAGTTGAAGAAACATTAAGAGGCAGGGACTTTAAAACCACCCTCTGTAGTATCATTTGAAGGGACGTTCGTTAATAATTTGTAGACCCCCCAACAACCTGTGCAAAAAACCCTTAACCTCCATTTATATAATAACTGTTGTGACATTAAGTACCGGTAAGATTGCCAGAGATGAACGGATAATAAAGCATCCGTTCCTCTGATATTACTGCCCTTAAAATGATCATTGATCAGAGTTCAAAGGATGTACACTTAATGAATACTCAAAGAGAAAGTGGATGTTTAAAAATGAAACATAGGCCTATATGAGTTTACCAAGTGAATACAAATAAATTTAATACTAGTACGACTAGTTCGAGACTCTATGATCCCATTTTCAAATCTTGTCAGTGTGGGTCACTTGCTTCTGGAGGCAAGAATGTTACAATGGTTAGTGAGATATTAAAAAAACTAAACACAGTACATTGTTTTTTGGGGCTCCAATGTTAAATGGAAGACAAGGAAAAATTAATATTTCACCTATTAACTTGATTATTTGGATGAAAGTTGAAGAAACATTAAGAGGCAGGGACTTTAAAACCACCCTCTGTAGTATCATTTGAAGGGACGTTCGTTAATAATTTGTAGACCCCCCAACAACCTGTGCAAAAAACCCTTAACCTCCATTTATATAATAACTGTTGTGACATTAAGTACCGGTAAGATTGCCAGAGATGAACGGATAATAAAGCATCCGTTCCTCTGATATTACTGCCCTTAAAATGATCATTGATCAGAGTTCAAAGGTATGGTACACTTATAATGGAATAGGTTTCTCAAAGAGAAAGTGGATGTTTAAAAATGAAACAGTTTAGGCCTATATGAGTTTATAACCAAGTGAATACAAATAAATTTAATACTAGTAAATTTTCATCTTCCTCAATTTTTGAAATCTCAGAAACAAAATTAGTTATTAAAGAATGTCCCACTCTTTATGCATTAATATACAGACCCCCCAATAACGATATAAACAGTTTTGATTTGTTATTTCAAGCATTAGATTTTTATTTGTTTTCTAGAGAAAAAGAAACCAGACAAATATTAATAGCAGGCGATTTAAATATTGACCCCGTCTCCTACAAAAGTGGATTTAAAAATTGTCAATATATTTTATCTTGTTATGGTTTGAACATACTAGCAGACTTTCCAACTAGGATTGGTGAGCATTCAGGTAGTTATTTAGATGTTTTCATTTCAAATTTTGCAGGTAATATTTTTCTGACAGAGAACCCTTTGTCTCAGATCATTTAGCCTTATACTTCGAGGTTCCGGTTCCAGATCAGCTGGAAAAAAACAATAACTTTTCTTAGTAGGAATTTTTCTGATTACAAAATTAAGGAATTAGAAATTAGATTAAGCAGAGAAGACTGGAGAGACTTTTATAATACTCATTCTGTTAATAATCAATATTATGAATATCTTATTACATGGAAATATCCTGCCCTCTACAGAAATTTAAATTAATAAAAACTAAAAATATGAATTAGATTGCCGATGAAATAAAAATCATGAAAAAAATCTGTTGGATGTCTATGCTAGTTGGATTGCAACACGAGACAACTCTATCAAACTGACTTATAATAAAATGAAACTCAATTACAGGAAATCAATCACAGCCGCAAAGTATAATTTTGTAAAAAATAAAATAAAAACTTCCTGTAATCCTCACAAAACATCCTGACATCTTGTCAATGACCTAAGAAATAGATCTCATAGTTTACAGAAAAGGTTTCTGCTCAGAACAGAACAACTCATTAATCAGCAACCCAGATATAGTTTGTAATATTTTTAACAATTACTTTTCAGAAGTTCCAAATAGCAATTTTTTTCTCATAAAAATGTACACAAAACAGAATTTCAACCGGAGTGTTTTCCACCAGTAACTAAAAAATCCCTTGTCAAAATAATTCATTCACTCTGGACTAAAAAATCCATTGGTCATGATGGCATCTCAATGGACTTAATTAAAAAGTGTTACCCTTAGTTGCTTGATCCTTTACATGCTTTAATTAATGATTCCATAGAGAGGGGGGGAGTTTAATGATGCAGCAAAAAAGGCTATAATTAAGCCAATTTTTAAGAAAGGCAATCCACACTTGCCTGGGAACTACCATCTGATCTCACTCCTACATGCATCTCCAAGATACTTGAGAAAGTTGTTTGCGACTCCTTGGTTGATTATCTTCACACTAACTCAATTCTCTTCAAAAATCAATATGGGTATCAAAAGCAAAGTCCACTAAGTTAGTTCTGGTAAATAACTCGTGCATCGACTCCTTGGACGGTGGTGAGACAGCCATGGGCTGTTTCATTGACCTGTCCAAGGCGTTCGATTGTGTATCTCACCCGATTTTACTTAACAAATAGGCAGTAGTTGGCATTAAAGGAAGGGCACTCAACTGGATTAGCTCACATCTCTCTAATAGATCCCATAGAACTAAAATAGATTTCCTCGACCAAGATGGCATCAGAAAATCCTCACTCTCAAACTCAAAAGTAGCATCATATGGAATCCCTCAAGGATTCATACTTGGGCCAGTTCTTTTCCTACTATATATTAACAACATTTCTGATCATGTACCCTGCAATCTTCTTACCGTTTTTGCAGATGACACTTCAATCCTAACTTCTATTACAAACCTAGATGTCATAAAGCAAGACATGTTTTTCTATCTGAATACACTATCACAATGCTAGAGAAGCATCAACCACCACATCAATTCAAAATAAACGGTACCAGTGAACTAACACATACTTTCTCCCTTAAGTAAATTTAAAAAAGACAATTTGTAATAAAACTATCATGTTCTACAAAGTTAATCTAAATATCATTTAAGAATTTATTGTTTCAAAAATAATCATCCAATTTCTAAAAATAAAAACAAGAGAGACAAAGTTAAATTAATTGCTCAAATTGTATGGGGGGAAATCCCCCCCTCCGATAATACCAAGCTTTTTTGAGCTGGTTTTGTTCGGTGATTTAACCTTACGCTTCATACCAAGTTTCATGGAAAACGGTTAGAAAGTAAGGAAGATATTGATTTTTTTATATTCTCCATAAGAATAACATTGAGCGCTTTCAGACAATGTACTGCATTTACCATGGACAGTAAATTTAACTTTTCTCTGGACCCGTTAGTCGTAGACAAATAATTCAAAATACTAATTTATTTAGTTTTTAAGCTGGTTTCAATGGTACCATTCAAGTTATACTTTACTTTTATTGTTTTCGCTGAAAATTAAAAAAATTGATTTTTTTTACATTTAAAAGCCCATAACTTTTGAACCGTCATTTTTACAGACATTTGGGTGGTGTCAAATTATTTAGTACTCTGTGCACTATAAACTATCAAATTTTAATCAAAATCGTTAGAGCTGTTTTTGAGAAAATTGGATTTTTCACGTTTTTTAAGGGGTTTTAGGTGTGAACTACCCTTAAAAATCAAAAATCCAAAAAAATTTAAAAACCGCCTGGAGATACGGTGACTATATATATACATGCCAAATTTCATCTAAATCGGACCAACGGGGTAGGCTGTGGCACTGTACACATCCAGACACACACACACACGGACGGACAGACATCACGTCAAAACCCACTTTTTTGGATTCAGGGGACCCCAAAACGGATATCCACCCTCAACTCAAATTCGAAAATTTTGACGAAAACAATACTTTCTCCATATACTATGTATAAGGGGAGAAAGTAAAAGACACAGTTCATTCATTTCATGACAGATAAAAAAAAAGTTTAATAAAAAATGGCACAGTACTACCTACCGTTGTGCTTGGTAACACGGTCATTGAGGAAACCCATTTTGTCGATTATCTGGGGGTGAGACTGGACAGTGGGCTCAGATGGAGTGACCATGTAGATAGACTGGCAAAGGAACTTGCCACAAACATCTTTGTATTGAAAAATATCGCTACACTAAATAACATTTCACTTTCAAAACTTGTTTATTTTGGCTTGATTGAGAGTCTGGTACTCCATTATCCTCTGGGGATCATCAAGCAAAAGGCAACTTAAATAGAATTGTTGTACTCCAAAAAAGAGCTTTTAGATGTATTTTGAAACTCAGGCCTATAGAATTATGTTTTAATTCTTTTAAAGAATTGTAAATTTTAACAGTTCCAAGCATTTATATGTTAGAAGTAATTAGTTTTGTTATGTTAAAGAACACAATCTTGTTAGAGCTCATCAGCATTTTTACAACACTAGAAATAGATACTTTAATCCCTCTGTTTCTTATAATCTAAAATTCTTTGAAAATAAGCCTGACTACATCAGACTCAAGCTACTAAACCAAATTCCACCCCACATAGCCCAGATTAATAGTTTTAAAAAATTCAGACTTGAACTCAAAAAATTTTTAATCGAACAATGTTATTATGAACTCCCTTTTTTCCTCACCTAAACTGATTCTCAAACCAGACCATAAACAATCCATAGCCTGTATATATATATATATATATATATATATATATATATATATATATATATATTCAGATTCAAATTGCTTTATTTTGACAGTTTTGACAAGAACTGCATAATAGTGTCAATAAATTACTTAGTAGTCATAATAACTATGTATAATAATGAACTAAGAAAATAACTAGGATTTGTCTTTATAACCAATAAAGTCCTTAACATTATAAAAACATTTTTCAATTAAAAATTTCTTAACCATATTTTAAAAAATTTTGGGGCAGCTTGCCTTTGCCTTTATGGAGTTTGGAAGAGCATTAAAAAGTGAAACTCCATTGTAAGAAAAATGATTTTGAACAAAACTGGTTTTATGTTTAGGTACCTACTCTTGCATTAAAAGTTTTTCTTAAATTATAATTTGAAGCTAATTGTGAAGAAAATTTGTAATGTTTGGTAAGAAAAAGGGTTATTGTATTAAAATATAAATTATTGAAGGAAAAGTTAAAATTTTATTGGTTTTGAAAAGTGACTTGCAAGAGTACCTGCGTGGTTTTCTGAAAATTACTCGGATGGCTTTTTTTTGCAATTTAAAGACAAATTTTGTTCTTTGAGATTCATGCCCCCAAACAGCAACGGCATAGTTTAAGAAAGGATAAATAATGCCATAGTACGTTGTGAGCAACACATGTGTGTCTGAAAATTTAGAAAGTGTTTTTAAAACGAAAATTCCGGAAGAGAGCTTTTGACAGACAAAATCAATATGAACGTGAAATTTTAGACCACTGTCAATTTGGACGCCCAAGAACTTAACGACTGAAGTTGGCTCAATGTGTTTGTCCCCCATTAAGTAATCAATGCGTTCAGGAGCACCTGCCTTGCTTATTTTGAATTCTACAATTTTCGTTTTACTTTGATTTAAAACTATAATTTGTTTTGATTTGCCCACTGAACCACAGCGTTACCCTCAATGAAACTTTTGATTTCCAGGCTAGAACTATTATTAGCATCTACAACGAGTGAGGTATCATCGGCAAATATGCTGATTTTCGAATTAGAAATACATATATATATATATATATATATATATATGTATACATATATATACCGTATATATATATATATATATATATATATATATATATATACACAATGACAGCATCAATTAGATGTGTCTATAAAGGAAAAATGAAGAATCCCCAAGTAGGAAATTTGACTGGTCCTATGCCTGGCAAGGTCAACCGGGACGACGCTGGATATCTATATGCAAGTTTCAGTTGCTAAGTCGTTCAATCAGAGAGGAACAGATAGTAGAGTCTTATACCTATCCGTTCATCTATGTTTTTACTAAAAATCGATGTTTATCTCCGGATATATTTAATTTATTATTAACATTTGGTCGTTGTTTTACTAAAATATCAATGATTTTTCCCACATTGATATCTAACAATATTTAGACCTTGATATGCCTTTGATATCGATACCAATTTCAATGTTAGCGGTTCGATGTCCAAACACTACACACGGAAATCCACTCAGGTAATGAGGCACAAACACACACACACACATATACATATATATACACACATATATATATATATATATATATATATACATACATAAATACATACACACACAGAGAGAGACAGATTAACATCACTCTAAAACCACTTTTTTCGATTCACGGGGCGCTAAAATAGATGTATCCACCAGAAACTGAAATTCGAAAATTCTGACGTTTAGGGAAAGAAAGTAAAGATTACGTAGTCAAAAAGATATTTCTAAAAACACTAAAACAAAATCTGTACCTCCTTGTTCACTATTTACACTCATACACTCCCTCTCAACCCTCTCCCTGTGTCCAATTACAATAGGATCAGGATGTGAGGTTTCAGTGGGCTGAAGGCCCACTGCGGCTGTTATAGGACTATGTCCTCTTCAGCCAAATTACAATAGCATTGTTAGGTCATCTGCTAGCCTAATGGATAGCGTCTTAGAACTCGGTGAAAGTGGTTCAACGGGTTCGATCCCCGGGATGGCCACAAAATTTAAATGAGAGTTTTCATAGAAAATAGTCATACTTTGAAATTGCATAACTTCAGCTGAGCCTGCCAAAGGCAAATAAAAGTAAAAAAAGAAACGACGACCTTGGACAATTTGAAAAAATATAGAGTTGCAGGTTATGTCAAGTTTGAAATATTATCATCTTAGTTTGCCGGCAGTCATGTTTGTCAATGTCATTATGATATAAGTGGTCTTTTATCTACGCCCTTCATTAATCAGTTAAATAACTTATTAAACATCTTGGCCGATAGTCATTTTCACTCTTAATTTAATCTTTCCTAACCTCTTTAAATTTCATATTCCCGTCTGAGTCTGAATGAAATAATTATTCCCAACAGGTTAATTATAATTCATAAAATCAAAATCTCTCCACCTGTGTTACTACTTAATAAAACAATGTCTAGTGTAGTAGGAATTAAGGTAAGCAAAGTCATTCTAATTTCATTCTTTCTGATATGCTTTTATGTTACTATTATTATCTATTCAACTAAGTAACCAAAATTATTCTAATTTCAACCTAGTTAATCTATTCTTATCAGCTGAACCATTGGCCATTAACTTAGTAGGTCTATAATATATTTAGCATTGACATATATTTTGTAATTTTTGTAAATTTCTATTATGGATGCCATGTTAAATAAATAATTAAGATGATTTTGGTATACACAATTAGAGCTTTACCATTAACTGCAACAAAATGCTTGGTATCAATAGGGCCATGGTGCCATAGTGAGATTGGCCTGGCACCAGGTGAGATTAAACTATTTCAGAAATTAGTTTATTCTTCTGTAGGAGTATTATTTACCAACTCCTACTGTTTGAAAAATATAATTAGTTTTTAAACTGGTATAGGGGTAATTTTTTACACAGTTTATTATTTTTTTTGTTTTCTTCATACGGTAATTAAAAATATAAAATTCAACCCACCTCGCCTAAACTCCTCTTCCGATGGACTATTTTCCCTAGATTTGAACTTTAAGATAGAACATAGCACAGTTACATAGCCTCATTTCTGGACCAAATTTCATTGAGATTTAAGTTGTTTGACATGGGTTATCTTGTTTTCATACATATACTTACTAACACAGTTTTAATAGTTCTCTTTCCCATAGGAGGTTAGCTAAAATCCTAGTTTTAATATTTTTCATGGCAGCAAACATACTTACCATACTCACTTCCCTCGTTGTTATTATGTAATCCATAAGTATAAGCTATTTGATCAAACTTATAAACAAACAGTGATAACATTTGGAAGCCTATACCACACCAGGTTCTAAGATCTAATAATCTACACATGCTGAAAAGTATATATTTTTTCGTCTTGGCAGAAAACCTACTCTTTCTTTTCTCATGCTATTCTAGTGGAGAAATAACACATTGATATATTAACTTATGATTAAGCTTAGCTTGAATCGTCACAATTAATCCCTATTTTAAGTATGATGTCTCCTTTATTTTCAACTGAAATAAGACAATTTAACCTTCAGTTGTGCAACACTATATTAGAGGCTGAAGGACATTATAAATGAGATGGGAACATCAACTCTAATTTTGAATTTCTTCAGTAACCAAAGTCCTAAAATTAGTTTGGTTAAAACTACAATCCTTAAACTCCTGAATAGACCATCTTAATTTGTGATTTGAACATAAATCGTACAAATTTAAAAACATTAAAACATTTTTCGTCAATTTTGGATTCTTGTATAATAAAATCATCAGTGTAATATCTACCAGTCCTCCATAATCTCTCATAATTACCTGTCAGTGTCATAAAAAAAAACATAACAAATAATAGATGTATAGGCCTACGTCATTCTTGTTTTCAGATTGGAATTATTGGTGGCTCAGGTTTGAATAATCCAGATATATTGGAAAATGCCAAAGAATTGTCTGTGGACACTCCTTTTGGTGCACCTTCCGACTCTCTAATCATCGGAAAAATAGGAGGTGTTGATTGTGTCTTGTTAGCAAGGTGGGGCTTGATTAATATCCTATTCTACACAATAATATGAGCATGGTTTGTATATATATTCACAAAGTTATCAAAAGAAGCTGAACAGAATTTATTTATATTTTAAAAGTTATTTTTGTGTTAAAATCGATCTGAAAATTTAACATTTGAGATTCAAATGTAAATAAACAAAAACCAAACAGCTGTTAATGTCCCCTCCCCTTGATGGTAGGTGTTTATTGAAGATGGCATGCAATAGTGCTATTCAGTCGCACTCACTTGTGGATCATATCAGTTACATAGGTTGAATGGGAATCCACCAAATTTACAAAATTGATTTTCACATCGGTTAGTTACTGGGATGACTAAAAATTTTACAAGTCTAGTTGCCTACCGAAGAGGAAATTAACTGAGAAAGATTAGATTATCTTCTATGTAATCTAACATTAGGCCTACTGATTGGTGCCATTGGTTAGTGCAGCCGAGTAAAACCATTGTGTTCTTGTAAGGTGTGAAATAAGGTTTTCGATATAAGGTATGTATTACAATAAAATGAAAAACTGAGGGGTAATGTAGTGAGTAACTCACCAAGATCCAAGGGATGAGGAGCAGTTGGTACCAGAAGGTACAGGGGACTGTGGAAAGAGTGATGGTGAGAACCGGTGGGTGTTTCTGGCAGAGAATGACCAATTTGTGAGCGATGAGAAGAGATGTGGGAAAGTGTGCACACTTTAGGGTACAACTAGGCTGTTGATGTGGAGATGAGGCACTAGACACTTGACGCAGGTATCCCAGTTCCGTTGACACACGGGAGAGTGAGCGGTAACTGGTCGGAATAGCGTTGAAAACAACCCAATAAATAGGCTACTGTTAAAAATAAAGACTTTTCGCCCGAGATAAAATCATTCATTGAGTTTGAAATGAGATCGGTTTCAAGATCAAGAGAGTTAATTTGAGTTAGAGGAATAGGTTTTAGTACATGGCGCAATACTCGTATTTACCTGCAGACCCACGGAGAGTAACATGTCAACTGGGAATCAAATTTGGAGGGAGGGGGATGTTACTGCAATGGTCTTACAGGGGTACAATAGTTATATCAGATTACACCAAAATATTTTACCAATGGGCAAGCTGTATCGGATGACGTTGCCGTAGCAACTAAATTTGCATGATATATTTCTCTCACTCTCTCTTGCACATAGATTAATCATGAATTATTTTATTGTGTTCTCAAATAGTAATTAAAAATTGTTGTACAGTTAAATTAATTTAACAGTACCGTATTAAACTTCATATCCGGCCTCCTTAGGACCAAGCCCTTGGCTGGATAACGATTAGGCCAGATAAATCTAATTGTTTAATATTTATAAAAATGATAATTTATACCCAATAACATAGGTATTCAGTTGATAAATATATTGAATAATTAGTGTCTAATTATTCAATATATATTTTATTGAACTTTTTCAACACCTATGTCTAACTACACAACGTTTCTGGAGGTGGGTAAACTCCTCCCGTTTTAAAGTGATTACCTAATAATTTACATTAAAAAATTGAAATTTATGTTACAGATATTAATTACATCATGTTGTCAATAATACTATTCCTATCTATCCTGCACAATGCAAAAACTATATTAATAACGCAACAAATAACCGCAACACCACGCTTCCGAACTAGCGGGGCAACAAGATAGGGTACGCCCAGAACGGAGTTCTTTATCAACCCTATAACGTATTTTGCGTCAAAATAGTATTGAAGGCTAAAACATCTTTTTAATGGTTCGCAAAAAGGAGTAGTAATGTTCTAAAACGTCATTTGACAAAATCTGTTCAAATACATATAATCTGACACAGATTGATTCTTAAGCTGTAAATCGATAATTAAAGAGACGTAAATACGCAAAACATGTGTATTGGTTTATTCGGTAGGTTGTGGGTAATCTGTGGAGGTTTTCTTAGGCGAGGTGGTTGCGATAGGAAGTTTCGGCGGAAAAAGTGGCGGCGCGGTATGAATTTATTAGACCTGTTATTTATTACTACTGAAGGTTCAGCAGGCAATAAAAGTGAAAGCGTTCTACACACCCTATTATTGACGTCTGTATCTCAGTAGCTGAGAGTTATTCGTTTGATAGAAAAATTGATTAAAACAAGTTCTAAAATGTTTATTTTAGGAAATTTTGAACCTAAAACACGTTTCTAACTATATTTACTCCATGTTGCTATGTAATTTAGTGAAAATTAAAATAATTTTTTTCTACTCTTGAGGTGTGTTTTGAGTTTTCACCCTTACTCCTTAACAGTTCTCAAATAATGACGTTTTAAAACGTCGTTACACCTTAAAGAGTTAAAGATGTTATTTATATCATGTTGTCAATAGCACTTTTTGTATAATTAATATATGTTGCGTAAACCTTCAATTTTTAATGTAAATTATTAGGCAATCACACTTGAAAAAGGAAGGAGTTTCTCCACCTCCAGAAACTTTATGTAGTTTAAAATACAGACACATTGAAAAGTCCAATATAAGATATTGAATAATTAATAACCAATATAATTATGAATTTCAAAGATTCTATTCTTTCTACTTTTTACTGAAATAGGAACATACCAAGGTAGGTGTTTTAAGTCTTAATTTTTTTGTTGATGCATTTTCCTTTCTACAGACATGGACGGAAACATACTATCAACCCCAGCAATGTGAACTACCGAGCCAACATATGGGCTCTGAAGCAGCAGGGTTGCACCCATGTGATCACGTCCACGGCTTGTGGCTCGCTACAGGAGGATATTCCTCCAGGGGATCTGGTACTCCTTGATTCATTCATTGATAGGTTTGTACTAAATACACATTTGTCAGCTTAACATATCATCCTCCAAAAGTAAACAATCTGCTCATCTAATTCATATAATTCACAGTTGTTACATCCCCTAAACCGTTTGTTAAACACACAAAACTTTCACCACGATAGTAAAACAGTCAACTGAATGAATTGATTGATGATTAGCTTTTTACTAAATTTAGTGTTTAAAAGAGATTTAATTCCAGAACAAGGCAGCGGAAACATACATTTTTTGACGGCAGTTTTGAAGGCCTACCAGGTGTTTGTCACATTCCCATGGACCCAGCGTTCTGCAACGAGACTCGTAAGATCATTGCTGAAGCGGCGGCTGAACTGGGCTTCAAGCTTCACCTTAGTGGCACAGCTGTCACAATTGAGGGACCACGATTTTCCAGCAAGGCAGAGAGCTTATTGTTCCGTTCGTGGGGTGCTCACATGGTCAACATGACTCTTGTTCCAGAGGTTAGATAGAGAACTATTGAACTTTCAAGCAATGTATTTTAGGTTAGGTTTGCTTTACAATGAAACCCCTCAAATCCAAACCCTGGAAATTCGAAATCACGGCAAATCCGAACACGTTTTCAGGAAAAAAAGGAATAATCGGGAATAAAAAAAGAAAGATATTAGATCACACAAATTTATTTCTTAAGGTTTAAACCAAAAAATTACAATACAAGATTAAGCAAACACAAGTTTTTCACTTTCACACACTGAGTCAGAGTCAACCAGCATGTATAACCCCCAATCGGCGCTTCTCCAGCTACCCCTAAATCCGAACAGGCTCCAGCCCCAATTAGTTTGGATTTGAGAGGTTCCACTGTATCAGCTTTGATTATTTCAACCATTACCGCAGATAATTAGGAGTCTACTGTATTTGTTTCTTCTCATTTTTAGTCAAATTTTTTCACATAATTTTAAAGAAATTTTTTTAACTAAAGAGTTTTAAAATGTATTATATTTTCTGGCAATACATTATGTTTTGAGTTTGACTACAGTACATATGAAGTGTATTTGTTGATAAGGTAGTGTTAGCCAAGGAGGCAGGGCTGAGCTACGCGGCTGTAGCGATGGCTACAGATTACGACTGTTGGAGAGACCACGGGGATGGTGTGTGTGTAGCAAATGTCTTAGCTACATTCAAGGAAAATGTCTCTAAGATCACCCAGCTGTTTCTCACTGTTGTGCCCAAGATCGGTGAGAGGAAGTGGGATGATGTGATTAAGCAGAATAAGGTAATTTTAGGAGTTAATATTTGGAAAAACATTTAATAGCATAATTCTTCTGGAGTCTTGCGCTATTAGAAAATATATAGGTATTAGAGGAATGGTATTGTTTACATTTTACCATTTCAATTCTATGGACTGATGTATCATTGTTGGCATCTATCTCAAAATGTCAAGTGTCTGGTAGAAGCATCTGTAAGATGATACAGGAACTATCTCAAGTTGTGTGTTATTTTTTATTATTAAAAAAATGTTTTAATTAAATTTTTAGTGAATTTCCCATAGGGAAGAAGCTATTACCGTAGGTCTCATGGCTAGACTTAAGCCCGGGACCATGTTATTTTTTTGTCTTTAGGTGCCCAGAGACCAAAAACAATAGTCGTTAAAATTGATATATATATATTTTTAAATGTTGTTTTTATTTCGTTGTTTCGGTGGACGCTGTCGTTGCCAAATCCATTTCCCCTGACGAATAATGTACAGCAGTCAGGGAGCAGTACATATATACATAAATAAAATACCCCCGTCGCAGCAGACCTGCGTACTCAGTGAATTTCCAAATCAATAACATAATAATAATAATATATGATAAGTTTTATAATTATCTGTCAATAAATATGAGTATTATTTGCCTACTCTCCATTAGATTAATATGGGAAGGAGTATGCAGGTTTACTGCTGTGAGAAACGCTGAAAGTAGGTGTTTCTAGTGTAAACAATTTATATTTTGACCATTTATATCAAGTTTCATCAACATCTCCACAAATAAAGGAGTTTACCTATACTCTATATGATTAACATGGGAAAAGAGTATGCAGGTTAGCTGCCATGATAAACACATAAACTATGATTTTTAAACATAAATGTATGGATCTCAACCACATGAAGCTAAATATCAAGTTTCATCCAAAAATATTAGATAATAAGTGAAACATTAATTTTTCCTTATTCTCCACAAGATTAACATTGGAGCCCCAAAATACAACGTACTGTGTTTAGATTTTGTAATATCTCGGTAACCGTTGGAGATAGAGAAAAACTTTAAGGAACCTAATAGTGTAGATTTTTATGCTGATTCCAATGGTGAAATATAAAATTATAAATTTTTAAAAATTACACATGAAAAACGCAAAAAACCCCATTTTGGGGTACAAAACCCCCCCAAACTACCCGTTCCCATTGACCGATATGTCTGGTTAATCCAGACATATTGGTCAATCGGAACAGGTAGTTTGGGGGGGTTTGTACCCCAAAAATGAGTTTTTTGTGGTTTTTTCATATAATTTTTAAAATTTGATCTTTTACCATGAGAATCAGATCAAAAACTACACAATTTAGTTCCTTAAAGTTTTTCTCTATCTATAACGGTTACCGAGATATTAAAAAATCTAAACACAGTACATTGTATTTAGGGTCTCCAATGCTAACCTTATGGAGGATAACAAAAAATTAATATTTCCCTTACCAATCAATAGTTTTGGATGAAACTTTGTATTTAGCTTCATGTGGTTGGGACCCTTACGTTTATGCTAAAAAGTCATAGTTTATGTGTTCCCCACAGCAGCAAACCTGCATACTCATTCCCTTGTTAATCTTATGGAGAATAGGCAAACTCCCTTTTTTATGTCCAGGTCAGATATATGGTCAGATTTAAAGTAGTTTATGGTAAAAATTTATACTTTTACTGTTCCTCAGCGCAGCAAACCTGCATACTCTTTCCCATGTTAATATTACAGAGAATAGGCAAATACTCTAATTTATCAACAGGTATTGATTGATCAATCATGTCACATACTTGTACTATTATTGTCATATTATTGATTTGGAAATTCGTTAAGTACCCAGGTCTGCTGCGACGGGGGTATTTAATATTTTAGTTAGTAATTTTATTTTGAAATTTTTAACAATATTATTTATATGTAAATCAGGTTAAGTGTAAGAAAGGGCTATATGGCCCTGACTGTGTCTGATAAATTAGAAATTTCATTTATTAATGCCACTAGAGAAGTTTTATATGCCAGCTATATCGGTGCGGTGTACTGGTGGACCAGTAATCAAAGCATTCACTGACAAGTAAAGGCATTGGGAAATAATGAGGCTTAATTCCCGACCACAAGCTATCCCAATTGGCAAATGTTCAATTAGTTTGAAGAATATCAGTTAACATGACTTTTAAGGCCTAATGTGCATCATACAAGATACATTTTAGCTGTGTAGACACATTATAATTTATGCTATGTGAGAGATAAGCAATGAGAATTATTCACAACAATCTGTCCAATCAACATTAAATCATCACTAACAATAAATATGATTTTTTTACAGGAATTGGTGAGCACAAGCGTGATGTACCCTCAAGAACCACCATGCAGTAAAAGCTAACTATGTTAAAAGTTAGGCTGTATTAAGTAAAAGAATAAAATGGACCCAAATAAAAATGCATGCTGATTAATTGCCTGAAACCAGTTTTCTTTCGAGTAAATGTGTGGCATGTTAGTTGTTGCTGACTGTCAATGTTTTAGGATTAAGTCAAACCAACATGTATGATGCTAATTAAGAAGTTGTGTCAATGTTTTCAAAAGGCAAGAGGGAGGAGGCCTTCTTAGTTTGGAGGACCCAGTCACCTAACCCTAAGCTGCTGTACCAACCCCCAGCATTGTTCTATTTCTAGGAGAAATTCTATTCCCCCAGCCCCCTTAAGAGGCGGCAGGAGTCAGTCCAGGCGCTCACTCTTGGCATGACATGGGTTTAATTATCTTTTAATTGTTCGTAAAGGAAATTTTTTAAAAACAAAATACCGAATACAAAGTATTTTATAGGTCCTTACCTGCATATTGATGTGTTAAAATACCAAAACTAATGCCTAGAAATATTCTATTTTTTGAAATTAGAAAATAAAAATCCCATAAGGATTTAAAAAAACTAATTCCATTGTATTATTTTTGTTTATCAATGGAAAATTTCAAACTTTGGACCTAAATAAACTTCACATATTCATAAATAAAATGTATTGAATAACTTTTTGTATTTGATATAATTTGATACAATAATAATTTTTTTAAGTGCGTGCACTGTTCACACACTTAAAAAAAATTATTATGGCTAAGAACAAATGAAATACAAAAAGTTATTCAATTCAAGGAGTTATTCAAGGACCTATAAAAAACTTTGTATTCGGTATTTTGTTTTTAATAAATTTCCTTTACGAACAATTAAAAGATAATTAAACCCATGTCATGTCAAGCGTGTGAGCGCCTGGACTGACTCCTGCCGCCTCTTAACCCATTGGCCTAGACATACGGCAGTCTCTCGTGCCTTGGTGAACAACGTTCTGTATACAGCGTAGTTTGACGTAGTTACCAGGAAACCTGCTTGATCGATAGCAGCTTCCATTCGCAATCAAATTCTAGTAATTATTTTTATTCAATTATAACTTTATAAAAGTTAATTATATAGTATATTTTGAGCTGAAATATTTTCATGGTGCTGTCTTAGCGGCACTCAGATTTTCGAGTTATATATGTACTGTTTGTTTTACCAAAATTATTCTATTACATTTATGTTCTTATGTTGGCACTAGTATCAACTGACAAATTATGATAACAAAAGCAGATGAGGTCTAAATTAAATTTGTCTGTTTTGGTTTAGTAAGAGGTTGTAAACAAATTGGTTTAACGGTATTTTAGTTACGTGTAGTGTGCAGGGTTTGTTGTGTTTATTTTAAGTATTATACTATTTTCAGTTATATAACTCAAAGTTATTAATTGTTTGGGATAATTTTGAAAAGTAAAACAGAACTACTGTTCTATGTCCATTGTGTCTCGCTTTTCTCAAACTAGCATACAACAAAAAAATTATATATATAAAGTAAATAAAAGATATTTTTGAAAAAATCATGTTTTTGTGAAGGGAATTACATGTTTTATCAGTTAGTATTCTTTGTTTAAATTTATAAAATATTCTACACCTTAAAAAAATGTATAGCTTTGTAAAAAATCAATATAATTAAAAAATTAGTATATCTTTTACTTTCTCCCCTAATAATTTTTGTATATGGAGAAAGTATTGTTTTCGTCAAAATTTTTGAATTTGAGTTGAGAGTGGATATATCCGTTTTGGGGTCCCCTGCATCCAAAAAAGTGAGTTTCGACATGATGTCTCCTCCGTCCATGTGTGTTTGTAAATGATGCGTATGGGGGACACTGACATGTCTTTTCTCCAACCAACTGATGACCAAAAACGTACTGAGGACACACTCGTGGTCCTCAGTATATTTTGGCTCCACCACTGCATTCCTGAGGTGCCTGCGAACCAGAGAATACTAGATTTACACAGATCTAAAATTGTCCTCGCATACCATATACAAACATGTTTGTGTCTGGATGTGTACAGAGCCACAGCCTATCCTCTTGGTCAGATTTAGATTAAATTTGGAATTTATGTATGTATATATTCACCGTATCTCCAGGCATTTGTTTTATTTTCTTGAATTTTTGATTTTTTAAAGGTAGTTCACCCCTAAAAATTCTAAAATAAAATAAAAAATCCAAATTTCTCAAAAATGACTCTAACAATTTCGATTAAAATTTGGTAGATTATAGCGCACAGAGTATTATTTGGATACCACTAACGGTTCCAGAGAAAAGTTTTTTGTCATGATAAACACTGTCCATGATTAGATTAGATTACCATTTGAAATGGCGACCTACCCAGGTAGGTATTTTAAGCCAAGTATGAATGAGAAATGATTGTGGCGCGATCTTGAAGTCTTGTTACTGACTAAGGCTGACATGTTCCTTAGAGAGGACTGTTAATTAATAGCGCAACAGCCGATGGCAACTAAGGGACCTAAAATTTAACGTCGAATCCGAACCACGGCCTCTGAATTACGAACTGGTCTAATTATGTGGATGGTATTTGCGGATTAACGTAGTATTCAATAGTGCGGACATTAATCCACACAAGAGAACACTACATCCACCGACCATTGCTCATTTCTATCCACAATTCGTGACCTCCAAGTAGCTGGATTACAGGACGTCGCCACCATCCCAGTCTGATAAACATGATAAACACAGTACATTTTCTGAGAGAGCCCTATGTTATTCTTGTTGTTATTTTCAGAAATTGGATGATTATTTTTGAAATAATAAATTATTAAATGATATTTAGATAAGCCTAAAGAATATGATAAGTTTTGTTACAGATTGTTATTTTTAAATTTACTTAAGGGATTGAAAGTATGTGTCAATCCACTGATACCGTTTATTATATACTTTAATATGGTATTTTCTTTTGAAAAATTTAATCCTAAGAATATAAGTGAAAATTATATTGAAATCAGTTGTAAATGACTATACTTATGTAGGTTTGTATAAAAGTCTTCAAATTCATCAATTTTAATTGCTAGAGCAGGGTCTGGCACATTGCTTAAAAACGGCTAGTCAAATGGGTTAATTACAGGGCTTGTAACTGGTTTTTTTTGGGGGGGGATTAGGTTTTTTTGATATGGATATGTCTAAGCTCTTGGAGGGGGGTGCTAGCAGATTTGTGTAACGCAAAAGGTTTATAACGTTTAAAGTGCAGTGGAAGTGTTCAGATCCAGTTTCCAGTTTTACCAAAGATACACAAAACAGGTGTCCCTATGAGACCTTAGTTAGAGAAACTCCCCTAGCATAAAATTATGTAGGTCTCTTCTCTTTTGCCAATATTAAAGCCACTGTCAGGGAACACTGATTCACACGTAACCAACACTAAACACTTTGTAGAAATCACCAGGGAAGTCCAAATTCTAGAAACAGATGTGTTAGTTTTGATGTTGAAAGTTTGTTCACTAATATTCCTGTAAATGACACTTCAGCAATAATAGAGACCCAATTACATAATGATCAATCCCTGAAAACCAGAACAAAACTTCCCGTGGATGTAACCATGGAGTTGCTCAAATTATGCACTGAATAAAACTACTTCGAGTTAGAGGGTCAAATATTTCAACAGGATGATGAAATGGCGATGGTATCATCACTGTCACCAATACTCGCCAACATTTTTATGGAATATGGAAGATTTCGAACAGAAAGAGATTGCCTCTGCTAGTTTTCAACTTAAAGTGTGACTGAGGTACGTGAACAATGTCTTTGCTATCTGGAGTCATAGTGAAGAAAAGCTGGAAGAATATACTGAATATCTAAATGTGTTATCACCAGCCATTAAATTGACAACAGAAAACTACTACTACTGAACGATTATAAAAGGAAGTTTATTGAGAGGGAATTACTTGAATGGGTGCCCTAGAAAACGTTCCAAGCAACAAAATTTTAAAATAGAGATATTTAGTGGAAAAGGTTACTTTTATACTTTACTTACTTTCATACTTTTAACTGAAATGGCAACCAACCTACCCTGGTAGGTATTTTAAGCCAAGTATGAATGTAGGATGATTGTGGCGCGATCTTGTAGTCTTGTTACTGACTAAGGTTCTAAACACCACAAGCTACACCGTGGTGTATTTAATTTTGAAGACATTTGAATTTGCAGCCCTGATTTTGTCTGTCAGATTTGGCATGCTCCGTAAGATTCCACAGTCAATTCTTTCTATGCTTGATAACTCATAAGATTAACATCGGAGCCCCAAAACACAACATACTGTGTTTAGATTTATTAATATCTCGGTATCCGTTGGAGATAGAGAAAAACTTTAAGGAACTAAATTGTGAAGTTTATTAAGCTGATTATAGTTGTGAAAGAAATTTTTAAAAATTACACAGGAAAATTCTCAAAAAACCCATTTTAGGGGTACAAAAACCCCCAAACCATGCGTTCCGATTGGCCAATATGTGTGGAATATGTTTATCTACTTTTATATATATGTATATATTATAATAATTGAATAATACATATATAAATTTTAACGACTATTGTTTTTGGCCTCTGGGCACCTAATGGCGAAAAAAGAACATGGTCCGGGCCTGAGACCTACGGTAATAGCTTCTTCCCTATGGGAAATTCGCTAAAATTAAAACTCAATTTCAAAATCTGCTTAAACTGTAGCAAAACTTACTAACTCAGCATCTTACTTAACTTTTTTCCTATTTATTTTCTAACTATAAAACTTTTACTACATATTTTAAATACATAAAAAGACAACAAATGTAGCGCTGGTGATGCTGAATGAAACTTAAATTTAGCCTTGAATTTTTTCATAAAACTAATTAACTTTTATGAAATATTAAACTATCCTCAAAATTATATCTTGTATTCCAATACAAAGTTTAGGAAATTGGTATCTCCCCACATCTACAGAATCTCTTCCTTTACCATGAATATACTTATTGACTTACAGCATTCAAGGGTGGTGGTAAAAATAAGAATGTCGTTCCGACAAAGAAAATATTTTATTGTGCTTTACTTAAAAAATTAAATTAACAACCAAGCAATATTCGGATATAAATATAATTAACTATATATACTCGAGTCACATATTTATATTAGTTTAACAATAATGAGATGGACGCCACCTGATACAGATGCGGCCAACTGCACCACAATTAATACTAGTGGTTAGGTTAAGATGGTAGTACCGACTTAGTATCCATTCAAATACCTGTTCAAAGCTACTATTACTATTTCCTGTATAAATTTAAACTCAAGATTATAAACGCTGAAGTAAATGCTGAAACTAAATACAAACCAGACTCTACAATTTCATCATTTTATAACTGGGAAGCTTGAATGACTGTACCTAATATTTAATTAAATAAAAATATTTTTTATGAGGTAAAAGATAGCCAGACACATAAAACTAGATGGTTCAGCTGACCAATATTCCCACAAAAAGTATAAAAATATAATTTTTAAACGTAAGTATTTTAAAGTATAGAATCAAATTATCACAAGTAAAGGTTTTTTAATTCAAAACAATAAACAAGGAGGATATAAAAATTATTTATTAAGAGGAACATGGCAATATTTATCTTGAGTAAAATCAAATTCGAAATAAATTAGATACAAACTAGGATTGCAAAGCTAAAAATGAGAATAATTTGAATGTTCATCTGTCCTTATGCCTTCAGCAAAAAATAGTTTTAATGTGAATAAGCTTTATTTCTCTCTAGTTAGGTAATTATAATAAAATTAAAATAACCATTTTAATAGATGGTACTTCTAATTTATGAAGAAATATGGAATTAATAAATAATATATTATGAATTAGTATATGAACAATTCAATATCAAATCTATGCTGTCCAAATTTGTTTCAAATATATACCAAATATCCATAGGCCAAAGCTATTTCAATAAACTTAAGCAAATATTGTAAATTCCAAAAAAATCCCTTTTAATGATGTCAACAAATTTTCACTAAAATCCAGTAAAATAAAAAAATTTAAATTATAAAACTTTTGTAAGCTTTATTTTGTTTACACGTAATTTATACGCAATGAAATCAGTCTATGAGGAGAATTTTTAAAATAACGTTCCCTTTGCCGCCGAGCCAAACTGTGATGTTTTTGTTGAAATCTGGCTACATTGTCTTACTCATCAGCTCTCTCTTACTCCCTCTCTCTATCACGATCACTTGCGCCTCGCTACGTCAAACGGTGTCTGTCTGACAGCCATCCGCGATGAAACCCGCAGCTGAAGTCACCGCCAGGTATGAAGTATGTGCGATACAGTTGACTCCCTCTAGTCCGGACTCGAATGGCTTGGACACCGAATAGTCTGGACTAATTCTTGGAACTGAGTCATCAGTGAGCGGTCACGTTTCTCATGTCAGAAATTGAACAAGTTTGTTTATTTCTGGCCAAACTATAATAAATAACATCACAAACATCAGTTCAGTTTATAATTGCGTTCGATACGGATCTTCAGTGAAGCGGGAAATGGCAATGCTATGCTAGTGTGGGAATTTTGACTCTTGCGGATGGGAACACTCGAACTGCCACAACTATGTCGAGCAACAGTTCAGTGGAGTGGTCAGCTGTGGATGTAAAAGCCAAGATGTTGATTCTTCTTAGGTTATAGATACTTTAGAGATAATCTTATTAACATAAAGTTAGAATTCTGTTTTTTTCATATTGTAAAATAAATTTGTAAAGGTTCAATTTGCGGTGCTTTATAATTTCATGTTCATTCCAATTCATGGACACATATAATTGATCAAAGTCACAAAAACTACAACCCAGTGAGTTGGAAACAAAAACCTTTAATATCCACACTTTTATATCGTTTTAAAATGTGACTAATATAGATACTGTACGGTGTTCGCTATTACATATTGTAATCTATATATATATATATAAAAAACCAACCGCCTGATGGTCCGGAATTTTTTAAATTTGGATAGGGGTCCTGTCCCGAGGAGACCGGATTAGAGGCAGTTGACCTTAGTTTGATTTTGCACGCTAAAAAATTACAACCGGTTTTAATTCATAGGATGTTGTGTAATAATTTTTGTAAATAATTTCATGGGGAAAGTATCCGAAATGTCCAAAAATGGTGTATAGAGGAACACAACAACATGGAAAGAAGCGGAAACCATTCATTTCCAATAAAGTAGTGACGAGGATTGAGTGATGTATGCTCGAGAATCAGAGGATAACGATTCGGGACTGGCTGCCGAGGTTTCAGAGGTTTATGAAAATTTGATTCACATGATTTTGGCAGAAAGGTTAGAGTTATCAGGTGTGTGTGTGTGTGTGTGTGTGTGTGCATGGGTTCCTCCCATTCTTTCTGAAATCCACAAAGGTCAAGTGTAACCAGGAGTTTATTCGAAAAGGGTCCCAATATATCAATTTCTTAAGACTTCATTGTTACCGGGGATGAAAGTGGGGTCATTAGGTCAACTCGGAATTAAAACTGAACTCTGCGATAGTTTAAAAATTTTTAGGCAGCAAAATCGGATTATTGCATGTACTTCATACCTGGTGGTGACGTCTGTTTCAGGCTCCATTGCGGATGGCTATCAGACAGGCATCGTTCGACAATAGCAAGGTGTGAGTGGTGGCGATAGAGAGGGAAAGAGCTGATAAGTAAAACAGTGTTGCCAGATTTTTCCCAGCTCTATCTATCTCAGCGGTATAGGGAACCTTATGTAAAAAATGCTCCTTGTAGAATTGTATAAAATAGCATTAAATGCAATACACCAAAGCAATACAGTAAATCAAGTATTAAAATGTTTGAACTAGAAAAATTGAAGTGACATGGACTTCATATAAAACCTAACAAGCTACAATTTGGTTTGGAAATGAACACACAAGTTAGGAAATTAAAATATTTTTAAAAGCCAAAAGTAGGCCTTCAAAATGTTTAGGGCTTAGTTACGAATAAGACTAGTTTTATACTGAAATTCACATCCTCATTGAAAACCATAGCAATTTTAATGTTAATTTTAAAGCTATATTTAACTATAAATGATTTTAATTAAAGCTATACTTCATGACAATTAATATTGAGCTCTGCTTACTTTTGTCGACACAATTATCAATAACAAAATAATACGATAATCTAAATTATAAAAAAAATTTATTTGATACAAACAACAATTTATTTAAAATCACAAAACTTAAACTAGCGAATTTTGAACAGGAAACTCCAGTTTTCACTGTCACTGCAGTTTGGCTAATAAATAAAGGAAATAAGATATTTACAATATCGAAAAACCTTATAAAGACATCAAATAAATCGTATAAGAGAGAAATTTGAATTCACACAATTTGTTTTAAACAGTTATATAAGGAATAAAACCAAATTTCATTTTATACTAAAACTTTCTCAGCATTATCGTGATGTGTTTCGTACTAACCTAAAAGGAATTGTAATTTTCGATTAGTAATACAATTAGTTTAGTTTCAGTTAGCTCGATTCATGTAGGGGGGAATGTAATAGTTAACACACAAGGAGGTGTTTTTAAAAGAAACTTACCAAACAAATAGCACAGTTAAAAATAGTGAAGAGTGAAATAAGAATATTTTATTGATGTCCCACACTTTAATTGTAACCGAAGCGTTGTGGCTGCTTCATCTTCTGACTGATCTGCTCCTCGTTGGCAAGTTGTAGTCGAAACTGATTATTCTTCTCTCGGATCTGGCTCAACATGCTGATCTGCTCTGCCAGAAGGTTTTCCAGCTGTTTTGAATACGCTACAAACAAAGCAGAGATTCTCTTATCAGCTCCTGGATTGTAGTAAATGATTGAAAGACAAGAAAACATGTTATATACACAGCTGGAAAAAGTTAAGGTAACTTAGCTACAGGTGGATTTTGAAAGGGTAAATTTTTTACTTGAGTAGAAGTTTGGATATATTATGAACTTGTTGTGGATGACACTCAGACCCCCCAGCGTTGTTCACAGAGTTTGACAAGTACTTTCAGATTTTACTGAAAATAACATTAGAATAATTGTCAGTAGGCTTAAAGCTATTGGAACAGAAGTACAAATATTCAAATGGTAAAGATATAATGTAGAGGTAATGTGCTTTAGTATAAAAATTCAAGCGTCCGTTAAATACTAAACGTTAAAATTCAAAACATTAAATACGTGTTATTTAAAGTTTAAATTAATCATTAGTTGTCATTGAGGAGTGGAAGACTTTATAAAATAAATGTTAAATCAAATTTTCATATATATTTTAAGTTAAAATGTTGTTATTTCTCTAACACTATTAACTATGATTAGAACCGTTAAGAGGAATTAAAATATCAAGAATAAACCTCCATCTCTTAGAAAATTATTCTTGGATCAAAATGACTCATAATAATAGTAAATTATGAGTGAATTAACAAATAACTATTAGAAGTGAATTTATAGTACACACATTTTAAGTTTCATAGGTTTAGAATTTGTCCTTTATTAATATTTTTATGGTCTATAATTTACAAGTAAAACAGTTACAATAGAATTGTCACCACAAGATGGGTGTGATTTTGTCCAGTTTAAACATTGAAACCCTGAGTTTAAACATTCATTAAAATGAAACTTAAGACATCAGACATTTTATTGACACAAAACGTACTGTTTTACATGATATGTACAGGTGCTTCGTCAGATATAATTACTGCTGTATTTTTTATACAAAATAAAGTTCTCTGTAATATTCTTGTGGATTTTTACTAACTATTTAATTCAAACATTAACTAATATGATATAAAACAACAATAAAAAAAAAATGTTTTAGAAGATATGATACAACCAATAATCGACCAATCTTAATAGGTTCCCAAACAAGAATATCTATAGATCACATCACAAGCAAAAAAACCTAACAACAAACACAAGCTTCTGGAGCAAATTCTCACAAATCAACTCTCCTTCCCAACATCTTAATGGATTTTTATCTTAATAAGAACAATACTGAGGAGTATATTTGTAAACCAATTATGTACAAGCAAACTGAATTACTCATAATTAGTTGAGTGACGAGCGGAGAGTGAATGAAATATCATAACAATATAAAAGTAAATAATCCTGTATTATTACAACTGAACAGAAAAAATTAGGGAATTTAATAACTAGCCTTCATAAACTAGGGACTTACCATAACCTTGTTTTAATTATGTACTGTTTGCTTTGCACTCATACATAAATCAATCTCACATAAACAATTTGCTCTATGTAAAAGAGCTGACGTGAAATCATAATTCAATTAATTTTGGTTTTCTTGGTTACATTGCCTACCTGATAAATGTATACATGCTTTGTAGTGCATATATATTATAATAAACCCATTGCCCTATTCCATGCAAATTTAAATTAATCTGATTAATTTATGAACTTGATTGAATCATGCATGAATTTAGTTATTCTGTATTTTAATTGGATAAACAATACTTCATTTCAATTATTCTTATATTATGATCATGAAAAAACATTTTAAAAGACATTGAGTGTAAGTAAAGGGAAGAAAGTTATGTGTCAATAATAATTAATGACAAATTAAATTTGTACGATTAAAAATATTCATGGTTGGTTTTAAGGCTATAATTTTATCAAACTATTAACTGTATGTAAAATCAAAAGAGGAAAATCATTATAAGGTGATAAAAAGAAGTAACGCAAAGTGCAAAAGTGTACAATTTATTAAAAAATTCTTAAACTATTTACAAACCCAGACAGAAAAGATAAGATGCAATCCATGCAGTCATATAAACTAAATTAAATAAAAAGGACTTTTATAACCCATTTACCAAGAAAACCCAATAACAAACTCCCTTCAGAACACAGAATGTACAAATTTAACATGATAACCCATTCATAAAGATTTACACAAATAGAATCAATGCCAAAACAACAACAAAATAAAAAAATCTAACTAAAATGTTACTCAACGACTACCAATAAATGAGAACTACATTAATACTACTTATTGTTACAAACAAGAAATAATTTATGACTAGAGAGTAAAAATAAAATAAAAGCACCTAATATCACTTATATAAAAATATATGAAGTACGTATCAAACACCTCCCGACCAGGAGCTAGTTGGTAGACTACGGCAGTTCATCAGGTTTTTAAGCTTGGAAGGTCATGAGACATTCAATCAACAGGGGTGCACAAAAAGCCACATGGCTGACTTGCTACAGGAACTATTTCCGCCCCTTTGTGTAATTACACATATTACCTAATAAGGTAATTAGGTAACCTTCTGAATATTTTCCTTCATAGATAACAGTAGTTGGATCTTATAATAAGGTATAAAAATCAGGGGAACCATTTGAAAATAGATTACTGAAATTATCATTAAAAATAATGGAAGTTTCTTGGGAATGATTTTAGCAGCATGAAACTTTTTAATATATTTGAAAAAAATATTAATTAGGCTGATTATACTATTAAATTATAAATTCCAATGATGTCAAATAAATAGGATTGTTTTTGTAAATGACATAGCCTGCTACAACGCTTATAAGAAACCAATATGGCAATTTGAAACTATCGATTGGTTATGTTAAAGGACCGACTAAGCACTTGTTCTGAGATCTAGAGTTGAGAGTGAGATGTGTGGGTAGTATTATTGACCCAGAGAAAGACTAAGGTATAGAGTAGTGGAAGGAACGTGAAGGTAGCGAGTTCCCTGACCCAATGACTGTGTGTCTGTGAATGCATGTTTTGTGTCGTACCGTCTTGGTCGTAGTCGACGTCGCGCGCCACATGCAGCAGCTGAGTGTGCTTTTGCCGCCAGCCTGTGTGACTGTCGAGAACCGCCTTATGTGACTCCAGCACGTCGTCCTCCAGCATCTGCAATTGTGACACTGCCTCGTGGAACGTCATCATCTCCGCCGAGATCTCCCCCTCCTAAAACAAACCACTATGTCTACCACATACTAGAAACACTTGGGCAACTAAAGCTTCTATAGAGTGCTGAAATAAAAATAAAAATGTGACTGCTAGCCAAAATAAAAACTCTTTGGCCGTAATTTCATATATTTTGCCACAATCGTGAATGAACAAAGTTCTTAGGAGTGTTATTTAATATATTTTACCTTTAATATGAACATAAAACAACGGTCAGTTGTAATGTTTACTTTGTAGGTTAGAGTTATTAGTACCTGGTGACCAAGCTTTGCTTGGATAGAATAATTCATGTATTATACAAGTTAGTTAGCAAAATTATAACACATTTATTACTTAATGTCAACATTTATGAGGTTGAAATAAAAACGATTTAATACACCATAATTAATATAGCACTGAACAAAAAGTGTTGTCCCCGGACGGGGATTGGAACTTGCAGCCTTCGATTCATGACGCCAACGTGTTAACACTGAGCTATGGCATGTTAACACTGAGCTGTGGCGTCTGCCAAATTAGCGACGCCGTTTAAGGTCTTTTAGCCAACCTCAATTGTTTAGGCCAATAATTTACTGTTTAATTATCCATACAGTTATTATTAGCCTGAAATCAACTGATTTTGTTAGAAACGGAATGAGGATTGAAAAGCAAAAGAGAAATATTAAATTTACACAAGTTAATTGGTTTGTTACAGTGGCTTCAAGCTATATAATGGATACGTTTTCTATAAAAACACGAAAGATTTTGGAAATACCTTTCTCTGCTTAACAGCACAGTTATTTATTTTTTTTTGTGTATTTCTACGTCAGTGGCATTTTTAACATTTTAATGGGGAACGGTCCAAACCCTTCATGTTATGTTACCCTTTGTTTTTACAAACTGTTTAGTAATTTGCTAGTTTTTCATTTATACATAAAATAAATATTTATGCAAAACCTCTATTCACATATTGTTCACTACCATCTTAAATCAACAACTGTCAAACGGTTATAAACAGATGTTTTGATTTGTATTGTTTACATTTTGATTCTCCATAAGCGTAATATTAATTTTTAGATTTTAAACTTAATATTACAAGAAAACCAGAATTTTCCTGGACATTAGGCCTATCTAGAACTTATTTTCTACTCGGAAATTAGTTATTTCCAACTTAAAGAGAATTTTTGCCTCTTGAAAACCGTGTACATACCAGCATTTTATTTCTTATAGGTTCTATAATATTACGGTCAGCACTCAAAACGTTAAACAATTCAAAAACTTGAAGTTAATACATGTACAGGAAATGTATATTGTTTTCATTTTTTGGGGAAAATAGAAAATTTTAGGTACCGTATAGTTGTAGAGATCCCCAAGACTTCTGAGGAGCTTGACTTACATCAATGCAAATAGCTAAAATAGTTATGGCTCTTTGAGTGATTACTTACGTTAAGGGAGCGCAGCGTGGCCAGCTCATCATCCTCGTACATGTCGCTGTGATTGTGCCGTTGGTTGTTGATTTGCAGCGGCTGTTCATCATCTGGCGAGGAGTTGCTCTTGTCTGTTGGGTCTGAGGCTGCCAATTCCTTGACTCGGTCCGCGTACCTCAGCGTATTCAGAGAATGTTCACAAGAGCTTAGGCCGGGGCTGATCATCGCAATCTGCAAAATCATCAACCATGACAGAATTGAAATTTGATAACTTTTGAGCATAGGTTATCAAAACCCAAAATACCTCAATTATTGACATTCAATACGGTGAACATTTACACTGTGCTTTAAGGTTATGTTGATTCTTATTTTATCAAAAGGGAACCAACCCTTAAGTATCATACTTCTAAGGATCCTTTGGCTGATTATTTAAAGTGCATAACTGGAATAGAAAGCATTGAAGTGAAACATAATATGTTACGTAACATGGATTGAATTCAAAGCTAAATATTTTTTATGTTTCACTGAAAGAAATATTAGGAATGATACTCTAATTCACAATATACTACAATGGTATGATAAGAAGGGGTGTGCGGCTCCCCAAACCTTTCACTTTGGAGCCAAGTAAAAAAATCAGTTGGGCTGGATAGTAAATTAACATTTTTTGGGTCAAAATCATTCCTAGTTTTGATTCCAAAGAACTTTCGATTCCTGTAGAAATAAGTAGACAAGTCTAATCTCTATGAATAAAACCAACTAAAATTAGTTGTACATATTACCATATGTTATTACACAACAAATATGTTGTGGATATCTAACTATAAGTTGATCCAGCTATACCGGTCTACATACTGACCATGCAAGTTTTAGACTTGTCACCGATGAAGGAGTCTCGCAAAACTTGAGTGAGCTTGGATGCTCGGAATGGCAAATGAGCACCCTTCCTGCCGAGTGCTCGAATACACTCTTTCAGAGCTAATAGCGATTTGTTGATCTCTGCACCTTCCATGCGAGTTTGTCTATGGAAAAAAATAAGATCCTTGTGAAATGTAAAACAGTTAATTCTTTCAGGAGGTGACAAAAATATTTTTTTTTCAAAATTTTTGAACATTCTAGATTTACACATTTGCACTGAAATGTCGTAGATCAAAAGAGCGTATTTCAAAGGTTTCCAAAAAAAATCATACCTTATCTTCTTTTGGTAGTAGGTTATTGTTTTGGTCTCTAAGTGAATGTAATAATGAATGGAGTGAATGAATTAACCCTTCAACCCCAGAATTTTATGAGCCCTTCCAACACCCTAGACGGTATTATTTTGGGATTTGGATCACCTATTACGAGCAAACCAGAGCTGTAACTGATAACTGTTCATCTAACCACAACAGAATTTTTTACAGAATTTTTTTTATTTATTTTTTACTCAGGAATGTAGTCTTCCACTCCTGAATTCATCCGTGTTGTAAAAGGGTCTTTCAGTCACCCAGTTATCCAGAGTTGTTTTCAGCTGCTTTCCCGAGAGATTTCCTCATTTCTTCAAGTAAGAAGTTGGAAAGTTTTCTGCCAGCATATAACGGCTTTCTCTCGAACAGACTAAGGTGGTGAAGAGGTAGTGCGTAGTCTGTAGCATGCCGGATTTGGTAGTTGTGGTGGTCAGAAATTCTTGGTAAATTTAGCCCATCAACATACAGTATTGTCTCCCAGATATACAGGGATACTGCAGTCATTATGTGGAGTCGTTTATAAAGCCTCTCTGCACTAGGTCCAAGACCATTGAGTACTCTTACTGCTTTCTTTTGGAGGAGCATTATTCAAGTTGTTCAAGGAGCAAAGTAAGTTGTTTTTACTAAATCTGAGTCAGCAATAGCTTTGATTTGTTTTAAAATGTACAGGCTTGTGTTTAATTTCTTGCACATGCTTTGTCCATGACATATTTTCATCTATAGTGACTCCAAGGACCTTGGTCTCAGGCTTCATGTCAACAACTGGCATGCATCTGGCAATGAAATGTTATCGTCATTAACCCATTAGCTCACAACCCCGAGGCGAGTTATCTCGTTTTTTACAAAGGTATTTTCAATATCTTATTAGTATCTTATAATCGCGGCTAACAAAAGTAATAAGTTTGTATATTGATTAAATTATATAAGTTTAAGTTTCACATAACATCTAAACATTTTATTTTGAGTAAAAACATAATATTATTATTTTGAACAACTGATCAGCTGACGTCATATTCAGTTGGCTCGGCATCTAAGTTGTTATTGTTTAGTTTTGCGCAAACCTCAAATCGGCACTTTATAATGAATACGTAGTTTGATGTATTGTGTGTTGTGATAATTTTATGATAAAATGAGTGATTGTGACACACATTTACTTCAAATATTATACCTTTTTTATACTTTTTGGTAAGTACAGTTATAACATTAACCCTAGAAGTGGTAAGCTTTTTACTTTTAACTGTAACATAACTATAATTACATATATCTACTTGAAATATGAAGTATAAACAAAAAAACATGTTTTGTTTTTTTTGCCCTCCCCCTTATAACCACTAACCACAAAAGCTAAATAGGTGTGCACTGTAATCCCAATTAAGCCTACAAATGCCATCAACTTCCACCAAAGCCCGCAACCGTTTATTTAAAGTGGCCCCCCCTCTCCGCTCTACCACTCATTTGCAAGACAAATTGGGATTGCAGGGCCGACGAGAGAATTGATGGGCCCCTGTGAAGCACGTAACCTCGTGCCCCAAAGGGGGGTCTGGGGGATTAGCCCCCCAGACCCCCCAGCATGGGGCATGGGGGGGTCCGGGGGCGCGCCCCCAGAAATTTTAGTAAAATTAGACTTATAAACATATATTTTTAGACTATTTAGCGACAGACAAAATAGATTTTTATGTTGTAAAAAATCACGTTTTAATGTCAAGGGTCTAAATTATTAACAGTCTTAAACAAGTAATATTATTTGATATATGCTGATAAGGAGCACATTTAAATAAGAAACTACAGAAGTCACAATTTCAAGTAAGCGTTTTACTTGAAAATCAGCAATGAAAAATAATGGTATATTTCGATTCAGGAGGTAAAAAGCTATAAAGTAAGATATAAAAATTAAACACTTGTTAGGAGGCACGTATAGTAAATTACTAAATTAATACACAAATTTTAAACATTTTCCATTATAGGGCCTACTGGCCTACAATATAGTTTAACATAGTTTATGTTACATAATGATCAGTAAAACACTGACAAACAACACTCTGATAAAAGTGATAGATTTATAATTAATCTCAGAAAAATTCATAGCAACTCAAACCCACCAAGCTGTCAAGCATTGAATCGAAAGACTAAGAGCAGAGCTGAGCCAGCAGTGCTGCCATCTGTATAGATACATTCATCCGTACATTATTGCCATATTTGCACCAGTCTAATTTTGCTTAAAATAGTTCAAATCAGTACCGGTAAACTAAATAAATCTTCTGACGTGTTGGCAGGATGTGGCAACCAGTGGCGTAGATACGGGGGGGGATAAGGGGGATATATCCCCCCCCATAACGATCACGTTTACTAATAATTTCAAAACAAAAATATCCAGAAATACCACCACGGAATAACAAATAATAGAAAAAGAATTGCGTTGGTGTTACTGTATGTTGCATGTAGAAATATAGTATACAAGAGTATTCGAATTAAGAGATCTTCCCCGACTGGTCTCCCGGTCATCCCTCCCGCCATCAAGATCGCTCAGCCGCAAAATCTTATAACGTATACTGTAGGTCTAACCTAAATACTAAACAGTTGAGATCTTTACGTTTTGTGTTCGGCATTCGTGTTTTTTGTCTACTTTTCCCTTGTTTAATTATACAGTAATAAATAGCTTAAACACAAAAAAGTCATGTAAATTGTATCTAAAAGAAACCCCTAAAGTGATTAATTAATTTCACGGTGAGTTTGTTCGAGTTGAGACAGTACTAGATTATTGTGGCGTTGGTAACGATAGGAAAAAAGGTGTTTGTACGTCCACAGAATAGCTAGAATAAATTGTCTTTAGTAAGAATGGTTGTTCAAATAAGTAATAAAGCATTGAAACATTTATGTTCTATACAAATTAAATTATCATTGATATAAAGGAAATAAATTAATATTGTGAGAATGACAACAGTGTTATAAATAAACCTTTTTTTAACTACATGTCATTGTTATTTTGTCTGTTTGAAAAAAATGAAGATAGGGAATTTCGGCAAAAAAGATTTTATGGTATTTATTTTATATGTTATTTGACTCATCGAAATGTCCCTTATGTACCCTACAGTACATACTCTAAATAGGTTTTCACTCGCAGGGGGGGGGGTATTTATATCCCCTCCCATGGAAAAACTGTATCTACGCCACTGGTGGCAACATAGAACTAACATTACAACCGAGCTTGCAAATGACGTCTACTATAGACGAAATTTTGCGTTTTGAAAGTTGAGGGTGAGGCTCCATGAGTGGCTACGTTATACAGCTTAGGAGAAAGCGGTTTTTTAAATTCCTTAAACCTCTAATAATTACAAAGCATTCGTACATAAAATAAATAAAGCAAAATTATTTATCTTTATGTCAATTGGTACCTCAACTCAGTTTAAAAACCCCATCTAAGGAAAGAATTAAGCTAATCAAGTTGAACTCGTCTTGCCAGACCCCTTTAAAAAAAATAAAGGTCCCCGTAGGCCCGGGCCCCTATGCATTTGCCCCCCCTTGTCGACGGCCCTGTGGGATTGCTCATGGTCGGGATTCAAACCCTTCTGAATGGCTAAAACATTACACTCATCAGTGTAGCGCTTAACGAATACAGCCACCGTGCTTGGGAGTAGAAAGCTCTTACTTGGCTTACTTACATGCCTTATTAGCAGTTTAGTCAACTGCATGAGCAGGCTCGATTGTTTTCCCCTAGAGGGCAACACGGTCAAGAAGATGGGAAGTTCACTAAATTGACGACAGATGCCTCCATCTGCCACGTCTTATTGAATTTGTAAATGCGTCGGGAATTATGACTTTACCACTTCTAGGGTTAAAAATAATTTTAACCATTTAAAAAATATGTGTAGGCCTAACTTAGTTGTAAGAATAACCAAGCTTGGGTGGAATTTGACAGCATTTGTAGGCTACGTTTTTCAGTGAATTAATTTCTGCAGTGAGTTTTTTAGTGAACACTGTTTCGCCATCTCGTTGTTTTTTCGTTGTGGCGGACATAAATGAACAAAGCGCAGCTCTGAAGTTTTGTTTCTTTTTAGGGAAGAGTGCTGTAGATACAGTTGACTCCCTCTAATCCGGACATCATCCGGATACCCCTGCCCAGATTAAAAAAATTCCGGGCCATCCATTATATAGGTCATTACAACCTATATTAGCGTACAGTATCTACATAAATCATATTTTAAGAAGATTTTAAAGCATACTTTCTCAAACATTACAGGTTCTTGTTTCCAACTCACTGGATCATAGTTTTTTATGGCGTTGATAAATTAAATGCGTCACCATAAATAGGAATGAACATTGAATTGTAAAGCACAAAGTAAAATAAGAAGAATGAAAATCTTGGCTTTACAATAATGAACATATTATTAGAAATCTAATTCTGCTTTTTCGCTTTAACTGTTTTCTTGAACGCTTGACACGCCTTTTCCTCATAAACATTACAACCACAGCTGATCTGTTGCTCGACGTCATAGAGCAACTAAATGCAACTGCGTAAAGCAACTAACTGGCGACGTTGTTACCAGTTCCAGTGCTGCCCGAACGCAATATTGTAAACTAAACTGATGTCTGTAATGTTATTTATTTATATTTAGACCGGAAATAAACAAACATGTCCAATCCTATCAATATATGCCATGAGAAACGTGACCGCTTACTGATGACTCATTTCCAAGAAGTAGTCCGGACCATACGACTTTGGACTAGAGGGAGTCGACTTATCATTGTTACGATCAAAAACTGCTTACAAAGATGTAGCTTTAGGTAAAACTCAAGTATACAAGTGGTTTTCACATTTTAAAAATGGCAACATCTCGATTTTTGGCAAATCCCATAAGGGACATCCAATGACTGCCAAAAACCACGAAAATATTGATAAGATTCGTGAGCTCGAGCCTGAAGTCCAACGACGGACCATTGACGAGTTATCAGAGCTATCTAGAATTAGTTGGAACTCTGCCCAGCGAATTTTGAGTAAAGATTTAAAAAATGACAAGAGTGGTTGCCAAGTTTGTGCCTCGAGTTTTGACTGACTATCAAAAGGAACGTGGAGTGAAATCTTGTTGAGCAATGAAAGGAACACCTGCATATTAATCCAGAATTTTTTTCTAAGATCATTACTGGTGACGAATCATAGCACAAAAAAGGTGGTTATGGTTATGACCCTGAAACCAAGCAACAGTCCAGCCAATGAAAAACGTCATCATCCCCTCGGCCAAAAAATCTCGCCAAGTGAAATCAAACATCAAGTCAAAAGAGTTTGTACACCCAAGTCAGACAATCCAAGTTTTAGCGAATATCCCATAGGGAAGAAGCTATTACCGTAGGTCTCATGGTGAGACTTAAGCCCGGGACCATGTTATTTTTTCTTCTTTAGGTGCCCAGAGTCCAAAAACAATAGTCGTTAAAATATATATATATATATACAGTAGAGTCCCGTTTAACCGAGTCTCACTTAACCGAGGTTCCGTGTTAACCGACTGTACGTTTCCGTTGACACGCTTACTAGCCTGACTGTACAGTAGGCAAGGTTGTTGACCGCCTATCCCTACCCCTCCTATTGTTTGCTCTCTCGTTTCTGTGTTTGTTTTGTTAGCTGTCACTTCAGTCTTCTGGTGTTTATTGTGTTGAGAGGTTGCTAACGAGTTGAGTGCGATACAATGAGTATGAAACGGAAACGAGTTGTCCTTTCGTTAGAGGAAAAACTTTGTGCAACTAAACGTTTGGATAAAGGTGAATCTTGAAAAAAGTGGCTAGTGATTTAGGTGTTGGTGAAGTGACTGTAGGGGATTGGAGGCGCAAACGGGAACAGTTGGAGAAATGGGTATCTCAGCGGACCCAGTCAACAAGTGACAAACACGTTGCAAAGATAAGAAAGACTATGAAAGGTAGTGAACATGAGCAAACGTCAGAGGCATTATTTTTGTAGTTTCAGCAGATGAGAGGTAAGGGTAGTCATTTATCTGGACCAATGTTACAAGCCAAAGCTCAGGAATTTTATCGTCGCTTTCAAGATGGACAAGAAGACTTCACAACTAGTATCGGCTGGCTAGACCGTTGGAAGAAGCGATACGGTGTTAGGCAGTTAAATGTTTCAGGAGAACTTTTGTCAGCCAATACAAATGCAGTTGATTCATTTGTAAAAGATTTAAATGACTATATTAAGACAAAAAATCTAAGCCCTCAACAAATCTACAACTGTGATGAAACTGGCTTAAATTTCAAAATGCTGCCCAGCAAAACTTTAGCAGCTAAACAGGAACAATCAGCTCCGGGACACAAGAAAAGTAAAGAGAGAGTTACTGTTCTACTTTGTGCCAATCAGGCTGGTGATAACAAACTTAAGTTGTTGCTTATTGGAAAAGCAAAAAAGCCTAGGGCTTTTAAAAACTTAAACATGGCTCTTCTTCCAGTAAAATATGAAAACCAAAAAAGCGCCTGGATGAACTCGTCAGCTTTTAAAAAGTGGTTTTTCAATGAGTTTGTGCCCAGTGTAAGAAAGTTCTCAGACGAAAATAATCTGCCCCATCAAGCTCTATTGTTATTGGACAACGCACCGACTCATCCAGATGAAAGCGAGCTGGTAAGCGGTGAAATTAGAGCTCTTTTCTTGCCGCCAAATGTAACCTCTTTAATACAGCCCCTCGACCAAGGGGTGATTGAAAATCTAAAAAGACACTACAGACAAAAGTTATTAAAACAGTTGCTCTTAGACTTAGAAAATGAAATGACAGTTGTTGAAAGTTTGAAAAAAATCAACCTCAAAGATGTTATTTTTAGGTTGGACGAGTCTTGGGATAATGTCTAACAATCGACTATACAGAAAAGCTGGAAAAATATTAGTGGTGTTGAAGTAACAAGTGATGCCTCCGAACCATGTGAAGATGATGAAGATGACCTGCCTTTAATTCATCTACTCAGCAGGATTCCAGTTGCCGAGGCAATAACTGAAAATGATGTAAGTCAGTGGATGAATGATGACGAAGACTTCGAACTGTCAGACGAAGCAATTGCGTGTTTAGTCGAAGAAAACAAGGAGAGCAACAACGGTGAAGACGGCGGCGATGGATCAGCCGATACAGAGCCAGAGGAAAAAATCACCCACACCGAGGGATTAGATGCAATCGAGAAGGCCCTGCACTACATTGAGCAGCAAGACGACACGACTCCAGCAGACATCATTATGTTGCGTTGACTGCGTAGTTTGGCAGCTAAGAAACGATCCAGCAAGATTAAGCAGAAAACTGTCAAAGATTTCTTTAAACCTTTATGACTTTTCACTGTTTTTGAGGTACTGTACTGTACTTTTAATTGTATGTAGCCTATCTTTCTACTTCCTGATCAGTATTTTTATTATGTAAATTTAACCTGTACAGTATATATTACATTTTTAGCGAATTTCCCATAGGAATTT